>OY728130.1:1076131283-1076769616 GCA_963277665.1 Viscum album
TAGTGAAAATTACTATGTTTTAGTTAAAAACTGCATTCTTTTAAACAATAAGTAATGATAAATTATAAATTAAATTTCTTTTATATTAAATTTATAATAATTATACACCTATTAATACCATTTATTTCATTATATATAGTTGAACTTTGAAATTGAGTATAATATCATTACAAAATATTGAACATTTTCTACTTTAAAAACCCTTAATTTCGTCTTGTCTACAAGATTATCATTAATTATAATTTTTTCTGCTACTGTGAACTGAATTATAAAAAATGGAAATATAACATAGAGATCAGTTTAATATTTAGAGTCTAATAGGAACAACTTAATTTTTTTACCAGAATGATTAGTAAAAATTGTTTAAAATTATCTTACTGATTAAGGTCAAATTAAGATTAATTATGTACGAAACCATAAAATTAATGTCCCAAATAACCAATCAACTTTTACAAGAGCCATTTTATTTCCTTATTTCTGAAAAAAATAATTTATTTATTTATTTTGGTTTGGTATGACATTTTTTAGGTAATGATATGTTGACACCTAACTTGTTTTCAAAAATTCAATGTGTGTCCTTTTCCTTCCCTATAAAAGGTCACCACCTATCCCAATTTTTCACACCTCTAAAGCCTCTTATATTAGAAAAATACCCAAACAATAAATTTCCTAGTCTTCCTACCTTCAACATATAATCATTCCCTTGGGAGGAAGGAAATCCAAGTAATCCTTTGGAATAAACCAAATGGATTTACCCGATTAAGAGGTAACATCTTCTCCCATGTCATTTCTTTTATTTTTCTTCTCGAACTCTTCCATATCTCCTTATTCTATGATTATAAAAATAAAAAAGTATCCCCAATATACTGTGATTTTTTATGTAAAATATTCTACCTACAGATGCACACACCTCCATCTAATGCGTAACGAACATATTATTTCTGTGTATGGTGAACTATTACCTCACAAAATCACTGTTTTACATTTTTTTCATTACCACCTACCATGGTTTCCATTCTTATGGAATATAAATTTATGTCATATATTAAATTTATTATGTACTTAAACTTTGGTATTCCATTGTAAAAAGAACATATTTATAAATTTTCATTTTGTGTTAATACAATAATTTCATTTTTTTGGAAGTGTGGACTATCACCCCCTCAAAGCGATTTGATTTTTTCGTACACCTCACAGATTGTATTAAGGATGATTGTAGGGAATATATATGATATATATGATATAAGAAATATAATTTAATAATGATATATATATATATATATATATACATATATATATATATACATATAAATATATATACATATAAATATATATATACATATAAATATATATACATATACATATATATTAATATATATATACATATATTCCTTTTACTTTCATCATATGAATAAGAAAATTAGATGGAAACAACATTTATGAGTACGTACGACCTACCGCCTCCATGAATAGTGTATTCCTTTTCATAATTATATATTCAATATATTATTAAAATAGACATATAATTTATACAAATTATTCTTATATCAATTTTTAAATTCCATAAATCATGAAATAAAGTATAAACACCAATGATATAACTAATTAAGACACATATGAGTAATAAAGAGAATATTACCCAATGTGAAACTATAACATAGAATTGTTTAAAAGAGGGTAAAAGAAGGTAGTAATAAAACCATATATGGTATTATATATAATTATATGGTCATATAATATATGTATAACAATTTTATATTTATTATATAGGTTCTGGGAATGTGTAAGATGTGAGTCAAGACATAATATAAGGGGATTTCATCTCACATTTTATTCCCTTGTGATACATGGTATGTTCACTAATCTTTAATTTTGTGTGGTATAAGTATTAACCATTATATTATTCTATGTATCTCATACCTAAATTTATAGTTCTTAACATATGATTTTTAAGAACTTTCTGTAATGGGGTTTAAGTTTCAAAAATTACCAAATCGGTAAAAATTGTTTTGCCTCAATTTGTCTTCTTTGAGGATCATGTGTTGTTATGCATCTAAACACTTTTTTGAGGTGTGTATACTTCCATTTTACATATTCTATCATTAATATACCTGTTACCATGATATTATATTCTGTATGTAATTCTTGTTTCTTACATGGATTGTCTGATGGCAATTTACCAAATTATAATAGTTTATCAATGCTTTTCGAGATTTTTTACATTTATTCTTCCTTTGATAAATTATTATGTTATATCTATAAAAAAATCACGAATTCTGTTCTCCAATGATTAATGATTCTCTATTCATGTTGTGGTATCAATTTTTCTCTTTTCAACATTATATTGTTAATAATGTGCTTTTAAGAAAGCCATGATTTTCTCTCTCTTCAGTTGGAAATCTATGTACATTCAAAAAAATGTTTTCTAGAAAGTATTATCATGTATATTATACAAATATCTTGTGATCATTAAATGTAATTTTTCCATTTTTTTCTTTTACCAATATTTTTAAAAAAATCTTCTTACTGCTTTTTAAATGAGAAAATTTTCTAACCTTTTTACTGTGAAAAATGAATGTTCTATTTACCTCATACGACATGTATAGATTTATCCCCCATAAATCCATTAAAGATTTATTTTCAGGTTTAAAGATTATTTTTTTAATAATTTCATTAATAACGAACTTTCAAGTAAATTGGATTTCAGATGGTTTTCAATCATCTTTTATAAGTGTTCAAGGAATATGGTTTTCCAAATCTTTTCGACCATTATTTATATGTATTCAATGAAACTAGTTTTCAAAACATTTTCAAGATTCTTTTATAAGTTTCCATGTAAAATATTTTTTAAAATTCTTTCATGAACTATTTAAATGTTTTCAAAGTATTTTTGAAGTAATTATTTTAAAAACATTCTCTAACTTTCATTGAATGTTTTCAAATTGTTTTTGAAGAAAAAGGTTTTTAAAATGGCTTGAATTTTTATTATTAGTTTCCAAGGAAAAATATTTTCAAATTATTTCATGTATTATTTATTAGTTTTAATGTTATTTTATTTGAAAATTATTATCAAATGTTTTTATATATTGAAAAAACGTTTTCAAGGAAGAGAGTTTATTTTCCTCAGGAAATGTTTTTGAAAGATATTTCAAAATTGTTTTCCATATAATATCACATAAGTGTATGTAACTTATCCCTTATAAGAAATAATCTAAAGGATTCATTCATATACTTTGTATTATTGGGTTATTCTTAATGTCATGGTATTTATGAATCCTTTTTCTCTTTCATTGGTTTCCTGATTATGAAATCTATTTCCCTTTCATGATTTATGATTTTGATGAAATTATTATGAAACTTATATATTTTCCTAAGGTTATAATATGTTTACATGTTTATTAAACCCATTTAATTCCATGTGTTGACATATGATTTTTTATGATTTTTGTCACATGTACATATGATTTCACTATATGATGGGTGTGAACTATATCTCCATCCAATGCATTGAGTAAAGAATTATTCGTCCTGAGATATACTAAGATGGTCTTTTGAATGAACCATTTCTACTCAGATGCTAATGGGAGTGATCCATGACTACCAAGATGATATGAGAAGTTAAATCATCATACTAAGATGTCTAGGGGAGTGATCAAAGACTGCCAAGATGGTAGGGAGAGTGAACCCATACTACCAATATTTTCCTAGAAATGATTCCTTGGCTATTATGGAAATAATATTATATTCTTATGTATCTTCCACAATCTATTGTTTTATTCCTCTTTTATAATTTCATGGATTATGTTATTTATTTCATTATGATTCATGTCTTATGAACTTCCAGGATTTATGGCTTGATTCATTTATATGATATTTGATATGTAGGGTATAATATTCTAATTTCATGATCATGTTATCGTATCCTTTTGATCATAATTATTCTTACATATATCCCTTATTTACTGTTAATGAGAATTTGAGCTCTCCCTTTCCGTATGTTTCCATTCCCCGTGTTGTGAAGAAATATTTTATATAGGAGTAATAATGGAGGAGATTTTTATTGAATATTTTGAGGATATTTCAACAATGAAGATGATTTTGTTTCCATGATTCTAAATAAAATAAACTACTATGGTCCTCAAGAACATATTTTGGTAATTTATAGAAATTTCATTTAAAATGATGTAATATTATTCTCTGTTAATCCTGGGTCGCTACAGTTTGTATCATAGAAAAAGTTTAATGAAAATTTTGAAACATTGATGAGAAATCATTAGTGTGATCCCTATGTATATTATAAGTATAAATTTTTGGATGTATCTAAGGATATGTATAAGGATGAGTCAATTTTTAGGAAAATGTCATGGAATTTGAGTAAATAGTAGAGTGATTGGTTTCCTAGAAAAATATCCATATCTAGATACTACAAGTGGATGTGGTCTTGGAACAAATGTACATAGGGGTGAAAACTCTGCCAATATGTTCTAATCCGGACTCAGGGTAATCTTATAACACCTCTAGCTTTCATGGTACGTTTCTCTTTGAATAATAAAATAACATGTGATGTACGCAACTTCGAGTTCTAGTAGACCACAACCAATCAAACTAAACGATATGAATAGTAATACCCACTTTTTGCAATTTTATTAATTTCAATCTTCAAAATGGACTTCCTTTTAGGATTTTTAATTTCAAAATTAGATTTCGGTTAATTTTTAGTATTTTTCTGAAATTATTCAATTTTTGATGAATAGTGGAAAACACTTTGTTATTATTTAAAACCAACTTTTTATTTAAATAATTAGTTATTTTATTTAAATTTATTCTACTTAAAAATATATACATAATACATATATATGTTCAATGTAATTAATTGGATTCATTTTATAATAATATTAGAAATATAAAATTTTATTGAACTTTTTACCTTCTTTTACCATCCTTCTACGCCCATTTTCAAATTTGTATAAAACCTAATTTTACTATTTCTGGGAATTGAATTTAAAAAATTTGAGAGACATGGTTGATATCAGTAAGTAAAAATTGGTTGAATAAGATGAAAATAATTTTTGGTGAATAATAACATTTGACATTAAATTACCACGGTTAAAATTAAATAGGGTAATTAAAGGTAAAAATGATATTTTAATTATCCTAACACATATCCTAATTCTATTAGATAAGTTTATTTCAAAAAAAATAAACCTTAGGATTAAAATGTTATCCTTTTAGTCTAATTGGATTAGATTAGGACATTTATTATTATTTTATATAAATAAGAGTAAAAAGTGTTAAATTTAACGTTTAATAACTAAACCATTTTTAATATAGATTTATACATAAGATAAATTCGACTATAAATATTAATTAGAAATATAAAATTATATACTACATAATCGAATTTTATTTAAAAATTTTAGACATTAACTAATAAAATTTATTTATCATTCAATGATGATGCAGTAATTTTCATATAAATGAATAATTAAAATAATTGATATTATTAATATCCAAATAAATGAAAATTGAGACTTTTTATGAATTACACTAATTTTATAGGTTAATATTACATGTTAGAATTAATTAAATAATATTTTTTCATAGTGATAACATTGTTAGGACTTTGAAAAAAAAATACCAAATAGACTCAAAATTGACAAAAATGAGTTCTTAGAACAAATAATATATTATTAATTATAATAATATTACTAAAATATAAAGTTCAGAAAAAGACATATATAAGGAAAGATATATAAATAATTAACCACTTTGGTTCATGTGTATTTTTATAGTAATTTTATTAACCATTTATTATAATAATACATGAATACATGGTAAAAGTTAATCTATTTAACTAAGAGTTAAATATACAAGATAAGGTTAATATGGTGACCTAAACCTATATAAAACCGATTGGTTTAAATTTTCCAACCCATCCCCACAATATCCTCTAAATAAATCATTTTTGAGCCATTATAAACCGAATATGATGGTATAATAAATAATATTTCACCCATTTCCTAAATTGACCTTCACCTCTCTTATAAAATGGTACTACCCCTTCTCTCAAAATAAAACCATAAAATACATTTGGCTCTGAAAACCCCAACTACAATATCAACCCAACTACCCTCTATTCAACCTATAGGTGAAACATTTTTCTCAATCCATCTTAAGGATCCGTATTGATCAAATTAAAAGTAAACACCCGAAGAAGTGGTAATAATTTCACCACCTTTTTGAATGTTATTTTCTTCTTCCAATTCCTCTTTATTTGTTTTTTCCATACCAAAATAATAACTACAGTACCTTATAATTACTGTTTTGTAATTATATATATTATACAACCATATTAATTATTCTATCCATCCTATGAATGGCATGTCACCATACATGCATATGTACGGCATACCGTCTCCACATCGTGGTGTAGTTTCTTATTCAAGCCCTTAATTATTTTTATGTGTATAATAATGAGTATAAGAGATTTAAATAATAAAAATAACATGATAATGATTCTGTATATATTATATACAATCAAATTAAATATGATTTCCCCTTCAATATAATGATATTTTCGCTCGTGCATATATATGGGTTACCATTGCCACGAACGCGATGAGATTCATTCCCCATCATAACCATTCAAGAATAATTTTCATTTTATGATTAAAAATAATGTCAAAAATGTTAACATCATTCTTTATATGAATCTAATACATCCTATCTATAACAATCATGGCTTATGTACCCAAACATATCAAGGAAAACGAATCAGTTAACACTCGAAACAATGATACTACTGAAATATTATTAACAAAGAAATATTATAAGTTCATATATGATATCATATTTATGTATGTGGTTCTTGTATAATTTAATAATAATTATTTAACTATTATATAGGTGGTTAACTTACCCTCGATCAAGAAAAAGTACAATGTAAGGTTAAATTCTATGATCTCTTCATTATCTGCCCTTGTTTATACATGTGTATCTACATGGTCCTCTTTATCATCAAAATCTGTGTTTCAAAAAAATGTATTTCAATTTTTTTTAATATTTCCTAGACTATGGGTTAATTTCCATTATATCCTTGTTTGAATTTTTATAAAATTTTATAATGGAATCTTTCTGTCATTTTCTAAATAAGGTCCTTTACGACCTTTTCGACAAAATTAAGGAAATAATGTTTTTATCTTATATGGTGAGTGTGACTATTTTCCACCATTATAACATCTTCAAAGCATTTCTAACAATAATAGAAGAATATTTTCAAAATAAATTATTTTTTTATTATTATTTGACTTTTAAATGAATTCAAAATCGAAAGTGATACTTATCTCTAATTGTTTTGATTTTATCTGTCAAAATCCTTTGATGGATTTTACACTTGTTTTAGTTGATTTATTGTGATACATTCTTCCATATTGTTTTGAAGGTTTCAAGACATGTTTGACTTTTGATGTGTTATTTTATACCATTCATGGTTTATGTTTAATGAATTTACATTTTGTATGATTGTATTAATATGAATGTTTATGTTATGTTTCAACCTTTTCATATGAAGAATTTATTGGAAATAGTAAGTGGCGGGTAGAGCCCGCAATAGCTCCTTAATGCATCGATAGGTCTCATGAGACAAACTAGTGTTTGGGAACAAGGCCTTGATAGAATCTTATTTGTAGTCTTGGCATGAGGCCTTGACTATGTTGTTAATATGTCTACCATTATACATTCCATATGTATGAAATTGGCTCTTGATATTACATGTGATTATTTGACTAGTATAATATCCATGTGAATCTATAAATCAAGTTATTTTATTTATCTTTTCCATATTATTTTCATGTTTATGTTTAATATTCTTGTGTTTTAGTATTATAAGTTACCTTTAATGTTTATGCTTATTTTTGAATGTTTCTACTATATTTTAATCCTTACTGAGCACAAGAGCTCACCCCTGTCTATGTTTTATATTTCCTTCGATGTGAAGAAGTATATTATGACTGACCTATAAGGATAGTTTAAGGGAGATGATTCTGTTAAAAGGAGACACAACATATTTTTAATTTCATGATGTAATGCAAAACTTATGTTAGTGTCTAGTACATCCAAAGCTATTAAACTGATCGGCCTTTCGGTATTTGGTCTCTTGCAGTCACGCCAATGTTTTGTTATAATGCAATGACTCTGGCTAAATGGGTTCAGGGCGATATAGATGGTATTTGAGGAACATTATTACAAGCCTTTGAAACAAAATTTAGGAAAAACTCTAACAAGATAACATTACATTAAGATAGAATTTGATGATTAATATAGAATAACTTCCTAAAAATTTGGTAATGTAGAGATTTTGTTAGTTTTCTAAGAAATAAATCTGTGTATGGATATGAGTAGGTAGAGGTGAAAATAGCACAGATGTACCTAGGAGTTATAACTCTGACAAGGTGTATCGTGCTTGACCCGGGGTATCTTGGTACACTACAATGGGCATTGCTGCACTCTTGGTTACGACACTCCTGGGGGATATGTTTAGGATAATTCATATTTTTATTACAAACCATTATGAAGGATTTATGAGTATATATCTCTAAAATAATTTTATTTAATGATTAAGTACTATATACATAAACTATTCAATTTTTGTTAAATGTTTTACATGTTTGGAATTATGTACTGCGATTCATAAAATAATTTATTGTATGTCATTTTTAAGAAATGGAGCCTAGTGGATGGATGTGAACCCATATAAATGCACACAATCCATGTAGGGATTTCCCTCCTAATAAATATAATTATAGTTGAGCTAGTGATGCAAGTGGTTCTGAGCATCTTATCACAATACTGGGACAACTCACTCAGGTTATGAATAATAACCTGACCCATATGAAGCACCCTGATCCACAATGCAGATGATCAATGTTAGACATCTTCATGGGGAAACAACCTCCAACATTAAATGGGAATACAAATCAATTTGTTGATACGCAATGGATATGTTCTACAGTGAAAATATTGTATGCTTTGGGGAGTAGCGAAAGAGAAAAATTTCTTATATCAGTTTATTTCCTCGTAGGAGATGCAGATCAATGGTGGTCATTAATTCAGAACACAATGGAAGATAATGAAGTATCAAATATTTAATGGAGGTAGTTTAAAGATATTTTCATCAAAAAATACATTCCTCATGACCATTAAGAAGATATGGAAAGTAGATTTCTATGTATGAGGAAAAAGGGGGATGATAAAGTCGCAAAGTATGAGGCTAACATTACCTAGTTAGAAAGGAGTGTTGCATAATATACATGTAACCCAAGGAGTAAGATTGATCGATTCTTTGATGGGGTAAAACCATTTCATCATCAAGAATTAGTCTCATAATCCTTCTCATCATACGAAGATATTGTTTCATATGCTATCAAGACAGAAAAATAATTCTCTATGTCTTATGACGTTAATGCAATGTAATAGAAGAAGAGATCTGCTGAACACTCTGGAAATGGAAGCAAGGCGAAGAAGGGAAAAGTTTAATTTCAATCCTACAGTAAATGTGGGAAGAAACACCCCGGTACTTGCATGATGGGAATGGGAGTCTGTTACAAGTGTGGTGAAAAAGGCCATCAAGCTTGTGATTGCAAGGGAAAAAAGAGGATGTCAATGTTGATTGATAAAATTGTAGAGAAACAGGGCATTAGAAAAAGTAATTTTCTAAGATCTAAGGAAACATACCTCAGAAAGGGAAAGGGATAATAGTCAAGCTTTTGTGATCACTACTACTGAGGTTGAAGCTCCGAGAGACTGGGTGATAGGTAATTTAATGGTTTCCTCATGTTTAGCTAATGCTTTATTTGATTCTGGATCATTGCATTGTTCCATATCTTCTTATTTTTCTATAAAAATTAGATATTTCCAATTTGATTTAACAAGAAAGTAGTTAGTAAAAACTCCTAAGGAAAGTATCATTGCAACAATGTTTTGGGAATCAATCCCCATTATGGAATATAACTGTTCTTTATCTTTTTATCTCATCATCACACCCGTGATTGAATTTGATATAAACCTCGGAATGGATTGGATTTCAGACCATGATGTGAATATTTATTACAATAAGTAGCAGGATACAATTTTATATGATGATAACGAGTACCTTATCTTTAAAACTGAAACATCACTATCTAATTCTGATCTAGATCCACCCCCTGTAGCTCAACTAAATTCAATTATTAGGGAGGAAAATAATGATATTACTATAGGGGAGTAAAAGAATGTTCGATTAGAGGATGTATATATTGTATAAGAATTTGATGTCATGTTTCTAGAGGATTTAACTAGACATCCTCGAGAATGGGAAATTGAGTTTTACAATGATTTAATTCATGGTTTAAGGCCCATATTAAAAACCCCTTATATAATGGCCACTTTGGATTTAGTGGAACTAATGAATCAACTATAGGAATTATGTAATAATGGATTTATTCTCCATCGTTTTTCTTCATGGGGAGCCCCTTTTATTTTTATTAAGAAGAAAGATGAATCTATGAGGTTTTGCATTGACTACAGGGAGATCAATGCTATAACAATAAAGAACAAATATCCCCTACCTTGCATTGATGATTTATTCGATCAACATCATGGAGATCAATATTATTCAATGATTTACCTTCAATATGGATATCATCAGTTTTGTGTGAAGAACGAAGAAATTTCGAAGACAACATTTCGTTCCATTTATGGGCATTACGAGTTTACAGTAATTCCTTTTGAACTGACTAATGCACCCTCCTTTTTCATGGATCTAATGAATAGAGATTTCATGTAATATGTTGATGAATTTATAATAGTATTTATTAATGATATCTTTGTATACTCAAAAATCTATGAAGATCATGAAAATCACTTGCGCACTATTCTAAAACCCATCAAAAGAATTTAATTATATGAGAAGTTTTGAAAGTGTGAATTCTGGATTTAATAACTTTCTTTTCGTGTTGATATTGTCCCTAAGGATAGAATCTATGTTTATCCTTTTATGAAATTAGTTATAATATAATGTCCAGCACATATGATTACAACTGAGGTACACAGTTTTATTGTTTTAGCAGGTTATTATCGGCTTCTTGTCCAGAATTTTGCCCGATTGGAAAACCCATTAACCAAGATCAAACATAAATGGGTTAAATTTTTTGGAAAAAATTGTGTGAATAATATTTTGAGGAACTGAAAAGAACTTTATTCATTTCTTCTATCCTGACTTTACCATCAGGAAATGATGGATTTCTTATATATAGTGATTCCTTAATGAATAGACTTGGTTGTGTCCTTATGCATAATGATTGGGTTATTACCTATGCATCATGACATATAATATTCATGATCAAAACTATCCCACTAATGATATTGAGTTAGTAGCTATAATCATCGCTTTGAAGATGTGGAAACACTATAGCTGTGGTGAAAAATGTGAGATATATACTGATCACAAGAGTTTGAAGTATATTTTTTCACAAAAATTTCTCTATGTGCGGCTAATGAGATGGCTCGAACTACTCACGGATTATGATTGCAATATACACTATAACCACCAGGGAATTAAAATAAGGTGGAATATGCTTTTAATAGAAATGGTAATGGTGTATTGAACAAGATGAGAGTTGAAAGGGATCCTATGTTCACGGATCTAGTAAATATGGATATAGGAATAATCATGGAAGGTGAAACATGAGTACTTTTTCAAATAGTTTCCAAACCATCATTACTAGAAAGGATAAGAAGTTATTAGACAAATGACGAGGAGTTGGAAAAGAAAATTAATGCTGTGAATGATCGAAGATTGATTGAAATCGCATGTGAATATGGGATTTTGAAATTTGGGAAAAGACATTGTGTTCTCGATATAACTAATATAAAGAGGGAATTATTGGATGATGATCATAGGTCCAATTTCTCTATACATCTTGATAGAATAAATATATATAGAGATTTTAAGGGACACTTATGTTGGGACAACATGAAGAGAGAGATTTCTGATTATGTGTCAAGATTTATGGTTTTTCAACAAGTGAGAGCTGGAAGACAACTTCATGGGCAAGTCATGCAAACAATTCCCATACATGAGTGGAAATGGGATGATATTACGATGGAATTTTTCATGGGTCTAGTAAAGAATCATACAAGGAATGATGTAATATAGGTCATTTTTTATCATTATACCCTGTTAGCACAGTTTCTTTCTATAAGGAATGATTTTCCACTTAAATGTTTAACAAGACTATATATTAATGATATTGAAAGACTTCATCGTGCACCCTTATCAATTGTTTCCGATCATGATCTCCATTTTACCTCAAAATTTAGGAAAAGTCATCAAGATACACTAGACACTGAACTTCATTTGAGCACTTCTCACCACTGTCAAACTAATGGACAATCAGAACGAACAATTAAAACTATAGAAGACATGTTGATATCTTGATCACTGTACTTTCAAGGTATGTGGGATCAGTATTTTCCTCTAGTATAATTTTACTACAACAATAGCTTCCATTCAAGTATTCATATGGCACCATATGATGCGTTATATAGAAAGAGATGTCGCAAACCAACTTGTTAGGATGATGTTCGTGAAAGAAAACGCATAGGCCCAGAACACGTATAGAAAAAAAATATAAAGGGGAAGATTATCCAAACCAACATCAAAGCAGCTCAGAGTATGAAAAAGATCTATGTCGATAACCAAAATAAGTATTTGTAATTTCATGTCAGAGACCATGTTTTCTTGAAGGTATCTCTATAGAAGGGTGTTATATGATTCGATAGTAAGGGTAAATTAATTCCAAGGTACATTGGAAATTTCAAAATTATAGAATGAATTGGAGTTCTAGCTTACCATTTGGAAATGCCTCTAAGTCTCTCCAATGTTCCCGATGTGTTCTACTTATCCCAATTGAGAAAATAAATGCATGAAATAACGCATGTACTCATCAATGAAGAAATAAAATAGAAAACCAATTTGTCTTATTATGAGGAGTATGTCAGGATTATAGATACCAGAGAATAAGTGTTGAGAAACCGGAAGACTCGTCTGAGTTCTATGGAGAAACCATAAGATGGAAGAGAAAACATGGGATCCCAAAGAACATATGATAAAGAACCACCTGAATCTTTTTATACAGTAGTATTATATAAATTTAGATAATGAAATTATTTGAAGGAGGGAAGAATGTAACACCCTAAGATTCCACGATATGTTTCTATTTGAATAAAACAATAACTTTCACTGTACGCAACATCGTTTTCTATCACTCCACGACCAATCAAACTAGTCGTTTTGAATAGTAATACCCAATTTTTAAATTTTTTAAATTTATTTTTCAAAACGGACATCATTTTTGGATTCATAATATCAAAATTATCTTATAGTAAATTTTTGGTATTTTTCTGAAAAAATTCATTTTTTATGAATAGTGAAAGACACCGCATTATTGTTTAAAACAGACTTTTTATATAAATAATTACTTTTTTTATTTAAATTTATATAAGGTAAAAAGAGATACATAGTACCTATATATATTAAAATTAATTAACTAGAGTCATTTTATAATAATATTAGACATATAAAATTTTATTGAACTTTTTACCGTCTTTTACCTACCTTCTAGGCGCATCTGCAAATTTGCATAAAATGAAATTTTACCGCTTCTGTAAATTTAATTTCAAAAATCTGAGAGACATAGTTGAAATTAGGTATTATATTGTGGATCAATAAGATGAAAATAATTTTTTAAGAATAGTAACTTTTGACTTTTATTTACCATGGTTAAAAGTAAATAGGGTAATTAAGGGTAAAAAATGATAATATAATTACCATAAAACATGTTCTAATTCCATTGGATAAGTTTATTTCGAAAACAATAAACCTTAGGAATACAATATGATCCTTTTGGTCCACTTGAATTAGATTAGAACATTATTATTATTTTATTTAAAGAATAGTTAATGGTGTTAAATCCAATGTTTAATAACTAATCCATTTTAATTTAGGGTTATACATACCATAAATTGGACTATAAATATTCATTATAAATATAAATATATTTCCTGTATAATTTTATTTTATTTATATTCTTTATATATTAAATAATCAATTTTATTATTGATACAATGATGATGCAGTGATTACCTTATTAAGGAAAGATTAAAATAATTGATATTAAAAATATCCAAATAAATTTAAATTGAGACTCTTAATGGATTCCAATAATTTTCTAGGTTAATGTGACATGTTATGGTTGATTAAATAAATTTTTTTCGAATGGATAATGTTGTTTTATATTTTAGAAAAACAAAATACCAAATAGTGTCAAAATTGACATAAATGATTTCTTAAAACAAATACTAAATTATTAATTGATATAATATTCCTAAAAATATAAGGTTCATCCAAATGACTTTGATAAGGATATATATATCAATAATGAACAACTTGGGGTTATCTTGGATTTTTATATAATGTTTATTAACCATTTATTATTATAATACAAGAATACATGGTAAAAGTTAAACTATTTATCTAAGAGTTAAATCTAGAAGATAATGTTAATATGGTGACCTAAACCTATCTAAAACTTATTGGCTGATATGTTTTCAACCCATACCTACATTATTCTCAAAATATAACAGTTTTGAGCCATTATAAATAGAATATTATTGTATAATAAAATAATTCTTCAAGCTTTTAATAAAGCTAATCTCACCTCTCTTATTAAAGGGTACCTTACCTTCTCTAAAAATCACACCTCCAATGCAATTTGGCTCGTCCAAAACCTGATAAAATATACTCCCAACTACCCTCCTTTCATACTAGAGGAATTATGTTGATCATAAATTAAACTATGTATCTCTTTTGATTAAATGGAATTAAAACACCCGGAGAAGAGGTAATTATTCCACCACCTTTTTCAAAGTTCTTTTCTTATTACACTACCTCTTTATTTGTTTTTTCCATACCAAAATAATTAATCTAGTTTTTTATACATACTATGATGTTATTATAAATATGGTACAACCAAATTAATTATTCAATCCATCCTATGAATGACATGTCCCCATACGTATGTACGTACGGCTTACCGTCTCCACATCGTGGTGTAGTTTTTTATTCAAAGACTAAATTATTTGTATGGGTATAATAATGAGTATAACTAATGTAAATAATAAATATAACATGTTAATTATTCTGAATATATGATATAACATCCAATTACATATGATTTCACCATCAATATAATGATTTTATCACTCGTGCGTACTAATGGATTACTGTCTCCACGAATGCGATGAGATTCATTCCCCATCATAAAAATTCAAGAATAATTTTCATTTTATGTTTAAAAATATTTTTTAAGAACATAATATCATTATAGATATGAATAAAAAAATTCCTATCCATAAAAAACATTACTTATGTATCAAAACATATTAAGGAAAACAAATCAGTTAACACCTAAAACAATGATACAAATGAAATCTTGTTAATAATGCTATATTAGAAGATCATATATGATATCATATTTATATATGTGGTTCTTGAATAATTTAATAACAATTAATTAACAATTGTACTATAAGTTAACGTACCCTCTTTTAAGTAAAGGTACAACGTATGGGTTAACTCTACAATCTCTTCATTATCTGATGTTGTTTATATGTGAATATCTACTGGGAACTCTTTATCATCCACATCCGTGTTTCATAAAAATGTATTTCAAAACATTTTTACTATGTCCTAGAATGTGGGTTAAATTAATTTATAGTCTTTTTGGACTTTTTATAAAATATCTATAATGAAATCTTTCTGTCATTTTCCAAATAAGGTCCTTTATGACCTTTTCAAAAAAATTAAGGAAAGAATGTTTTTTAAAACTTATATGGTGAATGTGGCTATTTTACACCATTATAACATCTTTGAAGCTTCCCTTACAATCTTATAAGACTATTTTCCAAATAAATGATTTATTATATAACTATGTTATGTTTAAATTATTTCAAAATAAAAATAGATATTTCCCTCAAATAGTTTTGATTTCATCTATTTCAACTTTCTTTGATAGATTTTACACTAGTTTAAAGTTGATTTATTATGATACAATCTTCCATATTGTGTTGAAGGTTTTGGGAAATTTTTTATTGTGGATGTGTTGTTTTAAACCATTCACGGTTTGTGGTTAAAATATTAACATTTTTTATGCTAGTTTTAATACGAATGTTTATGTTATGTTTCTAACTTTTCATGTGAGGAACGAATTCGACATAGTGATGGGTAGAGCTCACTATAGCTATTTAATTCATCGATACGTCTCATGAGACAAACTATTTTCTTGGAACAAGGCCTTGATAATATCTTATTTTTAGTCATGAAACAAAGGCATGACTATGTGGTTATGATGTCTGTAATTATGCATTCCATCATTATGAAATTGGCCATTGATATTACATGGGATTATTCAGTTAGAGAATGTTCATGTGAATAAGTAAATGACATTATTTTATTTATCTTTTCCATATTATTCCCATGTTTATGTTTAAAAGGATTTTGTTTTAGTCTTATACATTACCTTAAATGTTAATTATTATTTATGAATTTTTCCACTATATTGTTCTCTTTACTGAGCACCTGAGATCTCCGCCTTCTTGGATTTATTTTTCCCATGATTCGAAGATGTATTTTATGACTGAACTGAAGGGATATTCTAAGGGAGATGATTGTGTTAATAGGAGACAAAATGTTAATTTTTTTATTTCATGATGTAATTTAAAACGTGTTTTTGTATATAGTACTTCCAAGGCTACTAAACTGATCAGTCTTTCGGGATTTGATCCCTTGTGATCATACCAAGGTTATGTAACAATGCACTGACTTTGGGTAACTGGGGTCTAGGTGTTACAAATATGGTACATGATAAGGGGTCCTGTTCCACACTTGGTTTAACACTATTAGGGGATATTCTTTAGAGATTCACAAACTCATCATGAACCATTGTGAAGTATTTAGATATATGTTGGCTATGAATAACCTACGATTAATCTAGGGTGTTATGTATTAAGCAATGTGTCCGGACATAGCTATCCTATAAGAAAATATTTTCATGACTTTGTGGTTTTCTTATATGATAAGTAATTCTCACAATATGATTCTACTTTTAGTCTATGGTGGTAACTTGATGGAATTAGATTAATGTTGATTTTGAGGTAATATTTTCTAATGAGTAGCCAAGTGTCATGATCACTGAAGTGAATGACATTGTGATCTTGTATAATCGGGTTTCAATGAACATGATTAACAATGTGTTCCTTCACTAACTCTATGACTCACCCAAGAAGTGAAATAAATATTTCATTGAGTGTTCGGGTAATGGAGACCATAGACGAAATATTATTTGGATTCAATGGGGTCATTAGTGTGGAAGTAATCACCTAATTGAATGTATTATAGGAACATGAAGATGTTTTGATAGTGTTGAAGTAGGATACAAATAACGTGAATGCAATGGAAACTTGAAGAGTTCAGTAAATTGAATGGATGAGAATATTGGACTCCCTAATACATCATCGAAGATTATATGTTTTAAATGAGTAAAATATGGTCATTATGCAACTCAATATTCTAAGTGGAATGATTTTGAAGAGGACCATTTTGTTTTTATAAGTAAGTTTTACATTGTAGATGATGATGAGGCAACGTATGGAATGTAATAGGGAATAGGTATGGTGAAATATGATGAGGTATCCTTATTAATGAAATATGTATGAAGTGGAATATTGAAAGTTTATGCATTTGGATTCAAAAATTATGTTATATGAATGATGAAATATACAGGTGTTGTTATACTAATTTTTTCCTCACATTATTTACAATTCTATGTTGAATGTTCCAGATGGAATGGTGGAGTTATTTAATGATAGTGTGATGTTTTGACTAAGGGAAGGGAGCCCTTAAAATGTTATTTATGTTAAGATAATGCTTTTATGAATAAGTAAATTGGAATGTACTGATTACCATTTAACTAAGTAATGATTTTTTAATAGGTGGGTTATACTATCATTGATGAAGTATGCATGCTTATTTTTGTTAAGGAATATATCTAGTATACATTAGAAAAAGGAAGAATGTATGTTTTCATAATGGTTTTTTGGTAATTCAGGTTATTACCATGTTTCAAGGTAATATATGATAAGGGTATTCAAATAATTGGAATGTAAAAAAACAAGGAATAATTTGTCATATATGGGGGATGAATGTTAATATTATTTAATGAATTTCACTCTAAATAATTTTATTTCTATCCTTCTAATGTTTTTTAAGGATAACCATTCATGAAAAATTGAAGTTAAACTTCAAAGGCAACATTTATGTGTTGAGATTGTATTAAAAACCTTACATAAACTGTTATATATTGATTTACCTAATTTAAATTATACCCCTCATATTTATTATGTAAATTATATTATTTTGGTTTTATAAAAGGACATCATCTATGTTCGGTGACAACAAATCACGTCTGGCAAGGTTGTGGGTCTTGAACCCATTACTGAAACATGATATGGGTTTCATGCCTACCACTGGCCTACACGATGTCTGAGATAATGTATAATTATTTTTTGATCAATAAATATTATTGATGAATCATTAGTGTTACTTATAATGTTTCTAGAATAATTAATAATGATTTTGAAGAGGCAAATTTTTATAATTTCATAATTTTATGGGCCTTAAGAACCATTAAAAGTATATTTTATTGCATTTTTCATCATTGTTTATTTCTATACATCAAATCCTTGAGGTAATGGATGTATTATAAATTTATCAAATCAAGAACAAAGAATTTTTTTTTATAGAAACATATCATGATTTTCTCGATGCATTGAATTTGATAAAAAAATAACGTGGTCATAATACATTATGTTTTTTTGGAACCGATGTATTTTGAAATCATCATAGATTAATGACATTAAGGAACTCATCTTTTCTTTGATCATTCAGATGTTTTTCTTTGATGATATCAATCACTCCATATAAATAATTATACTTTTCTTCAATGTCCAATCTTCACTCCCAACATACATTTTATTATGTAGAAACCCAGTTATATGTTACTTAGGGTAACTGTTGTGGTTCTAACATTCCCTTTTTAAGGGATGTTTTAGTATTAATTATTACGATGTGGGTTTCTATGAATGAAACTATAAATTATTAATCCTTTGATAACCCAAATGAAATTTTAGTGACAAAATCATTTTATGTTGGGGGGATGTAACACCTTGATATTTTGGGATTTTTTTGAATTAATCTAACCTTAATGATATTTTTTATTTTAGGAAACACTTAAGATAGTTTATTTTATATTAAATCTCTATGTTTGGATTGAGTTATCAAGAACACCTAGCTCATCATGCACTACATGAAATATAAACTTATTCTTACTCTACATACAATATTGAGGTTAGCATGTGTTAAACCCAACAATGAATTTCCATAATGACTTGTGTGACATGTAAGATTGAGCCTTACCGAACAATAATATATTATTAAATAATGAATATTTTATATAATATGATTACTATTTGAGGATAAATTAGTGGTTATGAATATTGTTTACTAATTTATGAAAATTTATGGTTTATACAATATAATATGAATTCATAGGTTATTAATTAATTAAACATGAATATCAAAACTGATTAAATATAAATGAATATATTATTACGGTCACAGTTCTGTTATTCCATTAAAAATAAAATATTCATTTATGTCTTGTAATGACCAAAGTCAAAAATTCCTTTCACATGGAACATTTACTTCACATACATTACTCACAACATACAGTTTTTTCGAAACAATATTTTATTGTTATAATGATGTTTCAAAGAAACATGATGTTGCAGGTAATGTATGTGGAACGTAGATCCACAGATGTGGTGACCGGTGTGGATGGAAGATCTGCAACGGTGGTGTCTGGTGAAATTGTGGCATTGGTGACCGATGTCGGTTGAGTTACAGGGTATTTTGTTGATGGGGAGATTAGGACGATGTTGACCAATGCTAACAGAGAAAGTCGTGCGAGCAGGATGAAGTCGGTGGATACCTGTGTGGGTGCCGTGAGTGAAGCGAGTGGATCTATGGTGGTTAATACTGAATCAAGTATCATGGGTGGTGTGACCAAGTCTACTACCTTGGATAACATGCTTACTGAAACATATGAGGTATATTTCTTATAGGTAGTAGGTGTGAAAACTGCCGGAGTAGTGATTTGTGTGGGTGGCACGTGTTCTTCCCCAGTGTTGATCGGTGTTGATGGAACACATATATTGGTCACTGTAGAGTGTGCTTGTTTATTGGATGGAAAATCTATTGATATTACTATAAGGAAATCAATGATTGAGCTACCGGATTTTGTTTGTGATTTTCCTCCTGGTGTAGTAGCATTTGAAGATGCGGTGATTCACCCATCATATTTTTTACCTAAAGCAATCATTTCAAAAAATATGACGACCCAAAAGTATCAATCTGGAATTTTCAATCAGAGGAATTTTACACAAGTAAAGAACATAACATCAGAGAAAATAATCAAGAATGGTGACACTACCTGAGTGACTACTAATCGATCAGTGATTCTTGATATATTTAAAATATGTGAAAAGTCTATAATTTCTAGGCTTTTGCTTCTCATTAGAGGAATGTATTCTAAATTTGATGATTTAATTTAACGGTTTTTCTCTCTATTGTATTTTATAGCTATAGATGTATCCCCCAAGATCATGGATTTTATCACATCATTTTTTCATATGTGGATCCAAAGAAAAGGGCATATAAGATCAGTTTAATCCCCTAAAAACAAGTTATGATATGATTTAAAGAGTGAGATTTTTTATTTAATCCATTTTCCCTAAAAAAATAATTTATTTAATGTTTGGATCATACTTATTGTCTTTAATTGGGTTTTGTGGCATCCAATTATGTTCTTTTATATTACCTCTATTGTGGGAATTCCGATCAAAATGGATACAACTACTAAGGTTTCTAAATTTTTTCAATATTCTATCATACTGGTGGATATTGATTTGAGCTATAGCTTGATCCATAATTTTGTTTTCTCAACACTAAATTATGAAATTCTATTAAATGTTGAGTATTAAATACTTCCTAACTTTTTTCTAGAGTGTCAATCTATTGGTCATTTAAAATATAAATGTCATTGGAATGTAATTTTCTCCTCTTGTTATATAAATGATAACCATGAAGCTTCTTGTAGAATGAAATTGAAGAAGAATACAAAATAAACCATTTTAGTCTCACTTGGTGAGGGAAAACCCAATCTTGACAAAGATAATGTGCAGGTTAGTGTCGGTTCATCGATTTTGGGTAAAGAATTGTCACAGGAGACCCATGGGTCAGGGGACATGACCCTTATGTTAGTTCCAAAAGCGATTGAGGGTGACCCCATACTAGGATCTACTCCTGCATTTGAGGTCCAATACAATATGAGTGATGTTATGAATATTTTAATGATTTAAGAGGAAATAAATAAACTAAGGGAAACACAGGTCATCCATGGATGATGTGATGATATTGAGAATGGTTCACCCCAAAAAAATCTTATAGCCATGTATTGTCTAAAGGGGAAAATGTTGTTGTGGATGATGAAGGTTTTTAACCCGTTCCTCCGCGGAAATCGATACCTAAAAAATATTACATCTACCTATTGATGATTATGGTTACAAGGTCTCATGGTCTTATGAAATTTGATTCTGGCTTGTATGGTGACTATGATGATTCCTATCATAATGATTATGATTTTTATTTCATTTTGTTTCTCATTGAATTAGGGCCTCAATTCTTGTAAGACCCCATTATTCTACATTCTCTATTTTAATTTTTTTCATTAAAAAAAGGGCTCTACCCTAAGCTTTCGAGTATAACCTAGCCATTAAAATATAGTAATTCGAATAGTAATAACAAAATCTAAAATATTTTTATAATGGATTTATAAGAATATAACATATTGATAATGAGAAATATAATTTTTAGTAAAGCCTTTATTTTTTAAAAAAATATAATTTTATCAAATGAACTATTTTTCATCTCCATCTGTAAATTTTTTTTGAAAATTTTAGAAATTAAATCTGATAAAATAAAATTCATTTTCTAATTAAGAATTTCAAACATATCCTTGGGTACATTATTGGGATGTTTTTGAGAAACCTCATTTTTTAATGAATAGAGAAAACTACCATGTTTTAGTTTAGAAATAGATATTTGTATCAATAATTATTAATGATAAATAATACACTTAATTTTTTTAAGGTCACATTAGATAAATTATAAATATACTTATAGAATTTAGTTCATTATAAATAATTATACATTAAAATTGAATATAAAAACAAAACAATATTTTAAATAATTTTCATTCATTAAAAACAGGTAATTTCCTCTCATCAGCAGCATTATAATTAATCTTAATTTTCCCACTATTGTGAATTTAATTTAAAATACTAACATATTCCACTATAATCAATATAATATTTATATTATAATAATATTTATATAATTTTTGACCAAAAATAATAGTAAAAGTGATTAAACTTAATCGTAGTGATTAAGGTCAAATTAATCTTAATTAGGGAATAAACCATAACATTTTATGTCCGTAGATGAGTCAAATACTCCAAATTCTTCATTTAAGATCTTTTCTATGACTTTTTTCGGTATGGACCTGTGTACACCTTACTTTTTTTCAAACATTCCAAGTGATCCCTTCTCCTTCCCTATAAAAGGCTGCAATCTCTCCCTCTTCTTTACACATCTCAAACCTCTTATGTTCAGTAAATACCTCCACAATACACTTACCATCAATCATAACTTCTTCATATTAAACTTACATTGGGCCTAAGGCAATACCAGGATGCCTTTTGGAACAAACCAAAAAGACTTATTTGATTAAGGGGTAGTGAATTCCCTCAATTCATCTTTTTTATTTTCCTTATACACCATAGCCATCTCTCTTTATTCTAGGATTATATAAAAACAACATTATACCAAATATACTATATTATTTTAGGTAAAAAAAATTTCCTACAACACACACCTTCATCTAATGGGTATCATACATATTCTTTCTGTGTAAGGGGAAATACTGCCTCATGAAACTACGATAGTTTATTTTTCCATTACCACCTACAATGGTGGCCATTATTATAGACACTATATTTGTGGAATATATTAAATTTATAATGTATTTAAGATTATTTATTTCTTTTTATAATGCATATTTTTTACTTTCCATTTTTTTTCAAATGCTAATTTCGTTTGAGGATGTGCGGACTACTACACCCTCAAAGCGATGTGATTCATTCATAAACCCCATGGATTTTTTAAATATGGTTTAAATGAAAATAAAAAATATATATATATATGATATAATTTATCTAATTTACTAATTATATATATAAATATATATATAATATATGTCTTCTACTTTCATTCTATCATTACAACAATTAAACAGAAATATTGTTCATGTGTACGTACGGCCTACCGTCACCATGAACAGTGCATTCTGTTTAATAATTATATATTATATAGATTTTTATTAGACACATATAAATTATATAAATTGTTTTCATATCATCGTTTAAATTCTATAAATCATGATATAATGTATAAATACCAAATATATAACAAATTAAGACACATGCAAATAATAATGAGAATATTACCCAATTTAAACCTTGACATAGGATTCTTCAAAAGAGGGAAATATACTATAGTAATAAAACCTTATATGGTATTAGCTATAATAATATGGTACTATAAAACATTTATAATAAATTTATTTTTATTATACTAGTTCTTTGAATGCGTATGATGAGAGTCAAGACACTAGGTAACAAGATTTCATCTCACTTTTTATTCCCATGAGATATATATTATTTTCACAACTCTAATATTTTTTCCTATATATGTACATCAAATGATTTTATTCTATGTATCTTATACAAATATTTATGGGTTTTATAATATAAATCTTATCATCTTTCATTCATGGGGTCTTTGTGTCAAAAGTTATGAAATCAGTAAAAAAATGTTTTGTGTTAATTTTTTTTCTTTGAGACTCATGTTTTTTTATAAACCTAAAATATTTTCAAGGAGTATATAATAAAATATTTCATGTTCTATAATGAATCAAATTATTTTAATTATATTATATTCTTCATGTAATTTATATTTATTACATGGATAGAATGATTCCATGTTACCATTTTATAAGAGTTAATTTGGATAATCTCTTTGCTTTTTGAGATTGTTTATGTTTATGCTTCCTTTGATTGTTCATATGTTCCATCTCTAAAGTTATTAATGAATATTCTTATCATCTCTTTATTAATTATATATTCATGTATTGGTACCATTTTATATTCTTTCATACATAATATACTTAAGAAAGTGTCTTTATGAAAGTCCGATTTTACCCTCACTTCGGATAGAAATCTATGTTCCTACAAAACCATGTAATCTAAAAAGTATTTCCAAGAATATTTTACTAATATCCTATGATTATTAATATAAAATTTTACCCTTTCTCTTTTTTACAATATTTTCAAAGGAATATTAATATCACTTTCCAAACAATCCAATTTTCTATCCTTTTTACCTAGCCCAAGTAATTTTCTTTTTACATTGTATGACATGTACTAATTTATCTTTCATAAATCCTTTGAAAATATATTTTCTTGTTTAATGGGTAGTTTTTTATGATCTTTTTTAAAATGGGCTTTAAGGGAAAATTTTCTTCTAATAATTTTCATACTTTATTTTTAAGTTTTTCGGGAAAATGGATTTCAAAGCGTTTTTATGCTTTAAATATATTTTTTCAATGTATTTTAGCAGAAATAGTTTGAAAAAAGTTTTCAACTACTATCTATAAGATTTCAAAATATTCTAAAATAAATTATTAAAAAAAATTCCAAGATTTCAATATATTTTTTCAAATTGATTTTGATGAATAAGGTTTTTAAAATGTGTTGAAGCTTGTTTTATTAGTTTCCTAGGAAAAATAATTTCAAATGATTTCAATTCTTCTTTATGAGTTTTTATGTTATTTTTTATGAAAATTAATATCCAATGGTTTTATGTATTAAAATTATTTTTTCATAGAAGAGTGGATATCTTCCTCAAAAAGTGTTTTTGAAAGATATTCCAAAATTATTTTTCAATATATTATGACATCTATTGATGTTACTTATTACCATCTAGTAAATAGTCTAATGGTTTTATTCATATCCCTTATATTAATGGGTTATTCATAATGTCATGGTCTTTATGATACCCATTTCCCATTCATGGGTTCAATATAAATGAAATCCATTTCTCTTTCAGGAGTTATGATTTTGATTAAATGATTATCAAACATTTATATTTTCCATAGGTTATGATATGTTTTCATGATTATGATACCCATTTTATTTAATGGGTTAATATATGATTTTTTATCATTTTGTGGCATATCTATGTATGATTTCACTTTGAGATGTGTGGGACCTATATCTAATTCCAATACATTAGGTAAAGAATTATATCTCATTATATAAACTAATATGGTCTTGGGAATGATACTTGATTAATAGGATGTACATGGTAGTGAACCATGACTACCCAGATGGTATGAAGGGTGAAATCATGCAACAAATATGGCCCTGGGATTGAACCATGACTACAAAGATGGTATGGAGAGTGAACCCATACTACCTTGATTGTCTTGGTATTGATTCCTTAGCTACTATAGAAACCATATTATATTCTTATCTTTCCTCCACAATGCCATATTTTATTCCAATGTAATGATTTCATATCTCGTTTACTTTATTTATATATGATTCACGACGTATGAAAATCTATTATTTATTCCATGATTTAGTTGTATGATATTTGATATATAGGTTTTGATATTTTATTTTCATCATCATTTTCTCATACCCTTATTATCATAATTATGTGCACATAACTCTATAATTCACCCTTAGGGGGAATTAGAGCTCACCCCTTTCTTATGTTTCCTTTCCCCCAGTTATGAAGAATGATTTTATTTAGAATTACCAATGTTGGAGATATTTATGGGATATGTTGACTATCTATCACCAAGATAGATGATTTTGGTTCCATGTTACCAAATACACCAAACTACTATGGTCCTTGGGAATGTATTTTTGTAATGTACCTAATATTCATTTAAAATGATTTAAAATCTATTTATGATAATATTTTATCTCTATAAACTCTATCCTCAAAAATATCATTTTCTTTTTTTGAGTCATCTTGTTACATTATTCTTCCACCAATCAACACAAGATTCTAACTCTTGAATTACTATATAATTTTAATTACATTTAAATAAATTATAATTTATGAAATTATTTTCGAGAAAAATATAAAAAATGATAAATGTACTATAGAAATACTATTCGTGTATCGTTGCATAGCCAAAAATATGGTCAACCACAAATGAATGGTTTACTATGTATTTTCAATATCATTTTAGAAAAAAAAATCACATGATAAAAAAAAAATATTCCATTTTATAATAATTAAAGTCGAACCACTATAAGAATTCGACAAGTGATTTACTTTAGTTGTAACATCATCCAACAGAGTTCGGTCGCTCCAGTAAGACATTCAATCCATAACCATGAAAAATAACCTATTAAATTTAATGATATGTTAGTTTATTCCACTTAATTTGACGAAAAACAATATAAGAAAACTCATTGGACTTGACATCAATGAAAGACCCAACAACTGAATATGTTCATCATCACAAGAAATCCTCTATCCATTCAAATACAAAGCCCCGTCACTCAAGGAAAATTACACCAAGAACATTGGGAATTTTTAAATATTTCACATATCATAATCTTTACAAATACAAATCAATGACCCAATTAATGATAGAGAAGTGGATTTAAATAGTTTTTAGACTTGAAAGGATCATGAGGGATAATACATACATTAATGAATCACACACAAAGAACAACATAATTATCCATAACCACAAGAGGAATATGAGACTAATGATCTATAAAGAATGGAAGATATTTCTTGGATTCACCAACAGGTACCACCTAGATCTACTAAGGATCAAGGATAAATCAATAAGTGAGGATAATAGGAAACTAAGAATGGATAACCCTAAATCATTCTATCAACCCCTAAAAATCCTAAGGGGCCTTAGTATATAGAAGGACTAAAAGGAATATATATAACCACTACCCAACATACAAATCTGGATCAGTAGTCATGGTCCATTGGTATGCTAGTGGACCATCAAAAACCTAGTGCATGATCACCAACTAGACATTGAGTCCTTCTGAGTAGTATATCTATTTGACACCCCACCGGCAAGGTGATGGGGGGTTTTCGGCTACCCACTGGTAGTAGCAATAGTACTGACTTCTCAGGGCCTCCTCTACTAGATAATAATGATATGAATCACCCATAAAACTACATTTATTGTATAAAAAGCTTTTAAAATTGTTAAACAATGTTCATATTGATTTACCAAATGGTTCTCTAAAAAATCCTACCATGAGATGAGAATACAAAACTTAGTCCAAGGAAATATAACTAATAATGATGCGAGTCATTATAATCTCCCCATCATAATATTTTAAATCCTTAAGAAGTTGTTTCTTTGTGAGAATCAAAACTCCCAATATTACTTGATAATGACGTACAAGGATTTTCTATAAACTAGCACTAAGATCCAAGTCATAGAACCCTTTTCACACTCTTACCTGAACACCCATTACTCTATTCCTACATGAATCCATACAAAAACATAAAAATATAAGAAAAACACTCATTATTAGACCATATTGAGATAGTGATCACTGAATCCATCCAAATTGAACCACAACGATTTCATAAGATTGATTCCTCATGATTAATCAAGGTTATCCCCACTATAGGAATATTGATATAATAATATCTAGAAATAAATGATAGACCCGGTGCAGTTACCTTCAATCACGTTTGATCATAAACACAAATCATGGGTTATTATTCGATACCAAAACCTCATTCCTCATTTTGAATTGAACCAACAAGTATCTAATAACCATTAATATCCAATAGATGTCAAAATTTCTGAAAAGATAACATCTAATCCTTAACGCCTTTACCATATCCAAACATGAAAATCTCAATGTGGTTCCAACCCACCAGATTTGGATTCACGTGGGAACAGTAGTTAATATTCATTAAAATGAACACATAAAAATGTATACATACATTACAATAGATGTTACATGACCCATTTATCATTATACCTTATTCTAAATAAGAATCACTAAATTTATGATACATTCCTATCCATGTCATAATTGACATCAAAGGGAATCCCAAGTTGGTTCACCTATGATAAGACTCTATTTCATGAACCAACACACTAATGATCTGAATAACTATCTAATAGTAATGAATTTAATATGAATATAAATATCATATATATATATATATTCTTTATCAAACACAAAATTCAAAAATAAACAACATTAATTCATCATAGAACCTGATATTTTTGACTCAACAGAACATCCACATAGCAAATTAATCACTGCTTTCCAATAGCCAATCTTACATAAGACTACATCCCTTTCCACAACCGATTCATTCTCCCATTAATAGAGTGGTTATCTATACTATAATAGAATATTCATAATCTCATTTATATTATTAAATTTTTCTAACAACCCCATGAGATGTTAATAACAGAATGTGATGAAAAATCATGATCATCCATTCATACCTGATTTTCAAGAAAATATCAATGCATTTTACATACATGGATTACATAAATAAATTTCTACATTCAAAAATCTATTCTTATCATGAGTTAAATCCTTTTGAAACATATTCATGGGTTACAAATAGTGAACAAAGGGGTATATTTTCCTGGTATAGACCACTAGTATAAACTATTGATCTTCGATCAATGAAAAGATCTTATTGATAGACCAACATTTCCCAAATTTGTTGCTAATATCATCTCCCTCAATAGAGAAATCATTGATCATGACCACCTCTGGGTATCCATGTACATAATAATTCATTCCAAACACACTAGTTTATAACTCATAGTGTTCCCCTAAACTGAAAACATATGCCACCTATCTCACTATCTCTTCTGTGTTCATCAATTGAACATAAATCATTCTCAATGGTCTTCTCACCACACTGCTTATACTAATTCAAGTAAATAATCTCATAACAATTGATATGAACACTCTTGTAATACTAAATTCTAAGAAGATAATAGTAATAAATTTATTTACTCTAAATATATTGATTTCTCCATGAGTCACAAACCACCAAGCCATACTCAAACAATTGTTTAGGTGCCCACACTATACATGGAACCCATCCCATAAAAACTAGTAACCTTGTTGATATTATTTGTAATTTTATATCCAACCATGCCTATATCTACCCAGGTTTTAACTACCACCTATGCATTACTCTTAAACCATGGTTATAGAAAAATTTTCTCACCACGCTTCTGAACTCACAATAAGAACTAGTTGTGTCAGGTGCTTGAAATATCATTCTTTTTAACCCAAAAATCACATAAAAAATACAAGCACTAATCGTACACTTTTTTCCATGGTGGAAAGGAATATATATATCTTTATTTATGCTGTTATAAGGATATTTAAATGAAATTGTAATTTTTGTCAATGAAATCCTCTCATTATGCTCTAACAAAGAATCCCCCCCTCATATAGACATTCTCACCCGGATCACCCCCAGGATATATGAGGGTCTAACCTACTAGTAACCAAGGACACTTATATAAGGAAAATTTCAGTTTTTAACATAAATTTTACATGTTATCATTGAGTTCTATAGCTCATAGATCGTCATCAAAGAAAAACTCTATATAAATCTCATGATGGATTCACCCTTAAACAATCTACATCGAATATCCATTTAAATATCATTCAGTTAAACTATATCACATTGGGTGATACATGGAAAACTCAATATAAGCTATAGTTATACACATAATTAACAAGACCTTTGTAGTATCCACTCACACATGATTAAAATTTAGGAAATTAATGATCGATAGAAATCTGACATGGTTTATTACATTATCTATTAATAGAGGTACAATATCATTTTCATCATAATCATAATCATCATTCATTGACTCGGTGCACCACACTATGGTATCACATGGCATGCTATAATAATTATGAATTCATAGGTGTTTATCCTTGTAATATTTCATCAAAATGTAATTTGTGAAAACTCATTAAAAGTTGATGAAACAAAGTACATGAGCTCTATTTCATTAGTACAATAACACTAATATATCATATATTCAAAGTAGACCAATATGATTAAAATTCCTCATGTGAAGCCTCATTAAGATATATACAAGAGAAAAACAGTATTAATTCATAATCCACAAAATTCATGTTTCACATATGAGAAGAAATCATATAACCAAAACAATATAAAATAATGAACATCAATTATATTCCCTAGTGACCATCGATTAACTTAAAAATGATTCTATGAAACACTATACCATGATTCATCACAAGAGGGGAAACTTGCATATGTCTTCTATCTACAAAATCCCTAGATCAAGAACACAAGAAAGCTTTGATAAAATTTTGGAACACCCTGACCTGAATCAAAAAATGGAGATGAAGGGACAAACAACCTCAAGAACACCCCCAAGTGTCATGGACACCTAATCAAGGTGTGAGTACAACTCTATATAGAACCACCAAAGAGGTGCATTACGGAAATGGAAAATTGAGTTCACATGTATGTGATATGTTCATAAAAAATATAAAAGAAACAAGTAAATGTATAAACATATAATATACTAAAAACCCATTAGTAATATATAAAAAACCACATGTTGAGTGTTCATGTGTGCCCAAAGTATGTACAACCATGGCTATACCAACCTTAAATCCATGTCAGAATAAAAGTAACTATCCATGTATTATACTTTCCCTCTCAATGAGATAGTCCAAAAATAATGTTTTGTAGTGAAATATATCACAAAATATGATATTCGGTGTATATTACCATTACATTTATATAATATACACTAAATTGAATCCCGAAAGACTGAATAGTTTTGTAGACTAGGTAAATTAGATACATACATGAATTATGAATTACAATTTAATACACAAATTAAACATACTTTTTTCAAGAATAAAATATTTGAGTCTACCATATCCCTACATATCAGTCATAGTAAACATCATGGGATCTTGGGGAATGGAAAAAATAAGGGTGAGATAAAATACTCAGTAAGGGGTTAGTATAAGAGAAGTAGTCATGAATCAATATGCATAATCAATATGGAAATGTAAATAACTAATAACACATGAAATTTAAAAAACATGATTACAAGAGTAGAGAATTTATAATCAATATGGAAGTGTAAATAACTAAGAAATTCCATTTAACCATTGAATTGAAAATGAAATGCTTCTATAGATAATATCATAGTGAAAATGACTTGGATAATAAAAACTAAATTCTGAAGGAAGGAAATGCTTAATTGTTGGATGTCATGTTTCCCAATAATGTGAAACTATTACCATAAAGAACAAACCTCAACATTTTTAAAACATTATAGGTAAAAAACCATATGATTTGTGTCAAATCCTTTCAAAAGACACTTACTGTCGATATCTTTCATCTATACAATTTAAAACTACTTGGTTGCAAATGTGAAGGGTTTGTTTCAAACTGATTTCACCCTATAATAATAACAACTCATCAGGGGTCTTATATTAATAGGTCCCCAAATCATTTATTTCATGTCCAAATAATTCCACATATATCAATTTATTTATTTAATATGTAATTAATTTTCCCTATCAAATATTAATTTTGAGTAAATGATGCCGATCTATCAATATTTCCCCCATTAATCAATAAAATTTAAAATAAAACAGCATATATAATATTCGTATATGGTTTATTAAATAATCATATCCATAACTCAATAATATGTATATTTAATAGAGATTTAGTTTCAATAGAAAAATTATCATAGGATTGTGATTATTTCATAATAAAGTTAACAATCACAAATGAAAGTGAGATTGCCCTGTTATGTTAGCCATTTTTTTACTTTTCTAGTTAAACCCCCTTGGTTGAGATAATTTAAATCGACAAATATAATATCATAAATATTTAATTATTAATGATATTACATGTAAAAATGGTAGTATATACACCACATACATGTGAATTTATGAATAATAAAAAATATCTCTAACTAGAAAGTAAATATAATTTAAATACTTTACCTTACACATAAGTTTTGTTAAACATGATTTAGCTAACATTATTGTGTTTTTAAAAATGTTATTAAATTATTCAATAACCATATTTATATTATTTTATCACATATGATCCTTTTATAACATATTATTACCCTTTCATTAACAGACATTCAATATTTTCATTATTTATGGTGTTAATTGAGTTGCTATTTAAATTTGTTTCGACTTTTTATTTTGTATTCCTATTACTTTGATTATGTAACGACCCAAAGAATTGAAATGGACATTTCCCTTACTATATTAATGTCGTAAAATCACATGAAAACACAACATAATTAACTACTATGTGATAAGTGACCTCTGAACATAAGTTTTTCACTTCTGTATTGGTAATTTTGAGAATATCATTTACACGGTTGTGTTCAAGATGATTTTTGGAGTCTAATAAAACAAAAATAGTTTTTAGTGAATAGTGACCTACCCTTATGAATAGTAACATAAAATTATGAATAGTAAGACGACCCTTTGGAATAGTACATCATCCAACATAAGAGTAACATTACATATGAATAATTAAATAAAATATAGACATCTTAGAAAGTGATAATTTAACCTTAGTAAACGTTTTAGTATTTTGTATGTCATTAATAATTCATTATAATTAATTAATTAATTTAAAAAAAAAATATTTTCTTAAAATGTGTTAATTAATTATCAAATAAATGTCGTATATTTTTCATATAATTTTATAAGACCCTTCATAATTTTTAAAAGCACTATAAAATCAGTTGTAATTTTAAAAACCATTTTTTAAGTAAATTATGATTTTAATTAAATATTAAATTAATAATATTTAGTAAATTATTTTTGAAAAATGGACTTCATTTTTGGATTTAAAATGTCTAAAAATGGTTTGGGTGAATGTTTGGGATTTTTCTGAAATACATCAATTTTCGGGTGAATAGTAAAGAATACTGTTTTTCGCATAATCGGTGTATCCTAAATAGCATCATTAATGATGTAATGATGACATACACATTATAGAACTATAGGTTCGGCCATATTATATTAAATTTCATAAATGGTTCCTTAAAATACAATAAATTCAATTTTCATACCTAAAAAGAACATTCCAAAGTCTAAGGTCTAAAGGTGATTTCTTAATGTGTCTTTTTCTATTTCATTCACTTTCCTTTTAATAAATTATTGAATTCGAATTATAAAGATAAATTAAAGAATAAAAGGAATTATATTATTTTATTATATGATTTAGGATGTCAAAAAAACTATTATTACACGTCTATCTTTTGATATATTATTTTATTTAATATTTTATACTAAAAACACCTCCCACCTCATGTATAAATAACCCCTCCCCTCACCTTTCCAAGACACACCTCTAAAGCTTAAATAATTGTCTAAAATCTGACCAACCATCTCCCCTAGCCCCTCCCCCACTTCTAAGAGCTTCTGGTCTCATCAAAAGACCAATCATAGGCCCCTTAAGGAGGATCTCAAGAGGAGGATTCAAGAGGTAATTTATCTTCCTCTTTCCTTTAATTCCCATTCAATTTCATGTTCTTTTCTTGTTCTCTCCCAAACTATCTTTATCCAAATGGTATGGAGACTCTATTATCATACATATAATGATAATTTATGATAATAATGGGATATTATACCATCAAACCCCTTCTCCTCATCCTTTTATTTTATAAAAGAAAACATTGCTCGTAAGATGTTAATCTATCACCATCAAGAACCACATGCTTCCTTTTTCCATTTCTAACAAAAGATCTGGTCATGAAACCATTTTTATATTTGAACCAAAATATTATATATTTATTATGTCCTATTTTATGTTCTGTAACTAACTTATGTACATATTACTAGATGCATAAACAAAACAAGTTCGTCATGGCTGAAAAACCGCCAAATTAACCCAAACCATCATCATTAAATTTCTATCTAATGATTCATCCACATGGTATAAAATTTAATTCATATTAATATCATTTTAACTTAATTAATATTATTAATAACATGTAATTTATGTTTTGTATGTTTACCCATGTTCTACACAAACTTCAACTCATGGAAACATGTGAAACGCTCAAGAAAACCAAAAAAACGAACATTCCCGGAAAATGTTTTTAAACTCTATAACTCATCAAAAGGCACCTAAAATCACATAATGAAACCATAATGAACCATATTAATGTAAATAAAGTTATATATTTATAATTAATGAATATAATGTCATTATACGGGACACTAAAGAGAAGGAATAATTCAGATAAAAGGTAAGGCGAAATTCTCGAACCTAACTTTCATCTTTCGGGTTCTCCCTCTTTCATTGCCTTTTGATATGGTTACTCCTTAAAAATACTTTTTTCATCATTGCCATTAAATTTCTGGGATATAGATGTTTTTCACTAGTATTTATGAAAAATCAAATGTTTTCAAAATGAACTCTTCTTTTAAGAACACACATTTTACTTCTCATTCAAGATAGACACTTCTTGTAACATATATGTTATTCCCTCATTATTTTGGGAACCCAATGTTTATGAATGTGTTATTATGAGATGAAACCCATTAATTTTCATGGGTTTTTTATGTTCATTTATGTTATATTTTCATTGTTCAATGCATGATTAATGATAATGTTATGATGTGATGGGTGCACCCAGAATTATATAGCGCAATTGGAATGTTTAAATGTGATGGGTGCGCCCGAAATTTTAAAGTGCTCCAATGCATTGGGTAAAGTGATGAATCTCATGAGTAAATGTGAAATGTTGTGTGAACAAGATTCTATCTTGGTTTACAAGTATTTGTTGTAGTTAACCACTAAGACATGATGTTTCACTTTTATGCATTGGCACATTTCAAGTATTATATTTATGCTTCCTCTCATGTTCATGATATTTTTCCCATTTTATGATTAAGATCACCCCATGCCATATTGTTCTTATCTATCCTCTTACTAGGCTTCTAGATCACCCCTTTTGATTTATATCCTTAGGTGGCTACAAGTACTAAGGAGAGGACAAGTGCTAATAAGAAGCTAGAGAAGAAGAAATTAAATGAATTCTTATGATTGATGATGTATTTGTTACGTATGGTCCTTGTTTTCACAAGAAAATAAAACTTTGGATCCTCTATGTATAATACTATTAAGTTGTTTATCTTTAAAATTATTTTATATTAAAGTAAGAAAAGTTCGGGTTTCTATAGTTGTTATCAGAGGAAAGGAATAGTTAATTTGGGAATTAGGATTACTGAATGCTAAATAAAACCTCTAGAATGAGACTAAGTACAAAAATGCACACAAGAATATTTACACAGGGATCCCATATGTTATGATTTTGGTATAAATTTTTTAAATGAATAAGTTATTCATGACTTGATTACTTATTTTTTGTTCTAACCTTTTCAATTTTAGAAAATGGTGGGAACCCGGAGTAATCAGGCCAAAAACTCGTTTGAGGGCCGATGCAACGATTTCCTGAATGACATCCCCAATGATTTGGGAGGTGGAGTGAAAACCTTCATGGATATTCTTAACCAATTATCTCAGGTTATGAAAAATTACCATAAAAATGGGGAACGTCCTCCTTCACCAAAGTGGGAGAAACTGGCTATCGAATGTTTTATGCGGCAACGTCCACCGACGTTTAGTGGATATTCTGATCCAGTAGTTGCAGAACAGTGGGTCAACTCCATGGTGAAGATCTTTTCTGTGCTTAACTATTCTAAGATGGAGAAGGTGACTCTCTCCATTTATCATCTAGATGGAGAATCTGATCAATGGTGGGATTTGATTAAGAACACCAAGCCATGGGAGGATATTGAAGAGATGGAATGGGGAGAATTTAAGATAATGTTTCATAATAAGTACTTCCCACGAACTCTTCGCATGAAGATGGAGAGAGAATTCATAGATCTTAAGAAAAAAGAAGTATAATCTGTCACAACCTATGAAGTGAATTTCACAAGGCTCACAAGGTACACTTCGGGTTTTTTTTATCAACAATGATTGAAAAATTGATTGATTATTTAGTGGATTAAAACCACACCTTCGAAAGGCTCTTGAAATTTGAAACATTGGGCATTATGAAGATGTTGTTCGATGTTCCATCAAAGTGGAGACAGAGTTTGGAGAATGGTCTCATGGTCGTGGGGATAAAAAATGAAAGATGGAGTTTCGGGTTGGTGGATCTAATGATAATGGTGGGAAGAAAACTCAACGACCCACATGCCTAAAATGTGGAAAGTTGCACCATGGGAACTGCCTCAAAGGGATGGGGAAGTGCTTCAAGTGTGGGAATGAAAGAAATCATGCTCAAGGGTGTCGAAAAGGAACAAAAAATAAGGAGAATGTAGTTGATGAAAGGAGAGAACCACTCATGGTTAAATTCTACAACTGTAGGGAGCAAGGGCACTACGCAAATGAGTGCACTAAACCTTGAACTCTCGAGGGTAATTAGCGTCATCAGCCACCGAATCCAAAAGAACAAGGGAAGTCTTATTCTATCACTACTAAGGAGGTGGAACATGATAATGAAATCATATAAGGTACACTTCTGATTCACTCAAGAATGGAAAAAGTCTTATTTGATTCTGGTTCTACGCATTCCTTTATATCATGAAAGTTTGCTAGAACTATAGAATCGAAGCCCCAAAACCTTAAAGTAGAGATATTTGTAAAAACACCAAGTGGTAAAATCATTTCATCCCAAGTGTTTGACTCTTCTCCTGTTAGCGTATGTGGGAAGATTCTTCTGGTAAATCTTGTAATACTTCCCCTGGTGGAATTCGACGCTATAATGGGAATGGATTGGCTCTCGTTATATAGAGCACATATCAACTATCGGGAAAAGGAAATATCTTTTCATATTGCAAACCATCCCTTGCTTCTCAACAAATTCATGGGAGATCATGATCCTCCTTTGAAAATCCTTCAATGGTTTGGGTGTTGATTCCCTATGAAGAGGCATACCTCTCCCAAATGGTTGAGTCGAAGGAAAGTGCAAACCTTGAGGAAATTCCCATCACGAGGGAATACAGTGATATATTTCTAGAGGAGTTACCCGTAATTACCCTAGATCATGAGGTAGAGTTCTCAATTGAACTCATACCCGGAGCTACTCCTGTCTCGAAGTGTCCATATAGGATGGATCCTGTCGAACTGGAGGAGTTAAAGAAGAAGCTACACGATAATTTTGACAAAGGGTTCGTACGCCCTAGTGCATCACCTTGGGGTGTGCCAGTGCTCTTTATGAAGAATAAGGATGGAACAATGTGGCAGTATATTGATTATCAGGAACTCAACAAGATCATCATAATGAACAAGTATCCTCTCCCATGGATTGATGACTTGTTCGATCAGTTAGGAGGAGCTAAATACTTCTCAAAGGTGGATATTTGTTTTTGATATCATCAGGTAAAGATGAAGAAGGAAGATATTCAGAAGACTACCATTTATACAATGTATGGACACTATGAGATTTTGGTGATGCCCTTCGGAATTACTAATTCCCCTCCAATCTTTATGGATTTGATGAATATAGTTTTTAGACATTACATAGAAAAATTTATCATAGGGTTTATTGATGATATTCTCATCTACTCCAAGAGCAAGGAGGAACATGAAGAACATCTAATACTTGTGTTGGTGATATAGATAAATGAGAATTTGTATTCCATGTTCAACAAGTGTGACTTTTGGAAGAAGCAAGTCACGTTTTTGGGACATGTGGTCACAAGTGAGGGAATTTATGTGGATCCTTCAAAGACAAAGGTGATTGTTGAATGACCCAGTGTAACACCCTGAGATTATATTAGAAATTTTTTTTATGTCTTATGTCATACGCAACACCCAAGGAATCTTTCACATCACACAATACGGACTTGGCTTGCATTACACGCAATCGCTACCTTCCTCGATAGCGTGTGTAGTACGCAATACCGGGTTTCACTAAACGATGATATATTATTATGAACTAGCCTTTATTAATATTATAAACTACATTTTGAATTTTATTATTCATCTTACACATTTTCTAGAGCATGGTAAGAGAACAAAATAAATTTTTTGGGTAAAATAAGTATTTTTCAAAAATGCAGTTTTTCCGCCTTTTGATGGCGCACCCACATTAAATCTAGTTTTTTACATGTTTATAAGATCAATTTGACAAAATAAAATTTTTATTTTGAATCAAGGTATAAAAATTTACTTTGGATAAATTTTTTATATTTTGCTGATAACTTTCATATTTTGATGAATAGTAAAAATACGCTAATTTTTAATTAAAAACAACTTTTTTATTGAGATAATTTATATGGTTAAATTATAATATTGAATGGTTTTAAATTATAAATAGAGTATAAATTTACCATTTAATATAATTTATCTCATTAGCATTAATTTGACATTGAATTCACAGGTTAAAACATTTCAATCTTTGGCAATGTTTTAACTTCTAAAACCTGTTTTCTTAACAACGGGATTTATTTTAAATTAATTACTGAAACTTATATGATTTGAATTTTGAAAAATGGATTCCATATTAGAAATCAGTGGGTCCAAATTATATTAATAGGCTACTTTTTATTTTTGGGCATTATGAATAGTAACTACGGTAAATTTTATTTACCATAGTTAAAGGTAAATCGGGTAATTAAGGGTAAATATAACATTATAAAATTACCCTAACACCTGCCAAAATCCTATTGGATGACTAAACGTTGACCCATATCACCTAATGGTCGGATTAGATTCATTTAATAGACTTTATTCCCTGAAAATAATTTAATTATTATTAAAACCAAAGAATGCGACAACATGTCACTTTCTTAAATCTCATAAGTATAATAATTGTTATTTACTGATAAACTTAATGAATCTTCGAAACTGAATAGTCTCAAGAAAGCTAATACAATTCTCTAAATCATGGGAGTTTATTTATAATTTTTAGGGATTAAATAATTATCAATAATTATGACACAATAGTGATGTTGAAATTATTTTATTAATTAGAATATCAAATAAATGGTTTTAAAAATACTAAAATAAATATTATATGAACTACTTAATGTGATCCACTAATTTAATAGATACATATGAGATTTTATGAATCTATTAAAGCTTTTATTTCGAAGATATATTCTGTATATGTTTTATTTAAATTCAAATAAATGAATAGTGTTAAAATTGACACTATTGTTATTTTATAAAAATAACTTATTATAAAATTGTTTAAAAATCACAAAAACATTTAAAAATTATAAATTAAAATTTATATGGTCTAAAATTTCATAAAGTTTCAAATAATGTAAAATTCACAACACATATGTAATTATTTATAATAATTTAAAATTTAGAATATTATTCCCACAAATAAAATTAAATTGATGAATAAGGATAAATCAAGTTGATAATGTTTAAAATAAATTCCTAACATGTATAAATTTTATTCTTTGATGATATTACAACCCTATCTCATCTAATATTCAAATATGAGTCATTTTGGATGTTTTTAAGTGGGGTTGGGATTTAATAAAAACTAATATTTCTTGTATTTCCAAAGGTGCCCCTCTCCCCCCTTATAAAAGGGCACATCCTCCCTCTCCAACTTACACCAATTTGAGCCTTCAATATTGGCCAATACCTTCCCATTTCACTTCCCCACTTCTATAGAAACATCCTGGAGGTCTTGATCTTCTTCAAAGACCAATTTTAGTGCCCTAAGAGAAGGTCTCAAAGAGGCGCTTCAAAGAAGAGGTAATGTCCGTTGCCGATTCATTCAACTTTATTTCTTCTTACACTTCTTCTTATTTAGTTGTTTCATTTTGAATTAATATCATCTGTATCACTCATATACTGATATGTTATTATAAGTATGAAACAACCCTATTTCACCATCTATCCATCCTACGGAAAACGAAATCACCACGTGTCCGTACGTACGGAATACCGTCTCCACGTCGTGGTGTGAACTATTTTCCACCACCACCTTAATTAGATGGGTATAATCGTGTAAATAATTACTATATGTGATTATTGTAACGTTTAATTGATTCTAAAATAGTATACATACACTCCAATACAATTCCATGATCATGGGAATGATATCATCGCTCGTGCGTACGTACGGAATATCGTCTCCACGATGTGATGCGATTCGTTCTACATGATCTTCATTGCATAATGATTATATAAATGAATTTAATGAATGAATATGATATATATTACACTAATAAAATTCTGTAAATGAGGTATCTATAACCTAAAGATATGAATAAGAATTTATTCGACAAAACACACATAAGAACAAAAAGTAATAAACACCTGAATAACAGGTAGTAATGAAATATTACTAATAAGAAGCTAAAAATATGACCATATATGATATCATAACAATATTTATAATTATTTAATAAGTCAATAACATTATTTAAATCATTATACAGGAGCTTCAGACACTTACGAAGCAAATCAGACCTAAGGTAAGGGAAATATCACAATCTCAATTTTATCCGAGATTGTTTATACTTCAGAATTTAATGGGGGTGTATTTAATCATCCACATCCATGTTTCCTCAATATGTAATATTATTTCCATCCACCTACAATTGTTTAAATCCAATTTTACCCTTCGGTGAGTTTTTAGTAAAATATATGAAAGGAATCTTTTTTCGTTTTTCGTACGAGGTACTTTTTGACTTTTCCGACAAAAGTACGAGAAGAATGTTTTTTTAACTTATACAGAATAAATGGATTTTAAAACATTATTTCCAAGAAGATTCCTTTAAAGTTTTCATGTTTATTTTTAATCAAAGTCTTTTATTTTAGAATTTTATGACTTATTAAGAAAGGAAAAGTGTTTTTGAAGTAGAAATGATATTTTCCTCAAGAATGGAGTTCAAGTGTTTTATCAAAATTATTTTCCATCTAAGATAATAAAGGGTTATGTTTCTATCACTATTATTACATAGATTTGATTATGTTGTGATGTAATTATTTTTATTAATTCCATTATCTTATATGAATTGTTTTATGATTTCATGATGTTTAAGAATCCCATTTTTATTACATGGGTTATGCTATGATGTATGGTTTATAATTTTTGGGCACACATAAGAATGGTATCATTATGAGATTGGTGGGACCTATATCTCCCTCAAATGATTTTGTTACTGATTTTATATCTCATGAGATAGACATGGCTGGAACGGCATGTTAAACCGGTTTAGTGGAACAGGACTGAAACGAGGAGTTAACTCGGTTCAGAAATGGACTTTGTCCACTAAGATATTCTTGGCAATGAGTGTTGACTAATAAGAAATGATTCTCTATGATTAAGTTTGTATGCAAAAAAGTTTCATGTTTTATGTTATGATTATTGGGATTACATTTCACTGCCATGATTTATCCCATGTTATGAAATTATGATCTCTTTTGCAGGGTAAGATTTCCAATATGTTATGTTACTATAAATTTGATGTGATTGATATTTCTTTTGTTTACCCTTACTAAGCATTTGAGATCACCCTTTTGTATGTTTTCTTTCCCCAGGTCAGGAGAAAGGGTATTAAGTAAGATATTCCAAAAAGGGACTATAGATGTGTTGAAATAAATGGGAGATAGTGTAGATGCTTTATGAACCAGTTGTTTATGTTTCCCAGTTTCTAAAGACACTATACCTATACGGTCCTTTCATGGTTTTTTAATATGTTGTAATAAGTATTCTTCAATTTTGATGTATTAACCATGTATTTAATGTATGGGTCACTATAGTTGGTATCAGAGGAAATGTGTAGTCAACCTTTGAAAACTAGGATGTGAAAGCCTTAGTAAGAAACCTTAGGATATGTCTAAGCATTGAACACAATATTAGTGTTTTAGAAATGTCCATGAACAACCTATGATAATACCTTACGTGTGAAATTTTATTCTTTATTATGTGGTTTTCCTATTATAATTAGTGTTGCTCACACTATTCTTCTTGGTTTTAGTCAATGGCTGGAACTCAAAGAAACCATGTTAATGCGGAATGTGACGGGAAATGAAATGATTGTCCCCCTGATCAACCAAACATTATAGGAGCTGGAATGAAAAATCTTTTAGCCATGCTCGCACAACATTCTCATGCTATGAATCATGCAAGACTTCCAAATGAGCAAAGGAAAGAGCAACATTCTGTCGAATCCTTCATGAGGCAGCATCCACCATCATTCAGCGGGTCTTCGGATCCATTAGTGACTGAACAGTGGATCTGTACCACTGAAAAGATATTTTCAGTTCTTCAATGTTCTAAACATGATAAAGTCATCTTAGCAGTGTATCATTTGGAAGGTGATGCTAATCAATGGTGGAATCTTATTAAGTATACGAGGCAAAGGGATGAAATTGAGTACATAGAATGGGACGAGTTCAAGAACTTATTTTTCAATAAGTATTTCCCGCGTATTCTTCGAACAATGATGGAGAATGAGTTTCTTGAATTGAAGCAAAAGGATGATTAATCCATTGGTACCTACAAAGAAAATTTTACAAGACTTGCAAGGTACGCTTCCGGAATTATTATCCAACCTGAGAGTAAGATCGATCGATTCTTTAGTGGCTTAAAACCAAGTATTCGAAGGGCATTAGCCATAAGGGACTTCAATAGCTACAAGGAAATTGTTCGATGTGCTCTCAAGGTTGAGATGGATATTGGTGTAACCCATCAGTACCATGGGTTTGATAAGAAGAGGAAAATGGAATTCAAAGGAAAATCTAAAGACCACACTGAAAAGAAGATGAGTTTTCCCTTATACTCAATGTGTGGAAAGAAACATGGAGGAAATTGTCTTAAGGGGACAAGCAATGTTTATAAGTGTGGAAAAGAAGGTCATCGGGCAATTGAATGTCGAAATAATGGGAAGAAGAAGTCTAATGATGAAAACAAAGGAAGGGATACACATAATGAACCTACTACACTTCAATGTTTCAAGTGCAAAGAGATAGGGCATTATGCCAATCAATGCCAAAATCCAAGGGTTGATGTTGATGATCAACGTCAACAAACATAAGTCCAAAGACAAAGGAAAGTCAAATGCAATTACTATCGGCGATGTGGAGTATGACAATGAAGTTGTGAGAGGTACACTTACCATCCACTCTAAATTAGCAAATGTTTTATTTGATTCTGGATCCACCCACTCTTTTATTTCTGAAGAATTTTCTAAGGGTGTCACCGTATTAACTCTATGATTAGATGTTGAGTTGGCTGTGACAACTCCTAATTGCACAACAATCACATCAAATGTTTTCAATTATTCTCGGATTGAAGTTTGTGGGAAATTGATTCCTGCAAATCATGTGATCCTTCCTATAGTGGAATTTTATGTGATTTCGGGCATGGATTGGATTTCTTTATATGGAGCTCATATCAATTGCCAAAGAAGGGAAGTCACATTTCATATTACAGATCAATCTATGATCATCTATCAATGCAAGGATGGACATAACCTTCTAGAGGAAATTTCTTCTATCTTATGGGTCTTGATTCCACTAAATGAAGGTTATGTATCTCAAATGGTGGGAGAGAAACTCATGATTAATAATATTCCCATTGTACGGGAATTTCATGATGTCTTTCCGGAAGAATTACCAAGTCTTCCACCAAATCTTGAAGTTGATTTTTCAATAGAACTCGTACCAGGTGCTTTTACTATTTCAAAGACACCTTATAGAATGACCCTAATTGGGTTGCAGTAATTGAAGAAGAAACTCCAAGAGAATCTTGATAAATGATTCATACGCCCTAGTCCGTCATCTTGGGGAGCACCTGTTCTGTTTGTTAAGAAGAAAGATGGATCAATGAGACTCTACATTTATTAACGATAACTTATCAAGATCACTATCAAGAAAAAATATCCTCTCCCACGCATTGATGACCTATTTGACCAACTACGCGGAGCTCAATACTTTTCCAAGATTTATCTTCATTCAGGGTATCATCAATTAAGGGTCAAAAGGGAGGATATACCAAAGACGACTTTCCGTACAAGGTATGGACACTATGAATTTATAGTGATGCCATTTGGTCTTAATAATGCCCCTACTATATTCATGGATTTGATGAATAGAGTCTTTAGAGACTATCTTGATCAGTTTGTGGTAGTCTTTATAGATGATATTCTTGCATATTCAAAGAGCAAGGAATAACATGAAGATCACTTGAAAATTGTATTAAAGACTCTATGAAAGGAGAAGCTTTATGACAAATTTACCAAGTGTGAATTTTGGCTTCAAAAAGTTTCATTTTTGGGACACATAATCTCAAAAGAGGGGATATCTATGGATCCAGCAAAAACAGAGCTTATCAAAAGATGGTCGAGACCAACAACAGTAAATGAGATCCGAATTTTTCTTGGTTTGGCTGGATATTACCAACGTTTTGTGAAATATTTTTCAAGGTTATCTAACCCACTCACCAAGTTGACTCGAAAAGGAGTTAAGTTTGTTTGGATGGAAGAATGTGAAGAAAATTTCAAAGATCTAAAAAGAAGGTTAGCCAATGCACCTGTGGTCACACTACCTTACAGTGTAGAAAGGTATTTGATCTATAGTGATGCATCAAAGAAGGGACTGGGGTGTGTTCTAATGAAAAATGATATGGTGATAGCTTATGCCTCATGATAGTTAAAAATCCATGAGCAAAATTACCCAACTCATGATTTGGAGTTTGCTGCGGTAATCTTTGCATTAATGATTTGGAGGAATTACCTTTATGGTGAAAGGTGTGATATTTATACTGATCATAAATGTTTAAAGTATATTTTCACACAAAATAAGATGAATATGCATCAAAGAAGATGGTTGGAGCTGATTAAGGATTACGACTACTCAATTCATTACCACCCTGGGAAAGCAAACAAGGTAGCAGACACATTAAGTCGACAAGACCATGCTAGCTTATCCATGATGAGGATCACAAAAGATCCAATATTTATGGATTTACAAAGGATGGATCATGGAATTTTAATGGAAGGGAAGAAATATTATCTTTCTCAAATGAATTTTCAACCATCTATACATGTGAATATTCAAGAGGCATAGAAAGAAGATGTCGAGTTACATAAGAAGGTGAGAAATGTTCCTGAATTCAACCTTGATTGTGATGGGATAATAAAGTTCAGGAATCGGGTTTGTGTTCCTCCCATCCCCAAATTAAATACGGAGATTCTGGATGAGGCTCATAGTTCTTCATTCTCTATTAATCCTAGAAGCACGAATATGTATAGGGACCTGAAAGAGTACTTCTGGTGGGATGGCATGAAAAGATATGTTGCTGAGCATGTCTCTCGATGATTGGTTTCTCAGCATGTTAAAGCTGAGAGATAGAAGCCTAAGGGGATGTTACAACCATTACCCATACCATAATGGAAATGGGAAAACATCACTTTGGACTTTGTCATTGGACTTCCTAAAACATCCAAAGGCAATAATGTTATCTGGGTCATAGTTGATTGTCTTACAAATTCTGCACACTTCATTGCTATTAGAGAGGATTTTTCTCTAGATCATCTTGCCAGGATATATGTAAAGGAAGTGGTAAGATTGCATAGAGTACCACTTTCTATTATATCTCATCGGGATCCGAGGTTTACCTCAAAGTTCTGGCGAAGACTTCAGCATACTCTGGATACAGAGTTGAGTTTCATCACTGCTTATCATCCTCAGATAGAAGGTCAGTCTGAGAGGACAATTCAAACACTAGAACATATGTTGAAAGCTTCCTCTATATATTTCAAAGGTGGTTGGGATCAACACCTACCTTTGGTGGAATTTTCTTATAATAATAGCCTTCACTCCAGTATTCAGATGGCTCCTTATGAAGCTCTCTATAGAATGAAATGCAGGACTCCAACTTGTTGGGATGAAGTTGGGGAAAGAAAGCTATTAGGACCTGATCTTGTTGATGAAATGGAAGAAAATGTCATATATATTCAACAACACATAAGAGCAGCTCAGAGTCGACAAAAAAGTTATGCCAGCAATCGAATAAAAGACCTAGAGTTTTAAGTGGGTGATAAAGTGTTCTTACGAATATCTCCCTGGAAGAGGGTCATGAGATTTGGAAAGAATGGAAAGTTGAGCCCCAGATATATCAGTTCTTTTGAAATTCTGGATTGTGTTGGGAAGGTATCTTACCGATTAGCGCTTCCACTGAATCTCTCTTAAGTTCACGATGTGTTCCATGTATCTCTCCTGAGAAAGTATATACCTGATCCTTCACATGTACTCAACTCAGAAGTTGTACCGCTGGAGCAAGATATTTCTTATGAAGAACAACCGATAGAGATTTTGGATCATAGAAAAAAAGTCCGACGGAACAAGACCACTCTCTTGGTGAATGTTTTATGGAGGAACCACCAATTAGAAGAAGCTATATGGGAACTTGAGGATATGATGAAGGAGAGGTATCCTCATCTGTTTGTAATGAAGTGACGAATTTCGAGGGAGAAATTAATTTTAAGGGGGGTAGAATGTAACACCCTGAGACATTATGAGAATGTTTTTTATGTCTTATGTTATATGCAACACCCAAGGAATCTTTCCCAGCACACAATACGGACTTGCCTTGCATTACACGCAATTGCGACCTTCCTCGATAGCGTGTGTAGTACGCAATATCGGGTTTCACTAAACAAAGATATATTATTATGAACTAGCCATTATTAATATTATTAACTACATTTTGAATTTTATTATTCATCTTACACATTTTCTAGAACATCTTAAGAGAACAAAATAATTTTTTTGGGTAAAATAAGTATTTTTCAAAAAATGCAGTTTTGCCGCCTTTTGATGGCGCACCCACATTAAATCTAGTTTTTTAAATGTTTGTAAGTTCAATTTGAAAAAATAAAATTCTTCTTTTGAATTAGGGTATAATAATTTACTTTGGATAAATTTTTGATATTTTTCTGATTACTTTTATATTTTGATGAATAGTAAAAATACACTAATTTTTAATTAAAATTTTTTTTTTCATTGAGATAATTTATATGGTTAAATTATAATATTGAATGGTTTTAAAGTATAAATTGAATATATTTTTACCATTTAATATAATTTATGTCATTAGCATTAATTTCACATTGAATTCATAGGTAAAAACATTTCAATCTTTGGCAATGTTTTAACTTCTAAAACCTGTTTTCTTAACAACGGGGTTTATTTTAAATTAATTATTGCAACTTATATGATTTGAATTTTGAAAAATGGATTCCATATAAGGAATCAGTGGGTCCAAATTATGTTAATAGGCTACTTTTTATTTTTGGGCATTATGAATAGTAACTATGGTAAATTTTATTTACCATAGTTAAAGGTAAATCGGGTAATTAAGGGTAAATTTAAGATTATAAAATTACCCTAACACCTCCCAAAATCCTATCGGATGACTAAATGTCGACCCATATCACCTAAGGTTCGGATTATATTCATTTAATGGACTTTTTTCCATGAAAATAATTTAATTATTTTTAAAACCAAAGAATGTGACAACATGTCACTTTCTTAAATCTTATAAGTATAATAATTATCAATTTGTGATAAACATAATCAAAATTAGAAAATGAATAGTCTCCAGAAACCTAATACAATTATATAAATCATAGAAATTTATTTAAAATTTTTAGGGATTAAATAATTATCATTAATAATGACACAATAGTGATGTTGAAATTATTTTATTAATTAAAATATCAAATAAATGGTTGTAAAAATATTAAAATAAATATTATATGAACTATTTAATGTTCTGAACTAATTTTATAGATACATGTGACATTTTATAAATCTATTAATGCTTTTAGTTTGAACATATCTTCTGTATATATTTTATTTAAATTCAAATAAATGAATAGTGTCAAAATTGACACTATTGTTATTTTATAAAAATAACATATTATAAAATTGTTTAAAAATCACAAAAATATTTAAAATTTATAAATTAAAATTTATATGGTCGACAATGTCATAAAGTGTAAAATTATTTAAAATTCACAACACATATGTAATTATTTATAATAATTTAAAATTTACAATATTATTACCACAAATAAAATTAAATTGATAAATAAAGATAAATCAAGTTGATAATGTTTAAAATATATTCCTAACATGCCTAAATTTTATTTTTTGATTCGATTATAGACCTATCTCATCTATTATTCGGATATGAGTTATTTTGGATGTTTTTAAGTGGGGTTGGGATTTAATATAATCTAATATTCCTTATATTTCCAAAGGTGCCCCTCTCCTCCCTTATAAAAGGGCACCTTCTCCCTCTCCTCATCAAACCAATTTGAGCGTTCAAGCTCAGCCAATCCCTACCCATTTCACTTCCCCACTTCCATAGAAACATCTTAGAGGTCCTGGTATTCTTCACAGACCAATTTTAGTGCCCTAAGTGGAGGTCTCAAAGAGGCGCTTCAAAGAAGAGGTAATGTCTGTTACCGATTCTTTCAACTTTATTTCTTCTTCCACATCTTCTTCATTAGTTGTTTCATTATGAATTAATAACATCAGTATCACTCATATACTGATATGTTATTATAAGTATGAAACAACCCTATTTCACCATCTATCCATCTTACAGAAAACGAAATCACCACGCGTGCGTACGTACGGAATACCGTCTCCACGCCGTGGTGTAATCTATTTTCCACCACCACCTTACTTGGATGGGTAAAATGGTGTAAATAACAACTATATGATATTATTTTAAAGTGGTATTGATTCTGAAATAGTATACATACACTCCAATAAAATTACATGATCATGGGAACGATATCATCGCTCGTGCATACATACGAAATACCGTCTCCACGATGTGATGCGATTATTTCTACGTGAACTTCATTGCATAATTATTATATAAATGAATTTAATGAATGAATATGATATATATAACACTAATAAAATTCAGGAAATGAGTTATCTATAACCTAAAGAGAAGAATAAGAATTTATTTGACAAAACTTGCATAAGAACAAAAAGTAATAAACACCCGAATAACAAGTAGTAATGAAATATTACTAATAAGAAGCTAAGAATATGACCATATATGATATCATAACAATAAGTATTATTATAGAATAAGTTGACAACATTATTTAATTCATTATAAAGGTGGTTCGGACACTTACGAAGCAAATCAGTTCGAAGGTAAGTGAAATATCACAATCTCATTTTTATTAGAGATTGATTATACTTCGGAATTTACTGGGGTGTATTTTATCATCCACATACATGTTTCCTAAATATGTAATATTATTTCCATTCACCTACAATTGTTTAAATCCAATTTTTCCCTTCGGTGAGTTTTTAGTAAAAGATATGAAAGGAATCTTTTGTCGTTTTTCGTACGAGGTAATTTTGGACTATTCCGACAAAAGTACGAGAAGAATGTTTTTTAACTTATACGAAATGAATGGATATTGAAAACATTATTTCCAAGAATATTCCTTTACATGTTTTCAATTTTATTTTTAATCAACTTCTTTTAGTTTAGAATTGTATGACATGTTAAAAAGGAAAAGTGTTTTTGATGTAGAAAGGATATTTTCCTCAAGAATGGAGTTCAAGTGTTTTATCAAAATTATTTTCCATCTAAGATAATAAAGGGTTCTGTTTATATCACTATTATTACATAGATTTTATTATGTTGTGATGGAATTATTTTTATGAATTCCTTTATCTTATATTAATTATTTTATGATTTCATGATGTTTAAGAATCCCATTTTTATTACATGGGTTATGCTTTGATGTATGGTTTATGATTTTTTGGCACACATAAGAATGGTATAATTATGAGATGGGTGGGACCTATATCTCCCTCCAATGCATTGGGTAAAGATTTTATATCTCATGAGATAGACATGGCTGGAATGACAGGTTAAACCGGTTCAGTGAAACAGGACAGAAACGAGGAGTGAACTCGGTTCAGAAATGGACTTTGTCCACTAAGATAGTCTTGGCAATGAGTGTTGACTAATAATAAATGATTCTCTATGATTATGTGTGTATGCCACAATGTTTCATGTTTTATGTTATGATTATTGGGATTACATTTCACTACCATGATTTATCCCATGTTATGAAATTATGATCTCTTTTGCAGGGTAAGATTTCCAAAATGTTATGTTCTTATGAATTTGATGTGATTGATATTTCTTTTGTTTACCCTTACTGAGAATTTGAGATCACCCTTTTGTATGTTTTCTTTCCCCAGGTTAGGAAGAAGGGTTTTAAGTAAGATATTCCAAAAAGGGACTATAGATATGTTGAAATAAATGAGAGACAGTGTGGATGCTTTATGAACCAGTTGTTTATGTTTCCCAGTTTCTAAAGACACTATACCTATACGGTCCTTTCATGGTTTTGTTATATATTGTAATAAGTATGAATCAATTTTGAAGTATTAACCATGTATTTAAAGTATGGGTCGCTATACCCAGGCCCTCTAGTGTATAATAAATCCGTAGTTTTCATAGATTATTTGGGTACTACTGACGTTTTGTGAGAAACATCTCACGATTGTCAAGCCCGTTGACTAAGTTAACAACGAAATGGGTAAAGTATCTTTGGATAGAAGAATGGGAGGGAAGCATCAAGAAGCTAAAGAGAATGCTGATCACAGCACCTATACTCACACTACCGAAAAGTGGAGAATGTTTTGTGATATACAGTGATGCTTAAAAGAATGACTTGGATTGTGTACTCATGAAAAATGATAATGTGAAAGCCTATACCTCACGATAGTTGAAGATCCATGAGAAGAACTACCCGACGCATGATCTAGAGCTGGTAGCCATGAATTTTGCCTTGAAAATATGGTGGCACTACCTTTATGGAAAGAAGTGTGACATATACACCGACCATAAGAGCCTAAAGTATATATTCACACAGAAGGAGAAAGGAGATGGTTAGAGCTAATAAAGGATTATGATATCTCTATTCACTATCATCCTGGAAAGGTGAACAAGGTAGCTGATTCTCTAAGAAGAAAAGAACCTGCTACTCTATCCATGCTACAGATTGAGAAAGAACCTATCTTCTTGGATATAAAAAGAATGGATTTGAAATCATAAGGGTAAGGGATACATCCTACCTTGCCCAAATGAGTTTCCAACCATCCATCCAGGAGAAGATTAAGGAAGCACAAAGGGATGATGCAGAGATAGAAAAGAGGGTGAATGCATTAAAGGAAGGGAAGTTGTAAGAGTTCCATATCGACGATGATGGTGTGATTTAGTTTGGAACACAGCCTTATGTGCCTTCATCACCTGGGATAAAGAAAGATATATTGGAAAATGAACCTAGATAAACTTTCTCTATCCATCCTAGGATTACCAAGATGTACCGTGATCTCCAAGAAAACTTCTAGTGGGATAAAATGAAGAAGGAGATTGCGGAATATATATCGAGGTGCTTGGTATGTCAGTAAGTTAAAGTTGAGTGACAAAAGTCCAAAGGTATGATGCAACCATTGCCTATACCCATTTGGAAATGGGAAACTGTTACTATGGAATTTGTCACTGGTCTCCCGATGATGTCAAAGGGAAATAATGCGATATGGGATGTGGTTGATCGACTCACCAAGAATGCCCGTTTTATCACTATTTGAGAATATGTATCGCTTGAACAACATGCAAAGATATATGTGAAAGAAGTGGTGAAATTGCATGATGTTCCACTCTCAATTGCCTCCGACCATGATCCAAGGTTCACATCTAAATTCTGTAGGAGCCTTCAACATGATTTGAGTACTGAATTAAATTTCAGCATTACCTACCACCCCCAAACTGATGGAAAGTACGAATGGACTATTTAAACGCTTAATTATATGATAAGAGCCAGCTATGTAGAATACAAAGGTGGATGAGATCATCATCTCCTATTGGTTGAGTTCTTATACCACAATAGCTTCCACTCAAGTATTCAGATGTCTCCATACGAAGCTCTATATTGAAAATGATGTAGAACTCCAACCTATTGGGATGAAGTTGGAGAAACAAAGTCAATTGGACCTGATCTTGTTCAAGAGATGGCAGAGAAGGGTCAAGTCATCCAGAAACACATCAATGCTTCTCAAAGTTGGGAAAAGAGCTACGTTGACAACCTTCTAAGGGACATGGAGTTCAAATTTGGAGATAAAGTCTCCCTTTGAATATCTCCATGGAATAGAGTCATGTGATTCGGGAAGAAATGGAAGCTAATCCCAAGGTATATTGGCCCCTTTGAGATCCTTGACCGCATAAGAGTCATGGCCTATTAGATTTCAATTACACCGAATATGGTTCAAGTTCATGATGTGTTTCATGTATCACTACTGAGGAAGTACATACCAGAGCCCTCACATGTACTAAACACAGAGGTGGTGCAGCTAGAAGATGATCTCTCCTATGAGGAGAAGCCAGTAAAGATTCTGGATCGAAGTGATAAGGTTCTACGCAACAGGAGAACCCACCTTGTCAAAGTGTTTTGGAGGAACTATAATATTGAGGAAGCAACTTGGGAACCAAAAGAGGCAATGAATGAGAAGTACACTCACCTATTTGTGTAAAGTGAAATTTTGGGGGTGAAATTTATTAAGAGGGGAAGAATGTAACGACCAAAAGTTTTTCAATGGAAATATCCCTTCTTATATTTATGTCATAAAATCAGATGAAAACAGAACATAATAAACTACTAAGTTCTAAGTGACCTCTAAACATAAGTTTGTCACTTCTGTATTGGAAATTTCGAGATTCTGACATACACTGTTGTGTTTAAGATGATTTTTGGTGTCTAATAACGAAAAAATAATTTTTTGTGAATACGGACCTACCCTTATGAATAGTAACATACACTTATGAGTAGTAATTTGACCCTTATGAATAGTAAATCATCCAATATAAGAGTAACATTACCTATGAATAATTAAATAAAATTTATAAATCTTAAAAAGTTACAGTTTAACCATAGTAAACGTTTTGTAATTTTCTAAGTCATAAATAAGTAATTATAAATAATTAATTAATTTAAAAGAAGATATATTTGCTTAAAATGTGTTCATTTATTTTAAAATCAATGTCTTATAGTTTTCAAATTATTTTATAAGACCCTTCGTAATTTTTGAAAGCACTATTAAATCACTTTTAATTTAAAAAACTATTTTTTAAGTAAATTATGATTTCAATTAAATATTAAATCAATAATATTTAAGAAATTATTTTTCAAAAATGGACATAGGTTTTGGATTCTACACATCGATAAATAGTTTGGGTGAAATTTTTGGATTTTTCTGAAATACTTCAATTTTCGGGTGAATAGAAAAAGATACAGTTTTTTGCAAATTTAGTGTATCCTAAATTGCATCACTAATGATGTAATGATGATATAAACATTATATAACTTTACGTTTGGCCAAATTATATTTAATTTATAAATGGTTCCTTAAAATACAAAAAATTCAATTTTCTAACCTAAAAAAATCTTTCCAAAGTCTTAAGTATAAAGGTGATTTCTTATTGTTTTTTTCTCTTTCATTCACATTCCTTTTAATAAATTAATGAAATCGAATTATAAAGATAAATTAAAACCTAAAAATAATTATATTATATTATTATATGATTTATGATGTTAAAAAATACTATTACATGTCTAAATTTTGATATATTATTTTATTTAATATTTTATACTAAAAACACCTCCCTCCTCGTGTATAAATAACCCCTCCCCCTAACTTCGCCAAACCACACCTCTCAAGCTTCAAAAATTGACTAAACTCGGACCAACCATCTCCCCTAGCCCCTCCCCCACGTCCAAGAGCTTCTGGTCTCATCAAATGACCTAGCTTAGTCCCCTTAAGGAGGATCTCAAGAGGAGGATTCAAGAGGTAATTTTCTTCCTCCTTCCTTTAATTCCCTTTCAATTCCAAGTTCTATTTTTATTCTACCCCAACATATTTTTATCCAAATGGTATGATGACTCCAGTATCACACATATACTTGAATTTTATGATACTAATGGGATATTATACCATCCTACCCCCTTCTCCTCTTCCTTTTATTTTATAAAAGAAAACGTTTCTCGTAAGGTGTTAATCTATCACATTCAAGAACGACATGCTTTCTTTTTCCATTTCATAATTCTGATCTTGTCATGAAACCATTTTTATGGTTGAACCAGAATATTATATATGTATTATGTCCTATTTTATGTTTTATAACTAACTTATGTACATATTAATAGATGAGTGAACAAAACATGTTCGTTGTGGTCGAAAAACCGCCCAAATTAACTCCAACGATCATCATTAAATTCCTATCTAATGATTCATCCACTTGGTATAAAATTTAATTCAAATTAATATCATTTTAACTTCTGTAATATCATTAATAATATGTAATGTATGTTCTTGATGTTTACCCATGTTCTACACAAACTTCAATTCATGGATACATGTGAAACGCTCAAGAAAACAACAAATATGAACATTACCGAACAATGTTTTTAAACTCTACAACTCATCCAAAGGAACATAAAATCACTTAATGAAACCATAATGAACAATATTATTGTAAAAAAGGTTCTGTATTTCTAATTAATGTATATAATTTCATTATACAACACATTAAAGAGAAAGAAGCATTCAGATATAAGGTAAGGGGAAATTCTCAAACCCAACTTTCATTCATCGGTTCTCCCTCTTTAACTACCTTTTCATATGGTTACTCCATAAAAATATTTTGTTCGTCATTTTCTTTACTTTTATGGGATATAAATTTTTGTCACTGGTTTTTATGAAGAGTCAAATGTTTTCCAAAAGAACTCTTCTTTCAAGAACACTCCTTTTACTTCTCATTCAAGATTGACAGTTCTTGTAACATGTATGTTATTCCCTCATTCTTTTCGGAATCCAATGTTTATGAATGTGATCTTATGAGATGAAACTCATTACTTTTCATGGGTTCATTATGTTCATTTATGTTATATGTTCATTGTGGCATGCATGATAAATTATAATGTTATGATGGGACGGGTGCGCCTGGAATTATATAGCGCTACAATGAATTGGGTAAAGTGATGAATCTCATGAGTAAATGTGAAATGATGTGTGAACAAGATTATATCTTGGTTCACAAGTATGTGTGGTTGGTAACCACTAAGACATGATGTTTCATTTTTATGCATTTCTATATTTAAAGTCTTATATTTATGCTTCCTCTCATGCTCATGATCTTTTTCCAATGTTGTGATTATGATCACCCCATGCCATATTGTTCTTATATATCCTCTTAATGGGCTTCTATCTCATCCCTTTTGATGTATATCCTTAGGTTGATACATGTACAAAGGAGAGGAAAAGTTCCAATAAGAAGCTAGATAAGAAGAAATTAAATGAATGTTTATTCTTGATGTTGTATTTGTTATGTATGGTCCTAGTTTTCCCAAGACACTAAGCATTTGGATACTATATGTGTAATAATATGATGTTGTTTATATTTAAAATGATGTAATAGTAAAATAAGAAAAATTTGGGACACTATAGATTATTATTTCTGAGAGGACCAGTTTAGGATATGCCTAACACTGAGAGGGGGGTGAATCTGTTTATGGGACTTTTGAAACCAAATCAAACTTTTTATCCCTATACCTATAGACCTATTGGGATCTTGTATATCTTATTCTCTTTTCCATGTCGCATGCAACAATAAAAATTAGTAAAAATATTCACATGATATTTTTACAAGGATCAACACTCAGTAAGAGAATCAACGTCCTTTCCATGCATGGGTACGACCAATGCATGGATTCTCCACTATAATGTTGCAACTGTTACAGTGGTTGACTATGAAATCAATTCTCTAGTCAGTGTGGCTCCCTCAACATGGAGTAGGGAATGAAATAATCTCTTCCTAGTTTTTCTCTCTACAATCAAAGTGTGGAAGGGAAAAATACCCTTTCAACATTCAGTGAGTAGGATATACCTTTACAATCGCTGGTTCATCATTCTAATAGTGTAGATAGTCTCTTGCAGCCTCTAGTTGGTTCTTTATACTACCTCTAAAGACTATATTATCTTTGTTCAAATAGATTATACCACAAAAATAATCATCCACCTATTGAGACCTATTGAATTCTATAGTTCTACTTTGTTCTTCCATAACCTTCTTCTTGTTGTTGTTACATGCTTTGAAGAATGCATGTTACCAACCTCTTCTTTGTATGAAGCAAACATGTAGGCTGCACACTCTTCTTCTTCTTCTTCTTCTTCTTCTTCTTCTTCTGTTTCTTCAATGCAAAACTAACTGCACTGAAACCATCTCTTCTTCACACTTTCTCTTTCAGTGCAAAACCAACTGAATTAAACTCTTCTTTATTTTCTTTCTATAATAACATGTTTTCTTTGTGATTGTTAATAAAATGATTCTCACCTCAACTAAGTATTATCATAGTTGATCAGAAGCTTGTAAGAACTTATAGAACAACTCATATCTTGTGCTCCAATCTCTACTTGCATTCCACCCGACTTATTCTCCTCCCTGCAAGCATGCCACCCTGCTTGCGTGCCTTCTGGCTTGCACAGATCCTCGCTTGTGCACCACAATTGCGAAAAACTCACAAATTGCGTGCCACTTTGGGGTTAGACACAACACATTTGTTCCACACAACTCCTTTAATGTGTGCCTATTAAAACATGTGTTCCACTTCTTCTTGTATGCCACTCTGCTTTCACACCAATCTTCATGCAAACCACTCCACTTGTGTGCCACTCTGCTTGTGTGCCACTCTACTTGCGAGCCTCCCTGCTTGTGCGCCATATAAATAACCCTCAACCTACACACCACTTCATCTTTCTTGGGACTTTCTACTACTTTCGCAATCAGAGCTCAAATTTTCTTATAAGTGTTGAGCTAAGAAAAATGAGGAGTATTGTCATCAATTTATTGGAATTTTGGTGACTTGTGCACCACATACACTTGTGTGCAGTTTCTACTTGTGTGTCGCTCCATAACTTGTGCCCCACTCCATCACTTGTGTTCCATTCCATCACTGGCATGAAACTTTCTTTCCTTTGTCATATTTTGATAATATGATATTGAAATATGACTTGCGAGAAACATACACTTGCGCTCCTCTTATACATGCGCGCCCCTTATAATTCTGTTCCATTTTTTTATTCGCACGCGAATCTTTAACACGAGAACCACTTTATTTCCTTTATCATATTTTAATGGGATGATCTTGAAATATGACTTTCGTGCAACAAACACTTGCATGCCATATATTCTTGCGCACCACATAAACTTGGGTTCCACACTTGCACGCCACTTACATTCCTCTTCCAAAAAAACTAATTTACTCCCCCTATTCTTCATAAGGCCTTCATCAAATATTCTCTAAACTTATGATATTTATGAAATACAAATCATCAAAGCATCATCATAGTTTTGGCCATTCACATAGTTCCATGCCCATGAACTAATTCATGACTTCTATTAATATTCAAAAAAACACCCTTATTTCTTCTTATACTCTTTAGAATATGAATTCCAAGGTACATCTTCATCCTCACTTCAAATCCTCAATTCCTTTTTGGAGTGTTAATTCCAAAAAACACCAATCATCTATTTTCATCACAAAGTACAGGACTGAGGATTCATCAAACACCTTCAATGTTCTAGAATATGTATCACCTTTGATACATGTAAATGGAACTTTAATAATAGTTCAACGATCATCTGATTTTAAGGCAATGTGTAGGTCACGACAATCATAGAATGCCAAGCCCTTCCACACTCTATCTTCTTCTTCAACCATCATTATCTACTTCATGCAAATCATATGATTATTTTCTTCATGTAAGATATGTCATGGTTCTCATGAAATCATAAAGAATTTCATGGTCTTATTAATATTAAATATTTTCTTAAATCATCCAGATGTGGATGATACCTCACTATTCTACATTGTTGTAAACAATGTGTCGGCTTGGAAACATGTTCTTTGAACTTAGGATCAGTTCAAAAATCATCTGAATGGATCTTCTTAGAAAATTTCTGAAGTATGACATCCCATGCTATGATTCCATAAAATTTTCAAGGTAACCTCATTTCAACCAATCTCAATTATCTTTTTTGTCATTATTCATCTCCTTCTTCATTTTGACCAGTATTGACCACTTTTGACAACAAATACAATCTCCATACACAATGTGGTCACAACAATTTCATCATTTAAATAATAAGTATCATAATACAAATATCATATATATTCTCTCAATATGTATTTATTTTAATACATAAATTTTGTGATAGGAAATGAAAGACATTGTTCATAGATACTGTAGCTCATACAGACACATGAACATTGTTTCTATTTTATTATCATATTGAAGGAAGGAAAATTAAATGATGTATATATATATTATCATTCTTGTGTCTTTTTAAATTCATATATGTCACTTTTTTAAACTCATCCTTTATACATTCCCTATAATGTGTGAATTAATCACATCACTTTTTGAAGCGATAGTGCTTTGTACACACGATGCGCAATATCGTATTCACAAAAAAATGGGAATCCAAAAGTTATGTGTGATATACTAATTCAAAATGATAATTACATTATAAATATATCTTATATATTATGTATTACTATAAATATATCATTATTCACAACCATTAATGGTGTTAATAAAATAATACATGACATTGATTCACAAGGTGGTAGTCCTCCATACACATGAATGAAGATTTCATAACCCAATTGATTGAAGCATGTGAAGTGTTAGGTCATAACCTTAACATGAAAACTTTTAAATATATATAATATGATGAGGTTATAATATAATCATGGTATTCATGATGTTAAGGAGGTGGATATGGAAATATAATATAAAACATTTTTCGAAGGACATTACCTATTCTTTGGGTATCCACATTTGGTTTGATATATGGCCTTGAAATTAAGATTTATGAAAAATATAAGCCTTATAAGATTAATGGAGAGTATTTTGAGTTTTATTTGGGCTTAAATTCTTCAATCCAAATGGCTTGAGATGTGTTAATATGTTAGGTGATTGATTTATCTTTTATAGTTAATGGGGAGTGGAATTCTTGTAAACACTAAAAAGTATTAAATATTGGGATGTCTCCCTACCTCATGTGGATCCAAGATTGATAATTAATTTATTTTAAGGATGATATGGTCTATCCAAAAATCCACTACATAATAGAATTTATTTCATCAACATTTGTTTCCTTAACTTTTATGTTTCCTTATATTAGAAAATTGGTTTCATTAATTCTGTTTAATAGATCTTTAACTAATGCAATTTATCCTTTAAGAAAAAACTAGTGTGATAATTATTAGTAAATTTGTACAGTTTTTTTCCAAATATTATAACTAATTTATAATATAAAAATACTATGTGTGTTGAAAATTAATTTTAAAACAAGCACATCTAACTTGAAAAACACCTATTTAACTAGAACCATGCTAATAGAGTTATTAATATTCAAGGGAAATATATTTTTTATAATAGAAAAATTGTTCTATAAATGGACCATATTTGATATTTATTAACATTTACAAATCAATTGGAAGACTATAATAATTTTAAAAATTTGAAATCATTTAAGAAAATATAAAATATTATAAAATAAAATTAATGTCATTTTGAAAATTATATATTTAATTTGAATTGATAATATCAACATAATGTTGGAATTTGAATATAAAAATGATACATTCATATAAGAAATTAATTTAGGAAATAATTCATTCAATTTACATCTCTTGTAATATATTTGGGGTTGACAATTTTAGTTTGTTATTAACTAAATAATTTATTTATTAGCATTTATGAAGCATTTTTGGTAAATAATTAATCTCTAAAAATTAAAGAGATATTATTATTATGAAAAAAACAAATTTATTTTAAAAAATAATATTTATATTAGAACTATTTTTTTTTCATTTACTATCCCAAAGATATACAAATATTAAAATAAAGGATGGTTTCTTTTTTTAATTTTTCTTTTCTAAACATATTATATAGGTCACTTTCATGGAAAAGTGTCCATTGATTTAATAAAATTTGATCCAAACGTTATAAGGGTGAAATTAGTTATAGAAAATGAGTGTTTTACATGTTGTTAGGTCATTCTAAACCTTATATTCTATGTTTAACCACTAAGTAAACTCGTATTTACCTTAATCATTTCAATTATTTTTATCAATTTTCACTAATAATCATTGTAAAAAATTATGTATAACATATTAGAAAATATAAATTATGATTATTAAAAATATTAAAATCTTTTTTATAAATTCGACTAACATAATTGTCATAATTTAATTTAAAACTAATCTAATACAAGTGATGAGAATTCTAGTTTTTAATGTGAAAATGTTCAAAAGTATACAATGTACTTATAACAAAATTAAATTTAAAAATGATTACAATGATCTTAATTGTATTAATTAATATAAAATTGAAATAACATTACTTTAAAACCCATTTAAAAAATAATTTATCATTACAAGTTATTCAATTGAAAAGACAATTTTCAATTAAAATAAAGTATTTTTCATTGTCCATCAAAAAATAAAGCTTCTCAAAAAAATCCAAAACATTAAACAGAAGAAAACATTAATATTATGATTTGAAAATTAAATTCATTATTTCAAATAAATTATCTAAAATTGGTAAAATTAAATTTTAAATTATATGTGCTAGTCATTGTTCAACCATCATTTTGAAAAAATAATATTTTTGGGAAAATATTTCAATTTTTTAATTATTCTTATATTATTTAAAATTAATACATAACTAATGAAAATATGAAAACTATATATTTTAACAATTTATATGATCCTATTAATATTATCAACTCCAACAACTATGAGATAAGTTTCATTTTAATTATTAATATTAATAATATTATTTTTCAGTAAAACCCATCATTGTGTGTAGTGCTTGCAAAATTCAATTTTGTGTATAACACATGATATAATCATCATTGTGTGTAATTAAAGATGACGCAATATTTCATGTAACATAATCTTTAAAAATAAAAGTTATTCTTTTATAATTTTCAGGGAGTTATATTCTCCCCACCTTATAAACCTTTTTTCTTATCAGTTTAATGTTAGTCTCGCTAATCCAAGGTTTGATATTTCAAAATACCATTTTTAAAATCCCATATCCATAGATGTTTTAATAAAACATACTCTTAATAATATATAATGGTATGTACAATGTCCCTCTGGAATAATCAAATAAATAGATTTATGTGTGGGAGAATATAGGTGGTATTTGAAAATATAGACATAGAAGAAAATAGTAAATAATTATAGAGAGTGATTGAGGTCATTGATTACAAACAAGTGAATGATCAATGGAAATTTTAGGGTATCAAAACCATAAATCAATGATGATTTAAAATATCACATGATTTTATAAATATTAAAGTTATTAGGTATTATTTTCTAATTTTAGACTTATTTTCAAAATGTTATGGAATTATTTTATTGGCTAACAATATAATGAAATATATTTACATGATAAGTTATATTTTATAATAATAATTACATGATTTTGTTGGGATTTATTCAATTTCCAATTTTTCACTTATTCAGAGAAATGAATATTCAAAAAAATGAATTCTTTATACCAAAGGAACTAAATTTAATTTTATATAATTATAATATCCATTAAATAGTGAACTTATTTCCATTTATCTGTAACTATTTTCCAAACCCAATATTGTTATCACAAGTTATCCAGTATAATAAATCGATATCTACACCACAAAACTGAAATCATTGTTTCATAATTATTATTTCTTTTTCATGTCATGTTATTAAAAACAATAATATATTAACTTTTATATCACGTAAGCCAATGGTACACATTAAACCATTATTGTCTTCCAGTCATTAATTAAAGCCACATCGCCTTCTCAGTCGTGATGGGTTTTCACCCAACATGTGGTTTTAATATTTATAAACTATATAAATATATTATATATAATGTTCCTATAAAAACATGATGTAAATATATGCAGTTAAATTAATCATTAAATAAAGTTTTTACAATGGTGTTCAAAACATTTTTATATTTTTCTTTTCAAAAATACAAAATATATTATTTGACTATTATAAAAATTTCATTAGTGAACATATTAACCCTTAAGGATATCAATGAATTTAATCTTATGCCTATAAAATATAAAAGGTAATATTACTAAAATAATGTTACTAGAAAAAAAATATGTACCATAAGTTTCTCAAACAACTCCCCAATCATGTTATATTTTTACCACACAAATATTAAAATGTTATGTTTAGGAAATTGAACCTATAATAAACCTAAAACACATATCCCATGATGTTGTTCATATATATTAATTTAAAGAAGTCATATATTATTCTTATATTTAACACAATCCTTAGATGTTTCATAATTATTATAAACAAACACCATTGGTAATATTCATATACACAAATACTTCGTCCATTTTATTACTTCATAGGTTCTTCCTTAGCATAGGGTTTAACACTATTCATTAATTATCATTATATATTTATATCATTTATAATTGGTTCTAATGAAAACTTTAATTTTCCTAATTGTATCTCATGGAAGTGTCAAACTTGTTGTGAAATAAAAAATGTTGTCATGTGCTATGATTGGCTCAAGTAAAGCTCAGTATTCCATTTTTATAGTTATTAACCCTAGGTACATATATTCCAAAAAAAAAAGTCTACTTTTAGTATTTGAATATGGATACATTAATAGAAAAACCACATAATATATACTATACCAAAACATTATGATGTTCTTTTGTTCTTCTATTCATATTCTTTCAGAAGGTTATTTTCCTTAATATATCTTTTCGTAAATATAAATGTCAATATTTCTTCTAAAATTTCTTTTTTACCGAAAATATTGACCCTAACCCCAAATTTCTGGAGAAATATCCCTCTACCGTTATACTGGCATAAGATATTATGATTCATATCATGAATGAATGAATAGTTTAGTTGTCTTGGTAAACTGGAAATTTACATGAGTCATGAATTACAAATGAATGTCAAATTACAATATGCTTTTTTTGAGAAAATAATCATTCCCTATAGAGTATATCTATATATCAGTCATATAAAATTCATAGAATCTGGGGGAATGAAACAAATAATCAATCTATGCTTAGATTCTTAGTAGGGGTTAGGTATAACGAAAGAAATAATGAATCAATAATCATAATAAATATTGAAAAATAATAACTAAACATACATGACATTTAAATAACCTGGCTATGTGAAATAAATAAGTCATAATCAATATGGAAAGGTATATAACTAAAAAAATCCATTTAATCAATTTAATGAAAATGAAATGTATCCGTATATAATATTATAGTGAAAATATACTGGATAATTAAATCTATATTCTAAATCAAAGAAATTCATATTTATTTGATGTAGTGTTTCCCAAGAACAATATACCTTTTCCATCAAGATCTATCATCCCAATTGTTTATAACATTCTTGGTAAAAATCCATATGAGTCTTTCTATGAACATTCACAAGACAGTAACTATAAATTTATATCATCCATACAGTTTAAAAATACTTGGTTACAAATGTGAAGGATTTATTTCCAATAACATTCATCTCATGAGACTAATAATGCATTAAGGGTTTCCATTAAATAGTCCCAAAAAAATTATTTCATGTAAAAATTATTTCTAATATATCAAATAATCAATTTAATTCACAAATAAAAGTGCCCTATCAAATATCTGTATTGAGTAATGTATATGGATTTATAAATATTTCCCCATTTAATAAAATAACATTCAATGTAAACAATGTATGTAAAAATGGTATATAGTTTTGGAAAAAAATACTATCCATCACACAAAAATATACATACATGATATAAATTTAATTTCCGATGAATAATTCTTATATAAAATTTATTTTTTGAAGACAAAGTTAACTATCCCAAAATAAAGTGAGATTCCACAATAAAAATTTCAATATTGTAATTTCCATGTCAAATATCATGAATGTAATAATTCAAATAAAAACAAAACATAGATTAAAAATTAATTATTCATGATATTACATGTCAAAGGGGAATACTATATAGCACATAAATGGTAATTACTACATAATAACAAATAATTCCCAAGGAATGTAAATTGAGATGAAATCACTTACGTTATGATTTTTTATTGAATGTAAATCAAAAACATGTTTCTTGGTTTTGAAAATGTTGTTAAATTATTCTAGAACCATTTTAATATTAACTATATCATGTATGACCCTTTTAGATAATCTTATTACTAGTTCATTAAAAATATTTCATTTTTTCTCGTATTAATTAACTTGTTTTTTGAGTATTGTTTGAGTTTATATTTTTTTCTTGCTAACATAGATTACGATTTTAACATATCCATTATATAAATCAAGTTGTAAATAACATTTATATTCTGTATATATTTATTTATATTAATCAATAATTATTTTGGTTGGAAATGAACTACACCATTCATGGGGACGGTCGGTTGTACGTATGAATGAACGTAGTTTCCATTTTAATTTCATATTGAAAGAAAGCCAAGTAGTGTATATATATATTATCTTTATATAATATTTTTTATGTCATGAATATTAAAAATTTTTATTAAACACACCCATAATACATTCCTTTCAATGTTTGAACAAATCACATCGCTTCGTGAGGCAATCACCTGTTGAATACAAGAGTAAGGATGTCATTTTCCTAAAAAAATGGAAATTATGAAGGTATATATGATGTAAAAATTTAAAAATTATAATTACATCATAAATATCATATAAATTATATATAAAATATAAATCTATCATTATTACTAGCCTTGAAAATGGGTCATGGAAAAATTAACTGCATTGGTTCGCGAGGCGGTAGTCAACCGTACAAATGAATGATGATTCCATGTCCCATTTGATGGAATTGTGTGAATTTTTTGGTTTTAGCCTTAAAATAATAACATATAAGTATTTATAAGATTAAATTGTTATTATATAAGGATGTTATAATTTCAATTCATGGTGGTGGATAAAGAAATAAAATGAATACACTTTTAGAAGAACATTACATATTCTTTGTGTATCCTCCAGAGGTTTTCACTAAAACCATCAAAGGGTTTATGTCTTCCAAAAAAGGATTTTATGATGATGGTAGGTAAGTGTTTTATTGATTTTGTTAGATCTTAGTTGAGACAAATGTCTTGAAATTCATGATTAAATGAGGGGATTGAGTTCCCTTTTATTGTTGAGAAGGAGTAAAATTCTTATAAATAAAAAAAGTATTCACTCTTGGGGAGTCTCCCTTACATAATGTGGATAATAAATTGATAAATAATTAGGATAAAGTATGATATGGTCAAAAAAAACCTCCACCACACTATAAATGATTTTTTAAAACATTTTATTCATTAACTCCTAAGATTCCTTATACTTCAATTTTCGGTCCTTTTTATTATATTAACTAGTTTTCTCACCCTACTAATTTATGATTTTAATAATTAATTAGAGTGATAATAATTATAAAATATTTACCCTATGATTATACATGTTCTATATAATATAAAAATTAAAAATCCTATGTGTGTTGAATGTTTATTTTAATACAAGCACATGTAACTTGAATAAACATCTCTTTAATAGTAACCACACTAATAGAGATTTCTTTATTCAGTGGTTAGTAAATTTATTATAAAATAATAATTGATCCATGAGTGAAAAATATTTAATATTTATTAATATTTTCAGATAACATGGAATAATATATTATTTAAGAAATTTTAAATGATTTAATAAAATATAATTTATTATAAGATAACATTAAAGTCAATTTGGACATTATTTATTTAATTTGAATTCAAAATACCAAGAAAATTAATGAATTAAACTTTATTAAGTCAAACCAATGTATAATGATATATTGATCTATATATTTAATGAAATAATAATTTTTTTTCAATTTACCTCACTTGTAAATTTTTTATTATAATTTATTTTAGATAATTATTAACAAAATAATTTTATTGTCACTTTATGTAACTAATTAATATTTAAATGATTAATATATATTATTATGATTAAAAAAATTCATTTATATATATAAAAATAATATATATCTGAACCAATGTAGTTTTCCCCAATCCTAAATCATTATAAATATTAAAAGAGAAGAAGTTTTCTTTTTTTTCTGTTTCTTTAATTAAACTATTATATAGGTTCAATTCATTGAAAATTATCCCTTAAAATCATAAACATAAAAAAACAGTCATAAGGGTATACATATTTATAAAATATTTGGTTTTAGACATGGTTTTTAGTCATTTAACACCATAAATTCTATGTTTAACCACTATGAAGACTCATTTGTTTTCTTTATCACTATAACCAATTTTAAAAAAAATCAATAAAATTTATTATAAAAAATTAAATTTACCAAATTATATAATATAAATTATAAATATTCCAAATATTGAATCCAATTTTTAAAATTCAATTCATGGAAGTGGTAAAATTTTATTTTGAAATAATTACTGATGATGTGATAAGAGTAGTTTTGAAGTGAAAATATTTAAAAGTTTACAACATTTTTATATCAAATATCAAAATAGAAATCATATTAGTGTCTTAAATTTATAAAATTGGTATAAAATTTATATAGTTTTACTTTAAAATCAATTAAAAAATAATGTAAAATTTGAAATTAAATTCATGAAAAGATAATTATAAATTAAAATATATTATTATTCATTATTCATTGAAAAACAACAATTTTCATAAAAACAAAAAAATACACCCTAAGATAATTTGGATATTTTGATATAAAAATGGTGTTTTTAATTTCCAAATAAACTTTCTATAATTTCTAAATTTTAATTTTGAATTATGTGTTCCATGAAAGATTAATCTATCTTCTAGAAAAACAATTGTTTTTCCGAAAACATTTTTTTTCTTTTAGATGATTATTAAATTATTTATAATCAATATATAAATAATCAAATTGTAAAAACTACAATTTTTCATGAGAAACGTAATATTATTCATACCCTCTATTCCAACATCTAGAAAACAATTTTTATATTAAATAATAATATTAATATTACATTATTTTTCGGTAAATCTAGGTCATGTGTGTAGTGAATAATAAAATCAATGTTTCATATAATGTAAGATAAAATCATCATTTAATGTAATTTAATATTACACATTATTTCATTAAAATACATTATCATAGAAAATGTTATTCTTTAAGAATTTTTTGCTTGCTACATGTTTGACACATCCCAAAAGAAGGTATATACCATGAACATGGAAACCAATATATGATTAATGCTTCTCCAGTGGATTGTCTATGTGCCTTAGCTTATATAAGACAACTCAATTAACATATAGGTACAATATTAAATATCAATATGACACCATATTAATGAATATTTATAATAAAAAAATGAGAAAAAATAGAGTATAATTCTCATTTCCTACAAAAATACTCACATACACACACCACATATGATGGAATGTAAAACATAGATCTTATTGGTTTAACAAACACAATAAATTTAATCAAACATAAATTATTATTCTAATAACTAAAAACACACACCAAATATTATATTATATTTAAAATATGTCCCATGGGTTTACACATGTACACGCATGTGATCAGCTTCAAACATGGTTCAATGTCCTACACCCACACACACATGTGATCAATGAATAAAATATGCTATCATGGAATACATATGGATGCACATATTATCATGCATCAAACATGGTCTCACAAGAAATAAAATGAAACACATGTGATCGATTATCAAACATCGTCTCACCTTCTACACAACAAAGGGGGTCCAAGTAATATTTGGTACTCATTAGCGATCATGCCCTAAACATTATTGGCCAATATCTAGCTAGTTCACAAGGCTCCGTCATGGCCCTTAGAACATTGTCCAGTTACATTATTCATTATTACACAAGTAAGTTATAACATTAAAATCATAAGTTAATTATGCATTAGTTTTTATTAATAACCAATTTAGGCATTAAGGGAGATTTTTCCAAGTTATAAAACATCACAAAACATGCCCACAGACTATGTATATTACTGTAGGGTAATGTAGGGAGGATAAACTACCTCATAATGGAGGGAACCCCATCCCAGTAATTCTCTACTACTTTGTACAAGTCATCCTTGTCCATTCAGCCTATATCAAATTTCAAGAGGTTCTAACTCACACTTGAATATTTCAAATTAGTTAATTATATATATATTATAAGTAATTAAATGATTATAAGAAAACTTATAAACAGAGGTGAGAATAATACTGCTTGAAAGACTTACCTTTTATCATTTCATAACTAAAACCATGACTAACCACACATTGATGGTTCAAAATATCCTTTGGATATCATTATGTGACAAATACCTTTCACACAACAATAAAACAATGACCAATATAATATAATTTAATTTTAACCTCTTGAAGAATTAATTAATGATATGTAGCTTAGCTAAAATTTCATTTAATGATGGTTGAATACTCCAAGTACAATCCTAATAATATTTCATGAAAAATAAAATATTCAATTATATAGTCCAACAGTTGATTCCACTCAATTCAAGGAAACCCCTTAAATGAAAAAACCTAGGGATATTCCTTCAATTGTACAAATGATAATAAGACACATCCATCATCATAGAACATCCTTTAACCATTTAACACCTCACTCTTAGATAATACCCCAACAAACCATTTTAATGTCCATCCAGTTACCAATTTATAATACAGCCAATAATAAAATAATCACTATGATGATCATAGAGACGTTGATTCATAGAAAATTCATACATCATGCTATTTCATGGTCCAAGTAATACAAAGAATAGTAAATCATTATGAATAGAACAATGATCCACCACAACATATGGAAGAAGGGGTTGAAATTATATGATAAATTATATAGAATATATAGATTCAAAAACTATCTCACTAAGAACCACCCTAGCTACATGAGAACTCATGGAAGGGGGATAAGATGAGACCTTGGATGAATACACCTAAAAAATTTGATCCGATAATAAAAATAATTTGGTTTCCTCGCTATCTAAGAGGACTAAAATTCAATTTCTTAATCACCTCCCAATGCATCCCACTTGCTAGCTAGCCAGGGTCCACTTGTAATTTGGTAGGAAAATTTCAACCGGGTTCATTCTCATTGTTGTCCAGTGAGACTAGATAAGTAGCATGACTATATCCCACCCCACCATCTAGTCATTGGATGAAGTAGAATCCCTGACTACTATGGGAATCCTCCGATGTAATATTGAGATCTGAGTCACCTATCAAACATCCTTCAGAATTTCAAAAACATCACATTATTATTATTATAAATAGATCATATATATTTACCACTAATTTAAACAAGTAAGTGTTCCACCAATTTTTTTGATACATCCTTTTCAAAACATAAACTGTAATGAATATGGACATTATATATTGGTTATTTCAAAAGTGTTAAATGAATGTCTATCATGACATATACGTGATTTCTAGAGAAATTTTTTTGAGTAGGGATATATTGTAAATTAAAATATTTCAATGTGATGTTATATATGTGATTATATTAGTCATGAATTGGAAATGGTTTGTTTTTGAATGCTCTATAAATGTTGTATTCGCTAAACTTATATGATTGGCATATTATTTTGTTTTTTACATATGATTAATGTTTTTTGTCAGTGTATAATGGTATATATATAAATTTATCCCCACCTGAAAATAATTTTAATAATCAATAAATTAATTTATTTATAGAATAATGTTGTAATTATATTTAATATAATATATATATAAATTATTAAAAACTATTTTTGGTAATGGTTTGTTTTTTTACTATATAAAACAATAAATTTCGATATAGATTTTTGGGAATCAGATGCTATAATATTCTTATTAGGAAAACATAAATATTGAATAAAAAAATATATGCAATGATATCATTTAGAGTCAGGAATGCATATATATTATGATATGTTTTATAAAAAGAAATAGATAGAGAGGCCTGATAAATCTGATTTTGTTTTAATTGGAATGAATGGAACTATCATTTTTTAAAAATAATATGAGGTAAATATTGATATTCATGAAACTGTGGAAAGAAATATGAGAGGAATCTATATGAACTATTGTTATCTATCACTATTATACAGATAATAAATATAATCCATTAAATTATAATCCACCATTTGGTTTTAATTTTTTCAATTTGTATCAAACACAAAATTTATAATCCTTGTGGGGTCTTGAAGACTCTATGGAGATATATTGTAAATATTATTAGGATATTCCTTATATATAATGGGAATTACTAGAAAATAATATTATAAGCATCCTAACATTGTAAACCATGTATACTATTATATGAAATTATTTATGTTGTAAATATGTAAGGAATACATTGATATAACATATTCAATTATAGATTATTGATAAATAGATATTACAATATAGCTGTTTATAAAATCACATTAGAGGAAAAAATAATCCATAACCTAGTGTTCTTATATCCTATATGATTCACTAAAAAATTAGTGTTAGAGTGATAGGATTATGATGTTCTTCAAACAAAGGTAATGTATTATGCAATTTTAATTTATTGTTTAATTCATTAATTCAAAAAAAATTGGAAAACATTAATTCATGTAATTGAAATTATATTCCAAGGTTCAATGGGAATAATTTTTAGATTTGGAATGAATTATACTTGCATATTTTTCTTAATTAATGATGTTTTTAAAGAATCCATTTTTTATTTTTTTTAAATGGTTAGAGGTTGTTCTATAATTGTTATAGTGTATAAAAACATTTACAATGAAGGTAGTTTCTAGGATTAAATACTTTTCAAATTACTATTGGAATTTTTTAGGAAGGTGTTTATAATAAAGACATTAAAAAGAGTTTTTTACTAGTCAAATATAAATATATATATATATATATATATATAAAATAAAATTTAGCTAATAAATGTTTTATATTAATGATTTAATAAAATGATATTTTTATACATGGTGATGTTGTGATGGATTAGTTATCCATAATATTGAACTAAATTGTGAGAACTGTAAGATGTTTTTATGATTATATAGATGTATCTACCATAGTTCATAAGATAATTATAATTTTATTAAATATATTTGATCCTAAAATATATAATCTAAAATAATGATATCAATGTGTATTTCTCCATAATGTTTTGCAAAACAACAGGATTGAATACATGATGAGAGAGGAGAATGATAAAATAAAAATGTGAAAATAAGAAATAAATATAGACTTTAACTCTAAGTAGAACATTATTATAAACGTGGAATCAAAAATTACTAAAAAATAACATTTAGTGGAATAATATATTAAAAAATAAAGTTAATAATTATTTATTTATAATTTCAAGAATATATTTATTTGAAAGGTTTTGTTTCAGGGTAAAATATTTTTAAATTGTTTCCATTATTTTTCTATTTTATATCTTTAAAAAACTATTCAATTCACTTGGATGATGAAATAATGTTTCAAAATTATTTTTAAAATATTTCTCATTTATAATTTAAAAAAAACATTTATTTTTAATTTTTATTCTAAGGAGAAAAGTTTTATTCTCTAAAGAGAAATGATAGATATTTTTTATCATAATATGGAAATTAAGTAATGAATTTGAATAATATTTAATAGGTTTATTATGTGAATTATTGATAATATTTCTATAAAAAATTAAAAAAATAATTATTCATCAGGTAATATGGAAAGTGGTAACGAAGTATAAAGTGAGGTGTATATGATGTATAGGTTATAGTTTTCATAAAAAAATATATATCAAAGAATAAAATTGTTTATAATAAGTACAATAAATTTAAAAGACACTCTCAAAAAGATTTGTAAAGATAATGTGAGGGATGAAAAAACATCAATTTTTAAAAAAGATAATTAAGGATTAATGTTTTCTTCATATAAAGAGAAAGGATTAATTTATGGAATTTATGATAGTATTTTATTCAAGTGAACAGATAATCAAAACCAATGAAATATTGGGATAAAACAATAATATACTTTCATATTTTCTTGAGCAATAGAAAAAAATCAATATATTATAATAGGAAAATATATGAAAAAATTATTATAATTTTTGGATTTTAAAAGTCATAAGGAATGTCAAAACATAAAATAAATCACACCCATGATCTAGTATTAATTGATGTGAATAAAGGTGGTAAATTTAATAATAAATTTATGATGTTTGAACTAGTATAATAATATATCAAATCCATAAATTACTAGATTGGATAAAAGATTCCAAAAAAATATACAAGGTTAAAATTGAGGAAAAAATTCATAAAGAATAAGGATAATTTTAGAACATCCAAAAAAATAATGCAAAAAATGTTTTCATTGAGCTCGTAAATACCTAAATAATAATGTTATATATATTTTAAAACCTACTATTTACCATAAAAAAATTTCTTTTTTAAATATTTATTATGTATTGTGGTTATGGGAATGGGTAAGTTACATTTTTATTCAATGGGGGACCAAAATAATCACCCAAAAGTAGTAGAATATTAGATTTTATGGGAATTCAACCAAGTTAAAGGAAAAAATTCCACAACAATAATGAATATAATGAAGTAAAATCAAGAAGTAAATATCACATGATAAATTAATTGTATATAACATGTGACCAAAATTTATATGTTACTAGATATTATCTAAAAATATTTCATATGGATTTTAAAATAATAAATATCTTGTTATGTTTTTAGAAAAAAAATTAAATTGAATATATAATTTAGTGATTACAAAATTATAATAATGGTTTCCAAGAAAAGTGTCAATGCAATATATAAAATAGGACTTCATTGAATATAATAAAAGATTAATATATCTTAGCTTCATTCAATATTAGAGATGTTATTTCCACTCAATTTAGTGATATGAAGATAAACAAAAATAACACTTTTTTATTGACTTATGTAAAATTCACTATGTGTACCAAAACGTTTTTTTATGAATTTATTGAGTTTATCATGGGGGAGGATAATTGTCTATCAAAAAGTATTAGTGACTTTAATATACTTTCCAAAAGTCTAATAAATAAATAGTAATATATATTATATTTCTTAATAATAAAGTAAAAGATTATGTTGAAAATGGATTTCATGGTTTCATTTTCAAGATAATCAGTTTGGTTATGATATTGATGTGGATAAAGATTTAATTTTTGGGTTTCGAAAACATGAATATGAAACCTTTCTAATGAAATATTTGGAAAATAAGGATATCTAGATGAGAATATAGAATATTTATCTTAAATATAGGTTTAAATTAGTAAAAATCATATATCATTTCATCCTATTACTAGAAAACCAAACAAATGTAAAACTTATAGTGAGGATAATGTTAACCAATTTGGCACAGTGTGGTTAATGTGGAAATAAAGTCGTTTCTTATTAATTTATTTAGAAAAAGTGTTGACCAAAAAATCATTAAAGGATAAATTATATTTTATCATGGTTATAATAAAGGTTATAGTCTAAAAATAGGATATAATAGATGGATTACTTAATGAGTGGTTGATAGATGATGTTTAGTAAATAACACCTCAAGCTGGAATTGTGTTTACTCATCTTCATAGCATAGTCATTGGATTTTGGTTGTCAATGAGAGAATAAAATAAAACAAATACAAAATATATGTTATCTACTAAGAGAAATGATCTATTTTTAGCAGAAAATGGGAATTTCAGGAATTAAATACGATCTTATACAAATCATTTGATGTGTCTGTTGAAAAAATGTGAATTTTTTTATATATTTTGGAATGATTCAGCTTATGATGAGTTAATTCATTAATTAAAGGTAGTAATTTGATTTCAATAATAAGTCAGTTGTTTTATTCAATTTAAAAAATTTGTTATTATTATTATAAATATAATGATTGGTATATGGTTCAACTATTATAATTTCAATGTTAAAACAATAAAATTTATCATAATTTCATAATTTTAAATGGTTAAGTTGCATTAATAGTATATCAAGATATTTTGAAGATAGAATGTCAACATTTTTAAGTATTTTCCAATCATACTTATATTATGTAAGGAGTTATCTTACTTTAAAATAAACATGAAAGAATAATATTGTATGGATTATTAGAGAATACAATTATTTTAAAAATTTATAAGATCAGTTTTTTATGAATTCAAAGTGTTTTGAATCATTTATATTCATATTTATGTGGTGTATCTATGAATATAAAATGATTTATTATTGATACATGATAGTTATAGTGGAGGATATTGATAATCCAATTATACATGAAAGAATTAATATATTAAGGACATGAATAAATTTAATAGTTCTTGATTTATATTAGTTTTGAATTGGGAGAATTACTTAGTAGAAAAACTGTAAATTATACATAAGTATCAAATTTTTTAATTATCTTTTGTTAGAAATACAAAAACCATTTAATTTATCAAATAATGGGTCAATAAATTCATGAAGATAGAGGGCACAATGAATGAGTTCTAAATGATGATGAAAATCAGAACGAGGTGATTTTAAAAGTGAAAATAAAGATTGTTTCATTCTATTAGTTACCAGAAGGATTTAAAAAGCATATATTATTTTAAGAGGTTTGTGGATATGTTAAACAAAGAAAAGACATAATTTATGTAAGTATGAATAGAATGAAATTCATGAATAAAAATACATTTGTTGTTGAATAAGGGTGAGGGTAAAATGTAATTGACTATGTAAATTATGTTTTAAGATTAATTTTTTTGGGATTGAAGATGAATAAATGAGAAATTATATGATATGAATCAATTCTAGTGTTGATTGATGGTGTATAAGGGTGAAATATTATTTCTATTGTGTGTGTGGGGAAATTCAATGTACTGTATATCTGATTTGAGGATTTAGGAGAAAGTTATATCCTATATATATTATTAATCAATGGTTCATATAAAATATTATAATTCTAGATAATGTTAGAATAATTTAGATCCTCCATCAATTTAATATTCAATGGAAAATTTTAGAAAATTTATTTTATTAAAGGATTATACAAATTACTAGTGATTATAATAATCTTGGTTATTATGAATTAACTAAATTAATGGAGTGGATATATTATAAATCTATCAGAAATGACTTTCTTAACATGGATCATGTTTTGGTGAAAAGGAGAACTGGCAGAGAAGAATAAGATGAGTCTGTTGTGTTGTGTTTAGATCAATTATGGTACGACCCGAAGACAAAGAGAGATAAAAATAGAGAAAGATAATGTAATTAATGATTTTAATAGATATAATGAAGGTGAAATTAATATGTGAAGATAAAGATACATATGTTTATTTTTATATTAATAAAATAGTGAAGATAACTGACAGATAAAGAGCCTGTAATAAATTATTATCTTACACTTTGATTGTGACAAATGTTTTGATGATATGAATTACCATTAATATTTTTTTTGTCTCTAATAAAATTAATATTAAATAGAAAATTTTAAAAAAAATATTAATGAATAAACACTTCAAGGAGATACATTATGTGTATATCATTCCAATAATCATATATCTATTAGTTATTATTTCATAATAAAATTATTTTCATGTGATATATGACAAAAACACTAAATTCCCAACATCTAAACACGCAAATTAAATTACATAAACATGTTAAATTTATGTTATGTTATATAGAATAAACTCTTTTTATAATTATGTATGAAAGGAGGAAATATATGGAGTTATTTTTATCTATTTGATACGAAATTATGGAAGAATAAATATGTTTATAATATTAATTATTTTAATACAATGGATTCAACCTCCCCCCTGATGTGTTCATATCTCACATGGGAACCCCAATAGATGTTTTGATATTTTAACATGGAAAATAAATAGTCAATGATATTGAAAAAATATAATTCATTTGTGTGTAATAAATTTAAATAGACTCCACGACATTTATATTAAAAACATTCACCTTGAGTATTTCTTATAAATCATGACTATGTGAATCTAAATAAGAGATATATAAAAATATTGTAAATGAGAATTTCATTTTTAAAAATATACTATTAGATATTAGAGAAAATATAATAAATGAAACATATTTATTATGTGGAAATTTTTGTTATTAATTTATTGGGATGATTTCATTTATCGTCATATTTAAAAGATAGTTTGAAAAGGAAACAATAAATTATGGGTAAGTTATTATATATCCATTTAGTGACCTTATAAAATGAAAAAATATAAATCAATTAGGATACCTAGAAACTATTATAAATAAAACACCTATTATATATAATTATATTTTTTATTAATGTATCATAATGATATTTTATATATAAACCATATAGTAATAGTTTTTCTACTTTCTTTAATTCATAATATCTCTCTCAATAAGGAGATGTTTTTTAATGCAAATGGATTCATTAGGAATGAACTTATACTTTTTATATTCAAGGATTCATAAAATGTGTTTCGAATTCAGATTCATTATATAAAACATTGTTATGTGTTAAATTTTGTAATATTTTAATAACTAAAAAACACATAGGTAAAGAGTAAAATAGGATAATTGATATATTGTAAAAATTATGTAACAAACATAAAATTTATGATATAAGAATGACTTAATTTAAAGTCAAATAGATTATATATTACTCAAGGACAAATGAAAATAAAATATTTCTAGTATTGACCCAAACAATTATTTTACTCATTTTATTAATTTTGTTATATTTAGAGTATTAATTTATAATTTCATTCCAATAGGGTATAAAAATTAATAAATCATCCCATTTATTATTAGAGAAAATGTTTACTTTTCTTTAATATTTATCCGTGAATATGTATGTTGTCTAATAATAATGATATCACACAAAAAGATGCCATTTATATGTTATATATATATATATATTTACAAAAATATTTATATTATACTTTTAATCATTAATTAAAATATTGGAAAATATATCTATATATATTTTCATTATTTAATATTATAATCCAAGTATTTAATTATATTAATTATTAAACACACACAGACATATATATATATATATATATACATATATATATATATATATATATTTGTGCATACATATATTTGTGTTAATATATAAATATATATTCATGGTGTCAATATATTTATATAAATATGAAAATTTTACATTTTTATTATCATGATAAATTTCATTTTAAATTTTAAATTTTTATTTGATTTTAAATTTCAATTTTTTGTGATAAGAAGAAATGATTGGTGATGTTTGACAGTGATAGTTCAGTGCATGGATATAGAATTAGATTTTATATATTTTTTTAATAGAATCGTGGGTGTTTCATCATGTGTGAATATTGATAAACACGAATATAAGGCATGTACACCTATTTGATTTGGCTATTCTGCTTCAGATCAATGGATAACAAATCATGATAAAATGACTCATTTTTTTAAGGGTACTAGTATGGTGTATACCTAATTAAGAATGAAATTAAATATTAGTTGATAGTGATATATCATAATGAGTGTGGTTTTTTTGTACTCTCATACAATTGGAATAATATGGTGACTATTTACCTAATACACATGATATATTTCGTTGTAAGACAGATAATTGGTATTGTGATTGTAACATTTTTAGTTTTTATACATGATCAGCATTAGATAATATATTGGATATTATAATTAGAGAATGTTGATGGATCTCAATGTGGTGAGATCATATTAGTGTTGAAGACTCATTACATTTACAATAATACTAGGGAAAATTAGGTGATATTTGTGGGATGTGATATGAGTTCACATTTGGGATATGATTACATCTGCGAATATTGTGAAAAGGTGTGATACACATTTAAATAGAGATTAATTTAACAATTGTTTCAACATATCGACATCATATTATGTGACAGTCAGATCTAAGGTTTCTTTAAGTACTGTCAAATATGTATTGACCTATGAGAACTAGTATACCAATGTATTACTTATGAATTAGGTGTGGTTTTCATAGTATATTGGTGAAATGAAAATTGACTTTTGTGAATTATGATTTAATAAAGAGAATAATATCACGGAGGTGATGATTTAGATCCATTGATTAGTATACAATTCATTAGAATAAATATTAGGTTCTATGATATTTTGTGCGACCAAGTGGATTAGTGTGGTTATTTAGGAAACATTAGAGTTCCACAATGGCGATGTGTTTGGCACTAGAAAAACATGAAAACCTCAAAAAACATATTGTGGATTCTTATTCAGTGGGAATGTGAATCCTATAAAAATTAGTGAGGTTCCCAAATCCTTAGTTTTTTAAAATAGTGAATCATAGTGAAAAGAATCTATTAAATTGTGCAGTTGTAGTATGATGATACATTATTTAGTAGACCCTATATGAGTATCAAGTAATGCATTTATTAGGGATTTAATAAGTAGGATATTTCCAGTATCCACACATAGAGGATGATGGAATCAAAGAGGGTTTGTGGTAATTTGGAAAAGACAAGGTAAAATTGAAATGGGGATTCCATCATTAGATGATTTATTGTCTATTCTTATTATTAGAAACATATATTTCTATATGTGAAGTGTGTCTGGTCTATAAAACCTAAGCCTTTATACGTAATGGTTTTTTCTTTTCCTGTGAATTTTAATTACATGAATTTTTATGTTTTTTTATAAAGTGATGATTATTAAGAGAGGACGTTATTATAAGTAACGAGCCATGTTCTAGAATAATAAAATAGATCAATATAATTTTTCATGGTAATTAAATTTATCTAGTCCCATGAGATAATGATAGTTCAAAATTTATATAGTAGATTTATGATGTGATTTGAGTTTCATGTTGAGATTAATATTTATAGGTTTTTTTATTATAGAGTTGTTATAGCATGGTGTTGTTTTTCTGAAGTTCTTATATAGATAATTATAGTGATCTACATGTGACTAACATCTAAAAATATAAATTTAATAATTTTCTGTATAGAAAAATAATAACAAGTTGGACGATTTAGTTGAAAATGTTATGTACAATATATTTAGTGTCTAGAGGATGTTAGTGTAGCAAGGTGTTATGCCATGTATTTTTTGTTTAATAGTGTATGTTGACCAGGTCATGGATATGTGAACATACTTTTATGTTGGTATATAATATATAATGCACTGGATCTGGGAGTGTCTAGAGATTCTATTATTTTTGTGGTTGATTTTTGATGGAAGTATATCATAAAATGTTGAATCTCCATGTATTGGAGTAACCTGTAGATCATAGAGAATATTATGGCTTGGAGGAAGTCCATGGGGATGATTTTTATTGATGGGAAGGTACATGGTTGGGAGTTTATAATGTTCTGCATTATGAGGTATTATTGTGATGGAGAAGAAGTCTAAGCCCAAACAAAACAAAAGTATGTTATGATTTTAAATGAGTGGATTTAAATTTATCTTCAATATCAAATATGAGGGTATATAGATATTATAATATATTATATTTCATTTTTTATGTTAAATGATGAGTATAGAGTTTATAGAATTGTTTTTTATAATTACGTAAGGAAATAAGTGAGAGTGATAGATACATGCCACAATGATTTTAGTGGAGACAATTTTTATAGAATCTATGAAATAGATATAAAATCCCCAACTATAGGATTGATAGTTGTCTAAAACGAAACAGTTTATTCCCCAAATGTTTGGGGGATACCCCCAAAATTATGGTGGGTTTCTTAACCACCACCTATAGTTTATTCTTTTGTTATTTTATGTCTCTTTTTTATAAAATCAAATATATACGTGTATCAGTTATCTATAAGATATTTGGGAATAAATTTTTTTCTCACTTTATTTTTTTCTTTTTATATGGTACATATCTGTTCAATGTGAATTCATTTTTCGATTGAGGAATGGAATCCTATTTACCGACACTTTATCATCTCTTTCAACCATCTCCTCTAATGTCAGTATCTTCTTTATCAATATAGAATCAAATTTAAAAAAAATTTAAATCAAATCATGTTAATTGGACATATATTTGAAATGTATATAAAATATTTGGAGGGGATGAAAGAGAGGAATTAGTAAAAGTACCCACTGAATTGGTGATAATTCCCTATGAGTAAAAAAAATAGAATTCAATGCCTTTACATTTTGCTTTCCAAGAGACTACAAGACCAGATAATGTGAATTACATTATCACAATTAATGATATACTCTGTTAATAAAGAATAAAAATATTAATTACGAATTATTTTATAAATTTCATTAATGAAAACAAATGGTTGTACCTTTCAATTTTTCTAGAAAAAACCTTGAATCACATGATCTTCTTGTTTCAACTTGTTGATATAGTTATAAGGGTTTATCTATGAACTCATAATTCATAATGTGACTCTTAAATATTTTAATATAATCCCATAAAAATAATAAAATAAAATTATATATATACAAGAAGTATATTGTTCAATAAAATTATACTTACATAAATTTGATTGTGTGATTCATCACCTTCTTCTTCTTCCTCATTCCCTCTTATTCTTCTAGTTATTCAATACTCTATATTCTATGGATTTTATAAAAAACTCACTATTGAAGAAAAATATTTACATAAGTTGATATCAATCACTTTGAGATGTTTTAAATTTCAAAATCAAAGTTTAACACAAAACAATATCTTAAACTTCTCAAAAAATAATTTAATCTAATAGATAAATAAAATCATTCTCATTGATATTGTTTTTTTAAGAACCTAACTAGTGGAGTTGGTTTAAAATTTAGATCTACAAATGATTCCCATTAACAAATCACTAAAAATAATGAAACAAACCTCTACAATATTATTATCATCATCATTCTAGTGTAAAAATTCTCTTCCTTAAATAAAAAAAGATACATTGTGGTGTGATATATTAGTTACACTCCACATTTGTCATAACATTAATGTATCATAGGATATACCCACTAATATTCGTACATATCCCCTATGAATCACCATTCTAAAACAATAAAATATTATTAAGGATAGAATATTTTGGTTTGATCAAAAGGCGTCACAGAACAACTCATATCTTGATGGTGAGAATTATAGTTTCCAATTTTAAATGATTTTCTTCATTTAGATTACTTTTATTTTTACTTATTTCATCACATTTTAACCACATATTCTCTGAAAATAGTGTGAAAATTAAAAATTTATACCATTGTCATTATGGAGTGACCTATATATCATCAAGGACAAACTCAATTTTTTTTCTAATTTTTTTCATCAATAATAGAATGATCAGAACAACTACAACATGAAAAAACATGAATCATTAGACTTTAATTTTATAGTGTGTTCATTTTTATGTGACCACCATCCTTTGGGATATTATTTAATTTCTAATACTAATAATCCTCTAAAAATACACTATATTACATTCAATAATTTACTATTATCTTCCTAGAAACCAAAATACATTTACCTTAACTTATTCAACATTAAAAATTACTGTTAAAATATGATTCACATAATGACTAATTAATCCAAAATAAAAATTAATATAAATATAAATATATATATCCCATTAAATATTACTTCAAATAACCAAACACCCTATTTTAAAATCACCAATATGCTAAAGGATTAATTAACATAAGCCACATCAATTTAATTAAACTGTCTCTTCACCAAAATCTCAACTTTTCACCCATGTTTTCAACAATATAAAATTAGCATCACATTTGTTTCATCCATAAAACACTAATAACCCTTTTAACTTATTTTTAATATTTAATTAAATAATTAAAATATTATATTGTTGAACTTAATATAGGTAACATGAAGTATTAAAAATATTCCAATGACTTCTATTTGGGTAACGTAAAACATACTTTAAAAATAAATTTTCACCCTTCCACTTATTTTTCTTTCAAAACTCTTCAAAAATATTTTATAATGTGTTACACAAATTAACACACACATGATATCAAAAAACATTCTAAATTTATATCCATCACGTTTTAAGATTCCTTCCAAAAAATATCGCCCCAAAAAATTAGTTCTCTCTCTAATTAGGTTCAATGTGGGTATATATATATATATCATATCATTCACATCGTATTTTTTATTATTCTTTATAATTAATAGTTTCAAATAAATAATCCAATTATGGAAAATAATATAATGTAATTAATTTGGTATCTCTCCCCCTCTGAAAACAAATATACGATGAAAAATTAAAAGACGTGACTAAACAACCACACCTTCCCATTGAACAACTAATGTAAAACTCTAAACATTAACATTATTGTTTTAAATATTTCATTTAGTATTTATTTTTTGAATTCCACAACTAGATTGAACTTTTTAAAAGATAATGGGTTTCAGTTAATCATCTTATGATTATTGACAGTAGAAAATAATCTAATGAAAGTGTAATCAATCATCCAAAATTTAAACCTCATAAATATCTATAAAATAGAATTATGTTTGGTACCTCATGTTTATATCTCGATGGAGTGTGTTACAAGATGTTATTGAGGAAGAGTGAACAAAATCATTCAATATATAAGGATATACACTAACCAAAGGATCCAGGTTTATTATCATATGACTCTTGAATTCTATATGGTGTGTTAGTGCGACAATGGAATGATGATAATTCCTCATGATATTAGATATGATCAATAAATATTCATGAAACATGTGATCTTAAATCCATCCAATAAAAATGATCAAAAAACACATGGACGCCACCTATAACTAAAGAGATTGTATCTCTTATATTGGTAAATTTGGTTGTTTATATGTTGTATTAAATGATATGTGTAACTTTTTTATCAATCACATTCATCAAGTGTTACAATGAATAAATCAAAATATTTAATAATGATACTCTTTGGTTTTAACGTGATGAAACTATAATGAATATATTTCTCATAAAATATATTTTTATATGTTTATCATGCATATTTAATATAATATATATGACATATATAAATTATTATTCATTCATCACGTGAATTATAATTATATGTGAGCATTAAATATAATATCAAATATAATATATATATATATACACTTTACTAACTATACACATACATTTTTGTGGAAATCCAATGATTTTCTACTTTAACAAACATTTATAACTCTTTGTTAATAATTCTGATCATATTAGGATATAGTTTTGTAAAACTCACTAATTTTTGAAGATTTTTTTTCAAAACATTATCCTTATCCAGGGGCCTAAAATTTTGACCTCTTAGTCCTCTGTAGTGTGTGAAAAATATGAAATCATGATTTCATCTATGTATGGAAAGGCATGCCTTTAACATAGCATCTATACAACTCTAGCAATAAATGGGTCTGGTGTGATCTCTATCAAACAAACTCATATCTCTATTTCAACATTTACAGTAAAAGATGAATCATGAAAAATATATGTATTCTTATATAATACCTTATTCTATGAAATAAATTGACCATAAAATATGGAAGATGTAAATTTAGTATTGTCCAAATAATCTTTGTTGATTCTATGAAAAATAAATGGACAAGTCTATGAATGCATTACATTTCACTCATCTCACAGATGAGTAGATCACATGCCACCCATCCACGTAGCTGATCAAAGAGAATGTCATTCAACTAATCATGGACATGAATTTATTCATTATAAATCAATTAAGGGATAAATTACATTATTTTTCATACAATAAAAAAATCCATTTTACATTTTTCTCCAAATGATTTCATGATCAGAAACATACCAAACCACCACTATATTATCTAATTTATCTTGAATCATTTTTAATAAGGGGATCAAAAATATGATTCTCCTTCTTGGTATCCCACCAATATCATGTTATGAGGATTTATAATAAGGTTTCACACCTAACTATATCGATGGTTGCATAACAGTCTATAATAAATACGTCGACTGGTAAATCCATTAAATATGTCTCTATTTATTACCACATTAATTCATTCGTCATACTAACTTTTAAAAACATTTTAATGAGTATGGTAATATATTAAATATAAACTTATCATATCATTAGAACCCTTAATACTCAATATTGATCATCAATCAAAGGAAAAAAACGTTTTACATTTAGGGGTGTTGGTGATAAACCAATGAATCCTTGAATGGATCAAATTAAAATGATATCGACCTATATGTGTTTGTTATTTTTCAAGATTCAATTTAAGTTGTTGTAGAGCCTGAATGGATTTAAAAATATTATGTTATGAGTATTTGGAGCCAGACTTCATAAAAAGACACCAAGGGTGATTCTAGAACAATTTATAGATTTTCCAAAATCATTGTTAGTGAAAATAAAAGTCTCATGAGTGATGATAACCTCTGTGTAGCATAACTATGGTTAAAAAAATCACACAGCCACATGAAGCATGAGGAGTTATCATTCCCACATTATAGCTCTAGTTTGTGGAAATCACGGCTGGGTGAAGCTAGAGGTGGTAACATCTTTGAAACACAACTACAATTCAAGGATTTAATACGGCTCTATGGATCATGATGTGGTAACCTCCATATGGTATTTTAAATTTATTTAGTTTTATATAGCTTGGGGTTGAGTCCTCCACATTGAGTATCTATGGTTTTAAGATGTCCTCGATCATGCAATGGATGAGTCAACAACCTCCATGTAAAGGATTTCAGGTTCATGGATCCCCATAAATTTGACAAGCGCATAATCCTCTATAAAAGCCTCTATATTTCATGTAATATGTTCCCTCGCATCAATGTTTTCTATAAATACCTCCTCCAGTCATCATTTAAAGGAGGACACAGTAAGTTGTGACATCCTGATCTCAATTGTCCTCATTACATGAATTTAAACTATTGTATACCCTATATGATCAGAATAGGATACCTCCTATGAAAATTAAAAGATTCCTTATGTGTTAAGAATATGATTCCTCATGTAATGATCATGAGATGAACACAAAATAGTCCCCATTTTACTACTCATTATATGTAACCCCCAATAATATTTCTTGGCTCTCAAGCAGTGTGAGATGTCCTCATGTCCTGATATAAGGAAGAAAGGATGAGAGGCTCAATGAAAAATCCATGCACACCACACCTATTCACATGATGTTAAATGATAACAAACCATCATTATAAGAAAATGGTATCCCATCTTAGCCAAAAATAAGGAACAAAGGATGGGTAGCTCGATGGATAGGCCTGGTATACTATTTCCTTTCACAGGAATTTAAATTGTAACATTACCTATTATAATAATATAGGATTACCTCTAGAATAAACATGCGGAATAAATGATAGGAATATGAATTCATAAGCACCGTACACAATGTACTTTCACATGAAATTAAACCACAACCCTACCTAATGTTAGAATCATATGGTTTATTCTTTACCCAATAAGCAGAAGAAAGGGTGGGCAGAACAACGTAAAAATCTACACACCACATCCTTTAAGAAGATTTTAAATTGTAACATTTCCCTCTACAACAAACATGGGATTCATTATATGAAAACAATATGATTACTTGTCTAAGAAGAATGAGATAGATCATGGGATATGAATGATTTGAAATCATGTCACCTTCGAATCTCCCACTCACAATTCCCTACCACATTATTGTTGATCCAAGAAGCACCTATGTGGATTCCACATGTAATCCCCAATTACACCATCACTGTGACATAAAATCACTTGGGAAGCTCCCATGAATAAGACCCATTAAAACCATCAAAACCCCATTGCAGAACATGGTTAACCAATATTCATAATCCATATAGTAACCCTCATTGATGCTACTTCCATGATATGATAAATCTTATTCGATGACATTAAACTACATGGAACTATCCTATCACAAAACCTAGGGCACTGAAATACTTGGGTTATGAACCCTGTATCTAAAACATCATACATAAGAAACCTCCTTGAGGTTCAATCCTGACACCTCAACATCACCATGAAACTCCCAAGTGTTAAATCTCCCCCTTGGGGACATACTCTATGAAATACTAAGTGTGAAATATTTCCCCATAGGGACACAATCAACCAAATCACAAGTTTAAAATCTCCCCCATCCCAATGGGGATACACTCCATAAAATCCCAATTGTGAAATCTTCCCCTTTTGGTACCCAATCCATCAAATCCGAATAGTGAAATATTTCTCATTGGGGACACACTCAAGAAAATATCATGTGTAAAATATTCCCCACTGGGGACATACTCAACCAAATAAAAATTGTTGAATATTCCCGTTGTGAACACACTCCACTAAATACAATGTAGTAAATATTCCAACATAGGGACACACTCCACAAAATCCCATGTGTGAAATAATCCCCTTTGGGGGAGGCACTCCACCAAATCCCAACGTGTGAAGTACTCACCTATCAGGACACACTCCATCAAAAAAAATTTGTGGAATCCTCCCCTATGGGGACACATTCACCTAAATCCCAATTTTGAAATTATCCATACAAGGAAATAATCCACAAAATCCCATGTGTAAAATATACCTCCTAGGGAAACACTCACCCAAATCCTATTTTTGAAATCTTCCCCTTTAGGTTAGAACTCCACCAAATTGCATGTGTTAAATCTCTCACCTGGGGACACACTACATAAAATCCCACTTTTAAAATATTCCCCCATCAAGATACACTCTATAAAATATCTTGAGTGAAATATTACCTTATAGAGAGGAACTGTATAAAATACCATGTTTTTAATCATCCCATCTGGGAAAAAATTCTATCAAATCCCATGTTTTAAATCATTCCCTATAGGGAAACCCACCATAAAATACCATGTGTCAATGTTTTCCCTCTAGGGGAACACATCACTAAATCCAAAGTGTGAAATCTCCCCCAACCCCCTAAGGAAACACTATACCAAATCCTATGTGTGAAATATTTACCCCAAGGGACACACTCCACCAAAATTCCTTGTGTTATTTCATTTATCTAGGGGAACAATCTATCAAATACCAAGCATGAAATTTCCACCCTTGGAACAGACTCCATCAAATACCTGGTGTGAAATATTTCCCAAGGGGACACATTCAATCAAATCCAAAGTGTGATATATTTTTCATTAGGGACACTATTAATCAATTCCCATGTGATAAATCCACCCCCATGAAGAAACACACATAAAGACCCAATATTTTCCCACATGATGTTAAACTTACTACCCAAGTTGTCTCCTTCAAGATGTTAAACCTGAAACCCACCTATCACCATAAGACTTTAAATTTGTAACCCATAATTCCCAAACATATGTTAAACCTATGACACACTATTGAATCTTTACCCAATAAAATAATCATGGAATGCATGAGGTAAAAATCCTGGGAAGAATTATGCCCCTTGCATCAACTATCACATGGAAGACTAAGGATTTATTTTGTTTTATGCCTAGGATGCCTCCCATGTTAGAGTCCCTATAAAAGTAGAATAATTTACAGGTTACCAATACACCCAATATACAAAAATTCCATTACATTACAAATTTTAATATATATTCTAATTGAGGATTATTTCCTATCAATAAAGAAGTAGTATAATTTACCATTGTCAACATCAAGTTGGCACCATGAATAAGTTTCACGAACATGACCAAAATCTATGAGGGAGCCCCGACTAGTCGGTGAACTCTAATGATGAATCCATGAAAGCAGTCAATAACATCCAATCATATCATCTAAATAATTGAGGAGATATCATCAATTAATGTAATGGAAGCATATCACCTTCTAAAATCATACATATATGGGAAAATAAGTGTGATGTGTGGCCCCAACAGAAAACATCATAAAGAAAAATGGTAATCCTAATGTGAAATTGTTCTCATTAAACTATGATTTGTTAAAAAAATTGAGATTATCTAATGAGAGTAATCAAAAATATGAATCTCCATTCCTTCATGTGCAAGAGGATTAATAATATTGGTTTTTTAAGACCCATAGGCAATGACCCTTTGACAACTCCACCTCCCTTAGGAGTCGTGCAGTTTCCACAACCAATTATGATAGAAATAAAATTTGTGATCTTCAAAAATATATATTAGGGATGTTTTTTCCATACAACAAGGATGTTGAGGATGACACTCGAGCTATGAAAATCACAGTTTCTACTTTGAAGCTTCCACAGAAGGCTCCCAATCATCAAAACCAAAAATTTCAATCAGGGGAAGGTTGATCATATACATGGTTCATTTTATAGGGTATAGGATCCATTATTCAACCATCAGGGGAAGTTCAATCAAATATATATTATGGTTTATTTTTTTGAGGGTCCTAAACACCAATATTGGGGGAAAGATGATCATATTCTAACTCTAGTTACTCTGGTCCAGGATCCTCAACACCAACACTAGGGGTAGGTCGGTCATATCCCATCTATGGTTTCTACGTTATAGGGTTCTTAGAGCCAACACCTTGGGAATGAATATTATATCCCAGTCTCCTTTTCTCTAGTCCAGGGACCTCAGTTCTAGAACATTGGGTAGGTTGATCATATCACAACTCTAGTTTTATATGACCAGGATCCTCACCACCAATACCAGGGGAAGGTTGATAGTATATATTATCTCATTTTTCCACATTGTGATTTTAATCTATGATATAAAACCATCGGTTATGGTCTCCCTCTCTCGGATATTTCAGAAATATAAGAATCTATAACTCATCCACACCATTTCATTGATATTTTTGTGAGATATAAATCAAAAAATCCTCTGATCCCTCACCCTAAAATTTTTGTTTGATAGGAATCCCCTAATTCTTTGTACCTTGAACACAAAATTTTGGATAAATATGAATTAAGATCTACTAGGAACCATTTCCCATATATTTTGAGGATAGGAGAAAAAATATTTGGGTGCCCTCGACCAGATATTTCAGTGACGTAGGATTCCACAACATCTGGTCACCATCATCCCATCCATATGTTGAGTTAGACTTAAATAAATCTATAGTACCATTTCTCCATTTCTTAAATGTATATTTCATGTCATAGAGACCCTAATTCGCAGTTACCTATTATGAATATCACAAGTGGAAAATGTATTAGGGGACCAACAAAAAACCATTGGAAGGTCAGCATTCCTACTCCAGGTCTGACTACATTAGTAGCACTTATACATAGGGAATTTATCAATTCCATGGACATGATTTCATACCTTATCCAATTAACCTTAACTCAATAGTTTATGTGGCCTCTTCCACCCTTAGGGAAATATATCGTTTCCGAACCACTACATCATTATGTGTGTTCATAAAATAGGGATTGAGACCCCAATTTTCTAACAACAATATTAGGTCGAATATCCCCACCACTTGTTCTATAAGTAACCATAATGGAGGTCCTCCACATAAAAAAATAAATTTTATTGGTCCTCTATAAATCCCCAACACCATCCCATGGAAATTTCTCTAATAAAAGTCTAACTCATTCTGAGAGAACATCAACATGTGTGAGGGGGCATTTTAGGGAAATCATATTGTAGGATTCTAGAGTGAACCTGAATTTCCATACTTGGATATTAGATATTTTTAGATTAATATTCAACACATTATATAAAAAAATTTCTAATTACAGTAATAGTTTTTGTCTTTTGAGACTAGGTACACACTCATCTAATTTGGGGAAATATCTTCGATATATCCCATAAAGATCATCTCCTTCAATAATATCTAGAAAATTACCCTAAATATAAACTTTATTCAGCATATAAGGATAGGAAACGTAAGAATGGGTAATCATAGATGATTAATATGGGTAAAAATGGGGGATACGTAAGAAAAACATAAACATAAGTGTATGATAACATAAGCTTATAATTAGATAACCAAAACCTATATCTCAAATATCATAATAATGAGTTAAAAAAATAAATATTGGAAGTTAATAGGACAATAATCATAGTGTATTCTATGAACATGGTCCATGAGAGCATAACATTTTCATATGACATAATATTTTGGCATACAAGTAATCATAAAAGAATTATAGAATTCAAGGCTCTCTACCAAGGATTTCATAGTAGAATGGGTTCCCTCCCCAAACCATCATTGGAGTCATGGTTCACTCCAAAGATAATCATAATGGAATAAGTCCCCAATAAATAAGGTTCGCTCCCCATTCCAATCTTCTTTATCTCATGATATATAAATATCTAACCAATAAAATATAATGAGGTAAATGTCCCACTGGTCTTTTTTAATAACAAAACCACTATAATCGGTTCTAATGTAGGCAACATCACATAATTAAAATCAATCATGTGTGTACCACAATATCATAAAACATTTTATCTTGATGGATCTTGTGTTGTGAGGGTAATGGAATGAGGGGGCTAGTTAGGGATTATAGGGGATTGGTGCTCTTTGGTTTCAGTGCTTTTTTGTGGGCCAGGTAATTCTATTGGGGAGGAGGCTCAGGCATTATGCAGAGGACTCACCCTGGGAAACCAATACAGAATTCTTATTCCCATGCTATAATATAATTATACGAGACTGGTTGGTATGATTTTTGGAAAAACAAAAAGATTATTAGACTTGATTTATTTTATTAGGAAATACAGGTTGATCATGAACAGTTGCATTTAAGTAAAGAATGTTTAGAGGGAAGGGAATTTTTCTAAAGACTCATTGACCAATAAATGTACAACAAGTAATGGAATCGTTATCAATTATTACATTGGATCCCATCCACTATATTGTTACCATTTTTTCAAGGGTGATACCCTTGGTTTTCATCATTTTAGACCTCCATTATGTTCTTCTGTATTTTCTCTCTCATTATTTTGGAATAAAAATTATCCCTTCAGTCAGTCATAACATAACCCTTAGGAATAAAAGTGGGTTTCATAATAATGTTATCATGGTATAACTCTTGGATAAGTAATGTATTTTATAAACATATTTTCATAAATAAACATTTATTGAAAGAATAATAATTGTTTAATTTTTTATTATTTTCAAAATACATAAGTTATGTCGATGGATTTCAACATATATGGAAAATTATTTTGAAAGATAAATAACATGGAACATTTGTTGAGGAAGGTATCTTTTCATTGAAAATCATTTTTTAAAGCTAAAAATTCATACAATATATTGGAAATCCTTTCCATTGAAAATAAACTTGAAAAATTACAATGTAAACATAAAATATTATTTAAATGATTTCGTCATGAAAATATCCTTTAAACATTGAAAAATAGTTTTAAAACATAATACATTTGGAAAATAAATTTATTTTAAAATAAAAGTTAAAACATATTAAAGATTCTTCAATGAGAATAATGGTCAATATGGGGGAAAATTTTGTTCATGTCATTCATGTTAAAACAAAGATCAGATTATCCTTTTCATTAAAATACAAATGTGTATTGTTTGAAAACAAACATGAAGATTAACTTCAAAAAAATCAAAAAATAAAAGATGGGTAACATTTTATTTAATAATTCATTTGAAAAATTTGAAAAAAAAAATTGAAAATATTTTTAGAAAACATGGTTTTGGATGAAACAGTGGATTTCGAAAAAAGAGTGAAATATAAATGATTTTCATTAAAAATATAATGTTGGACTATAGAGTACATAAAAAGATGAGAAAGAATTGAGACATTTATTCTCCATAAATAAATATATGAGAAGAATGGTCATGATTTTATTTAGATATTGTCTATGATATTTCATATTTGTAATCATAATTCTATAGAGTTCTAATAAACTATGAAATTGTAATATAAAACTCTTACCACATTGGTAACTTTTAGTCGTAAACCCAATGAATGTATAAATATAAAAAAAAACCTAAAATATAATTAGAATAAATAATTTCTTGATATTAAATGTCAGTGTTTATGTATTTACACCACATAAAAGAATATTGTTTCATATCATAATGTTTGTCTCAATGAAAACAATGAAGAAAAAAACCTTCTATTTTGGTATCATTTAAACCGTGAACCACATTAAAGAGAGATACACATATGGATATGTAAAAACCAATAATTTTTTCAGTTGAATAATCATAAAATTAATTCATGGTAATTATGTAAACCACATAAAAGAAATAGGTGTTGAATATGACAACCGTCTCATTGAAAAAAAAAATTAAATTGAAATCCTTCACCAGTTTGGAAGCCATTTTAATTCTAAGAGATAATAAATAATTAAATTAAATGAAACCTTAAATATAATAAAAATGAAGAGATTAAGGATATATAATTTCAAAGGGTCTGTGTATACATCATACTAAATAAATGATTTTCCAATTTTTATATGTCTCTCAGAAATAAAAGAGTGACTATAAATCCCTTACCGACATAGTATTATTTTGAACTATATGCCCAAATAAAGCATAGAAAATCAAATTAATCATTAAATTACAAGATGAAGACAATATTCATTATATAACTTGATAATGAGTAAATATATATACCTCACAAAATAAAAAAGTACTGAATTTTTAAATATATCCAAGAAATAAAAGAGATACTAGAAATCACTTACCATAGTAGTAATATTTTAAATAATATACACCAATAAATAATAACATCAAATTAAACATTCAATATCAATAAAATTATGATATTAATGATATAACATGAAAAATGATAAGTATATAAACCACATAAAGAAAAAAGCGGTGGGTTTTTATATGTCACCAAAAAATAAAAGAGAGACTATAAATCCCATACCATTTTTAAAATCAATTGAATCATAATAACCAATAAATAATACCATAAAATTTAACATTATATATAATTAAAGTAGGATACTCATGATTTATCATGTAAAATTTATCATTATATCCACCAGACAAAATAAATGTGTTGTTAGCATTCATTTGTCTCCCTGAAATAAATGAGAGACTTGAAATCCCTTACCTTAAGTATTTACATCCTTCATACATGTTAGAAGATTTTGTATAATAAATATAAGTTTATAATAAATATATTATATAATGATACATATATATATATATATTATACCTTATTTGATTTATATATGATTATTCATTTCCTGTTTATTTTAAATTCTCTGTTAAAATCACATTTCGAGTAATAATCGCTTTTTTTGTATATGTTTGGATTTGATTTTTTAGACCCTCTTAATATGGTAAAGGTTCTAAAATATCAACATAATAATATATAATTATAATATTTATACATAAATTACATTTTTAATACCAATCATAATATATGGTTTTGAGAAATGAAGTCTATTATGATCATTGAGATGGTATGTCATATGTTCACCTAAGTAAGATTTCAATTATTCAATGATCATTATAGAAAGGAGATAAATAATATTTTATACTTTCATAATGATAATAATAACAGTAAATAAAAAATTCCGTTAAATATACTCATACAGATCATCCATTTTGTGTGGTGGATAAAATAGAGAGTCAGATCGCTATGTGAATACAATAGTCCACACGTATGTGAACAAAATTATCATCTTTAACTAAGATAAAATGTACGAATTAAATGATATAATATAATATAATTATTATAATCACTTCATTGATACCATAATTTTGATTTATATTAAATATATTTATTAAATTCACCAATATTTTCCTCCACGTAGAGAGTTATTGAAAAAAGTATCACATTGATTCGTGATGCGATAATTTGTTGTACAAACAAGCGATGTTATCATAACCCAAAGGAATGGAAAGTAAAATTGGTATATTTTATATATTGAATAAATAGGTATAATGTTTTTCTAAATATCATATATATACTTTTTATCCATCATCATACTAAATGGTGAGAGGTTCTAATGGAAAAAATGAAAGACATCGTTTCATGAGGCTGTAGTCCTTCGTACACAAGAATGATGATTTCAAGACCCATTTTATGAAATTGGATATGGTTTTAGGTAATTTAATTAACTCAATAAAATATTAGTATATTTATTTTACTTTGGTTTCTATATGATCATGTTTTAATTATAATTTAATGTGTTTGGAGAAGAAATAAAATAAACACCCTTATTGAAGAATGTTACCTCTTATAAGGTTATCCTACTTAGGTTTCCTCCAAAAACCTTAATAGATTATATTTATACCCTTAATAAATATTATAGGATTATAATATGGATGTTGGGAAGGTATTTATTAAATACTTTTTTGAACACAAATTGTTTAATGGTGTCAATAAGATAAGAGTGTGGGTGTCCATTTATATGTGATATGAGTAGAACATCAATAATTGTTTGAGAAGAAAAAATATATACCCATCTTTTCTCATGAAAAAAGGATAAATAATGGATTATTACATAGATTTAGAAACTATTGGATCAAAATATGGAAATAAAATATATTTTAGATAAGTTTTTAGTTCAAATTGACCCTTTTATTTTTAGTTTAACACCTCAATAAACACATCTTTACATTAATAATGGTAATTATATTTTAATGTTCACAGAATTAATTTTTTCAACAATTAGCCTAATGTTATTAGATAATATATATTATTATTATTTCAAATATTAAACCAATTTTTCCAAATTCTAATCAAATAAGTGGAAACTTAAAAATAATCCCACAAATAGGACGATAAAGTTGGTTTTCAATGAGAATCTTTTTAGAAGATTACAAGATTTTTATATCAAAATTCAATTTTAATAAGACTATATTGGACTAAATTGGATTAATAGTGTAACACCCAATGATTTTAGAGGACATTATTTCTTCGAATTAATTCAATAACTTGCACTACACACAACACCAAGTTCTAGTGCACCACGACTTAACAACTAGCTGTTCAAAAGCGGTTATGAATAGTATTAATAGAATTTTGAACTTTATAAAATCCTCATAATTTCATAATCCATATTATTAGTTTCATAGACATAATGTAAGAAAAAATTTATTTTTTTCACCTAAAAGAAGTATTTTTCAAAAAATGCAATTTTTCCGCCTTTTAATGGTGAACATTTTTAAAATCCAATATTTGAAACTATTATATATTCAATTTGACAAAATAAAATTCTTATTTAGAATCTAGAGTTATGAATTTAGTTTCAATAAATTTTTTGTGTTTTTCTGATGACTTTCATATTTGGGTGAATAGTGAAAAATAATATATTTTAACTGAAAACAACTTTTGAATCAAAATAATTTATAGTGTCAAATTAAAAATTTTAATGGTTTGGAAGTATAAGTAGATTATATTTTTACCATTTATTCCAATTCTGGTCATTTTAAGAAATTTCACTTTTAAATTGGACATAAAAAAGTGTTAATCTTTTGATAGTTATTATTTCTTAAAAATACGCATTTTGGTTTTGAAAACAAGAATTAATTTTAAATTAGTAAATTAAATTTCTATGTTTTTAATTTGGTAAAATTGACTTCTTTTTTTAATTAATAATATCAAAATTAACTTAAGTTGAATTTTTGGTATGTTTCTGAAAACATTCAATTTTTTATGAATAGTAAAAACACTGCGTTTTTTGTGAAAACCGACTTTTCATTTAAATAATTATTGATTTCATTTAAATTTATTTTAGTTCAAACCAGATACATAATAACTATATAATTGAAATGTAATTCATTAGATTTATTTCATAATATTTTTAGATTTATAATTTTTTTTGAAATTTTACAGTCTTTTACCCACCACATTGAAGAATTTACAAATTTGCATAAGACATAATTTTACCGCTTATGTGAATTGAATTTCAAAAATCCAAGATAAACAGTTGATATCAGTATGTAAAATCTGGATCATGAAGATAAAAATAATTTTTGGTGAATAGTAACTTTTGACTTTTATTTACAATAGTTAAAAGTATATAGGGTAATAAAATGTAAAAATGATTTTATTATTAACCTCACACATTTCCTAATTCTATGGGATAAGTGTAATTTGACCAAAAACAACATTAGGAATAAATTATGATCCCTTAGGTCCAATTGGATTACATTAGGACATTTATTATTATTTAATTCAAAGAAGAGTTAAAAGTGTTAAGATCCAAGTTTAATAACTAAACAATTTTTAATATAGGGTTACACATAATATAAATTAGAATATAATTATTCATTAGGAAGATGATAAGATTTACTATATAATGGTATTTTATTTTAAATTTTTAGACATTAAATAATTTATTTTATTTATGACATTATAATGAGGCAGTTGTTACCTTATTAATGAAATATTAAAATAATTGATATTTTAAATACCCAAATAATTGTATTTGGAGACATTTTATGAATTACACTTATTTTATAGAATAATATGACATATTATGGTTGATTTAATGAATTTTTTTGAAGTAATAATGCTGTTATGAATTTAGAAAAAACAAAATATCAAATAGTGTCAAAATTGACATAAAAGAGTTTTTTAAAATAATATTATATTATTAATTTGTATTCTATTCATAAAAATAAAAGGCTCGGCCAAAGAGATTAAATAATATTATATATGTCATTAATGAACCACTTTGAGTTCTCTTGGATGTTTATAGTATGTCTATTAACCATATAATATAAAAATACAAAGAGACATGGTAAATGTCAAACTATATAACTAAGAGTTAAATCTAAAATATAAGGTTAATATAGTGACCCATATCTGTCTAAAAACTATTGGTTGAGTGGTTTCCGACCCATACCCACAATAGAATTTAAATAATTCATTATGTAGCCATTAGAAATGGAAAATGAATAAATTATAAAATAATATTTTTAATAATTCATTATGGAGCCAATAGAAACCGAAAATGGATTACCTCCTCCACGACACGATGAGATTCATTTCCACGTTCACCATTCAGCAAGGATTATAAAAATATATTTTACTAATAAGAATGTAATATTTGACATAGTAATGCTACCAGATATATATATATATATATATATATATACTTACATATATCTTATTCACTTACTTTTGTTCAATATGATATGAAAACAGAAACAACGATTATGCGTACATACAGCCTACCATCTCCATAAACGATGTTTTCCATTTCATATATCTATCTATTATAAATATTTATATTCTAAATATATATGATATATGAATCAAGGATTTTATTCTATAAGTATTTAACCAATGATCTAAATGATACAGTCAAGAATAAATAATTAAAATACGTACAATAAAGAAAGAGATTATTACCCGAAATGTTAATTTAACATGAAAATTATTATAAAATGTGTAGTATAAAGTCATAAATGAATATTGTATGCTATAATAAATATGAATATGGTTTCGGTATAATCTAATAGCATACAGTGGTCATTATACATGAGGTTAAATGTACCCTCGACCAATGGAAAGTGTAAGGGAAGTGGTTTTCATCTCACTCCTTATTCCCGTGAGATTCATGCTATATTGCCACTATTACCTTTTGTGTGGTTTATGTACCTCCCATAATTGTATTATTTGTGTGATACACATTAATTTATGTGTATTTACATATTCATTGTATGATTCTTCTTTCATGGGGTGTATGTTTCGTAAGTTACGAAATTGGTAAACGATAATTTCACAATCTCTTTATTATCTGAAGTTGTTTTTATGTAAGTATCAGCTGGGAAATATTTATAATCCAATTCCATGTTTCATGAAAGAGTTTTGAAATGGATAATTTTAAGGGACTATTTTACTAAAACATAATTTTAAATTTTTTAAATATTTATTCTTCTAAATCCTTCTCATTAATGTCCTTGTTTTCAAAATCGAGTTTAGGGATTTATTTATATAAACATGAATGTTTTGAAATGATAATTATTTTAAAAAAAGTTTCAAAGTTGTATGGGACACTTTGATTCCAAAATCCCTTTTAAATTACTACCTTTATAAATTTTGATAATTTTAAATGATTTCATGAAAAGGGGTTATTTTTCTCAAAACATTTTACTGATCATTTTCATCTATGTCAACATTCTTTAATGGAATTTAAACACGTTTGAAGTCGATTTTTTATGATACTAATCTTCCATAATTTATTGAATGTTTTTTGATATATTTGAATGTGGATGTGTTATTTTTATACCATTCATGGTTTATGGATAAAGTATTGACATTCCATAAGCTCGGTTTAAGATGAATGATTATGTTATATTTCAACCTTTTTTTATAAAGAATGTATTGGACTAGTATGTTCCGATTTGGGGACCGATAAAAGTAATTCCTTTTGTTTGGGGACCGATTATAGCTGAACGTCTGGATTGGAGTCCGGTTACAGAGGCTCTCCAGGATGGAGTCCGGTTACAGAGGCTCTTTGGGTTGGATTCAGATTACAGAGGATCACCAGGATGTAGTCTGGTTACAGAGGCTCTCTGAGTTTGGGTCTGGTTACAGTTAGCCCATAGGTCTGAGCACGAGGCCTTGACACAAAAACTAATGTATGGTACTATACATTACCTTATTTTGAAATCATCTATTATATGTGATTATTAGACTATTAGAATATCCATGTACATGTTTATATGGTAATGTTTGATTTATTTTTTTCATATTATCTTAAATTTTATGTTTAAAAGGATATTTTTTTATTACACATCTTGCCATAAAATTTTATAGCTTCCACTAAATTATTTTCCCTTACTGAGAATCTGATATCACCCCTTTCTTATGTTTTATTTTCCCAGGATCCCAAGATGAATTTTATGTTTGAGATGCAGGGTTAAGATAATGGAACAATGGAATTATCAAAGGATTTTTTTGTGTTGTATGCTAGAAAGTGTAATGTAATGTTCATGTATACATTATATTTTCCAAGATTGCTAAAATGATCGGACTTTCGGGATATGATTCCTTGTAATCATGCCAAGATACTAAAATAATGCACCGACTCTGGGAATCTACGTTTGGGAAATTACAGTTGGTATCAGAGGAAGTTTAGTACAAACCATGGAATCTAGATTTAGATAAACTCTGATTAGAGAACATTTTCCTAAGATAGAATTTTATGATTAGTATATAATAACTTCATATAATTTTGGTTATGTAGATATTTTGTGAGTTTTCAATGAAATACATCCCTATCTGGATACGAGCAGGTAGAGGCAGCTCTGGCATAGATGTACCTAGGGTTAGAACCCAAAACACTGCATTTAGCTAGACTCGAATGGGAACTGATGCACAGAAATGGGCCTTGCTGCACTCATGGTTACGACACTCTCGGGGGATAGGATTAGGAGAATTCTCATTTTCATTAAAAACCATTAGGAATGGTTTATGAGTTTATACTTTCTCAAAGAAAACATTTTTATGATTATGGATTATATCCATAAACTGTTCAATTTATGTTAACTATTTTACATGTTTAGAATTATGAATTGAGATTCATAAACTGACCTAGTGTATGCCATTGTTTAGAAATGGTGCTTGGTATAAGGAATTATAACTCCAACAATTTTTATGATCCAAATAGTAAGAAGGATCATATATTTAAAAGTATTAAGACAAATTTTAGAATGGTAATATGATCTTGTGTATTCTCAACATATGAAGAAATGGTATCATGTGTTAATAACATATATAAATAATTACATAAGTCATATGCCTTTGAAGGTAAGCTAGAGAATAAAAGGGTGGTAGAGAGAAAGATGAATAAAGGGAATAAGGGAAAGATAGATTTTTCCATATGTGATAATTGTGGAAAGATTCACCTTGGTAAATTCTTGAAGGGAATGAGAGTTTGTTATGAGTGTGGAGAAAAAGGACACCAAGTATGTGATTGAAAGGATAAGAAAAAGTTTCCATGTGTACAATGCTTCATATTCATGGAGTTGGGTCACTACGGGAATCAATGTCCAAATCATCTAAGTATACCCAAAATGATGCTATTGGATGATAATCATGTTACGATACTACCACAGATGAAGAGGAATGACTAGTGTACTTATGTTCTTGTTAAAAGATTATTTCATTTCAGTGTTGTATAAATGGTATACTAGTTATATGAATTATGGAAATAAATAAGGAATGAACTTAAGAAATATTTCATTGAGGATTTGAGATTATATGGTTTTAGGAAAAGTGAATGAACAAAAGGTTATATTTTTTTGGAAAATTCATGGTTGGAGGAAAGATAAACCATAATATGGTTATGATACTGAGGTAGTAATTTTGGAACAAGAGTCGGTTGATTTGGTTAAATTATATTTGATATTATTGAATATCTTGGAACTAATTAATGTTTTGTTTATTTCATCATTGTTAGAATATTGAAATTTATGGATATAAGGAATATATATAGTATTATATAAAGGATAAGGGAGTATGAATGTAATCAATAAGGTTTTAAGATAATTAAGGGTGTTAACATTTTTAAAAATAATACATGATGATGGTGTTCACATGTTATTACATGGTAGAAAGGATCTACATTATGTTTAACTTATTTATAAATTTTGGACTGCGAGTTTGGATAAAAGTATTTTGGATAAGTAAATAGGTTGGAGTGGATTAAGTTTGGAATTGGATATTATTGTTAAGGTTATTTTTGGATTGTTATAAAAAGGATAACATACAGACCGTGTGAAAATCTGTCGTGTCAGACAAAGCTGCGAGAATCGAACCCACAACCATAGTGCGATTGGGATTTATTACCAACCACTATACTAAATGAAGTACCTGGATTGTATAATCTATTTTTTAAAAGGGTCTGATAGGTGAAATATAAATTCATTATTTTTGGAACCCAATAAGACTAGGATAAATTGAATATTTTTTTTGAAATCTTTTGGAGTGAAAGATAAGTTTGTGGTATGAATTAGTTGAACGATGAAACTCTACTTGTCATGTATATATATATATATAATTTTTTTCTCTATTATTCTATGGTTAGATTAATTATTAAACTTTAGGGAAGGGAAATTAGAATCCAAAATGTTTTATCCTAATACATTATGTTTTGTTGAACCGATGGTATTTTAAATCATCATAGATTTAGGGATTTGTGGCCCTCAATTTTACTCTTGCTTGTGATTGATGACCTCAATCACTCCCTATAAATGTTTACTTATCCCTCCAATTATGTGTCCCAAATTTCCACCAATTTTCTCCTAATCAAGATCATAATTTGGTGGTGACCCTTTCATTTCCCTTTTCCTCTTATTAAGACTAAATTTTATTAACCGAATTTCAGATGTGGGTTTTCCCACAAAGGTATTTTCAATTTTCAACCTTTTATTTTAGAAAAACAATTTCAAATTTCAAGGATGTTATTTATTGAAGTAGGGAATAATGTAACACCCCAATATTTCTTAGTATGTTATTTTTGCAAATTAATTCAATAACATGAACTACACGCAACACTGAGTTCTAACACACCGTGACTTACCAAACTAGATGTTCAAAAGAGGTTATGAATAGTATTAACTGAATTTTAAACTTTATATAATCATTATAATTTTAGAATCCATATTATTAGTTTCTTAGACATAATGTAAGAACAAATTCATTTTTTCAGATAAAAGAAGTATTTTAAAAAAAATGCAATTTTGCCGCCATTTAATGGAGAAGCTTTTTTAAATGAAATATTTGAAACTTTTAAATATTCAATTTGACAAAATAAGATTATTCTCTAGAATAGGGACATAATAATTTAGTTTCAATAAATATTTGGTGTTTTTATGATATCATTCATATTTGGGTGAATAGTGAAAAATACTATATTTTAACTGGAAACAACTTTTTTAATCAAAATTATTTATAGTGTTAAATTATACATTTTAATGGTTTCTAAGTATAAATAGATTATATTTTTACCATTAAACCCAATTATGGTCATTATAAGTAATTTGAATTTAAAATTGGACATAAAAACGTTTCAATCTTTTGATAGTTATTATTTCTTAAAAATACGCTTTTTGGTTTTGAAATCGAAAATTAATTTTAAATTAATAAATTCAATTTCTATTTTTTTAATTTGGTAAAATAGACTTTATTTTTGTGTTCCGAATATCAAAATTAGCTTAGGGTGAATTTTTTGTATGTTTCTGAAAACTTTCAATTTTTGATAAATAGAGAAAACACTGCGTCATTGGTTAAAACCGACTTTTCATTTAAATAATCATTTATTTCATTTAAATTTATTTCAGTTAAAAATAGATAAATAATACCTATATATGTGAAATATAATTCATTAGAGTCATTTTGTAATAAATTTATATATATATAAATTTTATTTAATTTTTACCCTCTTTTACCCACCTCCTAGGAGCATTTGTGAAATTTGCATAAAACATAATTTTACTGCTTCCATGAATTGAATTTCAAAAATCTGAGAGACATGGTTGATATCAGTTAGTAAAATGTGGTTTAATAAGATAAAAATATTTTTTGGTGAATAGTAACATTTGACTTTTATTTACCACTTAAAATTAGAGTAATTAATGATAAAAATGATATTATTATTACCCTAATACATGTTCTAATTATATTGGATAATTGTAATTTGACCAAAAACAGCCTTATTAATAAAATATGATCCTTTAGATCCACTTGGATTAGATTAGGACATTTATTATTATTTAATTCAGTGAATAGTTAAAGTGCTAAATTCAATGATTAATAACTAAAACATTTTTAATATAGGGTCACACATTAGATACATTTGACTATAAGTAATCATTAGAAAGATAAAAAAATTTCCTACATAATGGTATTTTATTTATAAATTTTAGACATTAAATAATTTAATTTATTTATGACATTATGATGATACTGTAATTACCTTATTAATTAAATATTAAAATAATTGATATTATAAATACAAAAATAAATGTAATTTGATAATTTTAATGAATTAAACTAATTTTTATGTTAATATGGCATATTAGGGTTGATTAAATGAATGTTTTTTAAGTATTAATGCTATTATGAATTTAGCAAAAACAAAATACCAAATAGTGTCAAAATTGACATAAAAGAGTTTTTTTAAAGAAAATATTATATTATTAATTGGTATTCTATTTTTAAAAATACAAGGTTTAGCCAAATGGATACTTATCTATATGTCATTAATGGACCACTTGGGTTTCTTTTGGAAGTTTATAGTATGTTTATTAACAATATTATATAAAAATACAAAGAGACATGGTAAATGTGATACTATTTAACTAAGAGTTAAAACTGAAATCTATGGTTAATAAAGTAACCCAACCCTATATAAAACCTATTGGTTGAGTGTTTTTCGATTCAACCCCACCTTAAACTGTAATTAATTAATTTTTTAGCCATTATAAACCTATTATGAATTTATTATAAAATAATATTTTATGTTTTTTCTAAGGTGCCCCTCACCCCTCTTATAAAAAGACACTTCCCCCTCTCTCAAGTGCGCACCTCCAAAGACATTTCACTTGCCCAAAAACTGACCACATATCCTCCCAACTATCCTACCTTCATTCTAGATGACTTACATTGGTCATAAAGTCATCCGAAGGATCCCATTTGATCAACTCAAAAGTAAGAACCCAAAGAAGAGGCAATGATTTCACCACCATCTTTCAAGTTCTTTTATTCTTCCACTTACACTTTATTTGTTATTGCCATACCAAAATAATGACTCCAGTAACTTATATATACTGTGATGTTATTATATATATGGAACAACCATATTCATTATTCTTTCCAGCATATGAATGATAATGTCACCTTGCATACGTACGTACAACTTACCGTCTCCACGCCATGGTGTAATTTGTTATTCAACACTATGTTATTTGGATGGATATAGTGATCTGTAATAAGTATATAAATAATGAAAATAACATGATAATGTCTCTGTAAAATTAATATACCATCCTATTTCACACCTTTAAGGAAATAATATTATCGCTCGTGCATACGTACGGATTACTGTCTCTACGATGTGATGAGATTAATTTCCACGTTCACTATTCATCAACGATTATAAAAATATATATTACAAATAAGTATGTAATATATGAAATAATAATGCTACTGGATATATATATATATATATATATATGTATGTATGTATTTATGTTTTATGTACATACTTATATCTTATTCAGTTATTTACGTTCAATACGATATGAAAACAAAAACAATGTTTATGCGTACGTACAGCCTACCATCTCCATAAACATTGTTTTCCATTTCATATATCTATCAATTATAAATATTTATATTCTAAATCTATATGTTATATGAATCAAGGTTTTTATTCTGGAAGTATTTAAACCATGATCTAAATGATACGATCAAGAATAACAACTTAAAATACAAAGGGTAAAGAAAGAGATTATTCCCCGAAATGTTAATTTAACATGAAAATAATTATTAAATGGGTCATATAAAGTCATAAATGAATCATGTATGAAATAATATATATGAATATGGTTCTGGAAGAATCTAATAACATACAACAGTCATTATACAAGAGGTTAAATGTACCCTTAACCAAAGGAAAGTGCAAAGTAAGGGGTGTTCATGTCACTCCTTATTTCTGTGAGATTCATGATATATTCCCACTATTACATTTTGTGTGGTGTATGTACTGCCCATAATTTTATTCTCTGTGTAATACACTTTAGTTTATGTGTATTTAAATATTCATTGTTTCATAATTCTTTCATGGGGTGTATGTTTCTTATGTTACATAATTTGTAAGGGTTAGTTTCACAATCTCTTTATTATCTGAGGTTGTTTTTACATAATTATCTACTGGGACATATTTATTATCCATGTCCATGTTTCATGAAAGAGTATTTAAATGGATTATTTTAAGTTACTATTTTACTAGAATATCATTTTAAATTTTTTAGATTTTTATTCTTCCAAATTATTCTCATTAGTGTCTAGGTTTTCAAAATGGTTTTTAAAGATTTAGTTATATGGAGACGAATGTTTTGAAATGATAATTATTTCAAAAAAAGATTCAAATTGGTATAGGAAACATTGATTAAAAAATCTATTTTTAAATGGCTACCTTTATAAATTGTGATAATTTTAAACGATTTCATGAAAAAGGGGTATTTCTCTCAAAGCATTTTAGTGATCATTTTCATCTATCTCAAAAACCATTAATATATTTTAAAATTGTTTGAATTTGATTTATTATGATACAAATATTCAATATTGTATAGAATATTTTGTGATATGTTTGACTATGCATGTGTTATTTTTATACCATTCATGGTTTATGGAAAATGTATTGACATTCTGTATGCTAGTTTTAATATGAATGTTTATGTTATATTTCACCCTTTTCTTATGATGAATGTATTGGACTAGTATGTTCCGGTTTGGGGACTGATAAAAGTAAGCCCTCCGGGTTGGCCTCCGGTTACAGCAGGCCCTCCAGGTTGGAGTCCGGTTATAGAGTCTCTCCGAGATGGAGTCTATTTATAGAGGCTCTTTGGAATAGAGTCCGGTTATAGAGGATCTCTGGGATGGAGTCCGATTACAGAGGCTCTCTAGGTTTGGGTCTGGTTACAGTTAACCCATAGGTCCTTGCACGAGGCCTTGACACAGAAATTAAAGTCCATTACTATAGATTCCCTTATAATGAAATTAGTTATTACATGTGATTATTCCACTAGTAGTATATACATGTGCATGTTTATATGGAAATGTTTGATTTTATATGCAATATTATGTTCATGTTTATATTTAAAATGATATTTTTTTATTACACATCTTGATTTAAAAGTTTATAGATTCCGCTAAATTATTTACCCTTACTGAGCATCTGAGCTCACCCATTTCTTATGTTTTATTTTCCCAAGATCCCAAGAAGTGTTTTATGTTTGAGAAGCATGGTTAAGTTTATTGAACAATGACAATATAAAAGGATTTTTTTGTGTTTTATGTTAGAAAGTGTAATGTAATGATCATGTATACAATCTATTTTCCAAGAATGCTAAACTAATCAGTCTTTCGGGACTTTATTCCTTGTAATCATGCCAATGTATTAAAATAATGCACCGAATCTAGGAATGTAGGGCTGTGGTGTTACAAATAAATATATCAATGAGATAATTTTAAATTAAAACGAATTTAAAATATTATCTATCATTATAAATAATTTAAATGGAAAGGTAATTTTCAATTAATATTTATTAATTTTCATTATTTATCAAAATACTAACCATTTTAGAAAATTATCAAAAATTAACACAAAGATATTTTCTAAACGAGGATTTAAAAAATTAAATTTATTATTTTATTTAAATCTTTTCAAATTTCAAAAATTTAGGATTAAAATAAGCGCACAGAAATGCAGCAAAAATATATTTTTTGGAAACTATAGTTTAAAGTGTAAAATAAGATTTATTCTTATTTAATATCTATAAAATATATAATATTAATTTTAGATAGTTTATTGAATATATAACATATAAATTTCATTAATTTTATTCACCCAAAGTGATTTAATTAATTTTATGAGATAATAAATGTTTTTGAGAAAACAATTGTTTTTCATAAAAAATTTACCTTTATTTGCAATTGGTTTTTATTTTATTTATAATAAATTATTAACAAATGAATTATTTATATATTTGTGTACATTATATATTTTTTTTAATTTAGTAATTACAATCCACACTATCCATTCCAATGGCTAGGTGATAACTATCATATCAAATAACAATTTATTAATTATAAGTTGGGTTGTTTAAACTCATCATTAACTTTAATGAAAGCTAAAATCCATGTTTCATTTAATGTAAGCTGAACGTGGTGTTGTGTATAACTCAAAAAAATAATAAAATTAATTTTATTTGATAAAATATATTCTCAAAATTAGGGTGTGTTTCATTTTACCCTTTTAAAAGAACTTCTCCCATGAAATTCATCACATTTTTTCCAACAACATGGGATAATGTTGCCTAATTACATCCTTTGGAACCCATGTTTCTTCTTCGATATGGTGGTTTCACAACAAAACATTAACTGGGGAAGTGATTTTATTTTTTTGAAACATCTCTATTTGATCCGGAATCTCAATCTATTGTTCCCCATAACTAATATTATTCTCTAGCAGTACGACCACTAAGTTCAGTACATATATTGGAACTCGAATGTACTCCCTCCAGTGAGATATGTTGAATACATATTGAAATTGATAGAGGTTTGGTGGAAGCCCAAAATGATAAGATAGAATCCAAATATGATTAATTATTTCAAATAGACCAAAATACCAAGGGCTTATTTTTTCCTTTATAATTCCAAGGATAAATTCAAAGAAATTCCTTAACAACATCAAATTATATATTGTATTGGTGATTATAAATATAAAATTTCTATCAAATTTATTATTTTTTTACATGTGTTAACCCGAAATATTAGAAATAAAAATCACTATTTTGATTCATTTAACTGATTTATTTTGTATTATGGTTATAAAAAACACATGAAATTCTTTATTCTTATTATATAATATTTAAATGATCAGTAAGAATCCTAACTATTGATAATATAGTTATTGTATAGTGATAACCTGATTAATATAAATAGACAGTATTATCAAATCCAATTGACATAGAAAAAGTAAGTGATGGCCTCAACTAGTATGATCATTCCATTTAAATAATATTTATTATATCTTACAAAAGAGATAACATCATTAGTATTTTACCTTGACCAATCCCAAGTTGATATCCTATAACATAATCCTAAGAAAAAATATTTATATGAAAAGATCTAAATCATCGAAATGAGGACCCAAACCACGTACGCAGAACCACCCCATGAAAGTATCACTATCGTGCAACATACTCTTATGAAATTTTCTAGATTATTAAAGGAATATGTATCAAGAACATAAGAATATTTTTATGTTCATATTTTTTCCTTGAATAATTAATATATCTTCATGAGATTATTTTTATATAATAAATGAATTTTAAACAATAAAACACCAATAATATTTTTGGGTAATATTCCAATTATATTATATAATTTATTTTAATTAATTAATGTATTTTTAATCAAAAAACAGTTTAATAAAATATTATTATTAAATATAAGCGATCATATAGTTTTTATTAACTCAAATGTAATGTTTATAAGGGTCTGAAAACTGTTGTTGTCAAAAAAACCTTGCATTTCATAATAAATTTTATTTTTATATTCAAAGTAAAAATTCCCATATTTAGTAAATTATTTAGATAAAATGAATATTATTTCTATAATCATAATTTTGAAATAATCAAATGGTTATTTTCATAAATTTCAGATATAGTCAAATTTTAGGGTAAAGGATAAATACTATATATACATAATTTGTGTATTATTACTTCAGAATGACCAAAAATTCATGTAATAAATACGTTTAAAGGTATCCATGACCAAATATATGTATTCTATTTATAATAATGATATTTCAAGTTTATTTTATTAACTCTAAAAATTAATTATTAATCTTATAAAATGATTAATATATATTAAGGGTTTAAAATCATTTCGTTAAGAGTATGACTCACCTCCACAAAATAAATGGAATTATTTTATTTATTTTGGAAATTATACTTATAAAATAAAAAAAGTCCAATTTTAAATAATTCATGTTAAAATCCCTATGTAATGTGTATAGTTTTTATTAATTTATTATATATAGTCTAAAACCATTGTTTTAGAAATAATAATGATATCCCAAATAATATTTTATATAAACCCACTCAATATCACATTTATCTTCACTAAAAATAAATGGATAATGTCCATACTCGGAAACCACCACAATAGAGTCCTCACAAGGTTCCCCCATTCTCACAAGAAGATTCTCCAAGGCATTTGGAGTCACGCACTCAAGTAAGGTATCTTTTTTTCTCCTCTTTATTTCTTGTTACTTTAGAATCTTATGCCTTCAATTTCAAATTAAAAATATTGGGACATGCCTTTTCAGGTCCCTGTAACTTAACATTTTGTTTCTAAATGATGATCGGCCCATTTCATTACCATGATGCAATTTTATTAATTTTTTTGTGACACAGTTATGCTGCAAAAAATTTATTGTGATTTCCAATCCCAAATAAATGTATAGTGAAAACCATTTACATTTACTATAAAGGGTATTCATCTTTATACACAAATAATTATTTGAATTGGGAAATAAATATATTAATTACAGTCTCATTTATCTGGGATTTAAATATTATTACGAATGAATCCATATTGTATAATCTTTGTACACTTGAGCATGAGAATAAAATGAAAGTGGAAGGTGCGGCCAGAATTATAAAGCAATTCAATGTATTGGATATTGTTTAGTATCATGGAATGTCATGTTGGGATAGGTATTTAATATCACTCCTTTATGGTATTTTTTCTTTAATGATGTCTTGGTATCTATCCTTGACCTATATTTTGGATGCAATGTTTTATGTTATTTCCCCTTTTCCCATTTTATTAGTATCATGCTATATTATGACATATTATTAATGTTTATGATTATCACACCTTTTATTACACATTGATATAACTATTTAATAAATGTATTACCTTATACAATTCTTATTCCCTTAAAGGGTATTTTTAGTTCACCATTTTCTTGTAAATGTCCCTAGATTATCCTATACATTTTCAAAATCCATAGAATATTAGAGGCATATTAATGGATTTTTCATTAATGTTGTCATATCTCATGTTCAAAATGTTATTATATGAACCTAATTCCTAGGGACACTATAATTATCATTTTTATAGGTTTTATTATGTGTACTTTTATGTGATAAATTAACTATTAATGTGAAATAAAGGGATGGGTTTTTATAGTTAGTATCAAATGAAAAATTTTAGGTATTTTTTAGATTAAGATTAGAAAACTCAATAGAAACCTTTCGTATAATACAATTTAAAAGAAAACATCCATAAATTTTGGTAAATATAGTATAATTGGATTATCAATAATATGAATCCCTTTTGGGACACTATAAGTAGAGGAGTTTCTAGGATAGATGTACTTAGTGGTAATATCCCTGACAAGGTGCCTCATGACTAAATTAGTGTAACCTCATACATGATAATGAGCCTTACGTTATACCTGGTTTGAAACTATTGGGGGATAATATTTTATAAATCCATTAGTTCATTTTTAACCATTATTAAGAGAACAAAAATTACCCATTATAATATTTTTGGAAAATTGATCATGGATAATGTTGATTGAAGACTATAAATTCATAATTTGTGATAACCCATGTAATTTATAAGTTATCTGTTTAATGTCACTGAAATACCTTTTATGTGTTTAATATTTTAAACATACCCATCCTTAGTTTACAATTGATTTTATTTAATGGATGGAAATAGAAGGAATCATGTAAAACATCAATGTGACAGGTAGTGTGATGACTTCACCAACGTGGGGGGAAAACAGAAGAGAGTAAGAAATAAAAACATTATTACAATACTCTCTCATTTGACACTAGATTTGAATAAAATTATCGATCAATAGGAGTGACCAAACTCCCAAATAGTGAACATGTTATGATTTAGAGCTTTATGCGACAAAGGACTATGAATTTTAATTGATCGTCTAAAACAATTAATCATGAAACAATCGAATAAATACATTGAGGATATCTTATCCATCATTAAATGTTCTACACAAGAGAAGGATATAATATATTTTCATCATATTTAGGTAAAATATTATTACTAGTGTACAATTATTCAGAGTACAAAGCCTGAAGAAGATATCAAAGTGATGGTGTTGAAAGAATTTAGTAAAATTTTTATGGATAAATATTTTCCTCACAGTCTCTGTCTTAAAAATGGAAATGGATTTCCTTTACATAAAGAAAAAATATAATCACTCTATTAGGAAGTATAAGGGAAAATTCAAATGAGTTTCATGATACCGCTCCTTATTTTTTTTATACCCCAAATTCAAGGTTGGCCAGTTCGTTGGTGGAATAAAACCTTATGTATGAAAATCCGTAGAGATATGTGATTATGATAGTTATGAGGAAATTTTTTGATATCAATGAAACACAAAAAGGATATCAGCGAACTACAAGGGTATCATGGGGATAAGAAGTGGAATGTAGAGTTTAAATTTGGTAGTTTGAAGAGAGAAATATAATAGTTCTTTGAAATTTAAGCATCCCACTTATCAATGGTGTGGAAAGAAGAACCCTAGAAATTTCATGTACGGGAGATGAAATGTTGTAGGTGTGGAAAGGAAGGGAACCAATCTAGGAATTTCAAATAGTATAATCCCTCTAAAATGGAGGATGAGAGGAATTATACAGTCAAAACTCTGTATGTTTTTCATTTCTATAACTACATGGAACATGGGTAATTTTAAAAATAATTCACTAACCAAAGGGTTTTCCAATAAAAAACCTATATAGAAGCAATGGTGATATTTTTACATCACAAAAACTATGGTGGATCCTAAAAATATAGTAGTGAAAAGGACACTAATTTATCATTACTAAATAGAGAACCTAATTTTTTATTTTATTTCTACCCATTCCTCCATATCATAGAAGTTTAGTAGAACTAATAAAAAACCTCCACAAAGAATAAAAGTATAAATGTTTGTGAAAATAAAATATGGGGAAACTATTTCATCCCATGTATAAAATTCCTCCCCTATCAAATTTTGTGGGATAAAATTTCTAGTTAGCATTTACATACTCATTTTTCTGTAATTTGATGCAATTATGGGTATGCATTAGATTTACCTATATAGATCGAACATAAAATTTCTCAAGAATTAAATCACTATAAATATTGTGAATCATCCTTCAATTCTATACATGTTCAAGGAGGTTGAATCCCTTACCACACCAACATCTCATTAATAGAAATTATTTCCCTTTAAGAAAGAGTATATCTATGAAATGATTGATTCAAAGGAAAGAATCATCCTTGAAGACATCCCCATCATGAGGGAATATATTGATATGTTTCCCAAGAAATTTCTAACAGTTCCTTCTATTTTAGAATATGAGTATCTAATTAATCAAATATAGGATAATAATGGTAAAGGGTTCATACACCCAACTGCTTCTCCTTGGGGTGCACTAGTCCTCTTTTTTAAGAAGAAGGATGGGTACATGTTCCTTTTCATTGATTATCATGATCTCAATAAGATCTCAATAATGAATAAGTATCATATTCCATAGATTGGGATTCTTGAAAACATAAGAAATTGGGATGCCTCATTTGATAAATATGGGATAACCATAGTAGAAAATCATCCTCAGTATGAGAGGACAAATGGTAGCCTTACCCCATTTCACAAACATAGGATGCCTCCATATCCTAAATACAGAGGACAAACCCACTACCTTTATTGGTCTTCTACCATGATATGTTCTTTAACTATGTGTGTCTTGATTCCCATTCACATGGGAATCATAGTGACTTGTAAACCCCATTTCATCAATCCCATATGCTAATTCCTCATGAATGCTCCAATATTACGGGGAATTATTTTCAAATAATTATGAATTTAAACTATTTTTATTTATTTTAGTATATTTTTGAGCCACAAGGGTTTGAAACACCCTATTTTTACAATTGGTTTTACCTCTTGTTCCATACAAATATCTTTTAAAAACATTCCCCTTGTGTAATATCATAACAATAAAATATTTACAAAATTACACTTTTCAATACCTTATAACCTCAATATGTGTGCAACAGGTATTGAGATTTCTTTTTTGGGAGAAAATCCTAATTAGCTCTATCACATTGGATTTTGACACCTTTTAACTCCCCAATAATCCCCAAATTGCATGTTTCCTTTGTGATACAAGCATTACAACCTTTAAACTATGTGCACCTCCCTTTTTATAGACCCTCATTCATGTAGTTTCCTTTATCAATTTTGTTTCTACAATCCAATTCCACCATATCATTTCCTTGCATTCTAACCTGAGAGGATTCCACCTTACTGGTAGTTTCCTTCTACCATGATAATCTCCAGAACTATGTGTTGATTGATTCCAACTCCCACAATATATTTACTAATGTATAGACCTCATGTATTTGGTCCTAGCTACAAAGTCATCCAAAACAACCCATTACCTACGACACTAACATCCATAAAATCTATTTTGACATCATATTTAGTTATAAGTACCAAAATATTCCCTGGATCATTACGAAATCAAGAGACATTCATGGCCTAACATGAAGAAGGAACGATTGGGTAGCTCAAAACACGACCCCTCTCATGTCTTTTGCACACATCATTAAAATAAAAGGCACACCCCAAATTAAATCATGATGCCTCAAAAAACACACTATGATATAAAAAAACCAATTCCATCATCACATAATGTTAAACATTATATATATCATGAATAAAATCAGGATTCTTCATATTCTCAATGTGAGATGGGCTAGACAAATTTCCTCAACACATTATGTTAGATTTTATCAAAACCCCCAAAAAAACCAGGAATCCTCACATGCCAAATGTGAGATAAAAAAAATAACATCCTAATAACACTATGTTAAACTATAGACTTAATTAAAACAAAATTTGGATGCCTCACATGCCCAATGGGATATGAACAGAACCAATGTCCACAGCACATGAAGTTAAACAATAAGGTTTCCCTAAATGAAACCATAAATCTTCATATTCCTAATGTGATATGATCTAAACCATTGTACTTAGTATTCAATGTTATACAATAGCCTATACCAGGTTAAAACAAGGATACCTCATATAAAAAATATCGGATGAAAAGATTCTAATGTCTTATGAAAATGACATTAAGCTATAGTCTTACCCCATATGAAATAAGGATATCTCATATAATAAATATGAGATGAATAGAAAAATAACTTCTTGAAAACACAAAATTAATATGTATCCTTTCCACATATGAAATTGAGATGTCTCATATGAAAAATAGGTGGTGAAACAAACCAACGTTCTCATCACACTATGTTAAACATAACCTTACAATATTTGAATCTCAGATTATTCATATGAAAAACATGTTATGAAACTAATCCAACATCCTTTGTACATGATGATTAACTGTATCCTTGACCCATATAAATTAAGTATGTATCATATAAAAACTATGAGATGAATCAATGTCCTTACTAAAGAGGAATCCTCCTTACCAACATTGGTATCATACCTCACCACGTTCTCCAATTAAGAGTGTCTTTATTTTAATTCCCATGGGATAGGTAGTGACACCTAGATCTCATATACTAGGTCTAACCCCTTTAGTCAACAAATTATGGGGGCTTTTCTCCTCAGTAGCTTCTAATCAACATGGGAATAGATTTTCTAGTATTTTCAATAGTATAGTCTCTTTGGAACTATCTTAATCTTTATTTGTCACTCTTTCATGCCAAATAAGGTTCCCCTAGGGTCTGAACACTATATTCTTAAACTATTAGCATCCACAATCCTAGTTTTCTAAATTTAAACTAAAAATCCAAATATCCTCCTCAAATTATATTATATTATATACATACCCCATATAAAATTTGGATGCCTCATATAAAAATTATAGTGTCACCCAAAACCAATATCCTAAATACATGATGTTAAAATGAAGTCTTACTTTATGCCACAAACATAGGATGCCTCATATGACTATTATGGAATGATTAGAACCAATTCACTCACTAAAAGACATTAAAATTTAGTATTAACCTATTAAATGAACAAAGGATGCTTCATATGACCAATATAATTTTATTCTATGCCCTCTTAATAGAGGTGTAAAGACCCGTAAAATTCAAGGGAAATTTTTTCTTAATTTTCTTTGGAATTTTACAAGAGCGCGGTTTCTGACGACACCTGATTCCGAGGCCCGGAGTGCCCGGAATTAATTTCCGAAGTTTGGCTCGGGTACGTTCAGTGAACGAACGAGCGGGATTTTCTAACTTTTGATCCGGTGCTCGGAATTGAAATATGAGGGCACCGATGAACTCGCAGCGCCGATATTCGCTTAAAGAGACCTTTTCGGAAGTTGCGTTTGTTGCGGGTTGAAAGTTAGTTTTTGGTTTTTTTTGTTTAAGTTAAATAAAATTTGTGAAGAACAAATTTTATTTTAACTTGTTAAATCCTACCAAAGGGAGTGGGGAGTGGGACCCACATCCACTTAACCTCCCTTGGGAGGATTAAGTGTGGTGGGGCCCACACGAACCCCAACTCCTCAAATTCTCTCAAAACCTCCCCTTTAACCCATTTCAATTAATGTTGACAACTTGGCTTAATTAATTGAAGAGGGTTAATTTAAATTTCAAACATTTGAAATTCTAAGAGGAGGGTTGTGTAATAAAATAAGCTTAAGCTTATTTTATTTTGTTGGGTTGGTTTGCTTTGTTCTTGAGAGGATTTTGAGAGCTTCTCCTTCATCTTCAATCTTTGACGAAGAACGCTCAAGCTTTGACGAAGAACGCTCAAGCTCCGACGAAGAACGCCGCTCCTCTCTTCTTCGTCTTCGGTGTCAACGAAAGGGAACGCCGCTTCCTCCTCGGACTCCCTTCGTCGACATAAGAAGATTCGCCAACGACGTATCTTTTCGGGCGTATCTCTTCGTCATCGGATTTGACGAACGACGACCGCGATGCCCGACCTCCGCGACGTTGTCTTCCGCGGGACGTTGTCAATTCTTCGAACCTATACCGAGGTAGGGGTTGTTGATTATTGTTTAATTATCTTATTCTTGCTCGTGGTTCGCATGACTAACGTGAGGATTTGAAATATTTTAAGTTGTGTTAATGTTTAACGTGAGGGGGCCGGACCGCATGAACACGGCCGAACCCCCTCCATCGTTCTTGTTGATTTACCTTGCGGGTGGAAACAAGGTGGCGTGGTGACGTCGCACCACGCGGTTAATCGTGCAATTATATTACGCGACGCCGTCGCGCCGCGCCATGGAAGGATCATCAAGAACGCGACGCCGTTGCGCCGCGTTGAAGGAAATCAAGGTGCGGCGGAGGGGCGCGGTGCCGTCGCACCGCGCCGGATGACGAACACCGCGGCCGGTTCCGGGCCGCGGCGGAACGAGGAGACCGGCGGCCGGGCCGCCGGCGTCGGAAGCCGAAAGGGGGACCGGATTTTTCCGGTCCCGTTGGAGAAAACCGGCCGGCCAGCTGGCCGGCCGGATGGCCAAATCCGGGGGAAATAAATCCCCCGGCCAGCAATAAAGCCCCCCCATTTAATTGGGGGAGGCGGTTCCTTGAGGGGGGGGGGGGGGGCAGGCGGCCCCCGGTTTCCGCTCAAGCAGGCCCCCCACGTGGGGGCCGTTTTCTTTTTCAAAGGGCGCGGCACAAGGCCGCGCCGCCATCCCAATCAAGCGGGGGAATTGATTTCCCCCGCGTGCAGCCTCCGTGCGGCGCCAGGCCGCCGCGGCCCCCGCGCCGCCGCGCCGCCGGCCGGGCCGGGTCGGACCCGATTCGGGCCGACCCAGGGGGGGTCGGACCGGGTCGGCCCGGACCCGGACCCCCCGTTTCGAGTCAGTTTCGGTCTTTTGGCCATATCTTGAGCCTCGGACCTCCGATTGACGAACCGTCTACGGCAACGCGATCCTTGGATAGATACGGTCGTTTCTGTATATCGCACTCAAGGTTTCGGATTACTTTGAGTTCGACCGGGTTGGTTCGTTCACGAAACCAACCGGGCCTTCGGAGCGGAAACGCTCATATCTTGAGCTACGGACGTCCGAATGACGTGCCGTCAGCTTTGTTGTGTTCCTCTTAGTGAGACGGATCTTTTGGCATACTCCGACCAAGGTTTGGACGCAGGTGGAGTACGGTCGGGTTGGTTTTGCCTTAAAAACCAACCGGGCCCCGGGAACGAAAATGCCAATAACTCTCAGACCGGGCGTCCGATCGACGCGCCGTCTGTTGCGATGAGTTCCTGTTGACGATACGGAACTTTTGGATACATCAACTCTGGACTTTGTGACAGTTGATGTATCAGCCTCTCGGCTCGTGGAGCGGACCCTCCGAACGAGCTTGCTGTGTGCGGGAACCCTAGTGCTGGCTGCGACTGTGACTGCTACTACTACTGCTACTGCTACTGTGACTGCGACAACGACAGTACAGAGATCCTGTGTGGATTCGACGACGACGACTACAACACTCAGCGATCCTACGTGGATCAGTGCTACAGGTCCTGTGTGGGCCCAATCCTGTGTGGGTCTTGCGGCGACTATCTACAGGTCTTGTGTGGGCCCGATCCTGTGTGGGTCTTGCGGTGACTATCTACAGGTCCTGTGTGGGCCCGATCCTGTGTGGGTCTTTGCGGTGCTTATCTACAGGTCCTACGTGGGCCCGATCCTGTGTGGGTCTTTTGCAGGGGTTAGTTACCTATCGATCTTTCGTGGGTCCGACGACTTAGATGGATCAGAGATCATCTTTATCGTCCTTGAAGAAGTATACCTGTGTGAGCTGAATCTGTTGCTTTCCTGTGTGGATTGTGTTGTGCAATCCTGTGTGGATTACGTTTTGCTTTCCTGTGTGGAATACGTTTACTTTCCTGTGTGGACTGAGTTGTACTTGGTCTCGGAGGTAGGAGCGTATTTGAAATTGATGACTTAGGTATATGTATGGGCATATACCTAAGCAGTGTCGGTTGTTACTTCGTGATTGCTCCTTTCTTCGTGGTTTATCCTTTGTGGATTTGAGAGACCTTCAGGGGTCTCGGGGTCCCTACTGAGTAGCTTATACTCACCCCTACACGGGCTTGCCCGCACTACGTTGTGTTGGTTGCAGACGACGGGCAGCGTTGACCTTAGCTGAGGCTTGCAGAGCGGGACGGTACCCGGAGGTGGACCACTGGGCGGGACGTGCACGGAGCGGACGGCGGGACCCGTGGTGCAGTGGAGCTATCTGTACCCACCCTTCAGGTGGGATTTCCAGTGGACAGCTCGGTGTAGCGGCTTTTACTTTTCAGTTGCTGTTTTCCCCTTTCGAGTTGTACTTTACTTTCAGTTTGGGTTTGTATACTGGCCCATTTACTTTTCCGCACTTTCAGTTGTACTCTGCTTTTGCTTAGTGTTTACTTTCCGCTTGCTTACTCTGTAGTGTTTGTTTACTTTACAAAGGCAATGCCTTCCCTTTTTACCGGGATTTACGCCTTGGTGCTAGTCGCCAGCCCCTGGCCTATGGAAGGCGGGCTTGGGGTAGTCACGGCACGGACCCCGAGGGCGGGTCGTGACAAATTGGTATCAGAGGGGTTCGGTTCTACCGCGAAATCTGATCTTTTCTATGTGAAGCAATAATGTTTTGCGTATTGAGTGTGGTTATCAGTCCAGGGAGTCCAGTGTTGGTGCGGTGGCCGACGTATCCGTACACCAGGACCCTGACTACTGATTTCCGACTTAATGCACGAAAACATTGATTGCGTGTGTGTTTCAAGTTTTCTATGTGATTACTTAATATATCAGCTCACCAGGTATACTGTTTGACCGTGGCGCACCTGTTTCCTATTCAAGATGGCCCCACGACGACAGCCAGCTAGGGTTCCGAGAGTCGAGTGTGACGACAGCCCATCGAGCGACGAGGCCTCGGTGCAGGGCCCTTTGTCAGCAGTGGCACCGGCGGTAGCACTACCCGCCGAGCCCCCGATGTTTCCAGCACCAGCCGCTGACGATGCACGTCGCCTCAGTGCACTGCATGAGTTTCAGCGCCAGCGACCGCCCAGGTTTCGTGGGGAGACGGACCCCCAGGCAGCAGAGGACTGGCTGGAGGCAGTGGTACGAGTGTTTAGGCTAGTGAGGACACCAGCAGACCTCATGGTGATCCTCGCTGCGAGCTTACTACACGCAGCAGCAGGACGATGGTGGAGCTTGATGCTCCAGGTGCACGATGAGGAATCTCTACTTTGGACGGACTTTGAGATCCTCTTCCGCTCGAAGTTCGTCCCAGCCACCCTTCGTGCAGTGCGTATCCAGGAGCTTCTTCAGCTGCAGTAGGGCAGCATGACGGTCGCTCAGTACTCGGCGAGATTTACCGATCTCTCGCGCTACTCGACTGACATGGTACGGGACCCATTCTTTCGGGCCCGGACCTTCGAGCAGGGTTTGAGACATGAGATCAGGGCATCGCTGATCTCCCTCAGCATACCGACTCAGACAGGAGTACTGGAGCGGGCCCTTCTGATCGAGAGCTTCCTTGCTGAGTCTACACTAGCGCAGCGACCCACCGCAGGGCGGCACGTGGCATAGTCATCTGCAGCAGGCAGTCGACGGATGACTCAGGGGTCCAGACAGACCAGACCTTCGGGCAGACGATCTCAGGACACTGGTTCAGCAGTGCGGGGCACACAGCGCGGAGCCAGTCTTTCGAGTGGAAGACAGTGCTATGCATGCGGCGGGCAAGGCCACATGGCTCGTGACTGCCCGACCCGCCATGCAGAGGAGCAACAGACGGTTGAGGAACCACCTAGGCAGAGGCAGAGGTTCGACCATGGCGGTCCACAGGGAGGAGTCGGACGAGGCAGAGGAGCTGGCCGAGCAGCAGGTGGTGGGCGACGCTTTGAGGCTCTACCACCACCACCACCAGGAGGTCCACCCCGACCGCAGGGGAGAGCACAGCTTCAGGCAGCTGAAGCTTACGACCATGGAGCTCCGGAAGCAGGTGGACTAGTGCGGGACTAGCTCCAGACATAGAGGCCTTTGCCCATAATGCCTCTAGCTTCGTAGTTTGTGTTGCTTTGTGTCATTGTACTTTAAGTTGAAGTAATAAAAGAAACTTGCCTTGGTGACTTTTGTTATCATGTCTTTTGTTTGTTTCTACTAAGAGGTGCCGGTTAAAAACTGTTGACATGACCCTCACTTGCGAGATTTGTACTGGAGGAAACCCAGTGACCACACACTGATGCCGACAGTGTGACTCAACCCTTGGAGGCGAGAGTAACGGTTGGATCTCTTGGTAGCAGCGTCGGGGCCTTACGACTTCATCCTTGCCATGAATTATCTAATCATGACGGGATTGACTGTATTAGGCAAGGAACGTGTTTCATCCAGGGGATGAGACCGGATTTCACTTTTCGGCAAAGGAGAAATCTTTGCAGATAGCCTCTTTGTAGATATCCTTCGTGGATAGAGATGGAGCAGCCTTCCTCCAGTCTCTCATAGTCACCCCTCCTCTTCTACAACAGGTCAGAGAGGCACAGCGTGGGGACGATGACTGTGAGACACGGTGTGCACAGATGTCTTCGGGACAGGCACCTGATGGTTTCTCCCTTGGAGCAGAGCACGACATCCTTTACTGAGGACGTACCATGGTACCAGTCGCTTTACGAGAGGAAGTGCTGAGAGAGTTTCACACTTCTCCTTTGGCGGTACATCCTGGAGTGGCGAAGAAGTACCAGGATCTCAGACGAAAGCTTTGGTGGCCGGGCATGAAGAAGGCAGTAGCAGGGTTCGTTTCTCGATGCCTCACCTGCCAGCAGGTGAAGGCACGGCATCAGGTTTGGTACAGCCCTTAGAGGTTCCGGAGTAGAAGTGGGACGGCATATCTATGGACTTCGTGACTGGACTTCCACGTACTTCTAGAGGTCACGACTCCATTTGGGTGATTGTTGACCGACTCACCAAGTCGGCACACTTCTTACCCATCAGAGAGCAGGGCTCAGTGGAGAGCTTGGAACGTCTCTACGTTCAGGAGATTGTGCGGCTCCACGGCGTGCCATCATCTATCATATCCGATCGAGATGCTCGCTTTACGTCCCGGCTTTGGAAGGGGTTACAGGAGGCGTTCGGGACGCAGCTACGTCTAAGCACAGCCTTTCACCCTCAGACGGATGGTCAGATGGAGAGGACCATTCAGACTCTCGAGGACATGCTCCGCGCATGTGTCCTCGACTTTGTTCGTAGCTGGGAGGACCACCTACCCTTGGTGGAGTTTGCGTACAACAACAGTTACCACTCCACCATCGGGATGGCACCGTACGAGGCATTGTACGACCGGCCTTGTAGATCTCCTTTGTGCTGGACAGACCCTGGAGAGTCAGCACTGGTGGGACCGGAGATGGTCCAGGCCACGACAGAGAAGGTCCAGGTCATCCAGGAGCGGATGAGGGTAGCTCAGAGCCGGCAGAAGTCATATGCTGACAGGAGGCGGAGGCCACTAGAGTTCGAGGATGGCGACCACGTCTTCTTGCGGGTCTCACCTCGACGTGGTATTCGGAGATTTGGCCGAGGCGGCAAGTTATCTCCGCGCTTCATCGGACCCTTCCAGGTCCTCAGCAGGGTTGGCGAGGTGGCTTATCGCCTGGCTCTGCCACCTCAGTTGCACTGGGTGCACGTCGTCTTCCACGTATCTTAGCTGAGGAGATACGTGCACGACCCGACACACATCTTTGACCATGGGGAGCTTGACTTTGACGATGGGGCGACTTTTACGGAGGTCCCGGTGGAGTTAGAGGATCGACATGAGTGGGTCCTGCGTGGACGATCGATTCCTCTTGTGCGCACCAGATGGCAGCACGAGAATCTCCAGGAGAGCACATGGGAGCGGGAGGCTCAGATGCGTGCTCAGTACCCTCATTTGTTTCCCTAGTTTTAGATGTAACTTTACGGGGACGTAAAGCCCTAAGGTGGGAGTAATGTAAAGACTCGTAAAATTCAAGGGAAATTTTTTCTTAATTTTCTTTGTAATTTTACAAGAGCGCGGTTTCTGATGACACCTGATTCCGAGGACCGAAGTGCCCGGAATTAATTTCCGAAGTTTGGCTCGGGTATGTTCAGTGAACGAACGAGCAGGATTTTCTAACTTTTGATCCGGTGCTCGGAATTGAAATCCGAGGGCACCGATGAACTCGCAGCGCCGATATTCTCTTAAAGAGACCTTTTCGGAAGTTGCGTTTGTTGTGGGTTGAAAGTTAGTTTTTGGTTTTTTTTTGTTTAAGTTAAATAAAATTTGTGAAGAACAAATTTTATTTTAACTAGTTAAATCCTACCAAAGGGAGTTGGGAGTGGGACCCACATCCACTTAACCTCCCTTGGGAGGATTAAGTGTGGTGGGGCCCACACGAACCCCAACTCCTCAAATTCTCTCAAAACCTCCCCTTTAACCCATTTCAATTAATGTTGACAACTTGGCTTAATTAATTGAAGAGGGTTAATTTAAATTTCAAACCTTTGAAATTCTAAGAGGAGGGTTGTGTAATAAAATAAGCTTAAGCTTATTTTATTTTGTTGGGTTGGTTTCCTTTGTTCTTGAGAGGATTTTGAGAGCTTCTCCTTCATCTTCAAGCTTTGACGAAGAACGCTCAAGCTTTGACGAAGAACGCTCAAGCTCCGACGAAGAACGCCGCTCCTCTCTTCTTCGTCTTCGGTGTCAACAAAAGGGAACGCCGCTTCCTCCTCGGACTCCCTTCGTCGACATAAGAAGATTCGCCAACGACGTATCTCTTCGGGCGTATCTCTTCGTCATCGGATTTGACGAACGACGACCGCGACGCCCGACCTCCGCGACGTTGTCTTCCGCGGGACGTTGTCAATTCTTCGAACCTATACCGAGGTAGGGGTTGTTGATTATTGTTTAATTATCTTATTCTTTCTCGTGGTTCGCATGACTAACGTGAGGATTTGAAATATTTTAAGTTGTGTTAATGTTTAACGTGAGGGGGCCGGACCGCATGAACACGGCCGAACCCCCTCCATCGTTCTTGTTGATGTACCTTGCGGGTGGAAACAAGGTGGCGTGGTGTCGTCGCACCACGCGGTTAATCGTGCAATTATATTACGCGACGCTGTCGCGTCGCGCCATGGAAGGATCATCAAGAACGCGACGCCGTCGCGCCGCCTTGAAGGAAATCAAGGTGCGGCGGAGGGGCGCGGTGCCGTCGCACCGCGCCGGACGACGAACACCGCGGCCGGTTCCGGGCCGCGGCGGAACGAGGAGACCGGCTGCCGGGCCGCCGGCGTCGGAAGCCAAAAGGGGGACCGGATTTTTCCGGTCCCGTTGGAGAAAACCGGCCGGCCAGCTGGCCGGCCGGATGGCCAAATCCGGGGGAAATAAATCCCCCGGCCAGCAATAAAGCCCCCCCATTTAATTGGGGGAGGCGGTTCCTTGAGGGGGGGGGGGGGGGGGGGGGGCAGGCGGCCCCCGGTTTCCGCTCAAGCAGGCCCCCCACGTGGGGGCCGTTTTCTTTTTCAAAGGGCGCGGCACAAGGCCACGCCGCCATCCCAATCAAGCGGGGGAATTGATTTCCCCCGCGTGCAGCCTCCGTGCGGCGCCAGGCCGCCGCGGCCCCCGCGCCGCCGCGCCGCCGGCCGGCCGGCCGGCCGGGCCGGGTCGGACCCGATTCGGGCCGACCCAGGGGGGGTCGGACCGGGTCGGCCCGGACCCGGACCCCCCGTTTCGAGTCAGTTTCGGTCTTTTGGCCATATCTTGAGCCTCGGACCTCCGATTGACGAACCGTCTGCGGCAACGCGATCCTTGGATAGATACGGTCGTTCAGGTATATTGCACTCAAGGTTTCAGATTACTTTGAGTTCGGCCGGGTTGGTTCGTTCACGAAACCAACCGGGCCTTCGGAGCGGAAACGCTCATATCTTGAGCTACGGACGTCCGAATGACGTGCCGTCAGCTGTGTTGTGTTCCTCTTAGTGAGACAGATCTTTTGGCATACTCCGACCAAGGTTTGGACGCAGGTGGAGTACGGTCGGGTTGGTTTTGCCTTAAAAACCAACCGGGTCCCGGGAACGAAAATGCCAATAACTCTCAAACCGGGCGTCCGATCGACGCGCCGTCTGTTGCGATGAGTTCCTATTGACGATACGGAACTTTTGGATACATCAACTCTGGACTTTGTGACAGTTGATGTATCAGCCTCTCTGCTCGTGGAGCGGACCCTCCGAACGAGCTTGCTGTGTGCGGGAACCCTAGTGCTGGCTGCGACTGTGACTGCTACTACTACTGCTACTGCTACTGTGACTGCGACGACGATAGTACAGAGATCCTGTGTGGATTCGATGACGACGACTACAGCACTCAGCGATCCTACGTGGATCAGTGCTACAGGTCCTGTGTGGGCCCGATCCTGTGTGGGTCTTGCGGTGACTATCTACAGGTCATGTGTGGGCCCGATCCTGTGTGGGTCTTGCGGTGACTATCTACAGGTCCTGTGTGGGCCCGATCCTGTGTGGGTCTTTGCGGTGCTTATCTACAGGTCCTACGTGGGCCCGATCCTGTGTGGGTCTTTTGCGGGGGTTAGTTACCTATCGATCCTTCGTGGGTCTGACGACTTAGATGGATCAGAGATCATCTTTATCGTCCTTGAAGAAGTATACCTGTGTGAGCTGAATCTGTTGCTTTCCTGTGTGGATTGTGTTGTGCAATCCTGTGTGGATTACGTTTTGCTTTCCTATGTGGAATACGTTTACTTTCCTGTGTGGACTGAGTTGTACTTGGGCTCGGAGGTAGGAGCGTATTTGAAATTGATGACTTAGGTATATGTATGGGCATATACCTAAGCAGTGTCGGTTGTTACTTCGTGATTGCTCCTTTCTTCGTGGTTTATCCTTTGTGGATTTGAGAGACCTTCAGGGGTCTCGGGGTCCCTACTGAGTAGCTTATACTCACCCCTACACGGGCTTGCCCGCACTACGTTGTGTTGGTTGCAGACGACGGGCAGCGTTGACCTTAGCTGAGGCTTGCAGAGCGGGACGGTACCCGGAGGTGGACCACTGGGCGGGACGTGCACGGAGCGGACGGCGGGACCCGTGGTGCAGTGGAGCTATCTGTACCCACCCTTCAGGTGGGATTTCCAGTGGACAGCTCGGTGTAGCGGCTTTTACTTTTCAGTTGCTGTTTTCCCCTTTCGAGTTGTACTTTACTTTCAGTTTGGGTTTGAATACTGGCCCATTTACTTTTCCGCACTTTCAGTTGTACTCTGCTTTTTCTTAGTGTTTACGTTCCTCTTGCTTACTCTGTAGTGTTTGTTTACTTTACAAAGGCAATGCCTTCCCTTTTTACCGGGATTTACGCCTTGGTGCTAGTCGCCAGCCCCTGGCCTATGGAAGGCGGGCTTGGGGTAGTCACGGCACGGACCCCGAGGGCGGGTCGTGACAAGAGGAAACTTCCCCTTGGGCATTTCCTCTACCTCACCACATTCCAGAATGATGTACAACTAATTTCTAATTCTGATATGATATATAGTTATGCCCAGATCTCATATCCTATTTCTAACCAGACCATCAACACATTGTGGGGTCCCCCCTATAGGTCAAGCATGCTCTTAAATAATCATCATGTCCGTCCTATGAATTTGAGAATTTAGTAGAATATCTCTTCTGGAACTCAATACTCAATCTGGGAAATTCCCCACTTATGCATTATGACTTCATGCTTTGTTCAATCTGGATAATCCTCATCCTCCTAATATAAACCAGATCCCTAACGATAATGGTTTTTGTCCAAACTGGCTCACCTAGCATCCTCAACTCACTCCCAAAGGATCATTGGTGATTGATAGAGGATTCCACGTTTCAAAATCAATCAATGGTCAATCCTGCATTTTTCACCCCATACATGGTTGACGTGGGGGTAGAAAATATGTTTAAAACATGATTAATTGTTCTTCCACGCCCATCGGTTAATCCCATTCTACTATCATGGTCTTTAAATTCTTGATTTTTCTGCGTGGAGTTTTTTTAAATTGGTAACATTTTTCCCTTTGCTGTTTTATCCCTTGAAAATAATAGGAAAACAGCATGTCTATTTATTTATCACATTAGTCATGGATCATGTGGTATTATGAGTTGGGAGGGAGTTTTCTATATAAATGTTTGAGATATAACAGTCACCCTTTGGTCCGAACAATAAAACCATGAACTAGTATTCCAAGTCCAAGAATCATTACATTAAAATTAGTGAAAGTCACCCTAGGAATATTTCATGTAGTGTAAGGCCTCCTAAGACCTCAATTCACATTGGTATGCCACTCTTCAATGATAAACATGTTATTTTGGGAAACTCATCTATCAGTAAAAAATATATAACCTTAATCTAGGAGCCAAGGACCAAAAATCGTGATGTTAATCTTTCTGAATGTTGTCTCAGAGATGTTTTGTGTGATATGGACTCCATGGATAATAATTCAGATTATGTTACCTCACACATATTCCAAAATAATTTCTCTAGACACACTGCCCTTGATCTGAGTACCATGACCTTAAACATAGTGTAACTCTCCCTAGTATCCTTTTCCTTGTGAATAACCTCTTAGTAACTCACTTACAATAATTTTTGAATACTTTTGAATTATAAGAGTATTTATGTAGTGAATCAACTTTTTTCATTGAATTATTACATTAAACTACTTTAGCATCTAGTTCCAAGATCTATACCCATTGACATAGATTATTGGTCGAGAAATTATGACCATAAACAATTTAAAAACCCATGGTCCCTGAATTATTACCTTGAAATTTTTGAAACTTCTTGGTCTGATTAGTATGATCATAAACTGTCAAAGGGGAGTGACAGAAATATGTTTCAGGTTGAAACCATAAGGGGATAACCGATAAAGTGTCAATAACCCCTCTCCAGGTCACTCCCCTTATTTGGGAAAGTATAAAGTGATAAAAAGAAAGCAGTACAATATTAATGGGGACCTAATATAGATCCACTAAAAACCTAGATAAACTCTCTTAACCCATATTTTTAAGAAAACATTACTGCTAAATATCAAGAACCCTTTGTTTCATGAATACCTCTAGGAAGTACCCCCATTTTGGTACTCCCTTTTCCCCTATCAACTTGTCTGATCAGGTGTTATCTTCATTAGTTCACACATACTATAAAAAGTACACAAAACTATTCCATTAATGTCCTAATCCAATGATGTTATAATTTGTGTTATTCATCCTCACTGTATGATGTTAGACTAAATTTATGTTGACCTCAATGTATTACATTAAACAATGTTCCAATTGTCTTCATTATATGATGTTAAATAATGTATACATCATCCTCGTATTATAATGTTGAACTACATGTTCATATTCCTTAGTATATGATTTTAAACTTCATATATATCATCCTCCTCATATAATATTATGCTGTGTTTATGTCATCCTCACTATATGACATTAAGTTTCCCATAAATTTTCTTCATTATGTGATGTTAAATGTTTTTTACATAATACTCACAATATAATGTGAAACTATGCTCACATATTCCAGATCGTATGGATTTAAAGTATTTATATATCTTCCAAATTTTATGATGTTAAACTACATGTACAGAATTCACACTGTATGATGTTAAACTATGATTAAAATTTCCTCATTAGATTATATTAGAATGTGTGTACATCATCACCAAAATATGATGTTAATTTCCATTTCATTATCCCAGCCATATGATATTAAACTATGTATATATCATCATAACCGTACGTCATTAAGCTACCTTTATATCTTCCCCACTATAAAAATTTAAATTGAATGTATATCATTATCATCATATGATGTTAAACATTGTATACATAATCCAGACCATATGATGTAATGTTGCATGGGCATCATTCATTATATATGATGTTAAATTGTGTGTACATCATCCTCACTATATGATGTTACATTTCATGAACATCATCCACAATGTATAATGTCAAAATTCATGTACATTACACTCACCATAAGATGTTAAGCTATTTTTACATCATTTTCAACGTATAATTTGAAACAATGTTTACATTATCCTCAATATATGATGTTAAAATATCTATACATCATCCCTACAGTTTGATGTTAAACTACGTGTACATGGTCCTCACTATATGACATTAAACTACGTGTTCATAATCCTCACCATATCATGTTAAACCGGATGTACATTGTTTTAACCAAATGATGTAAAATTGGATGTATATAATCCGTATATTATGACATTAAACATAGTATACATCATCCTCCCCTTATGTTGTCAATCTATGTAAATACAGACCTTATTATATGATGTGAATCTACAAATCATATTAGCCCCTCACATGAGAAGCCCCTTTTCCCCTTCAGTTTTGGTCAAATACTTAATCATTCATGTTTGTTGACTATTACTATGAATATGAGATGAATTTCCCATTAGAAGATGATTTTAACCTTTTTTCATACCAATAATCCTACACAATTTCCTCAAATCTACAGTTACTTAATTCTGATGTTATTGAACCAGATTCGAATCTTCCAACAGTTCATCCCCATGATTCTTGTATCTATAGATTTATATCCCCATCATCTTTCATATCTTAACACCCCCAACTAAAATGTTTTATGGACACACAATATCACCTATTATCATTATAAAATGAATTGAAATACTCTTGATGACACTAAGAGACATGTATCATGTTTTTCACATGGTAAAGGGTTGACCTCATGTGTTTATCCCCATCCATAGTATTGTAATAGTGGAAGTTGTGTTTTAAAAATGTCCAACTATCATCCTCTATCATCAAATCACCACCATTTTCTACCAAATCATAGGTGTCTCAATTCACTATATTTAACATACATTCTTATTTAGGTAGAACTCAACTTCCCTGGCATTACCCCTCTCATGCACATTCGGACGTTGTCAATCAAGTTAGATGTGTAGAGTTACACATATCAACCAATGAATTACAAGTCAAAAAATCCCAATGGTGATTAATTTCTAATTAGGATCACAATATTTTAGGGCTCAGGGTAATGCATTTTCCTCAGATCATTCCTTGGAATGTAGTCCTCCTCAGCCACCTTATCCTCATTAGACCCCTTTTTGAGGAGGGGGGTAATTTTTTGGATATAAAAATGAATGAAATAATATGTCAAATCTATTGAATCCTAATCCCTAGTTTATACCATTTTAATGATTTTTATTTAACTATTTTTGGATCCCCAATGATTTTATAGATCATAAATTTGGTCATTCGAAGTGGGAATCCCGAAAATAGACATAATGGGACATTCTAGAAAAAATATATAACATCAAAAAACATTGGCCATGGATTTAAATCTTTCATGAGTGAAAAAAAATAAACATATCATGACTATAATATATGGAATTCAAATTGTTGTTTGAGTCGTGTCATGGTAACCATCATGTGAATAACTCTGGTTCATGGAAGTCACATGGCCACACAATGCTTGAGGAGGTAACATCCATTCAGTGTAACTCTAGATTGAGGAAGTCAGATGGCCTTTCAAATATTGATGTAGTAACCTCCATGTAGAGTAACTAAGGTTCTTAGATTTCATGTGGTATCATATAGCTTTAGTTCATAACCTCTACGTAGCAAAGCACCGGTTTTAGAAAGTCCCCCATAACACTTAACTTATGGAAGTAACCTACATACAATGTAGGTTTGATTCATGGAACCCCATAACCTCTCTCATAAAATTATATGGAAGTCTCCATATTTCATGAAACCTAATCCTCACCTCTATTGATCATGTAAATACACCCTCAAGTCATCATTTAGAGGAGGACCATTTGAGCTTTAACATCGCTCTCTATAATTGTGAAACTCAAAAGAGCTTCTCCAATTTTCATAATCCATTACCCCTTGGGAAACCTTTGGAAAATTCCCCCACATGACCCCTTACATATATGGGTTAGTATTTGAGATTATTTTTTGAAACATAGATCAAAGAATGAAACAATTCATGTTAGATGGTCATGCCTTGTTAAACAAAATATTTCACGAAACTCCAAAGTTTCATGAAACAGTGTTTTCCATGACCATTTAGATCCCTCCTTTAGCAGAACATTACTTCACAAAATTTGATCCACATTAAAAAACCCATGTCTTTCACGAAACCCATATTCTTTAAAAAAACATATTTCCCAAAATCTCCTAAATCTATGCCTATTAATCTATAAATCATGGAATTTCCCCCTCACCCCTAATTAGAATCATTATCAGGATGCAGTCTCACACCTCTAGCTAGGACCCTTCACTATTTTCATTAGCACTAATGAAAAATGTGGAGTCTCACAATAATATTACCAGTCCTGGTTGTGGAATTTGTTTTTCTACTAATATAACCACAACATCCACACCATTTAATGACATGAGTCTAGATACGTCTCCCCGCTCAATAAAAAACTATATGTCTGCATACTACTCTCCATCAATTTCCTATTCAATGAATTGATATTCTCCTACTACATTCCCTGCATATGTTGAGTAAATATAATCATCAAGGAACTCATAAAACCCAATAACCTATTTCCTATTCCCGGATAATATAGAGAGGTTTTCTCTTTCCTAATTACTAAATATTCAATTTCTGGAAATCCTCTACAAAGTTCTTCTCTCTCGATGAAGTTAACATATTTTATACCCTATATTAAAAAAAGGAATCATCATGTGACACTCAAGAGATAAATTATGCATGATGTGTAAGAATCTTCATGCTATAATGATAATATTACATCTATACACCTCACTACATGCCTTTAAACTATAGTATACCCTATGTTATGAGAATATGATTCATCCAATGAAAAGAATTATATTCATTAAGTTTCAAGAATAAGATTACTCATGCATTGATCTTGAGATTACTATTAAAAACCACCCATGAGGTAGATTATCATGTGTAATTCTGCATTATATTACTTAACCCCTCAGTGGTTCGAGTGCCACCATGACTTAATAGTTGTAAGAATGGATGGAAAACTCATTGAATAATCACGGCACACCACATCATCTCACGTGACATTAAACTATAACTAAACCATATTCTAAAAACATGGGATTCCCCCTGAACCAATATGAGGAATAATGGATGGGAATATCAATGCATAATACCTACACACTATCATTTCTAACACGATTTTAATTTGTAAGCCTACACTATGCTAGGAATATTTTATTCCCACTTGACATAAAATTAAAAAGAGAGTGTGGGAATCCCCATACATAAACCCCGTACACCACATCATTTAAAATTATGTTAAAATAAAACCTTTCCATATTCTAGGGACATAGTTTTACCTATTTACCCTTCATGATAAAGAAATGATTTATAGAACAATGTAAAATCCACAAAATCCACATCATTTAATATAATGATAAACTATTTCATTATCCTTTGAAAAAACATGGGATAATATTTAGGATCAGTGAAGGATGCCTAATGTGAGAAGAAATATATGACTCTAGTGATATGGATGATTTGATACTCTAGCACCTTGGTCAATCCCTTGTGTATGCTCCAACGACATAATCACTACTACTAGAAGTACCTATCTAACTTCCACTCAAAATCTCTAATCTTACCATCATTACACCTTTGTAGTGACTGGGAAGATCACATGCATAAGACCCATTCAAAACATCAATCCTCTATTTCAACACATAGGATGCCTATATGCATATTCCTTATTCCACCCCCCATTGAAAATCCTTCTACAACAGGATCATCCTTACCAAAAGACACTAAACTGTATGGGCCGGTCATGTCACACGCCATTAAACTGAAGAATAAAAATATGTCGGTTTTGATCACTTTCTCTTAATCAGGGCATGAAGTAAACCTTCATGAGGTTCAATAATGACACCCAATCACCATAAAAAATCCCCATGAGTGAAATATTCACCCTTGGGGACACAATCTACTATATTATTTGTGTGAAATCATCCCCCTAGGGGACACACTTCACCAAATCCCATGCGTGAAATCATCCCCCATGGGACACAATCCATCAAATTCCATGTGTAAAATATTCCCATTTCAGGATATACCTAATAAAATATAATATCTGAAATGTTCCACTTTAAGGAAAACCTCCATAAAATCCCAATAGTGAAATATTTCCCTTTGGGGAAAACTCTACCAAATCCCAAGGGTAAAATATTCTCCCCAAGGGGTATAGTCCACCAAATTTTATGTGTGAATTCATCCCCAAGGGGACACAATCTTCAAAATCCCATGTGTAAACTATTTTCCAATGGAAAAAAACTCTATCAAATCAAATGTATGAAAGCCTCCCCTCTAGGGACACAGTCTGTAAATTCCCATGTCTAAAATATTCACCTCTGGGGACATAGTATACAAAATACTAATTGTGAAATCTTCTAATCTAGGGACACACTCCACCAAATCCCATGTGTCAATTCATACCCCTATGGACACACCACATAATCAAATGTGTGAAATCATCCACCCAGGGGATACACTCCACCAAATCCCAAGTGTCTAATCCTCCCCTATGGGGATACACTCTATCAAATACCAAGTGTGAAATATTCCCCCCAGGGACACACTCTATAAAATCCCAAGTGTCAAATATTCCACCTAAGGACACACTTCATCAAATCCTAAGTGTTAAATATTTAACTTTGGGGAAATGTTCTACCAGATAACAAGGTTGACGTATTCAAATCTAGGTATTCACATCACAAAATCGCAAGTGTGAGATATTCCCCTCTGGTGAAATATTCATCCAAACCCAAAGTGTGAAATCTTCCCCCCAATGGGCACACTACACAAAATCTTACGTGTGAAATTTTCTAGATAGGGACACACTCCTAAAAATATCTAGTTTGAAATGTATCCCCCTATAGATATAAAACCTAAAACCCCAATCATGAAATCAAAAACCATAGACACACTCCATCAAATCTCGAGGGTTAAATATTCATCCCCAGTGAATCAATCCAAAAAATTCAGAGTGTGACATCCTCCCTCCTGGGGACACACAAAATAAAATTCCAAGACTGAAATCCTCCCCCATGGGGAAACACATAAACAAATAATATTTCCCTTTAATATATTTAACCTGATATCCAACCGATCCCAATATGAAATTAAACATACGAACCATATATCCTAGTAATACTTTAAACCTACGACCCATATGTCCCTACAAGATGCTAAACACATGACCCAGTCTTGAATATCTACCCATAAAATAATCATGGGATGCCTGATGTAAAATTCATTAGAATACTGAATCCCAAGACATAAACTACCTCATAGTAGATATAAAATGAATTAGGTTCCAAGTCTAAGATTCCTTACATAAGAGACTCAAAAAGGAAGAAGACTTTATTGATTCCAAACACTCCCAACATGCAGAAATGCCTAGACATGACCAATGTTACTATCAAATCTGACAAAAGGATGCATTCTTCCCAAGATTGAAGTAGTATAATTGATCAGTGGCCACCACTATATGTCACTATGACCGTGTTTCATAAAAATGACCCATATATATGAGGGATACTCAGACTAGTTGAGGAGATCGAAGAAGGAATCCATGGATAGAAGAACTGAAATCCCATCATCCTGTTTTGATCATGGATCCAACATCACCGATTAAGGTGATGGAAGACACCAACATTTAGAATGTGGTAATGTGGGGAAAAGCAGTGGGTTTTGTGGCCCCATCATAATGAATCAGAAACAAGGGGACATAATAATTTGAACATTTATGTAAATAAATTATAGCAAACATGAGTTAATAATATTTAGAGATTTAATTTATTATTTTAACGTGATAAATTTACAATAACCTTATATAATCATTCATATTTCTAATTCATTTAGATTCTGAATGACCCTCATGTTTCTTTAGTATTTAGTTCATAAATATATTTTCTACATTCTCTTTTGTATCCACCAAAATGATATTCAAATTATCCCTCTCAATTATCTCCCATATTATGTATTATTCATGAAGGATATATTTGGTCATTTGGTTATTTTTAGGTTCATCTTCATATGAAGCTGCCTCATTCTTGTCATGATATTGATTAATTTCTCCCTTGATGCTTGCAACCACTATTAGATAATCACATGACATTATGACCAAAAATATTCCCTCATAGAATATAAAATAGTGACGTATTAATATTTTACTATAGAGTCTTCTATGGTTTATTTTGTGGAACACAACCTATTGATATCTCAACCATTTATGAAAAATATATAGATTGAGATCGTAGATCATATATTCATATTAGAAACAATCACATTTTTAAAACTTTACAGATATATCATCATCTCCACCATAGACCAAGAAAACATCGTTTATCCTTCATATGTACATAAGATTGTTCTTCATATGATTCTTGTTACTCTAAATAGAATTACACTGGTAATAAATTATTTGTCTTAAAGAATAAGTGACATTTGATTTAGTAAATAACCTATAATACATGCGAGTATTATGGGGTACACATCAAGAATCATATCTATTCTCTCTAACACCATTAAATGATCTGGATCATTCCAATGATTACTTTAACACAACACAAGTAATAAACCATTTTTGTAGTTTTGTTTGGGAAAATGATTTAGCACTTTACCAATACTTGTGATCTATCTCGGCCTAAGAAACCTATTATATATTTATCTACTGATGTTCATGCCTAATATGTAGGATTCTTCATTCATACCATTCATTGAGAAATATTTACCCACCCACATTTTCATAGATTTAGGTTTTGGGAAATCATTTATAATGAGAAATATGACATCTACAAAGAATATCAAAAGTAATACAACTCTCCAACTAACCAACTCATATACAGAGGAATAATCCAAATTTTCAATTAAACCAAACTCGTTGATTACACCATCAAACTAGATATTTCAAAACCAAGGGGCTTTTATAAATCCATAAATAGACCATTTCAACTTGTAAACCTTAATAATCTCATATGTTACTTCAAAAAGTTCATGTTATATCACATAAATATACATGACTAAATTATAATTATGGAATTCTGTTTTGACATTCAATTGATATATCTCATAATCAAATTGAGATGTTATCGAAATCATGATATGAGAATAATTTATCACTATAATAAGTGAAAAGTTATATTCTTATCTCGTACCATGAGTTTTTTGTAACAAATTTTCACTAGATGTGCATTTTTGTTTTACACTCTTCTATCCATGTCAATTTTCTATGGGGAAAACCATTTACACTCTAAATGTATAACCAATTTATGTGAAACCATGATGTTCTAATAATGGGTTTTTTTAAATGGAATACATTTTATCTTACATGGATTTAAACCATTTTTTGGGACACAAAAATCTAAGTATAATATTTTTTTGAGTATATTTATCAATTATGAGCATTACATTATTAATACTAATAAGTAGAAATACATTTCTCTATGGATATTGATGAATCTTTCTAAAACATTATGGTTCTTTTATAAAATTTTCAATCTCTTATTACACAACTATTTATGGATCCTACATAACCTTTACCTTAAGAACATTTAAATTATTTCTATTGAACTTCTCCATGTTCAAAAATCCTCTCACAAACATCTGAATTGATGTGTTTATTCTTAATAAAAACACCATGTAGGGCCTCAAACATTTTTTGTTTAGTAAGGATATAGAAATAATAACTGATAGTCTTATTGTAATAACCAAAAAACATAAATTATTAGATATATAGTCAATATTATCATAATATTATTGTCATATGAATTCTTCATAACCTCAAATAATCATTATAGATAGATTAAAATGCTTCAATGTCCATTTCACATATTTTGTCTTCATGACTACTTTATATGGACTGTGTTTTAATAAAAATTCCACAGTTTGGATAGAATAACCCCAAAATTGGAATAGAATGCCACAGAGACTCATCAAATATCAGGCCATTTCTAACAATGTATGATTCCTCTATTTGTATGCACCATTCGATTTTGGTGTTCCCGGAGGAATTAGTTGTGAAACCATTCAACAATATCTCAAATGAGATGGGTCTTCATAGCCCAATTATTCATTACTCCAATATTGTAGGAGTATCTTATTAATCGTACATTATTTATTCTATAAAATTTCCTTAAACACATTGAACTATTAAAAAGTTTTATAATTTTTTTCATCAGGAACAAATAACCATAATGACTCAAGTCATCAGTAAAAGTATTTAATTTACTAAAACAATAACATATTTGTATAATCATTATTCCATATACATCCATATGTATGGGATCAAAATGTACACTAGCCCTTTCACCCTTTCAACCCAAAGGTTACTATTTAATTTATTTTTTCAAATGAACATGATTAACAAGTACAAAATGATTCTTAATTGATTAATTCATATAATCCATATCTATAGAGTCTTGGAATATTTTTCTCATTTATATATCCTAGGAGATAATTCCAAATCATGGTGGGATTATAATCAACAATGCCCATCTTTTTCTAATTGGTATTAATAAGAATATTTACATCTATAATTTATAAACCATTTATTATATTCAGAAACCATAAAAATAATTCTTATATACAAAACAACACTTGTTCTTAATAATTAATTAAAAAACTCTTCCAAACAATATAGGGAAGTAAGATTAATTTTAATCATGGGAAAATAATTATTTTTCATTAATTATTTAAATAATCTACGAGGTAGGCATATATTATAGGCGCCAACATCAAATTTTGAAAACTTTTCTTCATTTCATAAATGATGAACTACTTCACCATTTCAACTCTATCCTATCTAGGTGTCATTGATAATCGGAATGGATGGGGTATTGACACATGGAATCTAATACCCATGAGTCAAAGGCTGTGGGATTAATTTCCTTGACATTCATATTTGAGTACACTAAATGGCCTTCTATGAAAACACTTCTCAAAACTAGATACCAATCATTAAAGTTTTTATATTTAATACATAATAGTGATCTCAATATTATTAGGATTTGGTATGTAATAATGTATAACAAACACATACCCCTTGGATAGTATAATGTGTTATAAAATTTCATAAAACCCATTAAATGAATGTTCCCACACTAAAAGTTATGACCCCATTAATCATCTCTATTTATGAACCTAGGCCCATATTTAATCATAACATGCAACCATTTTTTCATTTAAATATTTAAAATATTATTTATTATGGGAATAAACCTAATCATAATTGTTATTCTTCATGGATATTTGTGAACATATGTCCTTTTCAAATTCTATTATATGGATTCACTCAACACTATTCATATGGTATCCTAACTATTTGGGTTCCCTAACATATGTAACACAATGAAAATGAAAAGAATAATATTATAATAGAAAATAATAGAATTCATTTATTGAACTTGACCTTTCCCATTAATAAAATTCAAGTTTTTTATAGAATATTTACCTTGAAGAATATAATCATGGGGTTGTCAGGTTAGGTTCGAGAAAACACTATTTAATTATCAGTGTCTTGAAATGTGTATCTTTAGAATAAGTCTCCAATTCAATATTATGGTATTTTATACTCTCAAAAATTTAATATAATTTATATGAATATTAAATTCATAACCATTGAAACATGTTCAATAATTTTAATCACATGTTTTGTTTCTTTTGTGTATGCATGATTCTATCATTTTGTTTTATTATCCATATTATAATCAACATATTAGTTTGTTCAAATATAATTAATGTGTATATAATTGCAAAACCCTATTTTTTTGTTACTCAGTAAAAATATAATCCTATCATTTTAATACATATACAAATATTTCATATGCATAAGGTATATGAACACCTCATATTAATGAATTTAGTTATATGATATTTACAAAGTCCATGTAAGTAATCCCATAATGCTACATTGATAAACCAATTAACCTTATAGTAAATGAATAAGCCTCTAGGACAGTAGGTATACCAACCCCATAGTCCCACTATATAGGGAGACGTTACCTAAGAGGTGATCAAATTCATAATATCCCTAATAACTAATATAATGAAAATATACCAAACAACTATTTTCAGTAAAATAACTATTAATCCCAAACTAATATCAAGGTAGATGAAATATAAATTTTATCAAGTCTTACCTAATATGAAATAAAGGGTTTTAACTCAAAGAAATAATCTATCAATAAAATTTAAAGCATTCATAATATTCAAACTTCATTAAAATTAACTAAGAATTAATATCAAATTAATTTAACAAATAAATTAACATTTTATTTATCTTTCAAAACAAGAAATAAAAACTTATAAATATTTTATAAATTTTGTTATTTATATAAAATTTATAAATTAGAAAGAATATAAAAATTTCAGAGTAAATTAAATATGAAATATCATTTATAATTTATTATGTGGTATTCTTATGAAATTTCATGAATTTACAAATTTTATAATAATATTTCTATTATTTGTAAATTTTATATAACCAAAATATTAAAAAATTAATAACTACTTTTTATATTACCCTTTTTATATTTAAATAAACCCTTTTATTTATTGATCACCATGAATTAGTTATAATTTTCATAAAAAGTATTTTAATATTAAAAATTTATATTCCCTGTAAATATTCTATAAACATTGATTTATTTAATTATAAAAGATTTAATGAATAATTTTTTTATTTATAAATTTCATATCATTTAAGTAATCCAAAAATAAATTTCACCATTATTTATAAATGATTCATAAACCCTTAATGTTATTAAAATATTTAAAAACTATTTTAAAATATTTTCTATTTATGTGTATGTAGAAACCTTATTCTGAATTAGGGTAACCTAACATTACCCTTTTTCAAAAACTATGCATGGGTAAAGATCCTTCTATTATAGCTTCATAATGGTATGATAGTCACTAGCTTCTTGCAACATAGCTATAACCAACTATGTAAAGGTATATATGGGGACCCTTATATAGAATTAATCTATGCAAGGGTAACCTCAAAATTTTTTTGACTGTATAATGTTAAACATCAAGGACTAATACACAATGAAATCTATACAATTATGTGTTTTTGTATGTTACAATTACCTTAATATATATCATTTTTATTGGGGAAATATAGAGATAACCTTTACATTGAAATTCATTATAATGTTATAACCATTATTTATCATATTTATATATTTCCAAATCATATTTACCATTATGTAACTCTTATAAAGGTTTTCTCCTTCATATGTTTTTATATAAATAGTATATTTAAATTATTGAGTTTTTATGAAAACTATTTATTCGTGAAAAAAATCATTAGGAAACTCACATTTATTACACTGATGGGATTATTTTAATCATACTATGACTATTAGTACAAGAAAACAACCCAAAATATTTGGATTTATCTTCATGAAATCAAATATTTAATTTATCAGAAAAATCGAGGTAAAAAAGGTTACCTAATATTCAATAGTTTCAATAACGTCCATCTTAAATAATATATCTTTATCGAGGGTGTCTATATAAGAGAATGGGGATAATTGAACAAAAAAAATATACCTTGGATGATATACACCAAACAATTGATCATTTTTTTATAACCAGAGGACACTTCAATTATCAAGGTTTTAACGAAACCATTAAGGAATGATGAAAGAGCTTCACGATGAATGATATCTTTAGAAAAATTTCATGAATGTGATGAGCATAATTATATTAAATGAACATGATCCTCATATATCTATACACCACCCATAATAGATGTTCTCATATTTCTAATACATCCAAATCCAAATTCTAAATCATTATAATGCATCATATGTCTTATGTTTTCAGGTGTATCATTCACTTAACATTTCAATGAATAAATGACAAGATTTTATAAATAATCATTTTGCTTTTAAACTGATGAATCTATTTTGGAGACTAGTTTCATTGCATGAAACTATATATGAATATCCTATATATTTATTATCACATATATTTCAGGTATATACACTACTAGAATTTTTTCTTTTGGGGGCGGGAGACCTATAGCGGCCGCCATTTGGCGGCCGCTAATGCTATCAACAACGACCGCCAAATTGCAGTCGTTGCACATAATACCTAATTTTACCCCATTTCCCGACCCCCCCCCAATTACACTCCCCGACCCCGCACCCTGACCCTCCCCAAACCCGCACCCTGACCCCGCGACCCCAACCCCGGCGACCCCGGCCCCGACAACCCCTCCCTGACCCCGGGACCCCGACCCCGGCGACCATCCCCGACCCCAGTGACCCCGACCCCTATGACCCCGCCCCCAGCCACCCTGACCCCCGGTGACCCTTGCGACCCCGACTCTCGGTGAGCCCCTGCGAGCCCCGGCGACCCCTGGCTACCCCAGAGACCTGACCCCCGGCGACCCCAACCCCCAGCGATCCCCGATGACCCCGACCCCGAGCTGCGCCACCCGCAACCCCAGCGACCCCCTGCGCCACCCGCAACCCCACGCTGCGCCACCCGCAACCCCGCGTTGTGCCACCCACGACCCCGATAGCATGCGCTGCACCTTCGGACAGTCCTGCCCCAACCCCGCGCTACGCCACCCGTGACCCCAACAGCCTTCGATGCACCTTCGGACAGTCTTTCCCCCTTCGTCCCCTCTCGGCCCCGCTGCATCCCTCTGGTGAGTCCTCATGTCCTGCCTCTGTCGGACCCTTCCAGTTCGTCATTCCCCGCCATGTAGAAACCTCCCACACTTCGTGCAGCGGTTCCTCCACTTTCGATTCTGGCTGTCGAACCCCTGTTGTCAAGTCGTTCCGCCGTCATGAATCCGCAATCGAGTCGCACCCCATTACCCGCGGTCGAGTCCTCTGCATGTATTGTTTTTTAGCCTTCAAATTTAGCTTTGAAGTCATTGGTTTTTAAATTTAATGATATGTGTTTATTTGGAATTTAAATAATATATTTCACTTTTGATTTCTATTATAAATACAGATATGGATAAGAGCTGGATTGATATGCAAGATAGGTTTTCGGCTGAATATTTTGATTGGATTAAGCAATGTATGGATTTCACCAACAGATTTCCAAGCGATATGATTAGTTGTCCATACAGAAAATGTGCAAATAGATAACTCTTCAAATGAGATAGTGTTAGAGAACATTTGTTTTTGAATGGTTTTTTAAAAAACTATAAGACATGGACACGTCATGGAGAAGATTCTGTTTCATGTCATCACTCGGAAAGTATTCATATGAATGTTGATTCGAGAACAGTTGATCTGATGAACATAATACTCAATGATATGATGCACCAATTTCAACCAGAAGACAGTAATGTCATAAATGACAACGTTGGATCGAGTAATACTTGTTCTTCTGTAGATGGAGAAGCATTGAAATTATTTGAAATTCTTGACGATGAGCGTACTGAATTGTATCCTGGATGCACTAAATTTAGTAAACGGTCGTTCATCATTGAATTTTTACACCTGAAGGCTTTGAACCAGTGGTAAGAAACCTCATTCAACATTTTTTTGGTATTGTTGAAGAAATTACTCCCTGCTCGAGCGATGATTCCAGAGTCCTTCTATAAAGCTTGGAAGTTGACTGGTGATCTTGGTTTTACATATGATACAATTGATGTGTGTCACAATAATTGTATGTTGATCAGAAAAGAGAATGCACAATTAAATAATTGTAATATTTTCTATACATCCAGGTGGAAGACCAATGAGATTAATCAAGTTAGTCAGATTCTTCTTGGGAGAGTCTGGAATTAAGGGAAACAAGTTTCCGCTAAACAGATGCGTTATTTCCCACTAAAACTGAGACTGAATAGATTCTTCATGTCAACTAAAATTTCTATATTGATGACATGGCATTCAAAGAGAAAGAAAGAGGTTGAAAAATTAACTCACCCAAAAGATTCTTTGGTGTGGAAAGAGTTTGATCAAAGACACCCAGACTTTTCCTGAGATGATTGTAATATTCGACTGGGTTTGTCAGCATAAGGTTTTAACCTATTTAGGACCATGGTTGGTGCGACACATAGTACGTGGCCAGTGGTGTTGGTTCCATACAACATTCCCCCATGGGTATGTATGAAGAAACATTTTTTTGTTAATGTCAATTCTAATTGATGGACTGAGAGGACCTGACGATAAAATCGATTTTTACATGCAACCTTTGATTGATGATCTGAAAGAATTTTGGGCCGATGGTGTAATGACTTTTGACTCGACAGCTAATGAAATGTTTAGACTTTGGGCCACTTTGTTATGGACAATTAATGATTTCCCAGTGTATGATAACTTATCAGGTTGGAGTATAATAGGAGAATTTTCTTGCCCTTGTTGTAATAATAGTAATAAATCTATATGGATTAAGAACTGTAGAAAGTGGGAATATCTTGGTCATAGGTGATTTCTTCCTCCATTGCACAGGTTTAGAAAAGACCATGTATCGTTTGATGGGAATAAAGAGTATGAACCATCACCACAAATACTCTCCGGGGTTCAAATTTGTGCACAAATTGATCAAGAAAACATCTGTAAAATGTATGATTTTCAAGATTTATTGGCTCCTGCATTGCCTTCTATTCCTGTTGCAAATAGACAGCGCAGTCATAATTGGAAGAAACAGAGTATTTTTTTGAATTGCATTATTGGAAATATAATAATTTAAGACATAATTTGGATGTGATGCACATTGAGAAAAATGTATGTGATAATATATTGTGCACCATTTTAGGCATCAAGGGGAAATCAAAGGATAGTGTTAATGCTCAACGTGATTTGTAAGAAATGGGATTGAGAAAACCTTTACATTTACAACCGGGTGAAGGAAATCATGCATACATGCCTTCTGCACATTACACAATGAGTAAAAAAGAAAAACAAACATTTCTATCAATTTTGAATACTGTTAAAGTGCCAGATATTTATTGCTCTAATATTTCCATGCGTGTGAATATGAAGATAATGACATTACAGGTGTTGAAAAGTCACGATAATCATATTCTTCCTCAACAATGAATTCCTATAGCAATTTGTGATTGCTTTCCTACCCAGGATGTTGAGACGTTAATTGAAGTTTCTAATTTTTTCAGACAGATCTGTTCATGGAATCATCGTATGAGTGATTTGGAAAAGCTACAGGATAAGATTGTACTTGCACTATGTCACCTAGAAAAACTATTTCCACTGTCTTTTTTTGATGTCATGGTTCAATTGACCATTCATTTAACTGTTGAAGTCACTGTTGGTGGTCCCGTACAATTCAGGTGGATGTATCCAATAGAGTGATACTTAAATACATTGAAACGATATGTGCGCAACAATGCTTGTCCGGAAGCCTCAATTTCCAAGGGATATTTAATGGATGAGTGTACTAATTTTTGTACTTCATATATTGATGATGTTGAAACAAACATAGATAAACCCTCCCAGAATGATGAGGGTCAATTGGAGATGGAATAACATTTGATATGTGGAATGATGAGTGGGTTCAAGATCATCAATATGTGTTGTTCAACACTACATCAGTTTTTCCATTAATACAGTAAGTTTCATAGTTGATGCGTATTTTTTTTCTATATTTATTTTATTTCTTACCTTATATTGTGTTGTGATTTAGGATGCATATCGCTGAGTTGAAACGTGAAAGGCCCCGTGCAACTGACTATGAAATCCAAAAACATCATTTCAACACATTTCATGAGTGGTTCAAGACTCATGTACGTATAATTGATTTAATATTTTTATAGTGAAACTTAGTTGTATTTTCACAATCCTTTATCCATTAAACTACATATGTGAAATTTGTAGATTCAAAAGTTACGTGATTTAGCCCATCTTGTGAGCGAAGAACTCAACCAACTAGCTGATGGTCCATTTATTACAGCTTGATGCTACAAGTCTTTGGATGCTAACGGATTCCGATTTCATATTAGCGATGTTGACATGAACCGAGCAACAGAAAATAGTGGTGTTGGTTGTTCTATTGTTGATGCGGGTTATTATTATGGATTGCTAAGAGATATTAATGAGGTTGTTTATGGTCATGGATTAAAACAGATATTTTTAAGGTGTGATTGGGTCAATCCTGTTTGAGGAACGAAAGTTGATAACTTCCAATTTACATTAGAAAACATTAACAATATGCTATATAAATATGACCGAGTAAGCAGTGAGCCCTTCATACTGACATCGCAGGTAGAACAACTTTACTTTGTCGGTATTGATTCTGATTGGATAGTTGTGGTGAAAATGTCTAGAAGAGGGATTTTTCTGATTGACCAAGAAGAACCTAAATTTTTCTCTTTTCCTGATCAAACACTTGACCAAACAATAGTAGCTGTATGAGATGAAGATATACCATGGGCCAGAGAGACAGTTGAAGGAGATACGATAGACTTTCATGATTAGTGAAAATTGTAATTATATCCCCAGTTATTGTTTGTAAAAATATTTATAAGTTGTATATGTATAAAAATTTCTTGATTTAACTATAATTTCTTTTAATGTAGGTATGTCACAGGGTGGTTACAGTGGTTCACCTGATGTTGTTGGTATGTATGTTCTCATTTTTCTAAATAAATTGATTTTAATTTTCTATGTATATTTCCCTAACTGTTTCTAATCATTAATTTATATTGTAATTGAATTATGAATTTATCTTTATCAGGATCTAGTTCTTCTTCTAGCAGATGCAGGGGTCTTGGTAGAGGGGTTTGATCCTGGAACTCTAGAGTCCGATTGGATGTGTTATTTGATGACACATTTCATCCAATTGGATATGGTGCTACTGCATTGAGTTGTCAGTTTGGGAATATGATACGAGACTCACACAGATTCCCTCTGACGACTCGTGACTGGAGTTCATTCCCCCAGGATACGATGGATAGATTATAGAGGGAGGTTCAGGTAAATTCAATGTTAATTTTTTCATGATATATTGCTATTATTATTGTCCCATCTACTGACAATTTTTTTAACAGGATAATTTGACATATTGTCCAGATGAGTTTCGGGCTATATGTATGTCCAAATGCTGAAAATTATGGATGGATTACAAGTCAAGGGTGAAGAGAGATCACTGGACACCATTTGTGGGTGTGCCAGAAATTCTACAGCGAGTCCCTCTGGGCATTCTTCCTGTGCAGTGGCAGGATTTGGTTACGTTTTGGTCGAGTGAGGTAGCGATGGTAGGATTTATTACTTTTAATCTATAAATAACTAATTTTTCCGATTTATACTAATTAAATATGTTGAATGTCGACTGAGTCTGCTCTTCATTCGCATAATCGGGCGATACAGGGCATGCCTTCCGGACATGGCACTCAACATGTGTCATAGATCAGACATGATGTAATTTTAGAATTCACTATATCATTCATATTTTAAAAATACTATAGTATAACATGGTGAACCCCTTTATTATAGTTACACCGACGCGGTGAGACAATCGATCAAATGTCCATATGGATAAGGACTCGTAGGGCGGCTGATCCCAATGTTGCTGGTGTTATAGTAAGAAAATTATTTACTAATAAATGTATTTTTATTTTAAATAAATTATTAATATTTTTTCATTGATTAATTATATGCTACAGGCTCATTTTGACGCTCAGTTAGCAGAGTTTCCAGAGGAGCAACGGCGTAGTACTATGCGTAGAGATGAAATATTTCACCGTGTTGTGGGGCGTGATGGTCATGGTTATTCTTTGACTTATGGCGGTGGTATCCCATGACGTGCAGTTATTAGAGAAGATGTTATGGGTTCATGTAGAGAGTCAGGGATGCACACACAGGCTGAGATAGATGCTTCCATGCAGGATATGTAGTGAAATTTTGATGCACAGTTTTAGAAGTTACATGCAGAGTATGAGGAGAGGTTTTCATAGATGTCATCACGTATTGATGATATGACGACGCAACAAGTGGCGCCCGAGGTAAACAATAAAACAAACCATACCCAGATTGAATTTTATTAATATGTTTAAGATATGTTATATTGATATATATTGTAGGCTCTGAATGCAGCTGGTGGACATCACAGTGATATTGGTGATCCAGATGAGAATGAACCCCATGCATGAGGTAATTTCATTTGTGTTGATGAATTCTCTAGAAGTTTTTATATCCTTGGTGAATATAATTTTCCTTTTTTACCTAGATTATTTTGTTTTAGTAATTTTGACCTAAATCCACTGTGAAACAGTCTAATTATTATTCGTGATGTGTACGCGCAGATGACACGTCAATATGATGTACGGTTTGTGCGGTACGACTCAATATGGGTGTTTTAAGTGATGTGCGCGCTTCATAAACGCATATGGGGGGGGGGGGGGGGTCAAAACAGGCCTAAAAAAGTCGGAATTTCTTGAAATCAGACGGAAAATACGGGTGAGTGATTTGTGAAGTGGTCGAGCAGACGGCACATCAATCGGATGTGCCGTGTGACCGCGGTGACCGAGAACGTAGTTCTGGTGTCATAAACGGCCAAAACGGGCGTCAAACAGTCAAATTCATATCGGACGACCGCATATTGACCTGAAACCACCGTGAAACATTATAATTATTATTCGTGACATGTACACATTGACGGCACTTCAATCGGACATGCGGTTTGCACGATACGACTCAATATGTGTGTTTTAAGTGATGTGTTCGCTTCATAAGCATGCTTGAGGGGGGTCCAAACGGACCGAACAAAGTCAAGATGGCCTGAAATCAGACGAAAAATATGGTTTAGTGATTTGTGAAGTGGTCGAGTAGATGGCACGTCAATCAGACATGCCGTGTGCCCGCAGTGACCGAGAACGCAGTTCTGGTGTCATAAACGGACAAAACGGGCATCAAACGGTCAAATTCATAGCAGAAATCCTCAAATTGACCTGAAAACTCCATGAAAAATTCTAATTATTATTCTTGACGTGTACGTGTAGACGGCACGTCAATCGGACGTGCGGTTTGCGCGGTACAGCTGAATATGCGTGTTTTAAGTGATGCGTGTGCTTCACAAACGCGCATGAAGGGGTCCAAATGGGCCGAACAAAGTCAGAATGGCCTGAAATCAGAAGAAAAATACGGGTTATTGATTTTTGAATTGTTCGAGCAGACGGCACGTCAATCGGACGCGTCGTGTGCCCCCGGTGATCGAGAACGCAGTTCTGGTGTCATAAACGGCCAAAACGGACGTCAAATGATCAAATTCCTAGCGGACGACCTCGGATTGACCCGAAACCACCATGAAACATTATAATTATTGTTCGTGACATGTAAGCGTAGATGGAACATTAATCGGACGTGCGGTTTTCATGGTACGGCTCAATATACGTGTTTTAAGTGATGTGTGCACTTCATAAATGCGGGTGAGGGGGTCCAAACGGGCCGAACGAAGTTAGAATGGCCTGAAATCAGATGACAAATATGGGTGAGTGGTTTTTGAAGTGGTCGAGTAGACGACACATCAATCGGACGTGCTGAGTGCCCGTGGTGACCGAGAACGTAGTTCTGGTGTCATAAACGGCCAAAACGGGCATCAAACGGTCAAATTCATAGTGGACGACCTCGTATTGACCTGAAACCACCGTGAAAAATTCTAATTATTATTCGTGATGTGTACGTGCAGACGTCACATCAATCGGACGTGCGGTTTGCACGGTACGGCTCAATATGCATGTTTTAAGTCATGTGCGTGCTTCATAAACGCGTGTGAGGGGGTCCAAACGGGCCGAACGAAGTCGGAATGGCCTTAAATCAGACCAAATACTAAGGGTGAGTTTGTTGGGAAGTGGTCAAGTAGACAGAACATCAATTGGATATGTCGTGTGCCCGCCGTGACCGAGAACGCAGTTCTGGTGTCATAAACGGCCAAAACGGGCGTCAAATGGTCAAATTCATAGTAGACAACCTCAGATTGACCTGAAACCACCTTGAAACATTCTAATTATTATTCGTGACATGTAAACGCAGACAGAACATCAATCGGACGTGCGGTTTGCGCGGTACGGCTCAATATGCGTGTTTTAAGTGATGCGCGCGCTTCATAAACACGCGTGAGGGGGTCCAAATGGGCCTAACGAAGTCGGAATGGCCTGAAATCAGACAACAAATACGGTTAGTGATTTTTTAAGTGGTCGAGTAGACGGTATGTCAATCGGACCTGATGTATGCCCGCGGTGACCGAGAACGCAGTTCTGGTGTCATAAACGGCCAAAACAGGCATAAAACGGTCAAATTCATAGCGGATGACCACATATTGACCTGAAACCACAGTGAAACATTTTAATTATTATTCATGATGTGTACGCGCAGACGGCACATCAATCAGACATGCGGTTTGCACGGTACGACTCAATATGCTTGTTTTAAGTGATGTGTGTGCTTCATAAACGCACGTGAGGGGGTTCCAAACGGGAAGAACCAAGTCTGAATGGCCTGAAATCAAAAGAAAAATACTGGTGAGTGATCTGGGAAGTGGTCGAGCAGACATGACATCAATCGGACGTGCCGTGTGCCCGCGGTGACCGAGAACGCTGTTCTGGTGTCATAAACGGCCAAAACGGGCATCAAACGGTCAAATTCATTGCGGAAAACCTCATTTGGACCTGAAACCACTTTGCAACATGCTAATTATTATTCATGATGTGTATGGGCAGACGACACGTCAATCAGATGTGCGGTTTTCCCGGTACGGCCCAATATGCCTGTTTTAAGTGATGCGCACGCTTCATAAACGCACGTGAGGGGGGTCCAAATGGGCCGAACGAAGTTCGAATGACCGGAAATTAGAAGAAAAATATGGGGGAGTTATTTGTGAAGTGTTAGAGTAGACGTCACGTCAATCGGACGTGCTGTGTGCCCGCGGTGACCGAGAACGCAGTTCTAGTGTTATAAATGGCCAAAACGGGCATCAAACGGTCAAATTCATTGTAGAAGACCTCAGATTGACCTTAAACCACCGTGAAACATTCTAATTATTAATTGTGATGTGTACGCACAGACGGCATGTCAATCGGACGTGCGGTTTGCGTGGTACGGCTCAATATGCATTTCTTAAGTGATGTGCGCGCTTTATAAACGCGCGGGGGGGGGGGGGGGGGGGGTCCAAACAGGCCGAACAAAGTCGGAATGGCCTGAAATCAGACGAAAAATACGGGTGAGAGATTTGTGAAGTGGTTGAGTAGACAACACGTCAATCGGACGTGCCGTCTGCCTGTGGTGACCGAGAATAAAGTTCTGGTGTCATAAATGGCCAAAGCAGGTGTCAAATGGTCAAATTCATAGTGGATGACCTCAGATTGACATGAAACCATCGTGAAACATTATAATTATTATTCATGATGTGTATGCGGAGACGGAATGTCAATCGGATGTGCAGTTTGCGCGGTACGGCTCAATATGCATGTTTTATGTGATGCACACGCTTCAAAATGCGCGTGGGGGGTCCAAACGGGCCTAACGAAGTCGGAATGGCCTGAAATCAGACGACAAATACGGGTGAGTGGATTTAAAAGTGGTCTAGTAGGTGGAACATCAATTGGACGTTCTGTGTGCCCACGGTGACCGAGAACGTAGTTCTGGTGTCATAAACGGCCAAAACGGGCGTCAAACGGTTAAATGCATAGAAAACGACCTCATATTGACCTGAAACCACCATGAAACATTTAATTATTATTCGTGACGTGTACATGGAGATGGCACGTCAATATGACATGCGGTTTGCACGCAACAGCTCAATATGCGCTTTTTAAGTGTTGGGCGCGCTTCCGAATGACCGTGGGGTGGTCCAAACCTGCCAAACGACGTCGGATTGACCTGAAATCGAATGACAAAAACAGGTGAGTGAATTTTGAGTTGTTCGAGTAGACGGCACACCAATCGGAGGTGTTGTGTGGCCACGGTGGCTGAGAACGCACTTATGGTGCCATAAACAGGCCTCAAACTGTCAAATTCAGAGCGTACGACATCGAATTAACCTGAAATCACAGGGGGAACACTGTAATTATTATTCTTGATGCGTACGAGGAGACGACACGTCAATCGGACATGCGGTTTGCGCACAACGGCTCAATATGTGCCTTTTAAGTGTTGAGCACGATTCCAAAACACGCATGGGGTGGTCCAAACCGGCCGAACAACGTCGGATTGGCCTGAAATTAGACAAAAACAATGGGAGAGTGAATTGTAAAGTGTTTGGGAAGACGGCACGCCAATCGGAGGTGCCGTGTGCCTACAGTGAACGAGAACGCACTTCTGGTGCCATAAACGGCCAAAACGGGCCTCAAACTGTCAAATTCAGAGAGTATGACATCATATTGACCTGAAATTAGTGGGGGAACACTTTAATTATTATTCTTGACGTGTAAGAGGAGACGGAACGTCAATCAGACGTGCAGTTTGCGCGCAACGGCTCAATATGCCCTTTTTAAGTGTTGGGCGCGCTTCCGAAACGCGTGTGGGGTGGTCCAAACTGGCCGACCAACGTCGGATTGTCCTGAAATCAGAATAAAACAATGGTTCAGTGAATTGTGAAGTGTTTGGGCAAACGACACACCAATTGGTGGTGTCGTGTGCCTGTGGTGACCGAGAACGCATTTCTGGTGCCATAAACGGCCAAAACGGGCCTCAAACTGTCAAATTCAGAGCGTACGACATCGGATTGACCTGAAATCAGAGGGGTAACACTGTAGCTATTATTGATAACGTGTAAGAGGAGATGGAATGTCAATCGAACATGCGCTTTGCATGCAACAACTCAATATGCGTTTTTAAGTGTTGGGCGCGCTTCCGAAACGCGCATGGGGTAGTCCAAACCGGCCAAACGATGTCAGATTGGCCTGAAATCGGCCCACAACAATGGTTGAGTGAATTGTGAAGTGGTCGGGTAGACGGCACACCAATCGGAGGTGCCGTGTGCCCGCCCTGACCGACAACACACTTCTGGTGCCATAAACGGCCAAAACGGGCCTCAAACTGTCAAATTCAGAGCGTACGACATCAGATTGACCTAAAATCAGATCGGAACACTGTAATTGTTATTTTTGACGTGTATGAGGAGACGACACGTCAATCGGACGTGTGGTTTGCATCCAACGGCTCAATATGCGATTTTTAAGTGTTGGACGTGCTTCCAAAAGGCATGTGGGGTGGTCCAATCCAGACGAATGACGTCGGATTGGCCTGAAATCGGACGACAACAACGGGTGAGTGAATTCAGAAGAGGTCAGGCAGACGACATGCCAAAAGGAGGTGCCGTGTGCCCACGGTGACCGAGAACACACTTCTAGTGCCATAAGCGGCCAAAACTGGCCTCAAACTGTCAAATTCAGAGCGTACGACATCAGATTGACCTGAAATCAGAGGGGGAACATTGTAATTAGAACCATAGAATTATCGATTTTATATTTTTAAAATGATAATCGAAATTATGAATATATTTTCAAAATCGTATACTTTCGATCTGTTATAATAAGTTTGAATTGAAATATGTTAATTTGTTTCAATTATATGTTTTTAGTCTTTATTTGGTACTAATTCTATTATTAAATTTTGATATGTAGTTATATTTGATGAGGGTTGCGGAGCATGGAAGATGAAGATGATATTTATGTGGAATTCATAGTATTTTAATATATTTTTTTTAAAAATAAAAGCTAGAGCGGACGCCATTTGGCGGCCACTGTAGCCTATGTTCGGGTCAGCTAAAGCGGCCGCCAAACGGCGGCCGCTGTTGGTCAGCCCTACAGTGGCCGCAAAATGGCGGCCGCTGTTGGTCATACCTGCTGGCCTTCAGCGGCCACCAAATGGCGGTCGCTGATAGCAACAATGACGAACCAAAAGTAGTCGCCGTTTGGAGGACGGTAGGCGGCCACTATAGACCTTTAGCGACAGCTTTTAGCGGCCGCTAAAAGTCATATTTGTACTAGTGATATTTATATATTTATTACTATTTATTAATTTATTTCTAGGTAATTAAATATAAAAAATATATATTATTTTATATTATATATGTATTCATGATTCACCATATATCAGTATACATTCATCTTATGCGTGTATATTTTATTTCACATAAAACAATTTAAAACTTATCTTCAACCCACCTTGTTATTATAACACCATGATAATGTGGTATTTGATATCAATTTTATATTTCCATGAATGTTGAATGGAATTTCATAATAATCTGTTGGAATTTTTGTTATCACAACCCCTGATGAGTGGAAAAATCACATCAAAATTAATATCCTATAAATGGGTTTTATTCCCATTAATTGAGTAATTTTTTGTGTTATATGACAAAATTTACCACAACAACACTCAATTTTATTGAAATATACTTCTTTATATATCATGTCACATTCTATTCTAAAATAATGTCAATGTCATAGGAAATGTTAAATCAATAATTTATTTTTTCAAATATATATGGGAGAATCCAAAGAGAATAATCCATTAAAATATTTTATATTTCAAAATATAATTATTAATTACTTTAATAAATCTAAAGAGCCAATTTTCAGTAACTAGATATGATTATTTTTATTGCTAATTAAAATTTTTATCTTAATATAATGACTAGTAATAAATTTGATCATGATGGATTCTTGTAGTGTAAATCTTTATTATTATTTTAAACCCACATAAATCAACTTATTTTCTCTCTTTATCAATTGATATCTTGATACTTGCTAAATGTTTTTTATAAACAAGAATCATATCATTCATACCAAAATTATATAGAAGTTTTCAAGTAGTATTTTCTTGTGGAATAAATATATTTTCTTTCATTTAGAATATTTGAAATCCTAATAAACACTTCATATCTAAAAAATTCAATCTAAAATATATTATTCATTCTAAAAGGAAACTCCTCACAAAAATATTATTTATTTAAGGGAAAAAATAAATTATAAATAGAAAATAATAATTATAGATATATCTTTATCTCATTTTATGTAGTGTTTGTTGATTACCTTTCCCTTTATAAATTTTAAGGACTTAAATAAAGTATATAAAATAGAATTACCAGCTCTTTGGAATCATTTTATTCTATATAAAACATCTTTAACTAATAAATATATCCATCATCAAATCTATGAAGTAAATCATCAGGTTTCTCAATATACACATTATATTATAACTATAAAATTAGAAAGGATGATTTGAAATCCTTTTAAAATATATTTTTTTGTATCAATATAGATAAATAATGAAAAATTATAATTTTTTCATCTGAGAAAATGGTGTGAATTTCTCCAAAAAATAATTTCCTTCCACATAAAAGTATCCCTTAAAAAGGATTTTTTCCTTATTTCTCATAACCTCTCAGTTTTCATTAGTCCTGTTATAAAATACCCACAATATTGTGATAAAAATCATATTATTTCTCTTGGATAACAAATCCCATGTATCATTCATCATGATATAATCCTATTCATAACTCATAGAATCAATACACACTTAGTGATCCACAGATTCATTCATGTCTCTCAGCTAATCAAAAAAATAAAATCTGTTATTTGTGGTTTTCCCCAATATTCTCCAAGTTGGACTGAATTATACATGATATTTGTTGATATTATTGAACTTTACCTAGTTTCTCATCATGTAATGAAATTAAAAATATTATTATTCATTAGTAAATATATTTGAGTAATCATTCTCAAACTCTCCTTTATCATAATTTCTAAATTTTTGTGATGAAAATTATCCAGCTTCTGGAAAAATTCTCATTCAACATCTTCACATATGAATGTTCTTATGGATGTGTAACTTTATTCTCTAAGAGTTATAAAACATATTAATTAGAATTATCAACTTTAAGATCATAAAATTTATTAAGAACTACCATTAATCATTTTCAAGAACCATTTTACCATGTTTAAAATCTTCTTTCTGTTAGGGAATGTTTTGGGTGAATTTTGGTGAATTTTGGATATTTTTGTAGAATTTTAGGGAAGTTCATTGTTGGAATATAGTTTTCCCAAACCCTATGGCCCCCCCAAAAAACCAAGAAACATTGGGAAGTGGAGTTTTTCATGGTCAATTAATTGTATAACCAAACCTACACATACCTAGGAGAAACTATTCTCCCTAGATAGTAGGGTGACAGAGTTAGGTCACAAATTTTTTCTAACTATGTGGCCCTTCAAAGAAACCATGTGCATAGAATTTTAATCTACTGAAATATTAATAAAAAATTCATAGCCCAAGGTTGTCATACCTAATCACCCTCATATGAACTAAATCAAATTCTTAATCTTTTAGAGGCTCTTGATTGGATACATATGCTCATCGAACCTTTTCTCTTGAGAAACAATGGTTTGGTGGGAGAAATCATCTAATCCATGGGTTGGGATCATTAATACGATAATGGCTCTCTATCTCAACCATGTTTCTCTCCCTTGGAGGGGGATGCATCCTCTCATTATTGATGTTATATAAATAGGTTTTAATGGATCTTGTTTCATTGGATCTTGATCATAATTTGTTGTCTTAAATCATCTTCACTATTTTTTTTATTATTATACCTTAAATAAATAGAAAAAGATAGGCATATATTGGTTAATGACCATTGGGTAGGTGGTATATATGCTAATTCTTATTTTATTAACGTTGAAATTAGGTTTTATTTTTATCATTAAATTTCTACTTTGTACAATTAAATTTAAATTTATAAAAGTGAATTGAATTCCTATGAATTTTTAAGAGCATTTATAAATCCCATATAATCCTTTAGAGATTATGAGACTGGGTTTAATAGACACCCATGTTGGCTTAAAATTTTATATAAATTTTAATTTTGGAATGATAATCTAGAATTAGATGATTTATATAATTAAACTATTTGTGAAATTTTTTATCATGTTAACTTATTGTAAATTATTATTTGGAATAGCATGAAATTGTTAATGATATATCTGATGATTGATGATAATTTGGTCAAATGGTTAAATAATACTTCTTCATATTGAAAATGGTATGGAATAATGATGAAGGGATATATTTCAAATGAAATGTTCCTATGTTATACATTTGAAAAAAATTCCTTAATGTGGAGCTTAGATATCAATGAATAAAAGAATGGTATTGGATCTGGATTGATCCTACATGTACACATGATATTGGTGTAAGAATGATTCTCTAATTACCGATGATTTTGGTGTTGGACTAATATTACATGTACCTAGGATTTTTGTGCTTGACTGGTGCTCTAAGTACCTATGATAATGACGCAGGATTGGACCTCTGAAAATCCATGTTATGGTTCCTGTAATGATGATCCAATTTACCAAAATGAAACTTGAATAAAATTATCTTGTACTTCTTGATGAATCAATATGTTGATCCAATTATATATAGTTTAGAATTCCACCTAGACGGAAGTGGATATTATTGACTCGGGAGTCACCAAGAACTTAAGGCGCAGTGCTGTTAATTAAATAATATTAAAAAATAATGGTACTTGATAACATTTTATTAAAATATTTATAATTACTGATATCAATCTATACACAGTTATATAGTAGATATTTATTTAGATACAATGGACTGGGGACCACTTAGTTGTATACACACCCTACTCAGGTTTCCATTTGGTACATGAGTGGACTTCGTGTTTTCTTGTTAGGATAAGGGAAAAAGCCTTATCATAGATGTATGCATTGGTATTTGGGAATGAATATCAGACATGATGTCTTGAACCATTTCGTAGTTTTTAGTGTGTCTTTATTTTGTGTTTTCATTAATCCCATAACATTTACATGGAATTACATATTTACTATTTTGGTTGAGGTCCACATTACCAATTACTAGATATTATAATGTGATACATGGTCCTTATTGGATATTGTTATTATTTTCTTGACTATTTTAATATTGACTTCCTCGATTTTGTTAATTTGATAAAAATAATATTCCCTTCGCTTGTGTCATGTTATACCCTCACTATTAGTCCACACCATCTAGCATATAGATAGATTCAAATGAGGTGATGTGGAAAAACATCTTAGGGAACCAATATGTGGAACCTTGGTCGGGTCATTACTATGTGGTATCAGATGTGTATTTCATTTTAATCATTCTACTTCTTGGAAATTTTATACATGAAAATATTATGTTACAGTTCTTGTAAATGTACTTGTGCATGTGAGTAGCTTACCCATGTATGATGGAAAAAAAGTTAACATGGTGGGATTGTTATTCATAATGTTTGGTACTATAGATGAATGTTATTTCACCTTTGGTAATCCACTTGTATTGGGGTGTTATTATTTAATGATATTTTACTCATACCCAGGTATGGAATGATATTTTAGTACATATTAATCATTCTATGTACTCAAGGATATATGTGACATGCATTATTTTAGGAATTTGCATGATATAAGTTTATGAGTAATTTTTTGAAAGATAAAATGATATTATTTAATTGTGTGATTTAAAATAAAATGTTCTTAATAATGAATTTATAAGTAATTTTTTTTTGAAAAATGGTAAAATATAATAGTTAAAAAAGATATCATATGGATCAAATAGAAATGATGAATGTTTTTTATCCAGTGTAATTCTTGAAATAGATTATAGATGGTTTAGGGAAGTGATAGTGCCATGGTTTTGAGTGTTTTCCAATGTATGTGGGGTGAAATGTAGTGTATTTATGTGAATATCTCTTATAAAAATGTGTTAATGATATGTTATGTATCCAGGGATGTGTTCTTGAAATGGTTGACACATGCCTCTATGGTGAATTTTTTTTGGATGAATAGTGATCATTACTCGAAATGAACCTTCATTAGAGGTAAAAAAGGCACCAATGATTTTATGTGAAGTGGTGGAATAGATGTTGTCTGATAAAATTTATCAAATTATGTAATTCCATGAAAAGAGTTAAGGTAGGATTTTTTGAGTATGATTGTTCTTACCTAGGACTTCCAGCATCAGCACCCTCCAATGTTAATAGGAGAGGGCAGACATGAGGTGGTTATGTTAAAGTTTGAATCTATCTATATAATCATAGATCATTTAGAGAATCATCTAATAAAAATATTTAAATAAGAAGCCTATATGTTACGTGGACAAGTGAAGCACTTGTATGATATCCATGCATAGGATAATAATTTGGAGTGAAATTTTTTGAATGAATTTTGTGAAAATTTATTGGAATAGTTTTTTCCAAAGATACTAATATAGTATATGTAGGTTTGGTTTATATGGGATACCAATGGAATCCTATCAGTGATGGACTATGTTGGCCACATCACCAACATTCATCACTTTTTCCTAGTTCTAGTATGAGATGAGGATGTTTTGGTGAGATGTTTTCATGATGTAAAAAATTGAGAGATTTAGGCCCATGGAAATATCTTCGGATTAAATAGGTTCACTGAGGTTGTGAATCAGGATCTCATTACCTAGGGGAACCTAAAGGAGGCTTCCAATGTAGTATATATATCTTCATGTAGATGAAAAGGATATATGTCTTATGAGCGTTGGAATCATCATTATTTAATCATTCACAATGGTAGTGGTGGATAGAGTAGTGATGGGAGAGGATCAATTATCCAAGGTAGAAATAGTGTGTTGATTCATCAGTGTGTTAGGCCATGTGAATTTTTTTGGCACTGACCTTGACCATCAATGGAGTGCTTAACATTGAGTATGATGGGACACTTAACAAAGTTCTTCTAGAAACCATAATTTATGGGAAGTTATTGAGGATATGGAATGGCCTATAGTATTTGAAGGTGGAATTTTACCCTATACCAGTCGAAAACATGGAGTTCTACTGGATGTGATGATGAGGGCATCGAAAATGGTACTTAGAGACTAGAGTTATTGTATCAGAAGACAAGTGTAGCACGGGGGGCTCAGAAATGAGCACTAGGTAAAGGGATATGATTGTTGAATGCAGTTCAGACTAAACTGGTTGATAGAGATCCTTGTTCATCGATTGTAAAATTTATAATTCATGTAACTTCTATTATAGGAATCAATTTGTTTGATATAATAGCTTCACATTTTTTTAACTATTAAACTTGTGGATGGTTTGGGTCTAATAGTAGAGTTTTGGTGTTATTTTATCACAATCAACACCCCATTGGGTGTACAGTAAAATAAAATTTTGTTTATATAAGGTGTGTTTAATCAAGAATGGTGAGTATGATTTCCATTGGGAACTATACATACAAGGTATTTAAGGTTTTGATTTTATTTTGGGTATATAATGGATAGTATCATACCGATACAACATCTACTATTATAGTTGGAAAGTGATTGTCACATATCATGAGGGTGAATAATATTATCTTCATGGAAAATGGGATATATAGGCAGGACATTAGTGGATAGTTCATTAGACATAGGGGGAGCCCACTCCCTAGGTTGTGATTATTTTTTTGAAACATTTGGGTATGAAGAATTTTTCCTATTCACCTATAGTGGATCGGTTATAGTACATGTTTCATGAAGAATTATTAGGGCTTCCACCAAGGAGATATATTGTGTTTATGATTGAGCTAATCCCTATATCTGAACTAGATTCGTTTCCTCTATATAGAATAGAACAAAAATGGATAATCTTATGAAATGACTCGAAGAATTTATAGACAAGGGATTTATCTATCCGAGTACACCACTATGGGGTTATCTAGTCTAGCATTCCAAAAATGAAGATGGAATATTTTTTTATGCATCGATTATAAGAAGTGAAATAGGGTGACAATTAAGATCTGATAACCTCTTCCACTTAGCGATGATCTTTTTGATGAGTTGAGGGGTTTTTGTGATTTCTCCTAGGTCAATTCTATATTAGGTTATCATCAACTAATTGTGAGACCATTTGATATACCATAGAACACTTTTCAGATCAAGGGTGTCCTTTATGAGTTAATTATAATTCCATTTAGATTGTCGAATTCCCCCAACAATATTTTTGGAAATAATTACTAGAATATTCCATCCATTCATGGCTCAATTTGTTTATTTTTTAATTTCCTACATCATATTTTACTCCTAGACTCATGAAGATCATTATAAAAATATTCAAATCATATTGATTTCAGTGAGAGCGAATTTTCCACGTGCTAAGAAATCTATGTGATGTTTCTAGACAGATATTGTTAATTTCATAGGTCATATCATCTCCGAGGAATGTGTGTATGTGGGACTTTAAAATTTTTAGGTAGTTTTTTATAGGAATATCCCAATAATATTTTGGATATTCAAATATTTTTGGGTTTTATAGGATATTATCAAAGGTGCATCATGTACTTTTCTTGTTTGGATACACTTCTTTTGGGTTTTTCCAAAAAGGGTATCAAGTTAGAATGTTCTGGAGCATGTAAGAATACCTTCCATGAGATAAAAAATAATTTTAACACCACACTAATTTTTTCCTACATGATCTAGTTGAGGAGTAGAACATTTTTGATGATGTGTATGGTATTCAAATTAGGGAAGTGTGGATACAGAGTTAACAAGTAATGGAATATGGATAAAAATGCTTGAGGACACATGAATGAAATTTTTCTACCCACGATCTCGAGTAGTAAGTGGTGGTTTATGCTTCAATGTAATGGAGACATTACTATCTTAGAAAAATATTTATAATTTAGATTAAGAAAAAAATATATAATTAGATACTTTTGGAAGGGGATTTAAATCTATAAGAGTGAATATGGTTTTATTATATGAAATAATTTTATTTTGAGCTACCCTATATACATGGGAAATCAAATAAGGTAAATAATGATTTGAGCAGAAAGTTAGAGACTCCGGTAGTATATCAGTATATTTCTATGTGGATGATGATGTATTTAACAGATGAAGTTCCCATGGATGTTCAAGTAGTGTAGGAATAATTGAACCTTTTGTCTTAATCTAATGAGGCTATACTTCTGACATGGATCATAGAAAGGAAATATGAGGATCTTGAGTAACTGGATTTCTGGGATACTTTGAATGTAGAGAGATACCTTCAGATTTTAAAATAGATGATTATGAGATCATCAATGTCAAGGTCTATATTTTTATTCCTACTTATACGTAGGAAGAGATGATATGTGATTTAATTCTTCGAAGTAGTCACTAAACCCTGGTTTGACCAAAATGTACTATGATATTTTTACATAGTATTAGTGGTCAAGAATGAAAATGGAGATTGTATGTTTTATGACATGATGATAGATATATCATTAAGTGAAGTTTAAGAATCATTAACATTTTAGTCTTTAACATCATATTCCCACACTGAAGTAGAAATTGGATGAATTATCCATGGAATTTATAGTATGTATTCTGAGGATGCCTTTGAAGAATTACATGATATGGGTGATTGTGGAAAAGTTCAGAAATTCGGCCCATTTCATTCCAATCTTGGAAAATTTTATGGTTTATTTATTGGGAGGCATATATTTTTCAGTGATTTTTCATTTTCAGGTCAGGACTTGATGTATAGTTTCAGATCATGATCAAAATTTCAATTCATTATATTTAAAAGTATTGTATAAGTCACTTGGTAATCATCTATTTTTGAGTACTTCTTTTCACCAATAGTTGGATGGGAAATCAGAGCATAATATTCAGGTGTTAGAGGACATGTTATGGGAATACATCATTATCATTGATGGATATTTTGAGAAGAACTTATCTGAGGTTGAGTTATCCTATAAAATATTTATAATGAATCTATTCAGATGGAACCATATGAGGAACAATATGGCAGGCCATCCCAAACAATTTTATCTTGGATGGAGGTGGGTGATTTAGAGTTTTTAGGAACAAGTATTATGAAGCGGACATCGAAAAAAGTTTATTTTTTAAGAAATGTATGCATACATCAAATAATATAAATAAGTCTTGAGCATATTGAAATCAATTACATCTTTAGTGTACAGTGGGCGACCATGTATTGCTTCGGGTTCCACAGAGATTGGTCATCATATGATTCAGAAGTAGGGAATCTTATAACACATGTTTGTTGAAATATTTTTTATTTTTTATATGAATGGGGTAATATTTTTTATATATAACACATAGGTATAGTGTTATGTGTGATTTCTTTAATTTGTCACAACTTCAGCATTATCACATGGACTCTTCTCATGTGATTGACATTGTTGATGTTGAGCATACAGTAAATGATTCTTTTAAGGAAAACCTGAATCATGTTTTGGAATATAATGAGAAATGTTTGAGGGGATATATCATTATTTTTTTCAATGATTTATGGTATCATTTTCACATTCAAGAGGAACCATGGAAAAGTGATGTAGATATTTATGCCTGATAGAACGACCTTTACTCTATAAAATCATTGTGGTAGTTAGAAGTGTAACATGAAGATGAGTTGCTATAAGGTGTGGAGAATTTAAGATACAAACGTTTATATATACCATCCATTACCCATTTTCAGGTCTATTTCAACCCTTCTCGTAATTTTCTTTTTGGTAATGACCCGTATCAATGGTGTTCTGATGAGTTTATTGAATTTATTTTGGGGGTGGTGGTTTAGTCAGTTCACAGGTTTCCCAGATTGTGTGCCATCCCCTAGAAAACCTTGAACAATTTGAAAGTGGGGGTTTCAATAGTTGGTTCATGGTTTAACCAACCATTCTATATATAGGAGAAAATATGAACCTAATATAAGGGGGTGCACATTTAGGATGAACAGTTTGTCTAATTATGAGTCCCATCTAGTAATCCGTCTGTGTATACTTTTAAACCCTGAAACAATAATAAAAAAATTCTGGGACCCCTTTCTTTTATCTTAATAAACTCCAATAAAACTAAATCAAATCATTTTGTTTTTTACTCTTTAGAGGATTTATGTTCCCCTAAAACCTTTTCTCTTGCAAAAAAATTATTGGATTGATGAAATCAACTCCTCTATGATTTGAAATCTATTCCTTGATTTATATTTTCTCCCTTATGTATTTCTCTACCTATGGAGAGGGTTAAATCCTTCCATTATTGATGTTATAGATTTGGTTTTAATGGATCCTATTATATTGGAACTTGATCCTAGGATTTGAACCAATGTCATCTTCACTATTTGCTAGCCATTCTACCTCAAATCTCAGGCCAAGTATTAGAGGAAGATCATAAATTATCCTAAAGTTGGTGGATAAGATGCGAATTCCCATAGTTTTGATGATGATATTATTTTTTAGTTTTTATCATTTCATATTAATTCTAAAAAATTATTTTTAGTTTTCAAAAATTGAATTGAATCCCAATGAATTTTTGAGACCCATCACGGATGAGTTGGAGCCATCAGATATTTGTAGAATAGGATTAATTACTACCAACTAGGTGTTCTAACATCATTGAAATGTTAATTGTGTAATTATAATGTTGAATTAGAGGATTTATTAAATTAAACCATTTGGGAACGTGTTTTGTAATGACCCAATCTTTTTAATTGTATTTGTTTCCATAATTTGTGGGTTATTTTATTATTATACTCAACATAACTATATCATTTAATTAATGAAGTGGGTATAATTAAAATGAGACCGTTGGGTTTCAATTGTTATATGACCATTGGTAAATATGATCATTGGTCAATATGATCATTGGAAACTATAATCTCAATGTTGTGTTTTTACAAATATAGTTTTCTTGGATAATTAATATAGAAAGAAGATTTAATGGTCTCGTCCACTAGATTTGGGGGCCATATGAAGCCCATCTGTCAGAGATTGGGAAGGAGGTAGCATCAGATGGCTTTGCTCTGGACTAATCCAAAGCCGAACTTAAACATTTGAAGCTTGAACAGAATCTCTTATGATCGAAGTTCAAGCTGATAGAAATCATCACTTGGGTAATCTTGTCTGAGCCTCCCCAAGATTATATCGCCATAGCACACCTAACACTTAGGTCCCATGCAGGTGTTATAAGGGGCCATGTAACGAAGCCTTAGTTACATTCTGTAATCCTTTTATATAGAAATTTTTTACATCTTATTATGGTAAAATTTATGAATTTCAAATGTCTGGATAAATATTTGATGAATTTATAGAAGTTTCTATTTATAGATTAATTATGGAAAAATGGATATTTTAAATATTTTTTTATTCTTTAGACAATTAATAATGTGAATTGATTTTCAAAAAACAGTCTTCTACAGTTGTGTTCAGTAAGAAATTTAGATTCTAATAAGATCAACATAATTTTTAGTGAATAGTAATATATGAATAGTAACATACCTGTATGAATAGAAATAAATAGTAATGAATAGTAAATTGACCAAAAAATAGAATCTTCACCCATGAATGTATAAATACATTTTAGACATCTTAAAAGTGAAAAAATGATCATAGTTTTAGTTTTTGTGTTTTTCTATGTCATAGATATTTTATTTAAAATTTTATAATTATTTAAATAATTAAAAATGGATATGTATTTTCATAAAAACTTAATCATAAATTGTTACTTTATTGTCTTATGGTTATACGATAATTTTATGGGACCATCATTACTTTCTTAAAGTATTACAAATGAGTCGTAGTTTAAATGTTTTATTTTTTGAATAAATAATGATTTTATTAAAATATTAAATTAAAAAAATTTGGAAAATTATTTTCTTAAAATTTATTTCATTCATGAATATAGTGCATTGATATTAGGTTATAGTGAATTTTTTCTATTTTCTAAAACAGTTAATTTTTCTGTGAATAGTAAAAATACGGTTTTCAGTTTTGGGTGTTTAATGCCATCATTGATGATGCAATAATGATGTAAATAATATGGTAGACTTGTTAATAGTAATACACGTTATGAGGTGTCCCAAGTGGCCAATACTATGGGAAAATACCATGGTAAAGCCCATAGTTTTTCAAATACCACCAAAGAGGTGTCCCTCTGAAATTAATAAATCATTCCCTCACTTTTCCTATAAATACAAAGTCATTTCCCTCATTCACTTCATTCCAAAATCCTCCTCAACAGAGATCTGGTCTCCATACATCCTAGAGAGTCCTCCCATGGTTCTCAAAATCCTCCCAATGTCCCGACCTTCAATATTTCGAATTTACTCTTCAAGGTAAGTGAGCCTTTCACCGTCCTCTTTTAAGTCATGACTTCATTTATGTTATGTCTTATACTTCCATTTTATTATGTGGGGGATTGTTATTCTATATATTTATAACTATTCATTTCATTTTCGAATGATGACAGCCCCTTTTAGATCTCATCAATTGATTTTTCTGAATTTGTAAGTGATGTCGTTAGGCTGCCAAATGTTTTATAAAATAAATCGCATATTCTCTTTCCTTTCAAGATTCCATTTCATGTGGTATACCATTCAAAAATCCATACCATGTTATTATCCCCATGTTATTCTTCCATTATACTCTATTATATGTTATTTATTAGTGGGTTACCCATGTTCCCTCTCTTTTTAATGTTTTCTAAAACCATGTTATAGAGCCGTTAGGCTATGGAATTTTCATCTGAAAATCTCTCTCTTTTTCTCAAGAAATTATCTTGTATTATTTATGAGAATACCCAAATATATTTTCATTTATATGGGTATTCATCAATACATAAAATCTATCTATTTAATTTTTTAATTGACATACATATAAGCCTCACTAAATTTCCATGGGTTACAAAAGACATAATGATCTTATTTTTAAATAATTTTTAAACGTCACGATTTTCACATGAAACCCATTTCATTGATTATATTTGGGTTATTTATAATATGTTTGATTACGATATATATGAGTCACATGAAAATAAATACATATTATGGTTTCACCCTGATAGATCTCCAATGAATTGGGTAAATATTTTAATCTGAAGAGATAACAAGTTTCATGATACCTTGCTGAATAACCCTGGTAAATTTTATGACACCTCGTGGATAAACCTTTGTGATATGTTCATGAATATCTAAATGAAAAGATGTAGCCACATATTAAAGTTATGATTCAAGTTCTATTTATTTTTATATTACTATTCATCTATTTCTTATGCCTTTATGATTCATATCATGTTCTTATTAATATTCCTCAAGATCACATGTCAACTACTTCACTTGTTTTACTTACTGAGCCTTCTTCTCACCCTTTCCATTGATGTATGTCTCCAGGTCATAAGATGCAGAAATTATAAATAGAATAAACCTATAGTGAAGCCTTACAAGTGAATTAAAAGGATGTTTTATATTGTTTTCATGTCTTATATTCCTGATTTCCATTACAATATACTTTCAAGATCCTATATATATAAAATGTAATGAAAAGTTATGTAATAAAAAGGCGAGATTCCATAGTTTGTATCAAAGTATTGTTTAGTTATTTATGGAAATTTGGCTATGAAAAGATTAGGAAGAATCATATATAAAAGTTTAAATATATGAAAAATTCATGGTATATTGGTGAGTATTGAGTAAGTGGTTTGTAAAGAAAATACGTCCCTGTTTTGATACGAGTAGGTAGAGGAAACTTTAGAATAGAGGTACCTAGAAGTGAAAATGCCGACTAGGAGTTTTGGGATTGACCCGGGGTATCATGGTACATGAAAACGGGTCTTACTTCACTCTTGTTTATGAAACTCATGGAGGATATATATGTTTGGTTAATAATAATATTTTTATAAATCATTATGAAGGATTTATATAGAAATGTAATTATTTAAAGAAGTTTTAATACATAAATTCATTTATTGTTAAATGATTCATAGATGAAATAATATTCTCACTAAGGTTTTTTTTAGAAATGGAAAGCAATAGGAGGAACTGTGAAAATGGTTACCGCAATGGACCATGTGCTGACGGCCCTCTGAGGGAAGCTAGAATGGAAACATTCATGCGAATGATGAATCAACTAACTCAAGTTATGGGAATTAACTTGAATCAAGTATGGAGACTGATCTCACCGTGAAGGGAACAAAATTTTCTTGAGTGCTTTATTTGTCAACAGTTACCAACCTTCAGTGGATCGACAAACCCATTGATTGCGGAACAGTGGATCCGCTCTATAGATATGATCTTTTTTGTTCTCCATTGTTCAGAGAAAGAGAAGGTCACCTAGGCTATCTATCACTTAGAGGGAGAAGCTTATCAATGGTGGGAACTGAATAAAAACATAAGGCAAAGAGTGGAGGATGAAGCTATGGAGTGGGAAGAGTTCAGAGGGATCTTCTTTAGTAAGTATTTCCCTTCTTCCATGAGAAAAAGAACAGATAAAAAGTTTCCTAAGCTGAATAATAATGAGAATGAATCTTTGGGAAGCTACAGGATAAACACTACAAGGCTTTCATGTTACACCTCTAGCTTTTTCATTGATCCAATTGGTAAGGACGATAGATTCTTCAGTGGACTGAACCTCAGCTGTGGAAGAATCTAGTCAATCGAGACAATGATAGCTATGAGGAGATCGTGCAGAGTACGATGAAAGTTGAGCTGGAGTTTGGTGAGGCACAATGGTCTCATAAATCCAACGATAAGAAGAGATAGATAGAGCCTAACATAGGGAGGAATTTTGATCCGGGAAGAGGAGGAAGGAAAGTGAAACATCCCACGTGTAATAAATGTGGAAATAATCATTCGAGGAACTTCCTACTAGGGAGAGGTAAATGCTACAAGTTTGGAAGTGATGCAAAAATTGCAAGGAATTTTCGTAGTGAGCTGAAACCTCACTATCCAAACACTAAAGACAAGGGGAAGATGGTTCAGGCCCTACCTGATGTCCATTGCATTAAGTGTGGACCACATGGGCAATTCAACAATCATTGTCCAAATCCAAGGGCAGAAGAGAGGAACCACCATCTGCCTCAACAAAGGCCAAGGGAGTGAAGTGGTGCTTTTTCAATCATGAAAGCTGAAGTTGATGATCTAGATGATGTGGTAGTAGGTACTCTTGTTTTTCTCTCAAAGCTAGAAAGTACTTTGTTTGATTCTGGTTCTACGTATTCCTTTATTTAATCTATGTTTTCAAATAATTTTGAATCAACTCCTGATTTACTAAAATTAGAGTTATCAATCAAGACACCAGGTTGGATTATCCAAGAATCATTAGTGTTTAGAAACTATAGTATTTACATTAGTTAGAAAAATCTTATCTCAATTATTGTAGTCATTCCCATGCTAGAATTCTACATTATACTAGGGATGGACTGGCTCTCAATGTATAATACTAAGACCAAATGCAGAAGAAAAGAAATATCAGTAGTCTTGAATAGAGAACCTATAGTTATCTTCCAAAGAGATATATCTCAACTTTATCTTTGTCTAGAAGAACCTACTATATCATTTTTAAGGAGTTGATCAATGAAGAAGATGAAAAAAATGAGAGATAGAGGATAGAAAATGTCCCCATCATTCAGGATATGTTGATGTATTTCTTAAGGAGTTACCTGGACCTCCCCCAGAAAGAGAGGTAGAGTTATCTGCTGAACATGAACTTGAATCTCATCTAATATCAAAGACCTCTTAGTGGATGGAAAATGTGGATTTGGAGGAATTAATGAAATAAATCCAAGATCTTTGGGATAAGTAATTTATCTGACCGAGTGTGTCTCCTTGGGGTGCACATGTTCTCTTTGTGAAGATGAAGGATGGATTGATGTGGCTATGTATTGATTATAGAGAACTGAACGGGATCACAATGAAGATCAAATACCCTCCTCCATGAATTGATGACTTATTCGACAAACATTGTGGTGCTCAATTCTTCTCTAATATTGATCTTTGATCTGGTTATCATCAATTGAGGGTGACGACAAAATATATTCCAAAAACTGCCATTCGATCAAGATATGGGCATTATGTGTTTGTTGTTATTCCTTTTGGACTGAATAATGCACCTGCTATTTTTATGGATATGATAAATATAGTCTTTAAAGACTACCTTGATATCATTGTGGTAGTTTTATTGATGATATTATGATATATTCCAAAAGTCGTGAAGAGCATGAGTATCATCTAAGGGTTATTTTGCAAACTCAACGGATGGAGAGGCTTTTTGGAATGTTCAGTAAATGTGAATTCTTTTTAAAACATGTTGGTTTAATGGGAAATATTATTATAGATGAATGAAACACAGTTGACCATGAAAAGACCACAGTTTTATAGGAGTGGCCTCAGCCTACAAAAATAACTGAAATTTGTAGTTTCCTTGGTTGAACGGTATATTATAGGAGGTTTGGGAAATAATTTTCACGACTTTCGTATATATTATCAAAGTTAACATGAAAAGAGGTCAACTTCATCCGAAAAAAGGAGTGTGAGTAATGTTTCCAAGAGCTGAAGAAGAGATTGGTTACTGCACCCATCTTAACACTGCCCTCAAGTGGAGATCGATTCGTTATTTTAGCGATGAATCTCGGAATGGGTATGAGTGAATCCTTATGAAAAATTAAAAATTAATTGCTTTTGCATCTCGACAGTTGAATACTAATGAGCATAAATATCCGACACATGATCTGGAGCTAGCTGCGGTTGTTTTTGCTCGGATGATATGGAGGCACAATATTTATGGGGAGAAATGTGATATGTACATAGACCATCAATGTTTGAAGAATATTTTCATGAAAAAGGAATTTAACATGAGACATAGGATATTATTGGAACTTCTCAAAGATAATTATTGTTCAATTCATTGTCATCCCGGAAGATCAAACAATGTCACTGATGCATTAAGTAGGAAGGACTCAGTTGTTCTTTCAATGATGAGGATTCAAAGAGATCCTTCGATCAATGACCTACTAAAACTGGACGTGGGAAGTATAAAGGAATGAAAATCATCAACCCTAACCCAAATGGGTTCTCAACTGTAATAACTATAGAAGATCATGAAATCTCAAAAAAAGATCCCATTCCACAGAAGAAGTTTAAGGGTGTGAAGGATGGGAAGTTTCCTGAGTTCAATATTGATCAAGAAGGTGTACTGAAATTTTGTAGAAGACTTTGTGTTCCATGTACTCTAGAAATAAAGAAGCAGATTATGGATGAAGCTCATAGCTCTACATTCCCAATACATCATGGAAGCACAAAAATGTATTGGGACCTTCGTGATCATTATTGGTGGGATAATATGAAAAGGGAGATTGATGACTACACTTCATTGGGCCTGGTATGTCCACAGGTGAAGGCAGAGCGACAATTTCCTAAAGGGGTATTGCATCCTTTACCCATACAAGCATGGAGTTGTGACAATATCACTATGGAATTTTCCCTGGTCCCCCAAGAACTTCCAAAGGAAACAATGTGATATGGGTTATTGTGGACCGTCTCACCACAAATGCCTATTTTATCTCCATTCAGGAAGATTTCCCTCTTGATCAGCTTGCCAAGATTTACGTGAAGAAAGTGGTAAGGATGCATAGAGTTCCACTATATATCGTATATGATCGTGATCCATGGTTCACATCAAAATTCTGGAGAAGTCTTCAACAGGATCTGTGAACTCAATTGAATTTCACTATGGACTATCTCCCCCCAAAAGATGGACAATCCGAAAGGACTATTCAAACACTTGAGGATATGCTGAGAACATGCTCAATGGAATTTAATGGTGGATGGGATCAAAATCTACCTTTTGTTGAGTTATCTTATAAAAATAGCTTCTATTCGAGCATTCAAATGGCACCCTATGAAGCTCTATATGAGTAGCATTGTAGATCTCGTACATGTTGGGATGAAGTTGGTGAGTGAATTCTTTTTGGGCCTGATATTGTGCAATAGATAACTGAAAAGGTCCATGCCATCCAGCAACACATTAAGACTGCTCAGAGTTAGTAGAAGAGCTATGCAGACGACCATCGAAGGGACATGGAGTTTAATGCTGGTGAAAATGTATTTCTTTTAATTTCCCCTTGGAAGAGAGTCATGTGGTTTGGGATTAAAGGGAAGCTCAACCCTAGGTACATTGGGCCCTATGAAATCCTTGATCGCATAGGAGCAGTGGCCTATTGGCTTTCACTTCCTCCAAATCTAGCACAAGTTCACGATTTCTTCCATGTATCCCTCTAGAGGAAGTACATACCACACCCTTCACATGTACTAAATCTGGAGGTGGTACAATTGGAACATGACCTCACTTGTGAGGAGTAGCCAGTGTAGATCTTGGATTATAGAGACATGGTACTACACAACAAGACTACCCACCTTATTAAGTTGTTGTAGAGAAACCACAAATGTGAATAAGCCACGTGGGAATCATAGGAGTGTATGAGACATACGTACCCACACCTTTTCTCATTAGAGGGTATGAGATAAAATTTTGGGGATGAAATTTCATAAGTGGGGAAGAAAGTAATGACCCAAAATTTTAATTTATATTTGTTTCTTAAATTTGTGTGTAATTTTATTTTTATAATAAACCAAACTATATCCTTTAAGTAAAGAACTGGGCATAATTAAAATGAGACCATTGGGTTTCGACTGTTATATGATTGTTGGTCAATATGACAATTGTAAACTATAATATTAATGTTGTGTTTTTATAAATATAGTTATCTTGGTTAATTAATACAGAAAGAATATTGAATGGCCTCCTCCAGTAGACTTGGGCCATATGAAGCCCATCTGTCGGTGCTTGGGAAGGAGGTAGCATCACTGGGCTTTTCTCTAAACCAAGCCCAAGCCAAACATCAACATGTTAAGCTTGAATGGAATCGACTAAGGGATAATTACAAGCTGATAGAAATCACCACATGACAAATGATGTCTGAGCCACCCCAAGATTCTATCACCATAACACACCTTACAATTAGGTCCTATGTAGGTATTATAAAAGGATATGTAATGATGCCTTAGTTACTTTCTGTAATCCTTTTATATAGATAAAAATTTACTTCTTTTTATGGTAAAATATAAGAATTTCAAATGTCTGGATAAAATATTGGATGAATTTAATGATTTCTTTTATTGATGATTTTTGGAAGAGGGTGTACCTTAAATATTTTTTATTCTTTAAATAATTAATATTGTGAATTTATATTCAAGAAATGGTCTTCTACTGTTGTGTTAAGTAAAAAATTTAGAGTCTAATAAGATAAAATTAAATTTTAACGAATAGTAAAGTATGAATAGAAAAAAACATGTATGAATAGTAATGAATAGTAAATAATATTAAATTGACCTGAAAAATAGAAACATCCCCCATGAATGTATAAATAAATTTTAGAAATCTTAACTGTGAAAAAATGATCATAGCTTATGTTTTTGTATTTTTGTATGTCATAGATATTTTATTTACAATTTTATAAGTAATTTAATAGTTTAAAATGGAAATATATTTTCATAAAATTTAATAGTAAATTTTTACTTTATATTTTTATTGTTACATGATAATATTATGGGACCTTGATTACTTTTTTAAGGTGATATAAAATGAGTTATAGTTTGAAAGTTTTATTTTTGGAATAAATAATTATTTTATATAAACATTAAATTAAAAATATTTAGAAACATATTTTCATAAATGGAGTTCATTTTCTAATTTAGAGCATCAATATTAGGTTTGAGTGAATTTTGGGGATTTTTCTGAAATAGTTGATTTTTCGGTGAAGAGTAAAAATACAGTTTTGAGTTTTGGGTGTTTAATGACATCATTGATGTTGTAATAATGATGTAAATAATCTGGTATAATTTTGAATAGTAAGATATGTTATGAGGTTTCCTAAGTCTCCAATACCATGGGAAAGCCCATGGTTTCGAAAATATCGCCGAAGAGGTGTCTCTTGGAAATTTATAATTTATTCCCTCAATTTTCCTATAAATAACAAGCCATTTACCTCATTCATTTCATTCCAAAATCCTCCTCATTGATGTTATAGTCTCATTACCTCCTAAGGATTCCTCCCAAGGTTATCTCAAGCCTCCCAAGGTCTTGACCTTCAAGCTTTCGATGTTACTCTTCAAGGTGAGGGAACCTTTCACCCATCTCTTTTTAGTCATGAATTTCTTTTATGTTATGTATAATAGTCCAATTTTATTATGTGGGGGCTTGTTATTATATATATATATACTATGATCTATGTCATTTAAAAATGATGATATACCCTTTCCTCTCTCATCAATTGATTTTTATGTATTTTTAAGTGACGTTGTTGGGATGTCGAATTTTTTGTAAAAGAAATCACATCTTCTCTTTCCTTTCAAGTTTTCTTTTCATGTGGTATGACATTAAAATATCAGTACCATGTTCTTATACCCATGTTATTCTTCCTTTAGATAGTATTATAAGTTATTTATGTGTGGGTTAACCCAATACCCTCTATTTTTAATAATTTCTCAAACCATGTTATATGACCGTTATGCTGCAGAATTTTCATCTGAAAATATCTCTCGTTTTCCCAAGAAATTTTCTTGTATTATTTATAAGAATTCCCAAATCAATTTTAATTTCTAGGGGTATTCATAAATACGTAATAAATATCAATTTTATTCTGGAATTGACATACATATAACCCTCACTTCATTTCCATGGGTTATAAATGACATAATGATCGTATTTTTATGTACTTTTCAAACGTCACGATTTTGACATGAAACCCATTTCATTGATTCTATTTGGGATATTTATGTAATGTTTGATTATGATATATATGGGTCACATGAAAATAAATACATATTAATGGTGAGCATTGATTGTGCTTCAATGCATTTGGTAAAGAATTTAATCTCTAGAGATGACAAGTTTCACGATACCTTGCTGAATAACCCTAGTAATTTTTATGACACCTCAGGGATAAACATTGGTTATATGTTCATGAATGTCTAAAGGAAATGTTGTAGCCAATTATTCAAGTTATGATTCATGTTCATTTTATTATGATATTTCTATTCTTGCATTTCTCACACCATTATGATTTATATCACATTCTTATTAATATTGCTCAAGATCACATGTCATCTATTTAACTTTTTTTCCCTACTAAGCCTTCTGCTCACCTTTTCCTTTGACGTATGTCTCCAAGTTTTGAGATGCAGCAATTCAACATAAGATAAACCTATTATTAACCCTTACACGAGTATTAGAAGGATGTTTTAGGTTTTTTTCATGTATTATATTTCTGATTTCAAAGACACTAGAACTTAAAGATCTTCTATATGTAAAATGTACTGAAATTTTATGTAATAAAAAGGAGGGATGACATAGTTGGTATCAAATTATAGTTAAGTTATTAATGGAATTTAGGCTATGATAACATTATAAATAATCCTATATAAAAGTTTAAATATAGGAAATCTTCCCTGTATTTTGGTGAGTATTCAATTAGTGGTTTATCAAAAAAAATACATCTCTCTCTACATAAGAGCAGGTAGAGGCGGCTCTGGCACAGAGCTACCTAGGAGTACAAACTCCAACTAGGATTTTTGGGCTTGACCTAGGGTATCCTGGTATATGACAATGAGCATTGCTGCACTATTGGTTATAAAAATCCAAGGGGATATCTTTGGTTAATCATAATCATTTTATGAATCATTGTAAAGGATTTATAGAGAAATGAAATTGTTTAATGAAGTTTTTAGACATAATATCCTTTATTTTTAAAATATTTATAAATAATATAAGTTTCTCTTTAAGGATTTATTCTTATAGAAGTGGAGGTAAATAAGGGGAACTGTGCAAATGGTGACCGCAATGGACCATGTGGTGACAACCCTCCGATTGAAGCCAGAATGGAAACATTCATGGGAATGATGAACCAACCGACTCAAGTTATGGGAAATAACTTGAATCATGATAGGAGACTGATATCACCACGAAGGTAACATCATTCCATTGGGTCATTTATGCGTCAATGACAACCAAAATTTAGTGGATTGACCTACCCATTGATTGCTGAACAATGGATCAGCTCAATAGAGAATATGTTTTCTATGCTCCGCTGTTCAGAGCAAGAGAACGTCACCCGGACTATTTATCTCTAAGAGGGAGAAGCTGATTAGTGGTGGAAAATAATTAAAAACATGAAAAAAAGAGTGGAGGTTGAAGTAATGGAATGGGAAGATTTCAGAGGGGTCTTCATCAGTAAGTATTTCCCTCATTCCATGAGAACAAAAATGGAGAAGGAGTTTCTCAGGCTGAAATAGAAATAGAATGAATCTATGGGAAGGTATGAGATGAACTTCACAAGGCTTACATGTTACACCTCTGTCATTTTCAAGGATCCATGTGGTAAGGTTGATATATTTGTCGGAGGAATGAGACCTCATATGAGAAAGAATATAACCAACCGAGACTATGATAGCTATGAGGAGATCATGCGGTGTGTGATGAAAGTCAAGCTGGAGTATGGTGAGGCGCAGTAGTCTCATAAATCAAATGACAAGAATAGATTGATGGAGCCCAACTTTGGAAGGACTTTTGATTAAGGAGAAGAAGGAAATCAATTGCAACGTCCCATGTGTAATAAATGTGTAAAGTAGAATTTGAGGAACTTCCTGCTCGAGAGAGGGAAATTCTACAATTGTCGAAGTGATTGCCATATTATGAGGAATTGTTGTTGTGAGGTGAAGTATCAACTTCCAAACACTAATGACAAGGAAAGATGGTAAAAGCCCTACCTGATGTCCAGGGATTTAAGAGTGGACAACATGCGAACTTCACCAATCATTGTCCAAATCCACGGGTAGTGGAGGGGAACCACCATTTTCCTCAACAAAGGCCAAGGGAGAATGGTCATGCTTTTTCTACCACGAAAACTGAATTTGAAGCTTCGAATGATGTGGTAGTAGGTACTCTTGTTGTTCTCTCAAATATAGCAAGTACTTTGTTTGATTCTTCTTCTACTAATTCCTTTATTTCTTGCAAGTTTTAAAATAATTTAGAATCAACTCATGATTTTCTAAAAGTAGAGTTACTATTCAAGACTCCTGGTTGAATTATCTATCCATCATCAGTGTTTAGAAACTCTATTTTTTACTTTAATGAGAATAATATTCTCACAAATCTATTAGTCATTCCCATGCTGAATTTAGACATCATTCTAGGGATAGAATGGCTCTAAAAGTATAATGCTAATATAAAATGAGGAAATAAGGAAATATCAGTAGTCTTGAATCGAGAACCTATAGTTATCTTACAAGGATAGATATCTCAACCTGATCTTTTTCTTGAAGAACCTCATATATCATTTTCTATGGAGTTGATCAGTAAAGACGATGAAGTGACTGAGAGTTTAATGATAGAAAATGTCTACATCGTCCAGGAATACGTTGATGTATTTATTGAGGAGTTACTTGTTCCTCCCCCAGAAACAGATGTAAATTTATCTATTGAACTCGTACATGGATCTCATCAAATATCAAAGACCCCATATAGGATGGAAAATTTGGAGCTAGAGTAATTAAGGAAACAACTCCCAAATCTTTTGGAGAAGGTGTTTATTTGACTGAGTGTTTCTCCCTGGGGATCACCTATTCTCTTTGTGAATAAGAAGGATGGATTGATGCCATTATGCATCAATTATATGGAACCGAACGAGATCACAGTGAAGAACAAATACTTTCTTCCAAGAATTGGTCACTTATTTGACCAACTTCATGGGGATTAATTATTCTCTACGATTTATCTTCGATCTGGTTATCATCAATTGAGGGTGAAAAAAGAATATATTCCAAAAATTGACTTCTAATAAAGATATGGGCGTTATGAGTTTGCTGTTATGTTTTTTGGACTAACTAATGAACCTAATATTTTTATGGATTTGATGAATATAGTCTTTAAGGACTACCTTGATAACTTTTTTTAGTTTTTACTGATGATATTATGATATATTCCAAAATTCGTGAGGAGCAGGAGGATCATCTATGGGTTATTTTGAAAACTATATGGATGGAGATGATTTTTTGAATGTTCAGTAAGTGTGAACTCTGGTTACAACATGTTGCTTTGTTGGGGCACATTATTACCAATGAAGGAATCCCAGTTTACCCTTTAAAGATGAATGTTGTAAAGGAGTGTCCATAGCCTACAACAATAACTGAGATTTCTATTTTCTTGGTTTAGATAGATATTATAGGATGATTGTGAAAAACTATTCATGTCTTTACAATCCATTAACTAAGTTAACTCAAAAAGGAGTCATGTTCATATATATCATCCTCCTCATATAATATTATGCTGTGTTTATGTCATCCCCACTATATGACATTAATTTTCCCATAAATTTTCTTCATTATGTGATGTTATATGTTTTTTACATAATACACACAATATAATGTGAAACTATGCTCACATATTCAGATCGTATGGATTTAAAGTATTTATATATCTTCCTAATTTTATGATGTTAAACTACATGTACAACATTCACACTGTATGATGTGAAACTATGATTAAAATTTCCTCATCAGATTATATTAGAATGTGTGTACATCATCACCAATATATGATGTTAATTTCCATTTCATCATCCCAGCCATATGATATTAAACTGTGTGTATATCATCATAACCATATGTCATTAAGCTACCTTTATATCTTCCCCACTATAGAAATTTAAATTGAATGTATATCATTATCATCATATGATGTTAAACATTTTATACATAATCCTCACCATATGATGTAATGGTGTATAGGCATCATTCATTCTATATTTTGTTAAATTGTATGTACATCATCCTCACTATATGATGTTACATTTCATGAACATCATCCACAGTGTATAATGTCAAAATTCATGTACATTACCCTCACCATAAGATGTTATGCTATTTTTACATCATTTTCACCGTATAATTTAAAACAATGTTTACATTATCCTCAATATATGATGTTAAAATATCTGTACATCATCCCCACAGTTTGATGTTAAACTACGTGTACATGGTCCTAACTATATGACATTAAACTACGTGTTCATAATCCTCACCATATCATGTTAAACCGGATGTACATTGTTTTAACCAAATGATGTAAAATTGGTTGTATATAATCCTTATATTATGACATTTAACATAGTATACATCATCCTCACCTTATGTTGTCAATCTATGTAAATACAGACCTTATTATATGATGTGAATCTACGAATCATCTTAGCCCCTCACATGAGAAGCCCCTTTTCCCCTTCAGTTTTGGTCAAATACTTAATCATTCATGTTTGTTGACTGTTACTATGAATATGAGATGAATTTCCCATTGGAAGATGATTTTAACCTTTTTTCATACCAATAATCCTACACAATTTCCTCAAATCTATAGTTGCTTAATTCTGATGTTATTGAACTGGATTCGAATCTTCCAACAGTTCATCCCCATGATTCTTATATCTATAGATTTATATACCCATCATCTTTCATATCTGAACACCCCCCAACTAAAATATTTTATGGACACACAATATCACCTATTATCATCGTTAAATGAATTGAAATACTTCTGATGACACTAAGAGACATGTATCATGTTTTTCACATAGTAAATGGTTGACCTCTTGTGTTTATCCCCATCCTTAGTATTGTGATAGTGGAAGTTGTGTTTTAAACATGTTCAACTATCATCCTCTATCATCAAATCACCACCATTGTCTACCAAATTATAAGTGTCTCAATTCACTCTATTTAACATACATTCTTATTTAGGTAGAATTCAACTTCACTGGCATTACCCCTCTCATGCACATTTGGACATTGTTAATCAAGTTAGATGTGTAGAGTTCCACATATCAACCAAAGAACTACTAGTCAAAAAATCCCAATGGTGATTAATTTCTAAGTAGGATCACAATATTGTAGGGCTCAGGGTAAGGCATTTTCCTCAGATCATTCCTTGGAATGTAGTCCTCCTCACCCACCTTGTCCTCATTAGACCCCTTTCTGAGGAGGGGGGGGGGGTAATTTTTTGGATATAAAAATGAATGAAATAATTTGTCAAATGTATTGAAGCCTAATCCCTAGTTTATACCATTTTAATGAGATTTATTTAACTATTTTTGGATCCCCAATGATTTTATAGATCATAAATTTGGTCGTTCAAAGTGAAAAACCCGAAAATAGACATAACGGGACATTCTAGAAAAAATATATAATATCACAAAACATTGGCCATGGAATTCAATCTTTCATGAGTGAAAATAAAATCAACATATAATGACTATAATATATGGAATTCACATTGTTTTTTGAATCATGTCATGGTAACCTTCATGTGAATAACTCTGGTTCATGGAAGTCACATGGCCACACAATGCTTGAGGAGGTAACATCCATGCAGTGTAACTCTAGTTTGAGGAAGTCAGATGGCCTTTCAAATATTGAAGTAGTAACCTCAATGTAGAGTAACTAAGGTTCATAGATTTCATGTGGTATCATATAGCTTTATTTCATAACCTCTACGTAGAAAAACTCTAGTTTTAGAAAGTCTCCCATAACACCTAACTTATGGTAGTAACCTACACACAATGTAGGTTTGATTCATGGAACCCCATAACTTCTCTCATAAAATAATATGGAAGCCTCCATATTTCATGAAACCTAGTCCTCACCTCTATTGATCATGTAAATACCCCCTAAAGACATCATTTAGAGGAGGACCCTTTGAGCATTAACATCGCTCTCTATATTTGTGAAACTCTAAAGAGCTTCTCCAATTTTCATAATCCATACCCTTTGGGAAACCTTTGGAAAATTCCCCCACATGACCCCTTACATATATGGGTTAGTATTTGAGATTATTTTGTGAATCATAGATCAAAGAATGAAACAATTCATGTTAGATGGTCATGCCTTGTTAAACAAAATATTTAATGAAACTCCAAAGTTTCATGGAACAGTGTTTTCCATGACCATTTAGATCCCTCCTTTAGCAGAACATCCCTTCAAAAAATTTGACCCACATTAAAAAACCCATGTCTTTCACGAAACCCATATTCTTTAAAAAAACATATTTCTCGAAATCTCTTAAATCTATGCCTATTAATCTATAAATCATGGAATTTTCCCCCTCACCCCCAATTAGAATCATTATCAGGATGCAGTCTCACACCTCCAGCTAAGACCCTTCACTATTGTCATTAACACTAACGAAAAATGTGGAGTCTCACAATAATCTTATCAGGACAGGTTGTGGAATTAGTTTTTCTACTAATATAACCACAATATCAACACTATTTAATGACAAGAGTCCAGATACGTCTCCCCACTCATTAAAAACCCACATGTCTGCATACTCCTCTCCGTCAATTTCCTATTCAATGAATTGATATTCTCCTACTACATTCCATGAATATGTTGAGTAAAAATAATCATCAAGGAACTCATAAAACCCAATAACCTATTTCCTATTTCAGGATAATATAGAGAGGTTTTCTCTTTCCTAATTACTAAATATTTAATTTCTGGAAATCCTCTACAAAGTTCTTCTCCCTTGATGAAGTTAACATATTTTATACCCTATATTAAAAGAAAAGGAATCATCATGTGACACTCAAGAGATAAATTATGCATGATGTGTAAGATTCCTCATGCTATGATGATAATTTTACATCTATACACCTCACTACAAGACTTTAAACTATAGTATACCATATGTTATGAGAATATGATTCCTCCAATGAAAAGAATTATATTCATTAAGTTTCAAGAAGAAGATTACTATTGCATTGATCTTGATATTACTATTAAAAACCACCCATGAGGTAGATTATCATGTGTAATTCTGCATTATATTACTTAACCCCTCAGTGGGTTGAGTGCCACCATGACTTAATAATTGGAAGAATGGATGGAGAACTCAATGAATAATCACGACACACCACATCATCTCACGTGACATTAAACTATAACTAAACCATATTCTAAAAACATGGAATTCCCCCTGAACCAACATGTGGAAGAATGGATCGGAATATCAATACAAAATACCTACACTCTACCATTTCTAACATGATGTTAATTTGTAAGCCTACACTATGCTAGGAATATTTTATTCCCACATGACATAAAAGGAAAAAGAGAGTATGGGAATCCCAATACATAAACCCCGTACACCACATCCTTTAAAATTATGTTAAAATATAACCTTTCCATATTCTAGAAACATGGGTTTACCTATTTACCCTTCATGATAAATAAATGATTTATAGACCAATGTAAAATCCACATAATCCACATCATTTTATATAATGCTAAACTATATCATTATCCTTTGAAAAAACATGGGATAATAATTAGGATGAGTGAAGGATGACTCATGTGAGAAGCAATATATGACTCTAGTGATATGGATGAGTTGATACTCTAGCACCTTGGTTGATCCCTTGTGTATGCTCCAACAACATAATCACTACTACTAGAAGTACCCATCCAACTTCCACTCAAAATCTCTAATCTTAACATCACTACCCCTTTGTAGTGACTGGGAAGATCACATGCATAAGACCCATTCAAAACATAAATCCTCTATTTCAACACATAGGATGCCTATATGCATATTCCTTATTCCAACCCTCATTGAAAATCCTTCTACAATAGGATCATCCTTACCAAAAGACACTAAACTGCATGGGTCGGTCATGTCACACGCCCTTAAACTGAAGAATAAAAATTTGTGGGTTTGATCATTTTCTCTTAATCAGGGCATGATGTAAACCTTCATTAAGTTCAATCATGACACCGAATCGCCATAAAAAAATCCCCATGATTGAAATATTCACCCTTGGGGACACAATCTACTATATACTATGTGTGAAACCATCCCCCTAGGGGACACACTCCACCAAATCCCATGTGTGAAATCATCCCCCAATGGACACAATCCATCAAATACCATGTGTAAAGTATTCCCATTTCAGGATATACCTAATAAAATATAATATCTGAAATGTTCCCCTTTAATGAAAACCTCCATAAAATCCCAACAGTGAAATATTTCCCTTTGGGGAAAACTTTACCAAATCCCATGGGTAAAATATTCTCCCCAAGGGGTATAATCCACCAAATTTTACGTGTGAAATCATCCCCAAGGGGACATAATCCTCCAAATCCCATGTGTGAACTATTTTCCATTGGAAAAAATTATTTCAAATCAAAAGTATGAAATCCTCCCCTCTAGGGACACTGTCTTTAAATTCCCATGTCTAAAATATTCGCCTCTCGGGACATAGTATACAAAATACTAATTCTAAAATTTTCTAACCTAGGGACACTCTCCACCAAATCCCACGTGTCAATTCATACCCCTATGGACACACTACACATAATCAAATGTGTGAAATCATCCACCCAGGGGATGCACTCCACCAAATCCCAAGTGTATAATCCTCCCCTATGAGGACACACTCTATCAAATACCGAGTGTGAAATATTCCCCCCAGGGACACACTCTATAAAATCCCAAGTGTCAAATATTCCACCTAAGGACACACTTCATCAAATCCTAAGGGTTAAATATTTAACTTTGGGGAAATGTTCTACTAGATAACAAGGTTGACGTCTTCAAATCTTGGTATTCACTTCACAAAATCCCAAGTGTGAGATATTCCCCTCTGGTGAAACATTCATCCAAATCCAAAGTGTGAAATCTTCCCCCCAATGGGCACACTACACAAAATCCTATGTGTGAAATTTTCTGGCTAGGGACACACTCCTAAAAATATCTAGTGTGAAATGTATCCCCCTATGGATATAAACCCTAAAACCCCAATCATGAAATCAAAACCCATAGACACACTCCATAAAATCCCTAGGGTTAAATATTCATCCCTAGTGAATCAATCCACAAAAATCAAAGTGTGACATCCTACCTCCTGGGGACACACAAAATAAAATTCCAAGACTGAAATCCTCCCCCATGGGGAAACACATAAACATGTAATATTTCCCTTTAATATGTTTAACCTGATATCCAACCGATCCCAATATGAAATTAAACATACGAACCATATATCCTAGTAATACTTTAAACCTACGACCCATCTGTCCCTACAAGATGCTAAACACTTGACCCAATCTTGAATATCTACCCATAAAATAATCATGGGATGCCTTATGTAAAATTCATTAGAATACTGACACCCAAGACATGAACTACCTCATAGTCGATATAAAATGCATTAGGTTCCAAGTCTAAGATTCCTTACATAAGAGTCTCAGAAAAGAAGAAGACTTTATAGATTCCAAACACTCCCAACATGCAGAAATGCCTAGACATGACCAATGTTACTATCAACTCTGACAAAAGGATGCATCCTTGTCGAGATAGAAGTAGTATAATTGATCAGTGGCCACCACTATATGTCATTATGACTGAGTTTCATAAAAATGACCCATATATATGAGGGATACTCAGACTAGTTGAGGAGATCGAAGAAGGAATCCATAGATAGAAGAACTGAAATCCCATCATCCTGTTTTGATCATGGATCCAACATCACCGATTAATGTGACGGAAGACACAAAACATTTAGAAAGTTGTAATGTGGGGAAAAGCAGTGGGTTGTGTGGCCCCATCGTAATGAATCAGAAACAAGGGGACATAATCATTTGAACGTTTATGTAAATAAATTATAGCACACATGAATTAATAATATTTAGAGATTTAATTTATTATTTTGACATGATAAATTTACAATAACCTTATCTAATCATTCATATTTCTAATTCATATAGATTCTGAATTACCCTCATGTTTCTTCAGTATCTAGTTCATAAATATATTTTCTACATTCTCTTTTGTATCCACCCAAATGATATTCAAATTATCCCTCTCAATTATATCCCATATTATGTATTATTCATGAAGGATATATTTGGTCATTGGGTTATTTTTAGGTTCATCTTCATATGAAGCTGCCTCATTCTTGTCATGATATTTCTTAATTTCTCCCTTGATGCTTGTGACAACTCTTAGATAATTACATGACATTATGGAAAAAAATATTCCCTTATAGAATATTAAATAGTGGCATATTAATATTTTACTATAGAGTCTTCTATGGATTATTTCTTGGACCACAACCTATTGATATCTCAACCATTTATGAAAAATATAGAGATTGAGATCGTAGATCATATTTTCAGATTAGAAACAATCCCATTTGAAAAACATTACAGATATATCATCATCTCCACAATAGACCAAGAAAACATCCTTTATCCTTCATATATACATAATAATGTTCTTCATATGATTCTTGTTACTCTCAATAGAATAACACTGGTAATAAATTATTTTTCTTAAAGAATAAGTGACATTTGATTTAGTACATTACATATAATACATGAGAGTATTATGGGGTACACATCAGGAATCATATCTATTATCTCTAACACCATTAAATGATCCGGATCATTCCAATGATTCCTTTCACACAACACTAGTAATCAACCATTTTTTTAGTTTCGTTTCGTAAAATGATTTAGCACATTACCAATACTTGCGATCTATCTCGGCCTAAGAAACCTCTTATATATTTATCTACTGATCTTCATTCCTAGTATGTAGGATTCTCCATTCATACAATTCAATGTGAAATATTTACCCATCCACATTTTCATAGATTCAGCTGTTGGGAAATCATTTATAATGAGAAATATGACATCTACAAAGAATATCAAATGTAATACAACTCTCCAACTAACCAACTCAAATACAGAGGAATAATCCAAATTTTTAATTCAACCAAACTCTTTTATTACACCGTCAAACTAGATATTTCAAAACCAAAGGGCTTTTATCAATCCATAAATACACCATTTCAACTTGTGAACCTTAATAAACTCATATGTTAATTCAAATAGTTCATGTTATATCACATAAATATACGTGACTAAATTATAATTATGGAATCTTGTTTTGACATTCAATTGATATATCTTATAATCAAAATGAGATGTTATGGAAATCATTATCTGAGAATAATTTATCACCATAATAAGTGAAAAGTTAAATTCGTATCCCATACCATGAGTTTTTTGTAACAAATTTCCACTAGGTGGGCGTTTTTGTTTTACACTCTTCTATCCATGTCAATTTTCATTGGGGAAAACCATTTACACTCTACATGTCTAACCAATTTAGGTGAAACCATGACGTTCTAATCATGATTTTTTTAAATGGAATACATTTTATCTTACATGGATTTAAACCATTTTTTGGGACACAAAAATCTAAATATAATCTTTTTGGGAGTATATTTATCAATTATGACCATTACGTTATTAATACTAATAAGTAGAAATACATTTCTCTATGGATATTGATGACTCTTTCTAAAACATTATGGTTCTTTTCTAAATTTTTCTAGCTCTTATTACACAACTATTTATGGAACCTACATAACCTTTACCTTAAGAACGTTTAATTTATTTCTCTTGACCTTATCCATGTTCAAAAATCCTCTCATGAACATCTGAATTGATGTGTTTATTCTTAAGGAAAACACCATGTAGGGCCTCAAACAATTTTTGTTTAGTAAGGATATAGAAATAATAACTGATAGTTTTATTAGAATGACCAAAAAAAATAAATTATTAGATATATAGTCAATATTATCATAATATTATTGTCAAATGAATGATTCATAACCTCAAATAATCATTATAAATAGATTAAAATGCTTCAATGTCCTTATCACATATTTTGTCTTCATGACTACTTTATATGGACTGTGTTTTAATAAAAATTCCACAGTTTGGATAGAATAACCCCAAAATTGGAATAGAAGGTCACATAGGCTCATGAAATATTATGCCATTTCTAAGAAGGTATGATTTCTCTATTAGTATGCACCATTCGCTTTTGGTGTTCCAGGAGGAATTAGTTATTAAACCATTCAACAATATCTCAAATGAGATGGGTCTACTTAGCCCAATTATTCATTACTCCAATATTGTAGGAGTATCTTATTAATCGTACATAATTTATTCTATAAAATTTCCTTAAACACATTGAACTATTAAAAAGTTTTATAATTTTTTTTCATCAGGAACAAATAGCCATAATGACTCAAGTCATCAGTAAAAGTATATAATTTACTAAAAAAATAACATATTTGTATAATCATTATTCCATATACATCCATATGTATGGGATCAAAATGTTCACTAGCCCTTTCACCCATTCAACCCAAAGGTTGCTGTTTAATTTATTTTTTCAAATGAACATGATTAAAAATTATAAAATGATTCTTAATTGATTAATTCATATAATCCATATCTATAGAGTCTTGGAATATTTTTCTCATTTATATATCCTAGGAGATAATTCCAAATCATGGTGGGATTATAATCAACCCTGCACATCTTTTTCTAATTTGTATTAATAAGAATATTTACATCTATAATTTATAAACCATTTATTATATTCACAAACCATAAAAATAATTCTTATATATAAAACAACACTTGTTCTTAATAATTAATTAAAAAACTCTTCCAACCAAGATAGAGAAGTAAGATTAATTTTTATCATGGGAACATAATTATTTTTCATTAATTATTTAAATATTATACGAGGTAGACATAGATTATAGGTGCCAACATCAAATTTTGAAAACTTTTCTTCATTTCATAAATGATGAACTACTTCACCATTTCAACTCTATCCTATCTACGTGTAATTGATAATCGGAATGAATGGGGTATTAACACATGGAATCTAATACCCATGAGTCAGAGGCTGTGGAATTAATTTCCTTAACATTCATATTTGAGTACCCTAAATGGTCTTCTATGATAACACTTCTCAAAACTAGATACCAATCATTAAAGTTTTTATATTTAATACATAATAGTGATCTCAATATTATTAGGATTTGGTTTGTAATAATATATAACAAACAAATATCCTTTGGATAGTATAATGTGTTATAAAATTTCATAAAACAAATTAAATGAATGTTCCCACACTAAAAGTTATGACCCCATTAATCATCTCTATTTATGAACATAGAACCATATTTAATCATAAAATGCAACCATTGTTTCATTTAAATATTTAAAATATTATTTATTATGAGAATAAACCCAATCATAATAGTTATTCTTCATGGATATTTGGGCACATATGTCCTTTTCAAATTCTATTATATGGATTCACTCAACACTATTCATATGGTATCCTAACTATTAGGGTTCCCTAACATATTTAACACAATGAAAATGAAAAGAATAATATAACAATGGAAAATAATAGAATTCATTTATTGATCTTGACCTTTCCCATTAATAAAATTCATATTTTTTATAGAATATTTACCTTGAAGAATATAATCAAGGGGTAGTCGTGTTAGGTTCGAGAAAACACTATTGAATTATCAGTGTCTTGAAATGTGTATCTTTAGAACAAGTCTCCAATTCAATATTATGGTATTTTATACCCTCAAAAATTTAATATAATTTATATGAATATTAAATTCATAACCATTGAAACATGTTCAATAATTATAATCAAATGTTTTGTTTCTTTTGTGTATGCATGATTCTATCATTTTGTTTTATTATCCATATTATAATCAACATATTAGTTTGTTCAAATAGAATTAATGTGTATATCATTTCAAAACCCTATTTTTTTGTTACTCAGTAAAAATATAATCCAAACATTTTAATACATATTCAAATACTTCATATGAAAAAGGTATATGAACACCTCATATTAAAGAATTTAGTTATATGATATTTACAAACTCCATGTAAGTAATCCCATAATGGTAGATTGATAAAACAATTAACCTTATAGTAAATGAATAAGCCTCCAGGATAGTAGGTATACCAACCCCATAGTCCCACTATATAGGGAGACGTTACCTAAGAGGTGATAAAATTCATAATATCACTAATAACTAATATAATGAAAATATACTAAACAACTATTTTCATAAAAATAACTATGAATCCCAAACTAATATCAAGGTAGATGAAATATAAATTTTATCGCATCTCACCTAATATGAAATGAAGGGTTTTAACACAAAGAAATAATCTATCAATAAAATGTAAAGCATCCATAATATTCAAACATCATTAAAATTAACTAAGAATTAATATCAAATTAATTTAACAAATAAATTAACATTTTATTTATCTTTCAAAACAAGAAATAAAAACTTATAAATATTTAATAAATTTTTTTATTTATATAAAATTTATAAATTAGAAAGAATATAAAAATTTCAGAGTAAATTAAATATGAAATATTATTTATAATTTATTATGTGGTATTCTTATGAAATTTCATGAATTATACACATTTTATAATATTATTTCAATTATTTGTACATTTTATATAATCAAAATATTAAAAAATTGATAACTACTTTTTATATTACCCTTTTGATATTTAAATAAACCCTTTTATTTATTGATCACCATGAATTAGTTATAATTTTCATAAAAGGTATTTTAATATTAAAACTTTATATTACTTGTAAATATTCTATAAACAGTGATTTATTTAATTATAAAAGATTTAATGAATAATTTGTTTATTTATAAATTTCATATCATTCAAGTAATCCAAAAATAAATTTCACCATTATTTATAAATGATTCATAAAACCTTAATGTTATTAAAATATTTAAAAACTATTTTAAAATATTTTCTATTTATGTTTATGTAGAAACCTTATTTTGAATTATGGTAACCTAACATTACCCTTTTTCAAAAACTATGCATGGGTAAATATCCTTCTATTATAGCTTCATAATGGTATGATAGTCACTAACTTGATGCAACGTAGCTATAACCAACTATGTAAAGGTAGATATGGGGACCCTTATATAGAATTAATCTATGCAAGGGTAACCTAAATTTTTTTATGAGATTATAATGTTAAACATCAAGGACTAATACACAATGAAACCTATACAATTATGTGTTTTTGTAAGTATAAATTACCTTAATATATACCATTTTTATAGGGGAAATATAGAGATAACCTTTACATTGACATTCATTATAATGTTATAACCATTATGTATCATATTTATATATTTTCAAATCATATTTACCATTATGTAACTCTTATAAAGGTTTGTATCCTTCATATGTTTTTATATAAATAGTATATTTAAATTATTTATTTTTTAAAAAAACTATTTATTCATGAAAAAAAATCATTAGGAAACTCACATTTATTACACTGATGAGATTATTTTAATCATATTATGTCTATTAGTACAAGAAAACAACCCAAAATATTTGGATTTATCTTCATGAAATCAAATATTAAATTTATCAGAAAAATAGAGGTAAAAAAGGTTACCTAATATTCAATAGTTGCAATAACGTCCATCTTAAATCATATATCTTTATCAAGGGTGTCTATATAAGAGCATGGGGATAATTGAACAAAAAAAATATACCTTGGATGATATACACCAACCAATTGATCATTTTTTATAACAAGAGGACACTTGAATTATCAAGGTTTTAATGAAACCATTAAGGAATGATGCAAGAGCTTCACGATGAATGATATCTTTAGGAAAATTTCATGAATGTGATGAGCATAATTATATTAAATGAACATGATCCTCATATATCTATACACCACCCATAATAGATGTTCTTGTATTGTTAATACATCCAAATAGAAATTCTAAATCATTATAATGCATCATATGTGTTATGTTTTCAGGTGTATCATTCACTTAACATGTCAATGAATAAATGACAAGATTTTATAAATCATCATTTTGCTTTTAAACTGATGAATCTATTTTGGAGACTTGTTTAATTGCATGAAACTGTATATGAATATCCTATATATTTATTATCACATATATTTCAGTTATATACACTACTAGAATTTTTACTTTTGGAGGCGGGAGACCTATAGCGGCCGCCATTTGGCGGCTGCTAATCCTATCAACAGAAACCGCCAAATGGCAGTCGCTGGACATAATACCTAATTATACCCCATTTCCCAACCCCCACCCCCATTACACTCCCCTACCCCACACCCTGACCCTCCCCGACCCCGCACCCTGACCCCACACCCCGACCCCGGTGACCCTGGCCCCGACAACCCCTCCCTGACCCCGCGACCCTGACCCCGACGACCATCCTCGACCCCAGCGACCCCGCCCCCCGCGACCCCGCCCCCGGCCACCCCGACCCCCAGTGACCCTTGTGACCCCGACTCCCGGCGAGCCCCGACGACCCCTGGCTACCCCGGAGACCTGACCCCCAGCGACCCCAACCCCCAGTGACCCCGACGACCTCGACCCCGAACTGTGCCACCCACAACCCCGACGACCCCTTGCGCCACCCGCAACCCAATGGTGCGCCACCCGCAACCCCGCGCTGTTCCACCCACGACCCCAACAGCCTGTGCTGCACCTTCGGACAGTCCTGCCCCAACCCCGCGCTACGCCACCCGCGACCCCGACAGCCTGCCCTGCACCTTCGGACAGTCCTGCCCCCTTCGTCCCCTCTCGGCCCCGCTGCATCCCTCTGACGAGTCCTCATGTCCTGCCTCTGTCGGACCCTTCCGGTTCATCATGCCCCGCCGTGTAGAACCCTCCCAGGCTTCGTTCAGCGTTTACGCCGCTTTCGATTCCGGCCGTCGAACTCCTGTTTTCAAGTCGTTGCGCCATCATGAATCTGCAATCGAGTCGCACCCTGTTACCCGCGGTCGAGTCCTCTGCAGGTAATGTTTTTTATCCATCAAATTTAGCTTGGAAGTCATTGGTTTTTAAATTTAATGATATGTGTTTATTTAGAATTTAAATAATATATTTCACTTTTTATTTCTATTATAAATACAGATATGGATAAGAGCAGGATTGATATGAAGGATAGGTTTTCAGCTGAATATTTTGATGGGATTAAGCAATTTATGGATTTCACTAATAGATTTCCAAGCGATATGATTAGTTGTCCATGCAGAAAATGTGCAAATAGATATCTCTTCAAATGATATAGTGTTATAGATCATTTGTTTTTGAATGGGTTTTTGAAAAACTATAAGACATGGAAATGTCATGGAGAAGATTCTGTTTCATGTCATCACATGGAAAGTATTCATATGAATGTTGATTCGAGAACAGTTGATCTGATAAACATAATACTCAATGATATGATGTTCCAGTTTCAACCTGAAGACAGTAATGTCGTAAATGACGACGTTGGATCGAGTAATCCTCGTTCTTCTACAGAAAGAGAAGCATTGAAATTCTTTGAAATTCATGACGATGAGCGTACTGAATTATATCATGGATGCACTAAATTTAGAAAACTGTCGTTCATCGTCGAATTTTTACACATGAAGGCTTTGAACCAGTGGTTAGAGACCTCATTCGACATGTTTTTGGTATTGTTGAATAAAGTACTCCCTACTGGAGTGAAGATTCTGGAGTCATTCTATCAAGCTCGGAAGTTGACCAGTGATCTTGGTTTTACATATGATAAAATTGATGTGTGTCGCAATAATTGTATGTTGTTTAGAAAAGAGAATTCAGAATTAAACAATTGTACTGTTTGCTATACATCTAGGTGGAAGACCAATGAGATTAATCAAGGTAGTCAGATTCTTCCTGGGAGAGTATTGAATCAAGGGAAACAAGTTGCCACTAAACAGATGCATTATTTCCCACTAAAACCGAGACTGAATAGATTCTTCATGTCAACTAAAATTGCTAAATTGATGACTTTTCATTCAGAGAGAAAGAAAGAGGTTGATAAATTAATTCACCCAGAAGATTCTTTGGCATGGAAAGAGTTTGATCAAAGACACCCAGAATTTTCCTGAGATGATCGTAATATTCGACTGGGTTTGGCAGCAGAAGGTTTTAACCTATTTAGGACCATGTTTGGTGCGACACATAGTACGTGGCCAGTGGTGTTGGTTCCATACAACATTCCCCCATGGGTATGTATGAAGAAACCTTGTTTGTTACTGTCAATTCTAATTGATGGACCGAGAGGACCTGACGATAAAATCGATGTTTACATGCAACCATAGATTGATGAGCTGCAAGAATTTTGGGCCGATGGTGTAATGACTTTTGACTCGGCAACTAATGAAATGTTTAGACTTCGGGCCGCTTTGTTATGTAAAATTCATGATTTCCCAGTGTATGCTAACTTATCAGGTTGGAGTACAATAATAGAATTTGGTTTCCCTTGTTGTAATAAGATTAAGAAATCTATATAGATTAAGAACTGTAGAAAGCGGGCATATCTTGGTCACAGGTGATTTCTTCCTCTATTGCACAGGTTCAGAAAAGACCGGGTATCGTTTGATTGGAATAATGAGTATGAACCATCACCACAAATACTGTTTGGGGTTCAAATTTGTGCACAACCTGATCAAGAAAACATCTGTACAATGTATGATTTTCAAGATTTACTGGCTCCTCCATTGCCATCTATTCCTGCTGCAAATAGACAGCGCAGTCATAATTGGAAGAAATGGAGTATTTTTTTGAATTGCCTTATTGGAAATATAATATTTTAAGACATAATTTGGATGTGATGCACATTGAAATAATGTATGTGATAATATATTGTGCACCATTTTAGGCATTAAGGGGAAATCAAATGATAGTGCTAATGCTCGACGTGATTTGCAAGAAATGGGATTGAGAAAACATTTACATTTACAACCGGGTGATGGAAATCGTGCATACATGCCTACTGCACAGTACACAATGAGTAAAAAAGAGAAACAAACATTTCTATCAATTTTGAAGACTGTTAAGGTGCCAGATAGTTATTTCTCTAATATTTCCAAGCGTGTGAATATGAAGAGCATGACATTACAGGGGTTGAAAAGTCATGATAATCATATTGTTCTTCAACAATGAATTCATATAGCAATTTGTGATTTCTTACCTACCCAGGATGTTGAGCCATTAATTGAAGTTTCTAATTTTTTCAGATAGCTCTGTTCATGGAATCATTGCATGAGTTATTTGGAAAAGCTACAGGATAATATTGTACTTGCACTATGTCACCTATAAAAACTATTTCCACTGTCTTTTTTTGATGTCATGGTTCACTTGACCATTCATTTAACGGGTGAAGTCACTATTCACGGTCCCGTACAATTTAGGTGGATGTATCCAATAGAGCGATACTTAAATACATTGAAACGATATGTGCGCTACAATGCTCGTCCGGAAGCCTCAATTGCTAAGGGATATTTAATGGATGAGTGTAATAATTTTTGAGCTTCATATATTGATGAGGTTGAAACAAATATAGATAAACCCACCCAGAATGACGAGGGTCCAATTGGAGAAGTAATAATGTTTGATATGCGGAATGGTGAGTGGGTTCAAGCTCATCAATATGTGTTGTTCAACACTCCATCAGTTTTTCCATTGATACAGTAATTTTCATAGTTGATGTGTATTTTGTTTCTATATTTACTTTACTGCTTACCTTATATTGTGTTTTGATTTAGGATGCATATCGCTGAGTTGAAACGTGAAAGGCCCCGTGCAACTGACTATCAAATCCAAAAAAATCATTTCAACACATTTCATGAGTGGTTCAAGACTCATGTACGTATAATTGATTTAATATTTTTATAGTGAAACTTTGTTGTATTTTCACAATCCTTTATCCATTGATATATATATATATATGTGAAATTTGCAGATTCAAAAGTTACGTGATTTAGCCCATCTTGTGAGCGAAGAACTCAACCAACTAGCTGATGGTCCATTTATTACAGCTCGACGCTACAAGTCTTTGGATACTAACGGATTCCGATTTCATATTAGCAATGTTGACATGAACCGAGCCACACAATATAGTGGTGTTGGTTGTTCTTTTATTGATGTGGGTTATTATTGTGTATTACTGAGAGATATTATTGAGGTTGTTTATGGTCATGGATTAAAACACATATTGTTAAGGTTTGATTGGGTCAATACTGTTCGAGGAATGAAAGTTGATAACTTCCAATTTACATTAGTAAAAATTAACAATATGCTATATAATGATGACTGAGTAAGAAGTGAGCCCTTCATACTGACATCGCAGGCAGATCAAGTTTACTTTGTCGGCATTGATTCTGATTGGACAGTTGTGGTGAAAATGTCTAGAAGAGGTATTTTTCTGATTGACCAAGAAGAACTTAACATTGTCGCATTTCCTAATCAAACACTTGACCAAACAACAGTAGTTGTACGAGATGAAGATATAAAATGGGCCAGAGAGATAGTTGAAGGAGATACGATAGAATTTCATGATTAGTGAAAATTGTATTTATATCCCCAGTTATTGTTTGTAAAAATATTTATAAGTTGTATATGTATTAAAATTTCTTGATTTAACTATAATTTCTTTTAATGTAGGTATGTCATAGGGTGGTCACAGTGGTTCACCTGATGTTGTCGGTATGTATGTTTTCATTATTCTAAATTAATTGATTTTAATTTTCTGTGTATATTTCCATAACTGTTTCTAATAATTAATTTATATTGTAATTGAATTATGAATTTTTGTTTATCAGGATCTAGTTCTTCCTCCAGCAGATGTAGGGGTCTTGGTAGAGGGGTTTGATCCTGGAACTCTGGAGCCCGATTGGATGTTTTATTTGAAGACACATTTCATCCAATCGGAGATGGTGTTACTACATTGAGTTTTCAGTTTGGGAATATGATACGAGACTCACACAAATTCCCTCTGACGACTCGTGACTGGAGTTATTTCCCCCAGGATACGATGGACAGATTATGGAGGGAGGTTTAGGTAAATTCAATGTTTAATTTTTCATGATATATTGTTATTATTATTGTCCCATCTACTGAAATTTTTTTTAACAGGATAATTTGACATCCGGTCCAGATGAGTTTTGGGCTGTATGTATGTCTAAATGCCGAAAATTATGGATGGATTACAAGTCAAGGGTGAAGAGAGATCACTGGACACCATTTTTGGGTGTGCCAGACATTCTATAGCGAGTCCCTCCCGGCATTCATCCGGCGCAGTGGCAGGATTTGGTTGCGTTTTGGTCGAGTGAGGTAGCGATGGTAAGATTTATTACTTTTAATCTATAAATGACTAATTTTACCAATTTCTACTAAGTATATATGTTGAATGTAGACTGAGTCTTCTCGTTATTCACATATTCGGTCGATGCAGGGCATGCCTTCCGGACATGGCACTCGACATGTGTCACAGCTCAGACATGATGTAATTTTAGAATTCACTATATCATTCATATTTTAAAAATACTGTAGTATAACATGGTGAACCCCTTTATTATAGTTACACCAACGCGGCAAGCCAATCGATCGAATGTCCATATGGATAAGGACTCGTAGGGCGGGTGATCCCGATGTTGCCGGTTTTATAGTAAGAAAATTATTTACTAATAAATGTATTTTTATTTTATATAAATTAATAATATTTGTTCATGATTCATTATATTCTACAGTCTTATTTTGACGCTCAGTTAGTAGTGTTTCCAGAGGATCAACGGCGTAGTACTGTGCGAAGAGATGAAATATTTCACCGTGTCGTGGGGCTTGATGGTCATGGTTATTCTTTGACTTATGGCAGTGGTGTCCCATGAAGTGCAGTTGTTAGAGAAGATGTGATGGGTTCATGCAGAGAGTCAGGGATGCGCACACAGGCTGAGATAGATTCTTCCATGCAGGATATGCAGCGTAATTTTGATGCACAGTTTTAGCAGTTACATGCAGAGTATGAGGAGAGGTTGTCATAGATTTCATCACGTATTGATGATATGACGACGCAACAAGTGGCACCACAGGTAAACAATAAAACAAACCATACCCAGATTGAATTTTATTAATATGTTTAAGATATGTAATATTGATATATATTTTAGGCTCTGAATGCAGCTGGTGGACATCACAGTGATATTGGAGATCTAGATGAGAATGAACCCCATGCAAGAGGTAATTTCATTTGTGCTGATGAATTCTATAGAAGTTTTTATATACTTGGTGAATATAATTTCCATTTTTTACCTAGATTAGTTTTTTAGTATTTCTGACCTAAAACCATTGTGAAACATTCTAATTATTATTCGTGACGTGTACGCGCAGACAGCACGTCAATCGGACGTGCGGTTTGCGCGGTACGGCTCAATATGCATGTTTTAAGTGATGCGTGCTCTTCATAAATGCATGTGGGGGGGGGGGGGGGGGTCAAAATGGGCCTAACAAAGTCGGAATGGCATAAAATCAGATGAAAAATACAGGCGAGTGATTTGTGAAGTGGTCGAAAAGACGTCACGTCAATCGGATGTGATGTGTGCCCGAGGTGATCGAGAACGCAGTTCTGGTGTCATAAACGGACAAAATGGGCGTCAAACAGTCAAATTCATAGCGGACGACCGCATATTGACCTGAAACAACTTTGAAACATTCTAATTAATATTCGTGACATGTACGCATAGACGACACTTCAATCGGACGTGCGTTTGCGCGGTACGGCCCACTATGCGTGTTTTAAGTGATGCGCTCGCTTCATAAAAGCACGTGAGGGGGTCCAAACGTGCTGAATGAATTCTAAATGGCCTAAAATCAGACGAAAAATATGGTTGATTGATTTTTGAAGTGGTTGAGCAGACGACACGTCAATCGGACATGTCGTGTGCCCGCGGTGACCGAGAACGCAGTTCTGGTGTCATAAATGGCCAAAACGGGCATCAAACGGTCAAATTCACATCAGACGTCCTCAGATTGACCTGAAACCCATGTTCAACATTCTAATTATTATTCTTGATGTGTATGCATAGAAGGAACGTCAATCAGATGCGCGGTTTGCGCGGTACGGCTGAATATGCATGTTTTAAGTGATGCGTGCGCTTCACAAACGCGCATGAGGGGGGTCCAAATGGGCCGAACAAAGTCAGAATGAAATGAAATCAGACGAAAAATATGGGTGATTTATTTTTTAATTGGTCGAGCAGACGTCACGTCAATCGGATGTGCCGTGTGCCCCAGGAGACCGAGAACGCAGTTCTGGTGTCATAAACGGCGAAAACGGGCATAAAATGGTCAAATTCATAGCGGACGACCTCGTATTGACCCAAAAACACCTTTCAACATTCTAATTATTATTATTTACGTGTAAGCGTAGACGGAACATCAATCGGACGTGCGGTTTGTGCGGTACGGCTCAATATGGGTGTTTTAAGTGATGTGTGTGCTTCATAAACGTGCGTGAGGGGGGTCCAAACTAGCCGAACGAAGTCGGAATGGCCTGAAACCAGACGAAAAATATGGGTGAGTGATTTTTGAAGTGGTCGAGCAGACGGCACGTCAATTGGACATGCCGAGTGCCCACGGTGATCGAGAACATAGTTCTGGTGTCATAAACGGACAAAACGAGCGTCAAATGGTCAAATTCATAGCGGACGACCTCGTATTGACCTGAAACCACCTTGAAACATTCTAATTATTATTCATGATGTGTACGTGTACACGTCACATCAATCGGTCGTGCGTATTGCACGATACGGCTCAATATGCATGTTTTAAGTGATGCGCGCGCTTCATAAACGAGCGTGAGTGGGTCCAAACAGCCGAACGAAGTCGGAATGGCCTGAAATCAGATGAAAAATACGGGTGAGTTATTTGGGAAGTGGTCAAGCAGACAGAACGTCAATCGGACGTGCAGTGTGCCCGCGGTGACCGAGAACGCAGTTCTGGTGTCCTAAACGGCCAAAACGGGCATCAAATGGTCATATTCATACTGTACAACCTCATATTGACCTGAATCCACCTTGAAACATTCAAATTATTATTTGTGACGTGTACACATAGACGGAACGTCAATCGGACGTGTGGTTTCCACGGTACAGCTCAATATACGTGTTTTAAGTGATGCACGTGCTTCACAAACACGCGTGACGGGGGTCCAAATGGGCCTAACAAAGTCAGAATGACCTAAAATCAGAAGAAAAATATGGGTGAGTGATTTTTGAAGTGGTCGAGCAGACGGTACGTCAATTGGACATGCCGTGTGCCCGCGGTGACCGAGAATGCAGTTCTGGTGTCATAAACGGCCAGAATGGGCTTCAAATGGTAAAATTCATAGCAGATAACCTCAGGATGACCTGAAACTACCGCGAAACATTCTAATTATTATTCTTGATGAGTACGCACAGACAGCACGTCAATCAGACGTGCGGTTTGCACGGTACGGCTCAATATGCGTGTTTTAAGTGATGCACATGCTTCAAAAACCTGCGTGAGGGGGGTCAAAACGGGCCGAACAAAGTCGGAATGGCATGAAATCAGAAGAAAAATATGGTTGAGTGATTTGGGAAGTGGTCAAGCAGACGACACATCAATCGGACATGCCATGTGCCCACGGTGACCGAGAACGCAGTTCTGGTGTCATAAACGGCCAAAACGGGCAACAAACGGTCAAATTCATAGCGGACAACCTCATATTGACCTCAAACCACTGTGAAACATGCTAATTATAATTCGTGATGTGTACGCGTAGACGACATGTCAATCGGATGTGCGGTTTGCACGGTACGACTCAATATGCATGTTTTTAGTGATGCGCGCGCTTCATAAACGCACGTGAGGGGGGTCCAAATGGGCCGAACGTAGTCAGAATGACCTGAAATTAGAAGAAAAATACAGGGGAGTTATTTGTGAAGTGTTCGAGCTGACGGCACGTCAATCGGACTTGTCGTGTGCCCGTGGTGACCGAGAACGCAGTTCTCGTGTCATAAACGGGCAAAATGGGCATCAAACAGTCAAATTCATAGCAGACGACCTCAGATTGGCTTGAAACAACCGTGAAACATTCTAATTATTAATCGTGATGTGTACGCGCAGACGGCACATCAATCGGACGTGTGGTTTGCGTGGTACGGCTCAATATGCGTGTTTTAAGTGATGTGTGCGCTTCATAAACACACGGGGGGGGGGGGGGGGGGTCCAAACCGGCCGAACAAAGTCGGAATGACCTAAAATCAGACGAAAAATACGGGTGAGAGATTTTTGAAGTGTTCGAGTAGACAACACGTCAACTGGATGTGCCGTGTGCATGCGGTGGCCGAGAATACAGTTCTGGTGTCATAAACGGCCAAAATGGGCGTTAAATGGTCAAATTCATAGCGGACGACCTCATATTGACCTAAAACCACTGTGAAACATTATAATTTTTATTCATGACATGTATGCGGAGACGGAACATCAATTGGACTTGCGGTTCACGCGGTACGGCTCAATATGCGTGTTTTAAGTGATGCACGCACTTCATAAACGCACGTGGGGGGGGGGGGGGGGTCCAAACGGGCCGAACGAAGTCGGAATGGCCTGAAATTAGACGAAAAATACTAGTGAGTGAATTTCAAAGTTGTCTAGTAGGTGGAAGGTCAATCGGACGTGTCGTGTGCCCACGGTCACCGAGAACGCAGTTCTGGTGTCACAAACGGCCAAAACGGGCGTCGAACGGTCAAATTCATAGCGAACGACCTCATATTGACCTGAAACCACCGTGAAACATTCTAGTTACTATTCGTGACATGTACGTGTGGACGGCACATCAATTGGACGTGCGGTTTGTGCGCAACGGCTCAATATGAACTTTTTAAGTGTTGGGCGTGCTTCCGAATGGCCATGGGGTGGTCCAAACCGGCCAAATGACGTCGGATTGGCCTGAAATCGGAAGAAAACAACGGGTGAGTGAATTTTGAATTGGTTGGGTAGACGGCACCCCAATCAGAGGTGCCGTGTGCCCACGGTGGCTGAGAACACACTTCTGGTGCCATAAACGGCAAAAACTGGCCTCAAACTGTCAAATTTAGAGCGTACGACATCAGATTGACCTGAAATCACAAGGGGAACACTGTAATTATTATTCTTGATGTGTACGAGGAGACAGAATGTCAATTGGACGTGCATTTTGTGTGCAACGGCTCAATATGCGCTTATTAAGTGTTGAGCGCGCTTCCAAAACGTGCATGGGGTGGTCCAAACTGGCCAAATGACATCAGATTGGCCTGAAACCAGACGACAACAACGGGTGAGTGAATTGTAAAGTGTTTGGGAAGACGGCATGCCAATCGGAGGTGTCGTGTGCCCGCGGTGACCGAGAACGCACTTCTGGTGCAATAAACGACCAAAACGGGCCTCAAACTGTCAAATTCAGAGAGTACAACATCAGATTGACCTGAAATTAGTGGGGGAACAGTTTAATTATTATTCTTGATGTGAAAGAGTAGACGGAACATCAATCGGACATGATGTTTGCACGCAACTGCTCAATGTGGCCTTTTTATGTGTTGGGCGCGCTTTCGAAACACGCGTGGGGTGGTCCAAACCGGCCGAACGATGTTGGATTGGCCTGAAATCGGAGGAAAACAATGGGTGAGTGAATTTTGAAGTGTTTGGGCAGACGACATTCCAATCGGTGGTGCTGTGTGCCTGTGGTGACCGAGAACGCATTTCTGGTGCCACAAACAGCCAAAACAGGCCTCAAACTGTCAAATTTAGAGCGTACGACATCAGATTGACCAGAAATAAGAGGGGGAACACTGTAGTTATTATTATTAATGTGTAAGAGGAGACGTAATGTCAATCAAACATGGGGTTTGCGCGCAACCGCTCAATATGCGCTTTTTATGTGTTGGGCGTCCTTCCGAAACGCGCATGGGGTGGTCCAAACCGGACGAACGACATCGGATTGGCCTAAAATCGGCCGACAACATTGGGTGAGTGAATTTTGAATTGGTTGGGCAGAAGACACACTAATCGGAGGTGCCGTGTGCCCGCCCTGACTGAGAACACACTTCTGGTGCCATAAACGGCCAAAACGGGCCTCAAACTATCAAATTCAGAGCGTACGACAACGGATTGACCTGAAATCATAGGGTAACACAGTAATTATTATTCTCAACGTGTACGAGGAGACGACACATCAATCAGACGTGCAGTTTTCCCGCAACGGCTCAATCTGCACTTTTTAAGTGTTGGACGCGCTTCCTAAAGGCACGTGGGTTGGTCCAATCCAGACGAACGACGTCGTATTGGACTGAAATCGGACGACAACAATGGTTGAGTGAATTGTGAAGTTCTCGGACAGATGACACGCCAATCGGTGGTGCCGTGTGCCCACAGTGACCGAGAATGCACTTCTGGTGCCATAAGCGGCCAAAACGGGCCTCAAACTGTCAAATTTAGAGCGTACAACATCGGATTGACCTAAAATCAGAGGGGGAACATTGTAATTAGAACCATATAATTAACGATTTTATATTTTTAAAACGATAATCGAAATTATGAATATATTTTCAAAATCGTATACTTTCGATCTGTTATAGTAAGTTTGAATTGAAATATGTTAATTTGTTTCAATTATATATTTATAGTCTTTATTTGGTACTAATTTTATTATTAAACTTTGATGTGTAGTTATATTTGATGAGGGCTTCGGAGCATGGAAGATGAAGATGAGATTTATGTGGCATTCATAGTATTTTTTATATATTTTTTTAAAAAAAATAAAAGCTAGAGCGGCCGCCATTTGGCGGCCGCTATAGCCAGTGTTCGTGTCAGCTAAAGCAGCCACCAAACGGCAGCCGCTATTGGTCAGCCCTACAGTGGCTGCCAAATAGAAGCCGCTGTTGGTCATACCTACTGGCCTTCAGTAGCCACCAAATAGCGGTCACTGATAGTAACAACGACGGAACAAAAGCGGTCGCCGTTTGGAGGACGCTATGCGGCCGCTATAGTCCTTTAGTGACGGCTTTTGGCAGCTGCTAAGAGTCATATTTGTACTAGTGATATTTATATATTTGTTACTATTTATGAATTTATTTCTAGGTAATTAAATATAAAATATATATATTATCTTATATTATATATTTATACCTGATTCACCATATATCGTTATACATTCATCTTATGCGTGTATATTTTATTTCACATAAAACAATTTAAAACTTATCTTCAACCCAACTTGTTTTAATAACACCATGATGATGTGGTATTTGATATCAATTTTATATTTCCATGATTGTTGAATGGAATTTCATAATAATCTGATGGAATTTTTATTATCACAACCCATGATGAGTGGAAAAATCACATCAAAATTAATATCTTATAATTGGGTTTTACTCCCATTAATTGAGTAATTTTTTGTGTTAGATGACAAAATTTACAACAACAACACTCAATTTCATTGAAATCTACTTCTTTCTATATCATGTCACATTCTATTCTAAAATAATGTAAATTTCATAGGAAATGTTAATTCTATAATTTATTTTTTCAAATATATATGGGAGAATCCAAAGATAATAATCCATTAAAATATTTTATATTTCAAAATATTATTATCAATTGCATTAATAAATCTAATGATCGAATTTTCAGTAACTAGATATGATTATTTTTATTGCTAATTAAAATTTTTATCTTAATATAATGACTAGTAATAAATTTTATCATGATGGATTCTTGTAGTGTAAATCTTTATTATTATTTTAAACCCACATAAATAAACTTATTTTCTCTCTTTATCAATTGATATATTGATACCTAATAAATGTTTTTTATTAACTAGAATCATATCATTCATACCAAAATTATCTAGAAGTTATCAGGTAGTATTTTCTTGTGAAATAGATATATTTTCTTTCATTTAGAATATTTGATATCCTAATAAACACTTCATATCTAAAAAATTCAATCTAAAATATATTATTCATTTTAAAAGGAAACTCCTCACAAAAATATTATTTATTTAAAGGAAAAAAATAAATTATATATAGAAAATAACAATTATAGATATATCTTTATCTCATTTGATGTAGTGTTTGTTAACTACCTTTCCCTTCATAAATTTCAAGGACTTAAATAAAGTATATACAATAGAATTACTTGCTCTTTGGAATCATTTTATTCTATATAAAACAACTTTAACTAATAAATATATCCATCATCAAATCTATGAAGTAAATCATCAGGTTTCTCAACATACACATTATATTATAACTATAAAATTAAGAGGGATGATTTGAAATCCATTTAAAATATATTTTGTCGTATCAATATAGATAAATAATGAAAAATTATAATTTTTTCATCTGAGAAAATGGTGTGAATTTCTCCAAAAAATAATTTCCTTCCACATAAAAGTATCCCTTAAAAAAGATTTTTTCCTTATTTCTCATAACCTCTCCGTTTTCATTAGTCCTGTTATAAAATACCCACAATATTGTGATAAAAATCATATTATTTATCTTGGATAACAACTCCCATGTATCATTCATCATGATATAATCATATTCATAACTCATAGAATCAATACACACTTAGTGATCCACAGATTCATTCATGTCTCTCAGCTCATCAAAAAAATAAAATCGGGTATTTGTGGTTTTCCGCAATATTCTCCAAGTTGGAATGAAGTAAATAAGATATTTGTTGATATTATTGACCTTTACCTAGTTTCTCATCATCAAATTATATTAAAAATATTATTATTTATCAGTAATTATATTTGAGTAATCATTCTCGAACTCTCCTTTATCATAATTTCTAAATTTTTTTGATGAAAATTATCCAACTTCTGAAAAAATTCTCATTCAACATCTTCACATATGAATGTTCTTATGGATGTGTAACTTTATTCTCTAAGTGTTATAAAACTTTTTAATTATAATTATCCACTTTAAGATCATAAAATTTATTAGGAACTACCAGTAATCATTTTCAAGAACCATTTTACCATGTTTAAAATCTTCTTTCTGTTAGGGAAGGTTTTGGGCGAATTTGGGTGAATTTTGGATATTTTTGTAGAATTTAGGGAAATTCATTGTTGAAATATAGTTTTCCCAAACCCTGTGGCCTCCCCCAAAAAACCACGAAACATTAGGAAGTGGAGTTTTTCATGATCAATCAATTTTATATCCAAACCTACACATACCTTGGAGAAACTATGATCCCTAGAAAGTAGGGTGACAAAGTTAGGTCACAAAATTTGTCTAACTGTGTGGCCCATCAAAGTAACCATGTGCATAGAATTTTAATCTACTAAAATATTAATAAAAAATTTGAAGCACAAGGTTGTCATACCTAATCACCCTCATATGAACTAAATCAAATTACTAATCTTTTATAGGATCTTGAGTGGATACTTATGCTCATCGAACCTTTTCTCTTGAGAAACAATGGTTCGGTGGGAGAAATCATCTAATCCATGGGTTTTGATCATTAATATGATAACGGCTCTCTCTCTCAACCATCTTTCTCTCCCTTGGAGGGGGATGCATCATCTCATTATTGATTTTATAGAAATATGTTTTAATGGATCTCGTTTCATTGGATCCTGATCATAATTTGTGGTATTAAATCATCTTCACTATTTTTTTATTATTCTAACTTAAATAAATAGAAAACGATAGGAATATATTGGTTAATGACCATTTGGTATGTGGTATATATGCTAATTCTTATTTTATTGACGTTGATATTAGGTTGCATTTTTATCATTTCATTTCTACTTTGTACAATTAAATTTAAATTTATAAAAGTGAATTGAATTCCTATGTATTTTTAAGAGCCTTTATAGATCCCATATAATCCTTTAGAGATTTTGAGATTGGGTTTAATAGACACCCATGTTGCCTTAAAATTTTATATAAATTTTATTTTTGGAATGATAATCTGGAATTAGATGATTTATATAATTAAACTATTTGTGAAATTTTTTATCATGTTAACTTATTGTACAAGATTATTTGTAATAACATGAAATTTTTAATGATATATCTGATGATTGATGATAATTTTGTCAAATGGTTAAATAATACTTCTTCATATTGAAAAGGGTATGGAATAATGACGAAGGGATATATTTCAAATGAAATGTTACTATGTTATATATTTGAAAAAAATTATTTAATGTGGAGCTTAGATATCAATGAATAAAATGAATGGTATTGGATCTGGATTGATCCTACATGTACATGTGATATTGGTGTAAGAATGATTCTCTAATTACCGATGGTTTTGGTGTTGGACTAATATTACATGTACCAAGGATTTTTGTGCTTTACTGGTGCTCTATGTACCTATGATAATGACACTGGATTGGACCTCTGAAAATCCATGTTATGGTTCCTGTAATGATGATACAATTTACCAAAATTAAACTTCAATAAAATTATGTTTAATTTCTTGATGAATCAATATGTTGATCCAATGATATATTGTTTAGAATTCCACCTAGAACGAAGTGGTTATTATTGACTCGGGAGTCACCAAGAACTTAAGGCGCAGTGCTGTTAATTAAATAATATTAAAAAACAATGGGACTTGATAACATTTTATTAAAATATTTATTATTACTGATATCAATCTATACAAAGTTATATAGTAGATATTTATTTAGATACAATTGACAGGTGACCACTTAGTTGTATACACACCCTACTCAGGTTTCCATTTGGTATATGAGTGGACTTCGTGTTTTCTTATTAGGATAAGGGAAAAAGCCTTATCATAGATTTATGCGTTGGTATTTTGGAATGAATATCATACATGATGTCTTGATCCATTTCGAAGTTTTTAGTGTGTCCTTATTTTGTGTTTTCATTAAACCCCTAACATTTACATGGAATTACATATTTACTATTTTGGTTTAGGTCCACATTCCCAATTACGGGATATTATAATGTGATACATGGTCCTTATTGGATATTGTTATTATTTTCTTGACTATTGTTATATTGACTTCCTCTATTTTTTTAATTTGATAAAAATAATACAGCATACGCTTGTGTCATGTTATACCCTCACTATTAGTCCACACCATCTAGCATATAGATAGATTCAAATAAGGTCATGTGAAAAACCATATTAGGGAACCAGTATGTGGAACCTTGGTCGGGTCATTACTACGTGGTATCAGATGTGTATTTAATTTTAATCATTCTACTGCTTTTAAATTTTATACATGAAAATATTATGTTTCTGTTCTTGTAAATGTGCTTGTGCAAGTGAGTAGCTTACCCATGTATGATGGAAAAAAATTAACATGGTGGGATTGTTATTCATAATGTTTTATACTATAGATGAATGTTATTTCACCCTTGGTAATCCACTTGTATTGGGGTGATATTATTTTATGATATTTTACTCATAACCAAGTATGGAATGAGATTTTAGTACATATTCATCATTCTACGCAGTCAAGGATATATGTGACATGCATTATTTTAGGAATGCACAATTTATATATTTCTGAGTAATTTTTTGAAAGATAAAATGATATTATTTAATTGTGTGATTTAAAATAAAATGTTCTTAATAATGAATCTATAAGTGACAAAATTTTGAAACATGGTAAAATATAATAGTTAAAAAACATATCATATGGAACAAATAGAAGTGATGAATGTTTTTTATCAAGTGTAATTCGTGAAATAGATTATGGATGGTTGAGGGAAGTGATAGTGCCATGGTTTTGAGTGTTGTCCAATGTATGTGGGGTGAAATGTAGTTTATTTATGTGAATATCTCTTGTGAAAATGTCTTAATGATATGTTATGTATCCAGGGATGTGTTCTTGAAATGGTTGACACATGCCTCTATGGTGAATTTTTTTTGGGATGAATGGTGATCATTACTCGAAATGAACCTTCATTAGAGGTAAAAAAGGCACCAATGATTTTATGTGAAGTGGTGGAATAGATGTTGTTTGATAAAATTTGTCAAATTATATAATTCCATGGAAAAGAGTAAAGGTAGGATTTTTTTAGTATGATTGTTCTTACCTAGGACTTCCAGCATCAACACCCTCCAATGTTAATAGGAGAGGGCGGACATGAGGTGGCTATGTTCATGTTTGAATCTATCTATATAATCATAGATCATTTAGAGAATCATCTAATAAAAATATTTAAATAACAAGCCTATATGTTATGTGGACAAGTGAAGCACTGTTATGATATCCATGCATAGGATAATAATTTTGAGTGAAATTTTTGGAATGAATTTTGTGAAAATTTATTGGAATAGTTCTTTCCAAATATACTAATATAGTATATGTTGGTTTGGTTTATACGGGATAAGAATGGAATCCTGTCAGTGATGGACTATATTGGCCACATCACTAACATTCATCACTTTTTCCTAGTTCTATTATGAGATGAGGATGTTTTGGTGAGATGTTAGTATGATGTAAAAAATTGAGAGATTTAGTCCCATGGAAATATCATCTGATTAAAGAGGTTCACTAAGGTTGTGAATCAGGATCTCATTACCTAGGGGAACCTGAAGGAGGCTTCCAATGTAGTATATATTGCTTCATGTAGAGGAAAAGGATATATGTCTTATGAGCATTGGAATCATCATTATTTAATCATTCACAATGGTAATGGTGGATAGAGTAGTGATGGGAGAGGATCAATTATTCAAGGTAGAACTAGTGTGTTGATTCATCAATGTGGTAGGCCATGTGAATTTTTTCGGCAGTGACCCCGAACATCAGTGGAGTGCTTAACATTGAGTATGATGGGACACTTAACAAAGTTATTCTGGAAACCATAATTTCTAGGAAGTTATTAAGTATCTGGAATGACCTATTGTATTTGAAGGTGGCCTTTTACCCTATACCAGTCGGAAAGTTAGAGTTATACTGGATGTGCTGATCAGGGCATCAAAAATGGTACTTCGAGACTAGGGTTATTGTATCAGAAGACAAGTGTAGCACGGGGGGCTCAGAAATGAGCACTAGGTAAAGGGATATGATTGTTGAATGCAGTTCAGACTAAACTAGTAAATAGAGATCCTTGGTCGTCGATTGTAAAATTTATAATTCATGTAACTTGTATTATAGGCATCAATTTGTTTGATATAATAGCTTCACATTTTTAACTATTCAACTTGTGGATGGTTTGGGTCTAACAATAGAGTTTTGGTGTTGCTTTATCACAATCTACACCACATTGGGTGTACAGTAAAATGACATTTTGTTTATATAAGGTGTGTTTAATCAAGAATGGTGAGTATGATTTCCTTTGGGAACTGTACGTACAAGGTATTTAAGGTTTTGAATTTATTTTGGGTATATAATGGATAGTATCATACCAATACAACATCTACTGTTATAGTTGGAAAGTGATTGTCACATATCCTGAGGGTGAATAATATTATCTTCATGGAAAATGGGATATATGGGTAGGCCATGAGTGAATAGTTCATTAGAAATTGGGGGAGGCCACTCCCTAGGTTGTAATTATTTTTTTGAAACATTAGGATATGAAGAATTTTTCCTATTCACCTATAGTGGATCGATTATAGTACATGTTTCATGAGGAATTATTAGGGCTTCCACCAAGGAGATATATTGTGATTATGATTGAGCTAATCCCTATATCTGATCTAGATTCGTTTCTTCTATATAGAATAGAACAAAAATGGATAATCTTATGAAAGGACTCGAAGAATTTATAGATAAGGGATTTATCTATCCGAGTACACCACTATGGGGTTATCTAATCTAGCATTCCAAAAATGAAGATGGAATATTTTTCTTATGCATCGATTATATGAAGTGAAATAGGATGACAATTAAGATCTTATAACCTTTTCGACTTAGTAATGATCTTTTTGATGAGTTGAGGGGTTTGTGTGATTTCTCCTAGGTCAATTCTATATTAGGTTATCATCAACTAATTGTGAGACCATCTGATATACCATAGAACACTTTTCAGATCAGGGCTGTCCTTTATGAGTTAATTATAATTCAATTTAGATTGTCGAATGCCCCCCCACATTATTTTTGGAAATAATGACTAGAATCTTCCATCTTTTCATGGACCAATTAGTTTATTTTTTAATTTCCTACATCATATTTTACTCCTAGACTCATGAAGATCATTATAAAAATATTCAAATCATATTGATTTTAGTGAGAGGAAATTTTCCATGTGCTAAGAAATATATGTGATGTTTCTAGACCGATATTGTTAATTTCATAGGTCATATCATCTCCGAGGAAGGTGTGTATGTGAGCCTTTAAAAATTGTAGGTATTTTTTTATAGGAATATCCCAATAATATTTTGGATATTCAAATATTTTTGGGTTTGTAAGGATATTATCAAAGGTGCATCATGTACTTTTCTTGTTTGGATACACATCTTTTGGGTTTTTCCAAAAAGGGTATCAAGTTAGAATGTTCTGGAGCATGTAAGAATACCTTCCATGTGATAAAAAATAATTTTAACACCGCACTGATTTTTTCCTACATGATCTAGTTGAGGAGTAGAACATTATTTATGATGTTTATGGTATTCAAATTAGGGAAGTGTGGATACAGAGTTAAAAAGTAATGGAATCTGGATAAAAATGGTTGAGGACACATGAATGAAATTATGCTACCCACGATCTTGAGTAGTAAGTGGTGGTTTATGCTTCAATGTAATGGAGACATTACTATCTTAGAAAAATATTTATAATTTATATTAAGAAAAAAATACATAATTAAATACTTTTGGAATGGGATTTAAATCTATAATAGTGAATATGGTTATATTATATGAAATCATTTGATTTTGAGCTACCCTATATACATGGGAAATCAAAAGAGGTAAATAATGATTTAAGTAGAAAGTTAGAGACTCTGGTAGTATATGAGTATAGTTCTATGTGGATGATGATGTATTTAACAGATGAAGTTCCCATGGACGTTCAAGGAGTGTATGAATAGTTGAACCTTCTGTCTTAATCTAATGAGGCTATACTTCTAACATGGATCATAGAAAGGAAATATGAGGATCTGGAGTAAATGGAATTCTGGGATACTTTGAATGTGGAGAGATACCTCCCGATTTTAAAATAGATGATGATGAGATCATCAATGTCAAGGTCTATGTTTTTATTCCTACTTATACATTGGAAGAGATGATATGTGATTTAATGCATCAAATTAGTCACTAAAACCTAGTTTGACCAAAATATACTATGATATTTGTACATAATATTAGTGGTCAAGAATGAAAATGGAGATTGTATGTTTTATGACATGATGATAGATATATCATTAAGTGAAGGTCGAGAATCATTAAAATTTGATTCATTAACATCATTTTCCCAAACTGAAGTGGAAATTGGATGAATTATCCATGTAATTTATAGTACGTATTCTGAGTATTCCTTTGAAGAATTACATGATATGGGTGATTGTGGACCAGTTCAAAAATTCAGCCCATTTCATTCCAATCTTGGAAAATTTTATGGTGTATTTATTGGGAGGCATATATGTTTCAGTGATTTTTCATTTTCAGGTTAGTACTTGATGTATAGTTTCAGATCATGATCAAAATTTCAATTTATTATATTTAAAAGTATTGTATAAGTCACTTGGTACTCATCTATTTTTGAGTACATCTTTTCACCAATAGTTGGATGGGAAATCAGAACATAATATTCAGGTGTTAGAGGACATGTTAGAGGGAATACATCATAATCATTGATGGATATTTTGAGAAGCACTTATCTGAGGTTGAGTTATCCTATAAAATATTTATAATGAATCTATTCAGATGCAACCATATGAGGAACAATATGGCAGGCCATCCCGAACACTTTTATCTTGGATGGAGGTGGGTGATTCAGAGTTTTTAGGAACAAGTATTGTGAAGCAGACATCGAAACAAGTTTATATTTTAATAAATGTATGCATACATCAAATATTATAAATAAGTCTTGAGCATATTTAAATCAATTACAACTTTATTGTAAAGTGGGCGACCATGTATTGCTTTGGGTGCCATAGAGATTGGTCATCATATGATTCAGAAGTAGGGAATCTTATAACACATGTTTGTTGAAATATTTTTTATTTTTTATATGAATGGGGTAATATTTATTATATCTAACACATAGGTATATTGTTATGTGTGATTTCATTCATTTGTCACAACTTTAGAATTATCACATGGACCCTTCTCATGTGATTGACATTGTTGATGTTGAGCATGCGGTAAATGATTCTTTTAAGGAAAACCTGAATCATGTTTTGGAATATAATGAGAAATGTTTGAGGGGATATATATCATTCATTTTAGCAATGTTTTATGGTATCATTTTCACATTCAAGAAAAACCATGGAAAAGTGATGTAGATATTTATGCCTGATAGAACGACCATTACACTATAAAATCCTTGTGGTAGTTGGAAGTGTAACTTGAGTATGAGTTGCTATAAGGTGTAGAGAATTTAAGATACAAACGTTTATATATACCATCGATTACCCATTTTCAGGTCTATTTCAACACTTCTTGTAATTTTCTTTTTGGTAATGACCCGTATCAAGGGTGTTATGGTGTGTTTTTTGAATTTTTTTGGGGGGGTGGTGGTTTAGTCAGTTCACAGGTTTCCCGGATTGTGTGTAATCCCCTAGAAAACCATGAACCATGTGAAAGTGGGGGTTTCAATAGTGGGTTCATGGTTTAACCAACCATTCTATATATAGGAGAAAATATGAACCTAATATAAGGGGGTGTACATTTAGGTTTCACATTTTGTCTAATTATGAGTCTCATCTAGTAATCCATCTTTGTATACTTTTAAACCCTGAAACAGTAATAAACAATTCCAGGACCCCTTGTTTTTTATCTTAATAAACTCCAATAAAACTAAATCAAATCCTTTTATTGTTTCCTCTTTAGAGGATTTATGTTCCCCTAACACCTTTTCTCTTGGAAACCAATGATCGGATTGATTAAATCAACTCCTCTATGATTTTAAATCTATTCCTTGATTTATATTTTATCCCTTCTGTATTTCTCTACCTATGGAGAGGGTTGAATCCTCCCATTATTGATGTTATAGATTTGGTTTTAATGGATCCTATTATATTGGATCTTGATCCTGGGATTTGAACCGATATCATCTTCACTATTTTTAGCCATTCTACCTCAAATATCAGGACATATATTAGAGGAAGATCATAAATTATCCTAAATTTGGTGGTTAACATGGTAATTACCATAGTTTTGATGATGATACTATTTTTTAGTTTTTATCATTTCATACTAATTCAAAAAAATTATTTTTAGTTTTCAAAAATTTAATTGAATCCCTATGAATTTCTGAGACCCATCATGGATGAGTTGGATCTATAAGATTTTTATAGAATAGGATTAATTACTACCAACTAGGTGTTCTAACATCATTTAAATGTTAATTGTGGAATTATAATGTTGAATTAGAGGATTTATTAAATTAAACCATTCTGGAATGTGTTTTGTAATGAACTGAACATTTTAATTGTATTTGTTTCCAAAATTTGTGGGTTATTTTATTATTATACTCAACAAAACTATATCATTTAATTAATGAAGTGGTTATAATTAAAATGAGATTTTTGGGTTTCAATTATTATATGACCATTGGAAAATATGACAATTGGTCAATATGATCATTGGAAACTATAATCTCAATGTTGTGTTTTTATAAGTATAGTTTTCTTTGATAATTAATATAGAAAGAAGATTTAATGATCTCATACAGTAGATTTGGGGGCCATATGAAGCCCATCTGTCATAGATTGGGAAGGAGGTAGCATCACAGGGCTTTGCGCTGGACTAATCCCAAGCCGAACTTCAACATTTGAAGCTTGAACAGAATCTCTTATGGTCGAAGTTCAAGCTGATAGAAATCATCACTTGGGTAATCTTGTCTGAGCCACCCCAAGATTATATCACCGTATCACACCTAACACTTAGGTCCCATGCAGGTGTTATAAGGGGCCATGTAACGAAGCCTTAGTTACATTCTGTAATCCTTTTATATAGAATTTTTTTTACATCTTATTATGGTAAAGTTTATGAATTTCAAATGTCTGGATAAATATTTGATGAATTTATAGAAGTTTCTATTTATATATTAATTATGGAAAAAATGGATATTTTAAATATTTATGTCTTCTTTAAATAATTAATAATGTGAATTGATTTTCAAAAAAAGCCTTCTACAGTTGTGTTCAGTAAGAAATTTAGATTCTAATAAGATCAACATAATTTTTAGTTAATAGTAATGTATGGATAGTAACATACCTGTATGAATAGAAATGAATAGTAATGAATAGTATATTGACCAAAAAATAGAATCTTCACCCATGAATGTATAAATACATTTTAGGCATCTTAAAAGTGAAAAAATTATCATAGTTTTAGTTTTTGTGTTTTTCTATGTCATAGATATTTTATTTAGAATTTTATAATTATTTTAATAATTTAAAATGGAAATGTATTTTCATAAAACATAATCATAAATTGTTACTTTATTGTCTTATGGTTATACGATAATTTTATGGGACCTTGATTACTTTCATAAAGTGTTACAAAATGAGTTGTAGTTTAAATGTTGTATTTTTTGAATAAATAATGATTTTATTAAAATATTAAATTAAAAAAATATAGAAAATTATATTCCTAAAATGGATTTCATTCTTGAATTTAGTGCATTGATATTAGGTTAGAGTGAATTTTTACAGTTTTCTAAAACAGTTAATTTTTTTGGTGAATAGTAAAAATACGGTTTTCAGTTTCGGGTGTTTAATGAAATCATTGATGATGAAATCATGATGTAAATAATATGGTAGAGTTTTGAATAGTAATACAAGTTATGAGGTGTCCCATGTGTCCAATACTATGGTAAAATACCATGGGAAAGCCCATAGTTTTGCAAATACCACCAAAGAGGTGTCCCTGTGAAATTAATAAATTATTCCCTCACTTTTCCTATAAATACAAAGTCATTTCCCTCATTCAATTCATTCCAAAATCCTCCTCAACAATGATATGGTCTCCATACATCCCAGAGAGTCCTCCCATGGTTCTCACAATCCTCCCAATGTCCCGACCTTCAATATTTCGAAGTTACTCTTCAAGGTAAGTGATCCTTTCACCATCCCTTTTAAGTCATGACTTCATTTATGTTATGTCTTATTGTTCCATTTTATTATGTGGGGGATTGTTATTCTATATATTTACAACTATTAATTTCATTTCCAAATGATGACAGACCCATTTAGATCTCATCAATTGATTTTTATGAATTAGTAAGTGATGTTGTTAGGCTGCCGATTTTTTTATAAAATAAATCGCATATTCTTTTTTCCTTTCAAGATTCCATTTCATGTGGTATACCATTAAAAAATCCATACAATGTTCTTATCCCCATGTTATTATTCCATTATACTGTATTATATGTTATTTATTAGTGGGTAACCCATGTACCCTCTTTTTTTAATGTTTTATAAAACCATGTTATAGAGCCGTTAGGCTATGGAATTTTCGTCTCAAAATCTCTCTCTTTTTCTCAAGAAATTCTCTTGTATTATTTATGAGAATACCCAACTCTATTTTCATTTCTATTGGTATTCATCAATACATAAAATATATCTATTTAATTTTTTAATTGACATACATATAAGCCTCACTAAAATTCCATGGGTTACAAATGACATAATGATCTTATTTTTAAGTAATTTTTAAACGTCACGATTTTCACATGAAACCCAATTCATTGATTCTATTTGCTTTATTTATAATATGTTTGATTACAATATATATGAGTCACATGAAAATAAATACATATAACGGTTTCACCCTAATAGACCTCTAATGCATTGGGTAAATATTTTAATCTGAAGAGATAACAAGTTTCATGATACCTTGCTGAATAACCCTGGTAAATTTTATGACACCTCGGGGATAAACCTTGGTGATATGTTCATGAATGTCTAAATGAAATGTTGTATCCACATATTAAATTTATGATTAAAGTTCTATTTATTTTTATATTCCTATTCATCTATTTCTCATGCCTTTATGATTCATATCATGTTCTTATTAATATTCCTCAAGATCACATGTCAACTATTTCACTTGTTTTCCTTACTGAGTCTTCTTCTCACCATTTCCTTTGATGTATGTCTCCAGGTTATAAGATGCAGTAATTATAAATAGGATGAACCTATAGTGAAGCCTTACAAGTGTATTAAAAGGATGTTTTATATTGTTTTCATGTCTTATATTCCTGATTTCCATGAAAATATACTTTAAAGATCCTATGTATATAAAATGTAATGAAAAGTTTTGTAATAAAAAGGGGATATTCCATAGTTGGTATCGAAGGATTGTGTAGTTATTTATGGAAATTTGTCTATGAAAAGATTAGGAAGAATCATATATAAAAGTTTAAATATATGAAAAATTCATGGTATATTGGTGAGTATTGAGTAAGTGGTTTGTAAAGCAAATACATCCCTGTTTTGATACGAGTAGGTAGAGGAATCTTTGGAACAGAGGTACCTAGAAGTGAAAATGCCGACCAGGAGTTTTGTGCTTGACCCGAGGTATCATGGTACATGAAAACGGTCCTTACTTCACTCTTGTTTATGAAACTCCTGGAGGATATGTTTGGTTAATAACAATATTTTTATAAATCATTATGAAGGATTTATATAGAAATGTAATTATTTAAAGAAGTTTTAATACATAAATTCCATTATTGTTAAATGATTCGTAGATGAAATAATATTCTCACTAAGGTTTAATTTTTTTATAAATGGCGGGCAACAGGAGGAACTGTGAAAATGGTTATCTCAACGGACCATGTGCTGACGGCCCACTGATGGAAGCTGGAATGGAAAAATTCATGCGAATGAAGAATCAACTAACTCATGTTATGGGAAATAACTTGAATCAAGTTTGGAGACTGATCTCACCGCGAAGGGAACACAATTCTCTTGAGTGCTTTATTTTCCAACAGTCACCAACCTTCAGTGGATCGACCAACCCATTGATTACTGAACAGTGGATCCTCTCTATAGATATGATCTTTTTTGTTCTCCATTGTTCATAGTAAGAGAAGGTCACCTAGGCTATCTATCACTTAGAGGGAGAATCTTATCAATAGTGGGAACTGAATAAAAACATAAGGCAAAGAGTGGATGATGAAGCTATGGAGTGGGAAGAGTTTAGAGGGATCTTATTCAATAATTATTTCCCTTGTTCCATGAGAAAAAGAACAGATAAAAAGTTTCTCAAGCTGAAGAAGAATGAGAATGAATCTTTGGGAAGCTGCAAGATAAACACTACAAGGCTTTCATGTTACACCTCTAGCTTTTTCATTGATCCAATTGGTAAGGAAGATAGATTCTTCAGTGGACTGAACCTCATATGTGGATGAATCTATTCAATAGAGACAATGATAGCTATGAGGAGATCGTGCAGAGTGCGATGAAAGTTGAGCTAGAGTTTTTTGAGGCGCAGTGGTCTCATAAATCCATTGATAAGAAGAGATCGATAGAGCCTAGCATAGGGAGGACTTTTGATCCGGGAAGAGGAGGCAAGAAAGTGAAACATCCCACCTGTAATAAATGTGGAAATAATCATTTGGGGAACTTCTTACTAGGGAGAGGGAAATGCTACAAGTTTGGAAGTGATGGAAAAATTTCAAGGAATTTTCATAGTGAGGTGAAACCTCAATATCCAAACGCTAAAGACAAGGGGAAGATGGTGAAGGACCTACCTGGTGTCTATTACATTAAGTGTGGACCACATGGGCACTTCAACAATCACTGTCCAAATCCAAGGGCAGAAGAGAGGAACCACCATCTACCTCGACAAAGGCCAAGGGAGTGAAGTGGTGCTTTTTCAATCCTGAAAGCTAAAGTTAATTATCTAGATGATATGGCAGCAGGTACTCTTGTTTTTCTCTCAAAGCTATCAAGTACTTTGTTTGATTCTGGTTCTACGTATTCCTTTATTTACTCTATGATTTCAAATAATTTTGAATCAACTCATGATTTTCTAAAATTAGAGTTATCATTCAAGACACCAGGTTGGATTAACCAAGAATCATTAGTGTTTAGAAACTCTAGTATTTACATTAGTGAGTATAATCTTATCTCAATTATAGTAGTCATTCCCATGCTAGAATTCGACATTATACTAGGGATGGACTAACTTTCAATGTATAATACTAAGACCAAATAAAGAAGCAAAGAAATATCAGTAGTCTTGAATGGAGAACCTATAGTTATCTTCCAAAGAGATATATCTCAACTTGATCTTTGTCTAGAAGAACCTACTATATCATTTTTAAGGAGTTGATCAATGAAGAATATGAAGGAAATGAGAGATAGAGGATAGAAAATGTCCCCATAATTCAAGAATATGTTGATGTATTTCTTGAGGAGTTACCTGGACCTCCCCGAGAAAGAGAGGTCGAGTTATCTGTTGAACATGAACTTGAATCTCATCAAATATCAAAGACCTCTTAGTGGATGGAAAATGTGGATTTGGAGGAATTAATGAAACAACTCCAATATCTTTGGGATAAGTAATTTATTTGACCGAGTGTGTCTCCTTGGGGAGCACATGTTCTCTTTGTGAAGATGAAGGATAGATTGATGTGGCTATGTATTGATTATAGAGAACTGAACGGGATCACAATAAAGATCAAATACCCTCCTCCATGAATTGATGACTTATTCGAAAAACATTGTGGTGATCAATTCTTCTCTAATATTGATCTTCGATCTGGTTATCATCAATTGAGGGTGAAGAAAAAATATATTCCAAAAACCGCCATTCGATCAAGATATGGGCATTATGAGTTTGTTGTTATTCCTTTTGGACTGACTAATGCACCTGCTATTTTTATGGATTTGATAAATAGAGTCTTTAAAGACAACCTTGATATCATTGTGGTAGTTTTATTGATGATATTCTGATATATTCCAAAAGTCGTGAAGAACATGAGTATCATCTAAGTGTTATTTTGCAAACTCAACGGATGGAGAGGCTTTTTGGAATATTCAGTAAATGTGAATTCTGTTTAAAACATGATGGTTTCTTGGGGAATATTGTTACAAATGAACGAATCAGAGTTGACCATGAAAAGACAAAAGTTTTAGAGGAGTGGCCTCAGCCTACAACAATAACTAAAATTTGTAGTTTCCTTGGTTTAGCGGTATATTATAGGATGGTTGAGAAATAATTTTCACAACTTTCATATATATTATCCAAGTTAACATGAAAAGAGGTCAACTTCATCTAGACAAAGGAGTGTGAGTAATGTTTCCAAGAGCTGAAGAAGAGATTAGTTACTGCGCCCATGTTAACTCTGCCCTCAAGTGGAGATTGATTCGTTATTTTTAGCGATGAATCTCGGAAAGGGTATTGGTGCATCCTCATGAAAAATTAAAAATTCATTGCTTATGTGTCTCGACAGTTGAAGACTAATGAGCATAAATATCCTACACATGATCTAGAGCTAGCTGCGGTTGTTTTTGCTCGGATGATATAGAGGCACAATCTTTATGGGGATAAATGTTATATGTACACAGAACATTAATGTTTGAAGAATATTTTCTTGAAAAAGGAATTTAACACGAGACATAGGATATGATTGGAACTTCTCAAAGACAATTATTGTTCAATTCATTATCATCCTGGAAGATCAATCAAAGTCACTGATGCATTAAGTAGGAAGGACTCAGTTGTTCTTTCAATGATGAGGCTTCAAAGAGATCCTTTGATCAATGACATAGTAAAACTGGACTTGGGAAGTATAAGGGAATGGAAATCATCAACCCTAACCCAAATGGGTTCTCAACTGTCATTACTAGAGAAGATCATGAAATCTCAAAAAAAGATCTCGTGATACAGAAGAAGTTTAAGGGTGTGAAGGATGGGAAGTTTCCTGAGTTCAATATTGATCAAGAAGGTGTACTGAAATTTTGTAGAAGACTTTGTGTTCCATATAATCCGGAACTAAAGAAGCAGATGATGGATGAAGCTCATAGCTCTACATTCCCAATAAATCATGGAAGCACAAAAATGTATTGGGAACTTCATGATCATTATTGGTGGGATAATATGAAAAGGGATATTGATGACTACACTTCATGGTGCCTGGTATGTCCATAGGTGAAGGCAGAGTGACAAATTCCTGAAGGGGTATTGCATCCTCTACCCATACAAGAATAGAGGTGGGGCAATATCACTATGGACTTTTCCCTGGTCCCCCGAGAACTTCCAATGGAAACAATGTGATATGGGTTATTGTGGACCATCTCACCACGAATGCCTATTTTATATCCATTCAAGAATATTTACCTCTTGATCAGCTTACCAAGATTTATGCGAAGAAAGTGGTAAGGATGCATAGAGTTCCACTATCTATCGTATCTGATCGTGATCCATGGTTCACATCAAAATTTTGAAGAAGTCTTCAATAGGCTCTGAGCAATCAATTGAATTTCACTATGGACTATCTCCCCCAAAAAGATGGAAAATCCGAAAGGACTATTCAAACACTTGAGGACATGCTGAGAACATGCGCAATGGAATTTAATGGTGGATGGGATCATAATCTCCCTTTAGTTGAGTTATCTTACAAAAATAGCTTCTACTCGAGCATTCTAATGGCACCCTATGAAGCTCTATATGAGTAGCATTGTAGATGTCGTACATGTTGGGACGAAGCTAGTGAGTGAGTTATTTTTGGGCCTGATCTTATCCAATAGATAACTGAAAAGGTCCATGCCATCCAGCAACACATTAAGACTTCTCAGAGTCGGCAGAAGAGCTATGCAGACAACCATCGAAGGGACACGGAGTTTGATGCTGGTGAAAATGTCTTTCTTTTAATTTCCCCTTGGAAGAGAGTCATGTGGTTTGGGATTAAAGGGAAGCTCAACCCTAGGTACATTGGGCCCTATGAAATCCTTCATCGCATAGGAGTAGTGGCCTATTGGCTTTCACTTCCTCCAAATCTAGCACAAGTTCATGATTTCTTCCATGTATCCCTCTAGAGGAAGTACATACCAGACCCTTCACATGTACTAAATCTAGAGGCGGTACAATTGGAACATGACCTCACTTGTGAGGAGCAGCCAGTGGAGATCTTGGATTATAGAGACATGGTACTATGAAACAAGACTACCCACCTTATTAAGGTGTTATAGAGAAACCACAAATGTGAATAAGCCACGTGGGAATCATAGGAGTCTATGAGACTGACGTACCCACACCTTTTCTCATCAGAGGGTATGAGATAAAATTTTGGGGACGAAATTTCATAAGTGGGGAAGAAAGTAATGACCCGAATTTTTTATTTATATTTTTTTCTTAAATTTGTCTGTAATTTTATTTTTATAATCAACCAAACTATATCCTTTAAGTAAAGAACTGGGAATAATTAAAATGAGACCATTGGGTTTCAACTGTTATATGATTGTTGGTCAATATGACAATTGGAAACTATAATCTTAATGTTGTGTTTTTATAAATATTGTTATCTTGGTTAATTAATATAGAAAGAATATTGAATGGCCTCCTCCAGTAGACTTGGGCCATATGAAGCCCATCTGTCGGTGCTTGGGAAGGAGGTAGCGTCACTGGGCTTTTCTCTAAACCAAGCCCAAGCCGAACATCAACATGTGAAGCTTGAATGGAATCTCCTAAGGGATAATTACAAGCTGATAGAAATCACCACACGAGAAATGTTGTCTGATCCACCCCAAGATTCTATCACCATAACACACCTTACAATTAGGTCCTATGCAGGTATTATAAGGGGCTATGTAATGATGCCTTAGTTACTTTCTGTAATCCTTTATATAGATAAAAATTTACTTCTTTTTATGGTAAAATATAAGATTTTCAAATGTCCGGATAAAATATTGGATGAATTCAATGATGTTTCTTTTTATTGATGATTTTTGGAACAGGGTGTACCTTAAATATTTTTTTTTATTCTTTAAATAATTAATATTGTGAATTGATATTCAAGAAATGGTCTTCTACTGTTGTGTTTAGTAAGAAATTTAAAGTCTAATAAGATCAAATTAAATTTTAGCGAATAGTAAAGTATGAATAGAAACAAACCCGTATGAATAGTAATGAATAGTAAAGAATATTAAATCAACCTAAAAAATAGAAACATCCCCCATGAATGTACAAATACATTTTAGAAATCATAAATGTGAAAAAATGATCATAGCTTATGTTTTGGTATTTTTTTTATGTCATAGATATTTTATATACAATTTTATAAGTAATATAATAGTTTAAAATGGAAATATATTTTCATAAAATTTAATTGTAAATTTTTACTTTATATTTCTATGGTTACATGATAATATTATGGGACCTTGATTACTTTTTTAAGGTGATATAAAATGATTTATAGTTTGAATGTTTTATTTCTGGAATAAATAATGATTTTATATAAACATTAAATTAAAAATATTTAGAAACTTATTTTCATAAATGGAGTTCATTTTCTAATTTAGAGCATCAATATTAGGTTAGAGTGAATTTTTGGGATTTTTCTGAAATAGTTGATTTTTCGGTGAAGAGTAAAAATACAGTTTTGAGTTTCAGGTGTTTAATGGCATCATTGATGTTGTAATAATGATGTAAATAATCTAGTATACTTGTGAATAGTAAGATATGTTATGAGGTTTCCCAAGTCTCCAATACCATGGGAAATCCCATGGTTTCGAAAATATCGTCGAAGAGGTGTCTCTTGGAAATTAATAATTTATTCCCTCAATTTTCCTATAAATAACAAGCCATTTCCCTCATTCATTTCATTCCAAAATCCTCCTCATTGATGTTATAGTCTCATTACCTCCCAAGGATTCCTACCATGGTTATCTCAATCCTCCCAAGGTCCTGACCTTCAAGCTTTCGAAGTTACTCTTCAAGGTGAGGGAACCTTTCACCCATCTCTTTTAAGTCATGACTTCCTTTATGTTATGTATAATAGTCCAATTTTATTATGTGGGGGCTTGTTATTATATATATTTAATATGATATATTTCATTTCAGAATGATGATATACCCTTTCCTCTCTCATCAATTGATTTTTCTGAATTTTTAAGTGACGTTGTTAGGATGCTGAATTTTTTGTAAAAGAAATCACATCTTCTCTTTCCTTTAAAGTTTTCTTTTCATGTGGTATGACATTAAAATATCCATACCAAGTTCTTATACCCATGTTATTATTCCTTTAGACTGTATTGTAAGTTATTTATGTGTGGGTGACCCCTGTACCCTCTATTTTTAATATTTTCTAAAACCATGTTATATGACCGTTATGCTGCAGAACTTTCGTCTGAAAATATCTCTCTTTTTCTCAAGAAATTTTCTTGTATTATTTATGAGAATACCCAAATCAATTTTCATTTCTAGGGGTATTCATCAATACATAATAAATATTAATTTTATTCTGGAATTGACATATATATAACCCTCACTTCATTTCCATGGGTTATAAATGACATAATGATCTTATTTTTATGTACTTTTCAAACGTCACAATTTTGACATGAAACCCCTTTCATTGATTCTATTTGGGATATTTATGTAATGTTTGATTATGATATATATGGGTCACATGAAAATAAATACATATTTAGGGTGAGAATTGATTGTGCTTTAATTCATTGGGTAAAGAATTTAATCTCTAGAGATGACAAGTTTCATGATACCTTGGTGAATAACCCTAGTAATTTTTATGACACCTCAGGGATAAACATTGGTGATATGTTCATGAATGTCTAAAGGAAATGTTGTAGCCACTTATTCAAGTTATGATTCATGTTCATTTTATCATTTTATTTCTATTCTTCCATTGCTCATGCCTTTATTATTTATATCACATTCTTATTAATATTGCTCAAGATCACATGTCATCTATTTCACTTTTTTCCCTACTAAGCCTTCTGCCCACCCTTTCCTTTGATGTATGTCTCCAGGTTTTGAGAAGCAGTAATTTAACATAAGATAAACCTATTATTAACCCTTACATGAGTATTAGAAGGATGTTTTAGGTTTTTTCATGTATTATATTTCTTATTTCCAAGACACTAGACCTTAAATATCCTCTATATGTAAAATATAATGAAATTTTATGTAATAAAAAAGAGGGATGAAATAGTTTGTATCAAAGGATAGTTCAGTTATTTATGGATGTTAGGCTATGAAAACATTAGAAATAATCCGATATAAAAATTTAAATATAGGAAAACTTCCCTGTTTTTTGGTGAGTATTCAATAAGTGGTTTATCAAAAAAATACATCTCTCTCTGGATACGAGTAGGTAGAGGCGGCTCTGGCACATAGCTACCTAGGAGTAAAAACTCTAACTAGGTGTTTTGGGCTTGACCTAAGGTATCCTAGTATATGAAAATGAGCATTGCTGCACTCTTGGTTATGAAACTCCCAGGGGATATCTTTGGTTAATCATAATCATTTTATGAATCGTTGTGAAGGATTTATAGAGAAATGCAATTGTTTAATGAAGTTAGTAGACATAATATCCTTTATTTTTAAAATATTAGTAAATAAAATAATCTTCTCTTTAAGGATTTATTATTATAGAAATGGAGGTCAATAAGAGGAACTGTGCAAATAGTGACCACAATGGACCATTCGCTGACAGCCCTCCGATTGAAGTCGGAATGGAAACATTCATGGGAATGATGAACCAACCGACTCAAGTTATGGGAAATAACTTGATTCTAGCTAGGAGACTGATATCACCATGAAGGGAATATCATTCCGTTGGGTCATTTATTCGTCAATTACAACCAAACTTTAGTGGATTGACCTACCCATAGATTGATGAACAATGGATCAGCTCAAGAGAGAATTTTTTTATGCTCCGCTATTCAGAGCAAGAGAACGTCACTTGGACTATCTATCTCTAAGAGGGAGAAGCTGATTAGTGGTGGAAAATAATTAAAAACATGAGGAAAAGAGTGGAGGTTGATGTAATGGAATGGGAAGATTTCAGAGGGGTATTCTTCAGTAAGTATTTCCCTCGTTCCATGAGAAGAAAAATGGAGAAGAAGTTTCTCGGGCTGAAATAGAAATAGAATGAATCTATGAGAATCTATGAGATTAACTTCAAACGGCTTACACATTACACCTCTAGCATTTTCAAGGATCCATGTGGTATGGTTGATATATTATTTTGTGGACTGAGACCTCATCTGAGAAAGAATATAGCTAACCGAGACTATGATAGCTATGAGGAGATCATGCGGTGTGCGCTGAAAGTCAAGATGGAGTATGGTGAGGCACAGTGGTCTCATAAATCCAATGACAAGAATAGATTGATCGAGCCCATCATTGGAAGGACTTTCGATTAAAGATGAGAAGGCACTCAATTGCAATGTCCCACGTATAATAAATGTGTAAAGTAGAATTTGAGGAACTGCCTACTCGGGAGGGGGAAATTCTACAAGTGTGGAAGTGATGGCCATATTATGAGGAATTGTTTTTGTGAGGTGAAATATCAACTTCCAAACACTAATGACAAGGGAAGATGGTGAGAGCCCTACCTGATGTCCAGTGATTTATGAGTGGACAACATGGGAACTTCGCCAATGATTGTCCAAATCCACAGGTAGTGGAGGGGAACCACCATTAGCCTCAACAGAGGCCAAGGGAGAGTGGTCGTGCTTTTTCTATCACAACAACTGAATTTGAAGCTTCGAATGATGTGGTAGCATGTACTCTTGTTGTTCTCTAAAATATAGCAAGTACTTTGTTTGATTCTGGTTATAGGCATTCCTTTATTTCCTTCAAGTTTTATAATAATTTAGAATCAACTCATGATTTTCTAAAAGTAGAGTTACCAGTCAAGACTTCTGGTTGAATTATCTATCCATCATAAGTGTTTAGAAACACTAGTTTTTTACTTTAATGAGAATAATATTCTCACAAATCTATTAGTCATTCCAATTCTGCATTTAGACATAATACTATGGATAGAATGGCTCTCAAATAATAATTCTAATATCAAATGAGGAAATAAGGAAATATCAGTAGTCTTGAATCGAGAACCTATAGTTATCTTTCAAGGAGAGATATCTCAACCTGATCTTTTTCTTGAAGAACCTCATATATCATTATCTATGGAGTTGATCAGTGAAGAAGAATAAGTGACTGAGAGTTTGATGATAGAAAATGTCCGCATCATCCTGGAATACGTTGATGTATTTATTGAGGAGTTACTTGGTCCTCCCCCAGAAAGAGAAGTAAATTTCTCTGCTGAACTCGTACATGGATCTCATCCAATATCAAGGACCCCATATAGGATGGAAAATTTGGTGCTAGAGTAATTAAATAAACAACTCCAAAATCTTTTGGAGAAGGTGTTTATTTGACTGAGTGTTTCTACTTGGGGATCACCTATTCTCTCTGTGAAGAAGAAGGATGGATTGATGCAGTTATGCATCAATTATATGGAACCGAACGAGATCCCAGTGAAGAAAAAATACTCTCTTCCATGAATTGGTCACTTATTTGACCAACATCATGGGGATTAATTATTCTCTAAGATTGATCTTCGATCTGGTTATCATCAATTGAGGGTGAAAAAATAATATATTCCAAAAATTGACTTCTAATAAATATATGAGCGTTATAAGTTTGTTGTTATGTTTTTTTGGACTAACTAATGCACCGAATATTTTGATGGATTTGATTAATAGAGTCTTTAAGGACTACCTTGATAACTTTTTTTTAGTTTTTATTGATGATATTATGATATATTCCAAAAGTCGTGAGGACCATGAGGATCATCTATGGGTTATTTTGAAAACTCCATGGAAGGAGATGATTTTTTGAATGTTCAGTAAATGTGACCTCTAGTTACAATATGTTGCTTTGTTGGGGCACATTATTACCAATGAAGGAATCACAGTTTACCCTTCAGAGATGAAAGTTGTAAAAGAGTGCCCTTAGCCTACAACAATAACTGATATTTCTAGTTTACTTGGTTTAGACAGATATTATAGGAGGTTTGTAAAAAAATATTCATGTCTTTATAATCCATTAACTAAGTTAACTTGAAAAGGAGTCAAGTTCATCTAAAAAAAGGAGTGTAAGGAATGTTTCCAAGAGATCAAGAAGAGATTGGTTACTACATCCGTGTTAACTCTACCCTCAAGTGGAGAAGGATTCATTTTTTTAGCAATGAATCTTTGAAAGGGCTTGGATGCATACTTGTGAAAAAAGAAAAAGTCATTGCTTATGCATCTCAATAGTTGAAGACTCATGAGCAGAACTATCCTATGCTTTATCTGGAGCTGGTTGTAGTTGATTTTTCTTTGAAGATTTGGAGGAACTATCTTTATGGGGATAAAAGTGATATATGCACAGACCATCAATGTTTGAAGTATATTTTCACACAGAAGGAATTGAACATGAGACAAAGGAGATGGATGGAACTTCTCAAAGCCTATGACTGTTCAACTATCATCCCGAAAGAGAAACCAAAGTCATTGATGCATTAAGAAATAAATACCCAATTGTTGTTTCCATGTTTAGGATACAATGAGATCCTTTGATCAGTAACCTAGTAAAACTGGACATGGGGGTTATAAGGGAAGGCACATTATCAACCCTAACCATAATGGTTTCTCAACCGTAATATTTAGAGAAGAACAAGAATGCTCAGAAAGAATATCCTTTTTTATAGAAGATGTTTGAGGCTGTGAAGGATGGAAAGTTTTTTAAGTTCAATATGGATCAAGAAGGTTTACTGAAAGTTCATAAAAGACTATGTGTTTCATCTACTCCAGATATAAAGAAAGAGCTGATGGATGAAGCTCATAGCTATACTTTCTTTATACGTCCTGGATGTACAAAAATGTATAGGGGCCTTAGTGATCAATATTGGAGGTATAATATGAAAAGAGATAGTGCTGACTACACTTCAAGGTTCCTGGTATTTCAGCAAGTGAAGGTAGAGTGACAACTTCCTAAAGGGATATTGAAACCAATACCCATACCAGCATATAAGTGGGACAATATCACTATGGACGTTGTCAGTGGTCTCCCAAGAACATCCAAAGGAAACAATGCGATGTGGATTTTTGTGGACCATCTCACCAAGACTGCAAATTTTATATCCATTTGAGAAGGTTTCTCTCTTGATCAAATTTCCAGGATTTACGTGAAGAAAGTGGTTAGGCTGCATGAAGTTCCACATTATACCATATCAAATCATGATCCAAGGTTCACATCAAAATTTTGGAGAGTCTTCACCAAGATCTGAGAAATGAATTGAATTTCAGTATGGCCTATCACCCCAAACTGATAGAAAATATGAAAGGACTATTCAAACACTATAGGACATGTTGAGAACAAGCTCAATGTAATTTAAAGGTGGATTGGATCAACATATCCCATTAGTTTAGTTCTCTTACAGCAACAACTTCCACTCGAGTATTCAAATGGCACCCTATGAAAATCTATATCGGAAAATATGTAGAACTCCTACTTTTTGGGATGTAGGTAGTGAGATAAAGCTTCTTGGGCCTGATCTTGTTCAAGAGATGATAGAAAAAGTCCATTCCATCTAGAAACACATTATGAATATTTTGATTCAGTAGAAGAGATATGCAGAAATCCGTCGAAGGGACATGGAGTTTGATGTTGGTGACCAAGTCTTTCTTCGAATTTTACCTTGGAAGAGAGTAGTGAGGTTTGGGAAGAAAGGGTAGCTCAGCCCTAGGTACATTCACCCCTATGAAATCCTTTATCTCATAGGAGAAGTGTCCTATCAGCTTTCACATCCTCCAAATCTAGCACAACTTCATGATGTCTTCCATGTATCCCTCTTTAGGAAGTAAATACACGACCCTTGACATGTACTAAATCCAGTGGAGGTATGATTGGGAAATGACCTCTATTATGAGGAACAGCCGTTGGAGATCATAGATCGTAGAGGCAAGATTCTATGCAATAAGACTACACAACTTGTTAAGGAGTTTTGGGGGAACCAAAAATGTGAAGAAGCCACATGGGAATTGGAGGAGTATATCATATAGAAGTACCCACAACTTTCCTCATTAGAGGGTGTGAGATAAAATTTTGGGGATGAAATTTCATTAGTGGGGGAAGAATGTAACGACCTGAACTTTTTAATTATATTTGTTTCCTAAATTTGTGTGTTATTTTATTTTTATACTCAACAAAACTATATCCTTTAATTAATGAAGTTCGAATAATTAAAATTAGACCGTTGGGTGTCGACAATTATATGACCGCTGGTCAATATAATCGTTGGAAACTATAATATAAATGTTTTTTTACATAAAGTTATCTTGGTCAATTAATATAGAGAGAAAATTAAATGGCCTCATCCAGTAGACTCAGGACATATGAAGCCCATATATCAGAGCGTAGGAATGAGGTAGCATCACTGCGCTTTGGTCTGGACCATGTCAATGCCGAACATCAGAAAGTGAGGCTTGAACGATATCACCTAAGAGAGAAGTTAAAGCTAATAGAAATCACCACTCGGGAAATGTTGTCCGAGCCACCCCAATATTATATCACCATACCACACCTTACACATAAGTCCTATGCAGGTGTTATAAGGGGCTATGTGACGAAGCCTTAGTTACTTTCTGTAATCCTTTTGTTTAGATAAAATTTGTACTTATTATTATGGTATAATTTGTGAATTTTAAATGTCCAGATAAATATAAGATGAATTTATAGAAGTTCATTTTTATTGATGAATTTTGAAAAAAGTGTTATTTTAAATATATTTGTATACTTTAAATAATTAATAATATAAATTGATTTTTGAAAAATGGTCTTCTACAGATGTGTTAAGTAAGAAATTTAGAGTCTAATAAGATCAACTTAATTTTTCATGAATTGTAAATTATGAATAGTAACATACCCGTATGAATAGTATTGAATAGTAAATCAACCAAAAAAATAGAAACTTCACCCATGAATGTATAAATACATTTTAGACATCTTAAAAGTGAAAACATGATCATAGTTTAAGTTTTGGTATTTTTGTATGTCATATATATTTTATTTACAATTTTATAAATAATTTAATAATTTAAAGTGCAGAGTTATTTTCATGACATTAAATCATAAATTGTTACTTTATTTTCTTACGGTTATACGATAATTTTATGGGACCTTGATTACTTTCTTAAGGTGTTACAAAATGAGTTATAGTTTTAAAGTTGTATTTTTGGAATAAATAATGATTTTATATAAAATAGAAATGAAAAATATTTAGAAAAATATTTTTATAAAATGGAGATCATTTTTTAATTTTGATCATTGATATTAGGTTTGAGTGAATTTTTGTGATTTTTCTAAAATAGTTCTTTTTTCAGGGAATAGTAAAAATCAAGTTTTGAGTTTTAGATGTTTAATGACTTCATTAATGATTTAATCATGATTTATATAATCTGGTAGACTTGTGAATAGTAAGATATGTTTTGAGGTGTCCCAAGTGGTCAATATCAAGGGAAAATACCATCTTAAACCACATGGTTTTGAAAATACCACCGAAGAGGTGTCCCTTAGAAATTAATAATTTATTTCCTCACTTTTCTTATAAATACCAAGCCATTTCCTTCAGTCGTTTCATTAAAAAATCCTACTAGATGATTTTATGGCCTCTTTACCTCCCAAGGAGTCCTCCTGAGGTTCCCTTAGGCCTCCCATGGTCTTGAACTTCATGCTTTTGAAGTTACACTTCAAGGTAAGGGAACCTTTCACCCTCCTCTTTTTAGTCATGACTTTCTTTATGTTATGTCTTATAGTTCCATTTTATTATGTGGGGTATTGTTATTCGATATTTTTACTACTGTATATTTCATTTCCAAATTATGAGATACCCTTTCTGCTCTCATCAATTGATTTTTCTGAACGTTTAAGTGACACCTTTAGGCTGCCAATTTATTTTATAAAAGAAATCAAATCTTCTCGTTCCTTTCAAGTCTCCTTTTCATTTGGTATGACATTGAAATATCCATACCATGTTATTATCCCCATGTTATTATTCCTTTATATTGTATTATATGTTATTTATGTGTGGGTTACCCTTGTACCCCCTCTTTTTAATTTTTTCAAAAACCATGTTATATAGTCATTATACTGCAGAATTTTCGTCTCAAAAACTATCTCTTTTTCACATGAAATTCTCTTGTATTATTTTTGAGAATACCCATGTATATTTTCATTTCTAGATGTATTAATCAATACATAAAATATAAATATTTGATTCTGTAATTAACATATATATAACCCTCACTCCATTTTCATGGATTATAAATGACATAATGATCTTATTTTTGAGTTCTTTTTAACCGTCATGATTTTGACATGAAAACCATTTCTTTGATTCTATTTGGGTTATTTATGAAATGTTTGATTATGATATATATGGATCATGTGAAAATAAATTCATATTAAGGGTGATCCATAATAGACCTCCAATTCATTGTATAAAGAATTTAATCTCCAGATATGACAAGTTTCACGATACCTTGGTCATAAACCTTAGTAATTTTTATGACACCTTGGGGATAAACATTGGTGATATGTTTATGAATGTCTAAATGAAATGTTTTATCCAAATATACAAGTTATGATTCACGTTATATTTTTTATGAAATTCCAATTCTTCCATTTCTCATGCCTTTGTGATTTATATCATGTTCTTATTAATATTGCTCAAGATCGCATGTCAATTGTTTCACTAGTTTTCCTTACGGAGCCTTATTCTCACCCTTTCCTTTGATATATGTCTCCAAGTTATGATATGTAGTAATTTTACATATTATGATCCTATGATGAAGCCTTATAGTGTTTTATAAGGGATTTTTATGTAGTTTTCATGTATTATTTTCCTGATTTCCAAGACACTAAAATTTAGGGATCCACTGTATGTAAAAAGTAATTAAACATGATGTAATAAAAATTCGGGGTTCCATATGTATGAAATTTAAATTTTTTATAAATTTCTATTTTTATTGACATGGTATTATTAATGATATTTGAGGTGATTAAGGCTAATTGGGACAAATTAATAAAAAATGCATGTTCAGGATGATGAGGGGAAGAAATGATATTAAATGTGTACATTAATAATGACATTATATAATGATGTATATTGGATAAAATGTCATTAATGTTGACTATGGATATATGTGGATAAAAGAATGGAATTTGAGATGGAATGATACTCCATGTACATATGATTTTTGAGTTAGACTAATGCCTTATTTACCTATGATTTTGTTGTTGGACAAATGCTCCAAGTAACCTTGTTTTTTTCTAGATTGATACTCTAGGTACCCGTGATACACAATCTAGACATACACTCCAAGAATCTTCTATATGGTATATATAATGATGCAACAATTTACTTAAATAAAATTGGAACCAAATGATAATGAAATCCAATGTGATTTATTGTTTTTATCCTATGATATATGCTTCAAACTCTAGCATGGTTCTAAGTAGGTATTATTACCCTGGTGTCACTAAGAACCCAATGGAAAATGAAATAAATTAAATAATATTAAAAAATTGAAACATATTCACTTATTCTTTAATTTTTTTCCTTTTACTAATACATGCATTTTTATATACCAGATATTTATTTATACACCACTGGTGGTGGAATTCTTTGTTTTACTCACACCCTACCTGAGCCTTTGATTTGTATTGGAGCATACTTTTTGGTTATAGGATAGGACAAGGGAAAAAATATCTATCTTAAATGGAAGAGTTTTGATTTAGTAAGTAACATGGATGAATGGACCAGACAATATTTTAGAACTTTATGGGAGTTGTCAGTGTGCATTTATTTTGGGTTTTTGGTCAACACTTAACACATATATAGGGGGATATATTAATTATTTAGGGTTATGGTAACATTAAATGTTTTGGGATTATATTATGTGATTCATATTCATTTTCATTTATTTTTATTACTATCATGTATAATTACACATTGATTTATTTTGTTTTCATTCTTTGATATATAGGGAATATTATTCCTAAGTTCGATGTTGGACAATAGCTATTAGTTTCCTGCCACTAGTGTATGGGGAGATGTACTTGAGGTCATATGGTGAACTGGAATGAGGTACCAGTATGTGGAACCCAACTATGGATTTTAAATCTATATTATAACCTATATATATGTTATAACAATGATACCCACTTGTATTTTGAGTAGAACCAAGGGAAATGAATTTAATTATTCTTTTTTGAAACATTCCAAATTTTTCACCTTTCACATTGATAATGTAGGGACTTTGAATATCCTATCCTATTAAAATTTTATAATATTTTTGTAATAAATATCATATAGATATAAATTTTTATTTATTCAATATATAACATTATTATAAATCTATACCATAACTAAATTAACATGTCTCGATAATAATTGAGAAGTATTTTTTTCTAGCAATATACTTTGAGACATTTACACAATGGTTTAGGAAAGGACACGACCCCAATTTATCAGAGCCAGTGCCTTATTTGTTTTAAATTTTCATATAAATAAGCAATATGCATCTCTAAGAAACAAGTATTTTAGTTGTTTTGGAAAAACGATACATACATATATTCTACATTAAAACATGAAACATACAAGAATTTTGAAACTCCTTTTCCAACATCCATAAATCCTAGGTTATTTATGTATGTCATTAATAATATACCTCTTAATGACATGGGAAAATGTAACATAAGAAATGGGAAATCTCAAATGCTCAGTATGGGTATAAAATATAGAGAAATCTATCGTAAACATAAACATTAGTAATGTGGTATAACTAAAAAACACATGCCTTTAAAAATGTACATGAACCCATTGTGGTAGGAATAAGAGTTGAATAAAAAATTCCATTGCAGGGTATAATAATGGTTATTCTACTAGTCTAATAACCCCCGAAACAATAAATTACTAGTTTCATAATGTGTAAATTTTAATGTTGGACATCATAACCATACAATCCAGGCCTCATGCTAAGACTATAAATAATCATTCTATTAAGAACTTTTTCCAAGACCATAGTTTTTTATGAGACTTACTGATTAATCAAGTGTATATTGAGGGACCATTTGGTCAATTAAAAGGTCCAATTAATTCCACAAATGTATGGGGATAAAAATTATCAACATATAACCTCATATTGAAACTAACTTATTAAATGTCAATATTGTTCCCTGAACATTAAGCATAAACACTAACCATTTGGAGTAAATTGGTGAATGGTTTTAAGATATCACATCGAAAGTAAAAATAATCCTAAACCATTCAATTAAATGTGGTAAATTATATCATATATATTAATCCAAATAATACATAAGAATAATCTTGAGTGATTAAATAGATGAAGATGCTCTTATAAAATCATTGTGCAATTCTTTAGATAAATAGTCTTTTACGTTGAAAACAATAGTTCATTTGGAAAATTAATTGTTTAAAAAAATAAGTGATATAAGATAGTATTTTAATAATTAACATATTTTTTTAGAAATATAATGGTCATGATAAACAGATTATAGAAATCCCTTGAAAAGAAGTAATATTTTTAAAAATTCCCTTGAATCTAGGTAGTATTCCGGGATGAATTTTTGAAAGATCCTCTTGAAACATTTAAGTCCCCATAAATGAATATAAGATCATGGTTTGATAAAATATATATAATATTATCACATAATATATGAGTTTTACCTATAGATAATAATTTAATAGAGGTAAGTAGATAATAATAGTATTTCGAATGAAAATAGAGGTTCAGGTAGGAAACCCAAACATTAAGTATGAAGGTGTTCCTCACTAGATCTTAATGACCTGAGGAATAAACTTTTTGGTTATAAATTAATGTTTCCAAAAACCTAACATACATGTTATTTATTTATTATAATCTTGTTTAGGTTCATTCATGGCTTCTTTATGGATTAAAAGATTCAATTTCATTGTTTGGGAGTGTTTTCTTCCACGGTTTTCAGGATCAATTTACTTATAGTCATGTATAGATAAACATGTAGAATGAGAATGGTTGTATATAATTGAAGATCTATTCTATCAGTGAAAAAAAGAAAATTACATGATATAAGTTTTTTTGGTTATTGAGATTGAAGATGAATCACTTTACAAAACATTAATGACAATTTTTTGGGTTAATTTGAGGTTCTTGGTCACATTGAACTCATTTTAATTTATAAGTTAATACAATGTTTAAAAACTTATTAAAGAATATAAAATAAGTAATAATAATTATATTATTTTCATATTCAACAATAATTTTTTTTCATGATGCGAATTGAATATGGTAATAGAAATTGAAAACTTGTCATCCTTGATTGTGATAAATTATCATATCTGGGATGGTGTTTTCATTTCTAGTATAAAATAACTTGAAATGAGTGATGATGAAGAATTATTAATTTATAATAACAAAATTCTAGTACATTTATGTTACTAGAGTCATAAAAACATTTGGATGAAAGGATATGAAAAAGAAAAAGAAAAGAAAGGAACTTGAAATAACTGAAATGAAAAGTGGAATTTACCTCCTGAAGTTATCTTCTCTAAGAGACACATTAGGGGATAGTTTTTTGTCTTTTAAAAAGACCAAGGGATAATGGAAGTGGAGAATGATCATGGGAGGATATTTGAGAAGAATTTATAAAAGGAAAAAGGCATGATAGGAGTGATAAAAAGAGCCTGTGAGGGAGTGTTTTATAGTGGACGAGAGGAGAGATTTTTGAATATCTTCTTTATTATTTTGTTGTTCCCCTCAAGACACCCAATAGTGCTGATTCATGTATCCCATAAAGAAATAATTGCATGTACGTTCGATCCATGTGTGCTTGAATTAGCTTTGATACTTGGAATAGTGATTTTATCTGATAATGTATCTATATTGTAAATTACTTTATTTTACTATTCATAAAAAAATGTGATTATTTTAATAAAATCCCAAAAATTAACCCTAACCATTTTTAGATGTGTAGAATTCAAAAATAAACTCAATATTTTGAAATTATTTTTCTAAATATTATAAATTTAATTTTTAAATAAAATTATAATTTATTTGAAAAATAAATAAATTTAAAACTATAATTCGTTTTATATCACCATGTAAAATTAATAATGATGTCATTATCTTAAAACCATAAGATAATAAAATAATAATATTATTTACAATTCATAAGGGTAATGTTACTATTAATATTACTATTCATAATGGTACGTTACTATTCACCAAAAATCAATTTTTCCTTATTTGACTCTAAATATCTTACTAAACAAAATTATGTATGTCATTTCATCGAAATACAAATCACAGGGGTGCAAAAATTATATTTACGTGCTAGGTTTTAACAAAGTGGTGTTTTGTGGAGACTCAGCGTTTTCATGAATTCAATATTAAATTTATTTATAAATCCTTGGGGTGTAAACATTTATTCTTCTTTTCAAAAGAAACATTTTTTTGTGAATATAGTGTACAAAAAATGTGTAAAATATTATTATTTTTTAATATATTCTTTAGAATTTTCACATGTGTGGTTATCCCAACCATATATCAATAACTATTTAAAATATAAACTATAATAGTTTTCAATAATTCTTTTACTACATCCAAACATGTTCAGGGATTATAAATTATGATTTAAGAACATAATACCTATAATATGACTTAATTAAATAATAATGTACATAAATTAATTATATATATATTTTAGATTTTTCCACTTATTCATAAACAGATTTTAATGAATGAAGTCAAGATTGTGAGATTATTGAATATCCACATTTTCATTGATTTGTCAACAATAGTACCTTTATTTATTCTAGATAATATATAATATATTCTCTCATTAGTAAAGTAACATGATAGATATTATTTTCTTAAGTAATATATCTTATCATTTTTATAATATGTAAAAGTCTTCTTTAACACAATTTATTATCATTATTCATTTTTGAGTGTTATGATATTCTAGATTCCCAATCCTAAAACATGTTTCCATGTGTTGATATTCCTCTACTAAATACACATGAGACATTCAACTGCTTCCCCAAGATTTCATCAATCTGAATAATTACATTTTTATATTAATCACAACATTTAGATACAAATATTAAATATTTCTTTAAAACATCTAAAATTATAGCCTTCTTTGAATTTATCTACTCCTCAATAATGACTTCTAGACTAACTCTACCTACTTTTAGTGATCCATAATCGGAAAAGGTCACAAATAGTACCTTCTAATTACATATACTTAAATACTTAATTTCCCATCATAGTTCATGGTCATACAATATCTTAAATCCATAGATGTTCTATTTTTATTATTCTTCTATGATATTTGAGTTTAAAAATTCATAGTCAGTTGGGAAGGTAAAACAATGATAAATTATAAAATATAGTCATCTTGTTAGTCGCAACTTCTCTAAAAAAACTAGTTATTGAATCATGTTTTCAACTATCTATATAAAATATTATTGTTATTTCTAAACATTTATTATTTGATCAGGATGACTCTTATTGAAAATTTATGTCCTATATTTCTAAGTATATGAAAATATTTTTAATTTAAAAAACTAATCTTCACATGTTCTAAAAGTATATAGAAACCAGTAGTGGCCATAAAATGTGTATTATCATTCTCCAGTAGTAGGTTGTCCAATATGAGTCTTATATTATTCTTCCATATTTTTCTAATCAATGTAAATCTTAATTCATAACAAAAATTATGTTTAACTTCCAAAAAATCATATAAACTCTTATTTTCATTCTTAAACATTATTATCACAAGTTTTTAGTTTTTTCATATGAAATAGAATTCAAAAAATTTATATATTTCTAATAATTCCCTTGATCAGCAATATATTTTCTATTCCATACATGATAATCATCTCTCCATGTAACATAAATCTATTTGAATGTCTTCTTCATCAAAATTCCTACAGGATCTTGAATATAATTTTAGTTTTTGAATAATTACATCATTAATTTATTCTCATCTTCCATATATTTTTTTTGATCATCCCCAGGCTATTTATCCATTTATTTGTCCTTCTCAACCATGATAAAATTCAATTTATTCTCATTATAATGTAACATTATCAATTTATCAAACTCAATTATTAACATTGAATCCTTTTCAATACAAAGGGTGTATTTTTTTGAATAATATTCATATTCAATACCTTGTTTCTTTCCCTTCTCTTATTACAATTCTTTGAAGGATACTCACTTATCAATTTTACATTACTTTTTAAAATAATATTCTTTCATGGTTTTATTAGTAATCAATGTGTTATTGAAATCATCATCTAGAAGTGTTTTAAAGTCTCCAAATTTAATAGTTGAAAACAAAAAATACAATTTATTTATTAGAATACATAGAATCCTTTGGAAAACCATTGAATCTTTTAATTTCTCACAAATAAATATGATGGTTGAATAAAATTTATATAATCAATTAAAAGATCCTTCTAATGATTCATAGTCATTCATCCTTGGATCATAATTTTTAAACCTCAAAAAATTGTTTTCCCTTCATTCAATACAAATATAAAATTTTTACATTTTAATAAAATTACACGACATTGTATTAATTAAATTAATTTAGAGAATATTATTTAATAAAATAGTAAAATTGATGTCAGAATAGTAACCTCAATACATGATATTAATATATCTCTAGAATCGTCTAATACCTCGACAGAGATGGTTAAAAAACATTTCAGCTTCTGATCATACCATTGTTAATAATTTTTATCTCTAGATTAAGAAACCCCCTTCGTATCCAGTGAATTTAAAAGACCCTAAACAAAAAAATAAAATAAAAAACATAAAATTATATATAAAATGTTGAAATTATCCTTTGAAAAAATAAATAGGAAATAAATATCATCAATGGAATCATATAATTCTATGATACTTGTTAAAATGTCCCCTATGAATAGTCATAAATCACTAAGGCGGTTGGTGGATCACTAAATTCAACTAATTGTATGACTCCACATTAAAAAATAGTATATTATATTTATAGATAACTAAGAGTTCATTGAAAAAAATATACACCAGAACTACTTCCCAAACATTGAAATGAAATGAATTTCTTTTGATTCACTACTCAAACAAATGGATATAACATTATCTTGATTCCTAAAATAGCATAATCAAAGAGTCTGAAAGTTTCATAACATTTGATATGTTGAATAGGTTTTATCATTTAACTCATGATATTCAAATTTTCTCCCATCATTTATATTTTGAGCCGCCATAAAAATTAAAAAATAATATATCAAATAAAAAAAACTTTAGTCATAATATAATTTGTCTTTCTATCAAGTTATTATTTTATATCATCTTTTTTCCTATTGTTCCTATTATATTCTTATTCATCCATTTCAATTTCACTATATTAAATGTTATTTATTCAAACACACTCACTTAAAGAAACATCTTTGCATTATAATATTTTATATATTTAATTATATATTTAATATCAAATGATGGACATACTTTTTACCTTTTCCCATAGTAGTTCAATCTAATAAATCATAACTGATCAGACCATTACTGATGATGTGTTTTTGGAACATGAAATTTCTATTTTGTGAAACCCTTGAATCAATATATTATACACATAAAAAACACATTAACCTGTGAAATGTTCCTCCTTTAGGGAATGAAATTCATTATTGTAACATGATTCAGATTTTCACAGTATATCAAGATTCACTACCACATGATACATTTGTTACAGAAAAATCCTTCGCAATAATTAGGTAGCATGTGGAATGGGAAATCTTATTCGGGTGTGTCCATTGAACCTCTCTAATAAAGACAAACTCCAATTTTTCATATTGTAAATATTGAGACATGATCATAATGCTTCACATCACAACCCACTTATTAGATGTTTAACATTCACATTTGTTTTCCAACTAATTGCCTTTTTATAAGGTACTTATGGAAATAATTGACCCTTTATAGTGTAACAATTTCTTATCACAAAATAGTGTGTACATAAAACAAATAGTCTTGACTATAATGGAATTGATTCCATGTTTTGAAGGACCATATAAATACCTTATCATATTCCTGACTTCCATTGTGGATTTAGGTGAACCATTACTACAATAATAACATTGGATCATTATAATTTATTATAATTTAAATTTTATTTAATCATGGACTTTTATTATTAGGGAATAGTTTAATATATAACACAGAAAATAATCTATATAATTCTTGATTATTATTCTAATCAATTATGTATTCATATCCAAGCATCCAATAAACCTTCATGTGGAAAAAAACATTATGAATCTATTGGGACAAAACATTATTCATATAATAACTAATTCATTGACAAAAAATAGAATACAATTTCATGTACCGAATATAAGTCAATTTAAATCCACATCACCAACCTCCCCCGTTGAAAATGAACAAAATTCTAATGGGCTCATATATTTATTCCATAAAAATTCCTCTAATACTATAGCTTAAAAAAACTTCTTATAGATACTATGTTCACCTGTATCAATGTATAATAATATTTTATGTTTTAATGGTCTTGAAATAATTTTTTTAATGTGTTATTTCAAGTGATATAAATTGGATTATATGAATTTATACATATATTTGTTATATTGGATGATTATTTTTCATTAAGAGGATATTTCCATTGTTCTAAATCTTATGAATTGAATCTACAACTCATACATTCTCAATAAACGAATATTATATATTAGATCTATAATCCTTATGTGTTGAAGCTATTACATTTATATTTTGGAAGATTTATATTTTTAAGATGTTCATAAATCATATGAACAATAGTGATCATATTTATTCACAAATGATAATGTTTTAGTTTATTTTAATATTTTATTTATGGTAAAGTAAATATTTTTACATATAAAAGGAATATTATAAATGAATGTAGAGTTTTAGATTCCACTAAAGTAAGGATGTTATAAACAGAAATTTTAAATTTATGTATTATAGCATTAATAAAATTTTATTGAATAAATGTACCTTAGAAATCATGTAAAGAAACTTATAAATTATTTAAAAGACTTTTACATTGTAAAAAAAACTCTGAAAAATAAATTATAAGTCTACCTATACTCAATTTTATATTTGAAATTTAAAAACATCGTGCACATATTTCTGTTGCTGATATATTGGATATAATTTCTTGTTGTTTAATATTATCAAAGTAATGGATCATTTAATGAAGTATGATTAAAATTATACAAAAACTAGTATTGAAGATGTCTAAATATTCTCAAGGGATGGGTAGATACATATATATATATATAGAATATTTTTTATTTCATTTCTCATATTTGTTTCATAGATATTATATATAAAAATTTAATACTTGAAAGAGATGTTAAATTTTAATACTTGTGATTTAATATTCAAACCACTTAGTAGTGTGATTTTAATATTGTATTCATATATGAGTTCTATTTTACAATCTAAATGAAAATGTAAGAGGAGAATAATATTAATAATGGTGTGGCTTTTTAAAGGTGCCCCATGTAATCAAAGGATTCTCTCTAATGCTACATTTTTTAGATATAATATTTATCTAAAGAAGTTAAAACATCATAAAATTTTTGATGTTCAGAACTTTTTTCTATAATCTATAATGAATTATTTATATCCTTTTATCACATATTTAAGGTTATACTTAATATATTAAGTGCATGATTGAAGAATGGAGATAATAATTGTAAAGGGAGACTGGGGAAAAAATATTGTAACCTATAAATCCCATGTCTAGTGTATGCATAAAACTATGATATCCCAATGAAAAGGATCTAAATACAAATCTCCAAACCAATATAAAATTTCAATAAAGTGGGCCAGTGGAAGTTTATATATCCGTTAAAAACTCTAAAATCATAGGGCACCTATTTTAATAGATTATTTGATTTTCCATAGTGCTATATGTCACTATAATTTAATGATTAAACAATTTATGAAGAGGGTTGAATTAATTGAATTTTAAATTAAATAACTCAATCCACCCCTACCATCAATTGGATTCATCATAGTATAGTTCTATAAAAATAGTTGTTAATAGGGATAAATTTTTGGGTTCCTTAAACCTTTGTGATAATGTGAAATATCTAAGAAGTAGTTTATACAATAACTAATCTATGAGATTTTATGTGAATAATAATATTAAATTATTAAAATAGTGTTAATAGTTGTTTCTGGAAAGTAATATTAGAATAAAACATGATTAATCATTCCTTTAATGTCTATTTGATGTCTATGAAATCCTATAATATTTTTACAAGTGAGCCTCATTTATTAAGTGTTTATCCAGATGATGATTGGGACATAAATTCTATGTGTGTGAATGTTTTCATTTATGGATTAGGGACAATTAAATTTAATATGATTTATTAGTGTGGTATTACTCATGAAAAGTGGAAGAATAATTAGGTTTCCTATGAAGGGAAAAATAATTTAACATTAACAAGGAATAGTACTATAAAAATAATGTCTGAAACTTTAGGATGTTTTATAATGTTATTATTTCTCAATGGAATAAATTAATAATTAAAATAATAAACAATTTTACTCTATTGGAAACAAATATTTGTGAAACAGAAATATAAATTTAATTCTTATTAGAGTTATACCAACTAGATCGAGTGAAATCTCTCTAACAATAAAAAAATTTACACCTATCAAGTAGATGAAAATGATAAATATTATAGAAGAAATTTAGGTAAATGAATCTAAAATTCATGTGGAAAATGATGATCACATTATTTTCATGATAGATAATTCTTCTTTAAATGTATCATCTTTGAATAATGATTATATGATTAAAAAAATATTTTCTAAATCATTTGATGATGAATATTAATTGTATTCTAATTTTGGAGATGAATAATTATGACTTAAATTATGATTCATTACATTTTCTAATATAATTTTTTTTAAATCCATCAATGGATCTAATAATAATAATGGAAATATAAAATATGTTTTAAATAATCAATATATGAAGCATGGTTAAAAAACATGACTACCCTTAAATCAATGATATGATAAAATATAAAAAATAAAGTTTATATAAAATTAGACATCATAAAGAATGGTAAACCATTTATGGAGTATACATAGAGTTGTTTTTAGAATTTTATTAATTATTCTCAATCTTAATCGAAGGATGAGAAGTTGAACCAAATATCTAAATTGTGTTTTTTGGATCTTAGAAAATATAAATAATCCTTGTACTCTATTTATTATGATTTTGTAAATTAATATTTTATTAAACATACTATTAGTTTTTTTTCTTAATGATAAATATGATATTTTAGAGAATAATAATAACACTATAACAAAATTTTATGATTTTATAATAATTTAATAAGATTATTTTTCTAATCATGTTATATACTAAAAATACAATCTTTATAAATAATTATTTTTTCTTTCTATCATGATTATAGAATTAGTGAATTATTATTTTAATTGGATAACATGAAGTTATTTGATGGATTTTTTATGATGTTAGAGTATTATATTATATTACCAAAATACTTGATAAAAATGATATAATGTACAATAAGGAATTAAAAGAAATGGTGAGAAAAATATTCATATAAATTATATTTTTTATGGTTCAACTGGGGTTATCATGTCCACTATTTAATTTTTTCACTATTATATTACTAGAATCTATTCCAATGATTATTTCATCAATTTTACTCAAATATATATCATTGAAAAATCCTATATTTCTTAATATTTATCTAAAGTTGAAGCTTTAATTTCAAGTCCCTGTAAATATTTTTGGCAACCTAAGCATTCAATTATTAACATTGATGGACCCAAAAATGTATTGGGTCCAAAACATTTTGTTGATTCTATTATTGGGATAGAGCCACAAAAATTCAGTAATAAATCATACCTAGATAGCCGATATCCAATATATATGAATTTATACCTCTCAGGTTTATATTACATATCAATATTTTTGTATTTCATATTTATTTTTGTGAAAATAAGAAATGAATGATTATTGGATTAATATATCTTATAAATAGAGAAATATTTCTCATCAATAAAGTAAATTATATTAAATTGTTCAAGAACAAGATTATAGGTATTTATATATTTTTTTATGATGTTTATTTAATTTATATATCTAATAATTCAATTTATATTCATATAGACATAATGTTTTTTAATGAATCTGTAAATGAAAATTTATATACATTATATAATTTTTCCTTTCTAATTTTGTGTTAATATAGCTAATGTAGTGAATTATAAATGGGAATGTAACCCATATTGTTTCTTTATTCCATTAATGATGATTCCAATTCAAGACCATTAAATTATGTCCATATATGTTTTTATAACCTATTTTAGAAAGTTTTAGGGTAAATAATTTTATTATTAATTTGGATATTGACTTCTCAAAATTTAAATGGGGTTAAATTAGGCGGCATAATATTTTATCTTGTGTTGTTTTATAAATTTATACTAATTAGTTTAGAATGAAATATATGCCATAATTACTTCCACGTGATGTAAAAATGGATAAGGGTATGAATTTAATGAATTTAAATATTTTTATCCAATCTCTGTAATTAAACATAAACTTTATACCCATATAAAATTTCAATAAATGATGTTTTTCTAAGGATAAATTAAACATTATATGAAATTTATATATGACTGTTATGTGAATACATAATTCATAGGAATTTTTAGGGAATATTTTGAATAAAATATACTATGACCAAAAATATTCTAGTAAAACATGTATTATAGTAAACACTCATTGAGTAAGAAAAATTAAAAACCTAAAATTTTGATACATTAAATAATTTTTATTTAGAGTTAAAATATAAAATGCATGGATAATCATGGTAATCTCAATATGATGGTTTGAGAAAAAAACATTTTGTTTTATTCCACTTCATTTTAATCTTATATAGCTTTTAATAATATTTTTAGAATAAATAAAGAGTCAATCCTTAGGAATTTGGATAAAATTGAACCCTTCTATCATAAAAATATATCATTCATAACCATGATTATTACATTAATATAATGTTACTTTAAAATCTTATATATATATTGAGTAATGATTTTGGGGGAATCATACAAGAAGAAATTAGTCCTAACGTATGTAAACTGATAAACCTGAGGATTTACTAACTAGAAATACTCTAAATAGAAAATTTTACCCCTTATAGGATTTCAATGATTTTTTAGATAAATTTTTTATATATATATGGATTGAGGAAAATATTAAAAGAATGTATGATTTTACATTTCAAAAAAGAAAAGAAAAAAGGGCTACTATCATATGAAATACAGTAGTAATCTCCAAAACACCTAGAATATTTCTTATAATCATCATCAAGTTACACAGGTCTCTTATATGAATTGAAAATTGGTCTATTTATTGACATAGTAATGACCCATGGATTTATATTTATAGCCATAGGTGGATCCCTAATGTATTATACTCACCACCATGGGAAATCCCATAGATTTAGAGTATTATCCATGGTCGTTCCTATGGGTATAAGTCTATCACAATTGGATAGAACATAAATATATATATACATGATCATATATAATTCCTTTTTGTAGTCATGTACATGATTATAGAATTATTGGCATGGGTGATTCATGTGGATATAAGATACATAGATTCTGGAAAATTATAAATGATATATTGTATATGAAAAAAATTAAAACGAAAAAAATATACAACTACTAATAAAATAAAACATAGAAAAATACCTAATAAATTACAATTTTATCATAAAAAACTAATAACAAAATTTACATATAATTTCAATGTTAGTATTAATATGATCATAGCCATCCTTGTAACGACTACCACCCACCTCATTAAAATCCCCTAAAAACCCACCTAATCATTGTTATATCACAAATTGCCACTGTAAATATCATCATGTGAATCCCTATTAGAATCATCAATCACACCAAATTCAACCGTGATAGAAGAGGAGAAATCATAAATTGAGTGTATCATCATCGAAACAAATATTATTCAATACAACACTCTCTATTGGAATTTAAGAAGAAAGAGGAAACAATAATTTCATGGTCTTTTTATTTATTATATTTTATCACTGAGAATATTCATCTTCATGTCTTATATCAAATTGGATTGAATCATTCATTTTTCCTCAATAATTGTACTAGAATATATTCCCAAATAAATGATTTCAGAAGACCATTACTTAAATTGTAAAATTTACTACCCATGATGATAGTGCAACCAACCACATTGTTCATCTTTCAATTCCTGATGAAAATGAATCATTTCTAAAATAATTATTGAAATTATTTTCTTATAATAACTCTAAATCATTATATTGAGAAATTTGTAACTTTTAAAAAATATTAAATGATATAATGAATGATATTTTAAACCAATATCCAATATTAAAATATACATACAATTTTTTATTGGGTGTTTTTAATTTATATGAACCTATATTCATTATTAATTTATGTTGATAATAGGGCAGTTTGGGGAAATGAATCTAATTTATCATTTCAATTTTTCAGGAAAATAAATAAATAAAGAAGAATTAGAGAATTTAAATTAATAAACCAAAACATCTTGGTTGTAAATCTAAATTATCCAAGAAATATCACAAATTAATGTCAATTACCAAATATTAAATATTAAAAATAGGTACCAATGAAAAAAAATAAACCAAAATATTATAAAAATATAATTCCTAAACGAATTTTAAAATAAATAACTCTAATATCATTAAACAATCAACCACATTACCTATAAAATAGCAATCAATCACAAAATTATTTTTATATGATTTAATGACACAATAATAATGAAATTTGTAATTGTTTATACATTTTATATTATTTTATAAGACTCACTTTATACTGTTCATATGAAAGTTATGTTCTTTCATGTACGGTTCTTTGTAATATATGGGTTTTTACTTTTGAAAAATTATCATTTTTGGTCTTTTTGAATTAAATGATTTATGTTTACATAATAAAGATTTTCATTTTTAAAAATTTAGGGATTATTGTTTTAAATTCTTTAGTTTATGATGGATTCCTTTATCATGGGTATGGTTTATTAATTTTTAATTTTTAGTTATCAATTTTAATTGATTTTCATAATTTCTTTTTTCTAGCGTATTTAATTGTTGGAGTGCATGACACATGTTTTGATGTTTGTATATATATAATTATTAGTGTTTCAATTTAGTTGTTTGAATATTTATATGTTTTTATTTTACATTTTTTCAGATGGCATGCTTTAAAAAATGAATGATTATATAGTTTTTGGTTGTTGGTTATCATGTTTGATTGTTTATAAATTTATAGGTATCATAGTTATGATATTTCATGCTTACTGGTTGTTGGTTTTTATATTTATTGATTTCATATGTTTTCATTTGTATTTTTTTTAAATTTAATATATTTTAAGTTTATAGGATTTTTGGTAATAGGATTTATGATTTAGATTTTTATAGGTTTTCCTATTTGAATGTTTCTAGTATTATTCAATGTATGTTTAAAAATATTGAGGTTATGTTCTTAATTGTAGCGAATTTTTTAGGGGTCAATTATTTAATGTATATAAGTTAGAATGTAATATTTTTTATTTATAGTATGATTTATAATTTCATGTTTATAAAAATTTAGTTTAAAATATTTTGTACTTATTGGTTTTTATTATTTTATTTATACATGTTTCCAAGTATTTTATATTAAATTAATAGATGAAAATTTAAAACTTTATAGGTTTTTGTATTCGAAGATTTTATGTTTGGTTGATCAATTATTGGAATGATTTAATTTTTATCATTTTAACATTTATAGACTTATATTTTTTTCTGTTTTAGTTTTTAAATTCACTAGTTCAGATGCTAGATAATTGAATGTTTAATTATTTTCATATTTTACAATATTACATGTTACATATTTTTGTTGTTAAAGATTAATAGATTTAGATTATTATAGTATATTTTTTATTGAATATTGGTTTACTAGATGAAGGTATATAGTTTTGTTGGTTCAATAATTTATATTTGATGTATTGATGATTCTGTGTCTGTGGGTTTATGGTTTTAATAGTGACACTCCACCACCATGAATTAAATTGAATGGTTATGTGATAAGATGTAATACTTTATATAAAATTATTAGTATAACTTGGTATTATATTTGAATCTAAAAAATTTGTTAATACACCAAATTTGTTAAATTAATAATTTCAAATAATAATTTTCTAAAAGTCGAAGTATGTATTAGATTTTGAGGATAGTATGTAGAAATAAACGATGTATACGTTTTACAATAAAACTTATTGGATAGAATCTATAGATTATAGAAGTAAATTGTGGGAGATAAATTCTTACAGGTAACCAAATGCTTCATGGTTTATATAGAGACATTATTTTTTTAATGACATTAGATTAAGATGAGTATATAGCTCCAAATATTTCAAGTATTAATGTCTCTTAGGACATGTTGAAGCTGGCTGATACTGGTGAATGTGTGAGTATTTTTATTCTATTATAAAATAAGAGTGTTATTAATCACATAGATGAAACAATTCAACAGTAAACAATGAAACACATATGAAATATGGTATCATTTCACTAGGGTTAATGTTCTAGAAGTTTTTTAAAAATTAAACTATTTATATACTAATGATTATAGTATTAATATTCCTATAATGAAACATACAAAAAAATTCTTCAAAAATCATAGAATCATATTTTTTAAAACCACGATTAAATTAATAATTAGATTTAGGTAAACTCTATATCCACTCTAAACTTTGTATCTTTTGACAATTAGTTTAGTGATTGGAGGAATTCCATATAAGGGAAATTTTAATGAGAATTGTGAAGTAGGAAATAATATTATAGTATGATTTTATTTCATAATTAATTTTTCTTATTATATTCATGGATATTTCTCCGATAATCTTAGTTTTTTAGAAAAATTCCTAGAAGGGTCTGTAAATTTAACTGCTATATATTTTTTATTGAAAGATATTAGAATTAAAAAAATCCAAAGAGTGGAATATTGGGTTTGGTGTTCTTGAAGTGTTTATTTTGTTATTTTTTCACTGCTTATATTGATAATGATGGAAAATTCTATGTTAATTAAGTGAATGTTTGAGGATAAATCTATCATTTATGGTACTGTACATTTATCAAATATTGATATTTATTTCACTCACCGACAGATATGTAATAATTTCATATAATGTTTATAACACTCAATTATTCTTATTATTATAATATGTATTGGTTATTTGTCTCATTTATAATTTATTATATTATTGTTTTATAGTTGAAAAATTCAAATTTTCTTATTCTCAATAAAATTAGATTGAAAATTATAAATTAATTTTATTCAACATTAATTGAATTGTAGAATAAAATAATAAAATTTAATTTTATTGGTTATTTTTTAATGAAATGTAATTTTAGTATGATATATTAAAAAAATTTAAGTTATGAAATTTCAATATTTTTCAATGTATGAAATGACACATACGTACAAACAAATGATGAGTTCATAGATTATGTAGACACAAATGAAAAGGTAATAACACATATGTAGTTAAATGGAATAACTGATAAAGTTTTCATAATGACTCATATATAGTCATGATATCTCATACGTATATGAGAACACTCATACATGAAACAAATGGATCAAACATAGAACCAATGATTACTCAAACATAATCAAAATATCTTTTTTGTTATATATAAGGACCCATAAATTAGATAAATGGAATATATGTTGAATCCTATGGAGAAATAACTCATGAAATGGAAATCATTAATCACATGGTATGGGAAATTAATTATACACACAAATAGTTTGGATAATTTTTTATTCTAATTTATTTGGAATATTTATATTAAAATTTTAACCATCATGATTTTTGAAATTACATTGTATGCTTCACATGTAAATTTTATAATATAAATATAAATATATATAAATTACGACTCAGGGTAATTAAATGATGATTATATACACAATAAATTCATAATAAAACAAAAATAACCTTCTTATAAAGAATCAAATGATTAGGATGAGCTTCAGTAAAAATTTGAACAACTCTAAAGTAGACTGTTATTTTTATATTTTTACCATGAAAGCTACTTTGAAAACGAGGAACCATAGTAAATATAATATTTGATGTATTTTATCCTCAATAAACTCTAAAAATATTGTTTTATACACCTTGTATAAGAGTCAATAGATATATTTAAGCTCTGATACATGAAAACCCATGGTGTGAACCTTATCAGGAAAACATCAAATGGGTCACTATAAAATATATAAAATAACTAACACAATAGTTTTCCATTATAGTCATAAATTTTTTTCACTATACTACATATTGTGATCATGTTTGACTTTAAATTCATTATTTACATTGTTTACCACTCGTTTTTTGGTGCTCTATTTCCACATCCTCTTTTAAGGGTGTTATTTTTTGTTTATGATTTTATATTGGAAAACCATATTGGATGTGTAATAATACCAATTTAAAACTGTGTTAGGTTTTTTATTATTTTAATAAAATTTAAAGACAATTTAATTCATCTAATTTACTGAAAAATTTAAAATTTTATTTTTTTAGAATAATGGGTTAAAAATTCATTATTGTAATAGGTTGTTACTCCCAAATCAAATTTCTAGAATTGTGTATATTGTGCCTCTAAAAAAATGTATTTTTTAATTTAGGATTTAATACCTATAAAATATAATTACTTTATTGTGTGTCATTACCTTTAGTGGGAGAGAGATTTAAAGAATATATAGATGATCACATTGATCCAAACAACTATAGAATTCCATTATGTCATAATTAATTTTTAATTTCATAAATTTTTAAACAGTGATAAAATAATTTGTTTTTTTGAAGAATTTTCAATTGAAGATCCTCATGAAAATTATTTTATCTCATTATCTATGTAAATATTAGATATCAATGAAAGACCTTTGACATAGTATAAACAAAAATATTTTTTCTATTAATTGTTTAATAAATTTAATTGTTTAAAGGAAAATATCATTATATATGGAAGGTTAATGTTCTATTGGTGAATGAAATCATTAATGGCCACCATTATATGATGGAAAAATATATGGATATCAGAAATATTAAATAGTAAAATTTTTTAAAATAGATAATAATTTTTCCACTATTAAAATACAATGTTATGAAAATTTGACGGTGTGCTTTTATAAGTCCTCTATTTAGATATGTCCCTTCTTGAAAATCAAGTCATGATGTTTGGAGATCTCTTAAATATAAAAATTAGGGAACATATCATATAAAACTATATAACCATTCAATGCTTCGATCTAAATATCAAAGTTTAAAAATTTATAAAGATGTAACCTTAAATAAGTTGTTCTAGCAGTTTACTAGTACTATAAATAGAATGAGAAGTATATTAAAAAAATATAAAATAAATGTTGAAAGTGTATTTAGAAATTTTCCAAAAAATAACATTATGAGATGTATCTATTATTGAACATAATTATATCTGAGAATATACACTTTAGTAAATAATTGATTCTATATTAAAATGTGAATTAAAAATAAAAAAATATTTTGGTGAAGTGATTAAAAATTGAAAGTTTCATATTTCAAATCAATATTGATGCTACTTCATACTCTTTTGATTCTATGTTCTAGTGATGTGAATGAGAATATTTGTTTGAATTATTGGTTGAATTTTACAAAATAATGAAATTATAATCTAGAAAAAATGGGAAGGAAAATCCTATAGATTATTATAAAGGAAGTTGGAAAAGGTAAAAAATTTACAAATAATGTGACTCATTTGATCAGTTTGAATATATAATAAAAGGGAATATAAATTCTAAATTCCCAAAAATTAAAAATAAAATAAACAATAAGAGTCTCAACATGATATAAAAGATATTTTTAGTAGCAGATTATAGTTTCCTTGAGTAATCAGATTATAGTAATTAATCTAGAATAAAAAAGAATAAAACAAGTCATGTATCATGGAATCATTAATCTATTTTTGTTATTATGATTATGTTTCCATGGAATCTTATTATATAAGTCTTAACATTGATGTGTTATATACATATATTGAAGGATTACAAAATTATATAATTGAAATTTCTATGTGTTATAAATAAATCAAGGAAAAGAATATGAATCTTTTTTGTGGGAGAACACACTACTCATAAACAAAATGAGAATTTAATAAATACCTGTAGTGTTATTAATTATAATAACTGTGAAGATATAGAAATTATTCAAAAGTAAAATGATAAAAAAAATATCTTTTTTCTAAAAATAATAGATAATAAGAAGGAATATTTAATGTTGTTCTAGAGGAGAATGACTAGCTAAAAACATTAAAACGTTAAATAAGAACCTATCTAACTTCATTAAAGGAAATGTAAATTATGATAAAAAAATTAGCATTAATAATCATGGTTTTGTTATAAAATTACCAATATTTTCCATAACATTATTTATTATATGATTTAAAATAATTTTATCTACTGTTACTAAATATAGTTATAGGATGAATGGTCATAATGCATGTAATTTCTCCTTAAACGTTTTTAATTATTATGACATAAAAAACATTATGTATGAATCTTTTTCTTCTATATAACGCATTAATACATGTTTGATATATTTTTGGTGTCTCCTGATTTAATTTTCTAACCCTTTTGGGCCATAGTTACATGGGAACAAACCCTTTCTTAAATATTGATATTATCAAAATTATGAATTTGATGTCAAGAAATACATAATTTTAATATGAAAAATTAAATATCTTGGTCTATGGATTGAGATGTATCAAATCAATTTTTTTACATTTGACACGATGAATGAAATGTGACTTTTAAATACTACTCAAAAGGAATGGTTAAAGTTTATGGTGAATTTGTTTTTAGTATGTTATTATTTCATAGATTTTATATATTGAATTCAAAATAAAAATTTAACTGGTATTTCAATATTTATTGATTATTTTATGATACTTATATTTAAGATTTATTGGTATATTAATTTTATAGATGATCCAATTTTTTTAATGCTAATCATAAATACCACATTTTTAACATTAATTTTTTAACCCATGTATAAAATTTATTTGTGTTTAAATGTGGTGTAATAAGAAAACATTTCAATGAATATGATACTCAATCATGGAAATATTTATTCTACCAAAATAGTTGACAATGCACAAATAATATTTTGACCATCTAGTGTTAAAATAAGAAGAAATTATTATTTTTGAATTATTCTTGAAAAGTGAACAACATATAGAATTTTCCTATATATCTAGATAGTTAAAATAGTAAAAAAAATTAACATAATACCATAACTTATTTATAAATTTTCTAATATAAATTCATGGTAGTAAGAAATATGTGTTTAATATCTATACATGGGTTTATTTTATTCCTCATAAATTGAATACTATATCATTTTTTTGAAATATTATAAACGATATAAATATAAAAAATGTTACCAAACATTTCCTATTATATTTTATAGAGAAGGATATTTTGTATATTTATATATTGAAATGTTTTGTGGTCTGTGTATTTATTTACAAAACCATTCATCCCGTAGGACAACCAGAAAAAATTATCTTTTGTAGAGAAAATATGATTATTTAAGAAATTGAAGAAATAATGTTATATGAATATAAAATACAAAAATATTATTTAAAATAATTAGTTAATGTAAGAGTTTGTGACCTATGACTAACTATTTCTACATTTATTTCATGTGTATTCAATATATTTATTTTTAATAAAACTTCTTGTCAAGTATTTTTTGTTGTTCTGGACGACAGTAATGTAATTATGTCATAAAGTATAAGTCGCAATGATAAGGTCATTGAAGTTCTAGCTGTTATGATTACCTTGATGTTCTATGATGATATTCTCAAATATTTTTCTGTGGTTCGATAATGTACAATTTTGGAAAACATAGAACATTGAGTATGAGGTTTGAGTACACATAAGAAAATGAGGCTTCATCTCATGAAGTTCCTACTTTGTGATCTCCAAGATTATATATTATGATGAAAATCCCACCTATAGTAATTTCACATGTTTCGTTATCATTGGTTATTTCTATCTAAAACAATGTGTGATGGACCATGGGCACTAATATTATTATTAATGCATTTTACAACTCACGTACTTAGATGTATTTTGAAGACCCTGAAGATACCAGTTCATAGTGAGGATGTATATGTTGTGTGCGTCATGAGTGACATGTCATTAATGAATAATATGAGGAAGGATTTCTCTCTTCAATATTTATCAAATATTATATCCCAACACTTTTATTGGAATAGAACTGTCACATTAAATTATATGGACATGGTTAAATGACATGTTTATTTTAGGTAGTCAAAGAAAGGCATATTATCATATAGGTTAGACACATGGATGTGAAGCCTACTTTATGAGATATTGTGAAAAAGGGATTGTATTACACATTGTTAGTTTATATGTGGTTTCCGATATTGAAACAATATGTTCTTTAGTTTGGGTGACATGACCCATTTCTAGATAGTAATCTTATAATTTAGGCCAACTCACATAATTCCAATTAGAAATAGTTAAAGAGGGTCACACAATAAGTGTTTATATTAATCTATATTACATTATCTTAGAGTATAATTAATTGAATAAATATTATTCTGATGTATGTGGAATAATTTTAATCAAGTTATAATGATTGCATGAATTAAAAAAATATTTATTCACGCTCCTGTGAATAAAAAAAATATTTTACTTATCAAAACTTTTAATATATATTTATTCACTAGATTGTGATAAAATATTAATTTATTATTAAGATATTTATTTGGATGTTCCATAAATGCTAGAGGAGTTATAATGGACCAAGACCGAGTCGGGTGACAAATACTAATTTACCATTTCATTATATAATATTTGTAATTGCACATGTTGGTGTACAAAAAAATAATTATATAATTATTATTATACTCCAGGGTATTTTTTAGAGGTAATAAATTTTATTCAATGGCTAGTATGAAATTAATAGTATTTTAACTTATGTCCCAAATCTATAAGTAAAAAAGCTAAGCCTATTTTGTAGTGATTAAAAAATTGATAATAGAGAATTATTATGAAAAATGAATTCACTTTCAATTCCTAATTTTTTCTCCCTCACATGAACGAGAAGTGAAATATATATATATTTAACTTTGAAGAATGAGCTATCAATATTGAACAACACAATGCATTCAAAATTATATGTTAGAACCAAGAGATCATGTTGTCTTGCTCAGATATCAAAGGAGCATGTGTGGATCACCACAAGAGGGATTATATACATGGCTCCTAATAGCATTCTGAAGGTAATATAAAATAGTTTTTTCGGATGATCGACATTCACCAACAAGGAATGTTCCTAAGCCTAGGTCTTTATTTCTTGAAATATTATATAAATTAATGACAAATTTGATGTGGAAGAACCATTCTCCTGGTTTTAGGAAATGATTACTGATTTAAATGTTAATATATCACCCAACTCCCTTCAATTCCGACTATGCCTGAGACTATCAAGTGCTATAAGAGTGGTCACGTTTTAATTTATAATTATCTCTTTGACTGTTGATCTATGTGCAATTTTGGTTTTATTTTTATTTCATGTAATTCATTCTTAAATTTAATTTTAATTAACATGTTATTAGAATATTATTCATTTAATTAAGTGTTTAATTTTTTAAATGATTAATAATAAATGAAGAATGGATTGAGATGACATCGAGATGATCCAATGATTTGGTCAGTAAAACCAGATTACATGATGTGTATCCAAAGAACACATCGTAAACACATTCGCATTGTATTCATATTCTCTAATACATTAATTATACATGGGTTTTTTGTTGAACACCCCTGGTTGAACATACCAAAATGGAACACAGAAAGCAGATATAGGGTGAGTAGATGTCTTGCACACACCGTGTAGTATTTCCAAGCTAACATGTTGAATCCCCAGGCATGTGACTTAGATATACGAAATCTAATGTACATAACGTGTAGCTTCATGTATATTCCTTGTTTTCTCCCATTAATGGAAAAAAATTAAATTTACATTAAATTTGAAAATTATAGAATTAAAACATTATTTTATTAACCGTAAAACCATTATGTGTTTGAAAATTTGATAATGGTTTTAAACAATTTAAAATTTATCAATTATTTTATTGTAATTAATATGACAATATTGGTTCTTGTTGGGCAAAAATCCCTCAAGGTATCATTGAAGCATTTTTGAGGTGATTGTGTTTGTTGACAAAGTGGACATCTGAGTTGTGATTGTTGACAAAGAGGATTTCATGGTGGAATGTCGAGTTCAAGAGCTGAGGTCAACGATCCATGTTTGATTCAAGAACGTCGATAAAAGGAATGGATGATCTGGAGGCGGTACAAAAGAACAGATACAAGGTGGTGCCGTTTTCCAGTGTTTGCCAAATTTTTGGGCCTGAAAATCGGCAAATGAAGAAAAGTGTTTTTGGAAAAGGGACTTGCGCACCGTGGACTTGGAGTATAGGAAACTTGCGCACCATATGTTTTTCAAGATCAGAAGATCAAAATATGGCTAAGGAAATAGGTTCACGCAAGTTTGGGAGTTGGTCACGCAAGTGTCTAAAAGGAGAGAAGACTTGCGCGCCGAGATTGGGTCGCGCAGGTGACTTGCGCGCCGTCGCGCAGGGTGGTCAGATTGCCTATAAATACTGGACCACCCCTCCTCATTTTCAACCGGAGTTCAAAACGAGAGCTCCCGTCATGCAGGTGTGGTGGTCGCGCAAGTGGTGTGTGTGGTCGCGCAGGTGGGACTTGCGCGCCAGTGGTTGAAGTTGTGCGCCAGTGTTAGAAGTTGCGCGCCGGTTGGCAGTTACGCGCCAATATTGGTTTGGGCGTAAAAGGAAGAGAGTCGCGCAAGTTTGGAGTTGAGGAATCTTGAGTCGCGCAAGTGTCTGAGGAGGACTTGCGCGCCCGTTGTGACTTGCGCGCCGATACTTGCGCGCCGAGGTTGACTTGTGCGCCAAGTAAGGTATGTTCCAGCAGTGTTTTTCGGGCTGCGTGGAAGCTGGAAGTTTGCTCGATACCTTCAGTGCAAAGAGATATTCATCTACGGGTGAAAGTTGTACTTCAACAGAGCATCTACACACAGAGGAAGATGCATTCATTCATGCAAATGAAGAGACCTACAGGTCTATAAACTGTGAGTGGATTCCTTCCAAGAGTAGTGAGCTTAGGAAGAGGAAGAAGGTGATCCTCTCCACCGGTAGTGAGCCAGAGAGAGAGAAACAGGGAGTGACCCTTGGGAATGCAGTGAGCTGGCCCTAAATTTGTAAAGGCAGTGAGCCTGGGCATAGAAGTGATCTAGCCCGAATCTTGTAATCCACAGCTAGTAAAGATTAGTGGAATTTCGTACGCCTGGCAACCTGTCGGCGTATGCTCCTTGGACGTAGCCCTTAGCGGTGAACCAAGTAAAATTGATGTGTCCTGTGCTTGCTTTACATTCTGTTTATATCGTGCAGCAGGAAAAAGAGAGAAGAGTGTTTTGCTTGACAGCGAAACAAGATCAGAACGGGCATTAATTTTTAATTAGTCATACCCTGATTCACCCCCCCCTCTCAGGGTATCCAGCCTAGTGGACCTAACAAGTGGTATCAGAGCGAAGGTTGAAAGTTGTTCTTCTCTCAATGGAGGTAACCAATCATAAAGGGATTCCGATCTTCGACGGATATAATTTTCAGATATGGAAGAATCGGATGCAACACTATTTCCGATCCTTGGGAATGGATGTGTTTTCAGCAGCTATGCATGGTATCACAACTGATATTAATAGTGGTGCCTTATCAGAGGCTGATCATAGAGAGTTGGATGCTGATTCCAAAGCAAATAATGCCTTAGGGGGAGCCCTTTCCAATCCCATCTACACAAAGGTGATGTCATGCAAAACGTCACATTCCATGTGGGAAAAGCTTTTGAATATATATGAAGGGGACACAAAAGTCAGAGAGGCAAAGCTGCAGGTGTTGTGGAACAAATATGAAGATCTGAAAATGAACCCGAATGAGTCTGTTGATGCATTATTTGATAGGGTAAACATTGTTGTGGAAGATATGCAAGGTCTTGGAGAAGTCATTGAAGACATAAAGATTGTAAAGCGCATATTGAGGAAACATCCACCTCGGTTCAATCCGAAAGTTTCAGTACTAGAAGATAAAGATCCAAAAGAGCTGACATTGGACAATTTGCACAGTACCTTGGTTGCATATGAAATGAGGAATGATGATAATGAGGCTGTGGAAAAGGGGAAGTCTAAAGAGGTGGCATTTAAGGCCATGAAGAAGCTCACCATTGAAGATACTAATGAAGAAGAAGAGACAGATGAGGTGATGTCATTCCTTTCTTCAAATCTACAAAGAGGAAGAGGAAAGTTTAAAGGTAAACTTCCACTAGCATGATTTAGATGTGGAAAGGTTGGTCATCTTGCGGCAAGATGCCCCAAGAAGTTTCAAGATGATGATGATGATAATGACGTTGAAAGTCCCAAAAAGAAGACTTCAGCATTTGTGAAAGGGAAGAAACAATTCAAGAGAAATTTCTTCAAGAAAAAGAATCTTCTTTCACAAGAATTTGAAAGTTCAGATGAGTCTGAGGATGAAGAAGTTGAGGAAATAGAAAATTGCAGAGATCGTGGGGTAAATGCCTTGGTGGCAATTGTTGGTAGTTCTCAAAAGGGAGAAGAAGCCGATGCTAAAGAATAAGAAGAAATTGAAGGGAGAATTGATATGGAAGCCGAATTGGAAGCAACTCTTGAGGAGATAGATGTTTGGAGAGCCAAAACGAAGAAAGCCAATAAAGTGGTTCGTGATGCCAAACTCTATATGCAACAACAGGATGAAGAAAAATCTGAGCTGTTAGAAGAAATTGAAAGACTAAAATCCTCAACACCAGAGAGCTCAGAAAATATTGTTGAGTATAAGCTTAATATTGAGGAACAAAAGAAGGAAATTGATTGTTTGACTAACACAGGAAAGGAGCAGGTTAGATGTATCAAAGAGCTTGAAGAAGAAGTGGTTAGTCTGTGACAAAAACTTAAGAATCAAGATAAACTCTTGACCCCCAATGTGATATCCGAAAAGCAGGCTATTCAGAAGATAGAGAAGATGAAAGCGGAGCCTAGCAGTTCAGTAGGGAACAAACAGAAATTGAGCTCAGATGTTAAGGTCGTTTCTGGGCTTAGTCAAGAACAAAAATTTGCGACAATTGCAGTCAGACCGCAAGCACTCATCCCGAAAGTGAAGGTTGATTTGGGAACAAAACAGAATCAGAATATTCAGAGATCCCAAAGGGGAAATCATAGTGCTGAAATATCACGAGGGAATGCATCCTATATCAGGTGTTATTGCTGTGGGAAAATGGGACATTCACAGTATGTGTGTTCCATAGCCAAGAGATACAGAAGGGAACATGAACAGAGATGGCAGCCAAACAGAGAACGGTTTTCCAGAACACATTTTGAAGGACACTGTTTTTGGTGCGGAGGATTTGGACACATGGCTAGGTATTGCACTTCAACCATTCAGAGAAATGTGTCAAAGAATAATCAAAATGTTCGCAAGCATCAGATCAATAAACCAACAAGTGAGTTAAAAGATCAGAATAGATTTGAAGCTCTGCAATATGAGGGTGGTCCATCATACTCTGAGAAAGAACAGAAGCCTCAATCCATGCCGAGTGTGAAAGAAAAAGTATGGACCAAGAAGAAGAAAAATGAGAAGGCTGTGGTGGCGCAGATTGCCCTTAAAGCATCAGATCGATCTGGTGTTTGGATCCTTGATAGTGGTTGCACATCCCACATGACGGGTAATAAGGATCTTGTTACAGGAATCAAATATGAAAAAGAAGGAGTTGTAAAATTTGGAAATGATGAAGGCCTGAAGATTGTTGGCTCAGGGAAAGCCAAGTTTGGGGGCAAAGAGATGAGACGTGCTGATGTCTTGGTAGTAGAGGGTCTCAGTCATAACCTACTCAGTGTCAGTCAACTATGTGACTCTGGGCACTCTATCCAATTTACCAAGAAGATGTGTGTTGTGAAAGGAAAACATGGAGCAGCTGTTCTGCAGGGAAAAAGGTCAAAGGGAAATATCTATCTTGTAGGTGGCGAAGAAGATACTTGTCTTTTATCCAGAGAGGAAGAAAACCAGTTGTGGCATAAGCGACTTGGAAATCTATGCCAACCATTTATGGAGGATCTCGTTAAATGTGATGCTGCTAGAGACCTTCCCCAACTATCACGTGATCACACTCATATGTGTGATGCTTGTCAACAAGGGAAAATCATCAGAAAGACATACAGGCCAAAGGAACAGAAATCAACTAGAGTGCTCGAATTGGTGCCTGCTGATGTATGTGGACCTATCTCACCACGAGCTATAAATGGGAAAAGGTACTATGTTCTTTTCATTGATGACTATAGCAGAATGGCCTAGGTATTCATCATAACCCATAAGACAGAGGTGTTCAGTTGCATAAAGCAGTACAGGAGGGAATCAGAAAAGATGCTGGGGTAGAAAATTCTGATGTTTTGTACTGATAACGGTACGGAATTTACAACAGTCAGGTTGAAAACTATCTCGAGAAACATGGGATAAGGCATCAAGTTTCATCAGTAAGAACTCCCCAACAGAATGGAGTAGTTGAAAGGAGAAATCGGATCATCAACAATATGGCTAGAACAATGCTTAATGATAAGGACCTGCCAGAGAAATTTTGGAAGGAAGCAGTTTTGACATCAATCTATGTTTCAAACAGGTCCCTATTATGTCCGAAGCAAGGGAAGACTCTGTATGAACTGTAGTACGGAAAGAAGCCAACGTTTAAGTACTTTCGAATCTTTGGAAGTAAGTGTTTGATTCTCAACAAAGAACATCATAGGAAGTTTGAGGCACGAGGAGATGAAGGGATATTCCTTGGCTATTCTGGGAAAAGCAAAGCATATAAATGTTTCAATAAAAGGCTGGAAAAAATCATTGAAAGCAATGATGTCACTATAGTTGAAAATGAGCAGAATACTCAACGATCCAGTGAACAGTTCCTGGATGAAAGTGATGATGAGATAAGCAACCCAGGGGGAGCAGAAGTGGCAGAAGCTGACTCAGAAAAAGATACTGATGATGGAGAGGAAAGTGTCAAGTTGGTGTCTGTGAGAAAGCCAAAGAGTCGAGCTGAAATTCATAGGCAGAATATCATTGGTGATCAAACAGCTCCAGTTCAGACTCGAAGAATGAAATCATCACAGCAAGAATCGTTTTAGTCTCAAGTGGAGCCGAAATGTTTTTCTGATGCAGCTGAAGATGAAAACTGGGTTCAGGCCATGAACGAAGAGCTTGATCAGATTGAGAAGAACCAGACATGGGAGATTGTTTCGAGGCCAGCAGACAAGAATGTCATCAGGACTAAATGGGTCTATCGCAACAAGATGAATGAAGATGGAACTGTGATTCGGAACAAAGCATGACTAGTGTGCAAGGGATACTCCCAGATAGAGGTAATAGATGTTGATGAGACATTTGCACCGGTTGCAAGGCTGGAGACAATCAGATTATTTTTGGCCATAGCAGTGCAAAGAAAGTTCAAAGTGTTCCAGATGGATGTCAAATCCGCATTCTTGAATGGGGTTCTGGAAGAAGAGGTGTATATTGAGCAGCCAGATGGTTTTCTCATTCATGTGGATGAGAACAAAGTTTTCAAGCTGAAAAAGGCGTTGTATAGGTTGAAACAAGCACCAAGGGCATGGTACTCAAGGCTTGATCAGTATTTGAAGAAGCTTGGTTTCCAGCGTGGAGGAGTTGACTACAACCTCTATTTCAGCAATGACAGTAATCAAAGGATGATGGTGCTAGTGTATGTCGATGACATAATTTTTGGCGGATCAGATGAAGCTCAGTGCAGACAGTTTTTCGAATTCATGAAAAATGAGTTTGAAATGTCAATGATTGGAGAGCTAACGTTTTTCCTTGGTCTACAGGTGACACAAGGAAGGAATGGAACATTCATTTCTCAATCCAAATATTCCAAGGAGGTTCTAAGAAGGTTTGGAATGGATAATTCAAAGGAAATGAAGACTCTGGTTGCTACCCAGATGAAATTATCAAAAGATGAGGATGGAAAGGCAGTTAATATCACAGAATACAGGCAAATCATTGGAAGTCTGTTGTACTTAACCGCAACAAGGCCTGATATTGTTTTCGCCACATGCCAAGCAGCGAGATATCAGAGTAATCCCAAGGAAAGTCACATGCTTGCAGTGAAAAGAATACTTCGGTATATCAAGGGCACGGTGGACTTCGGCTTGACATACTACGACAAATCTCAGACAGAGTTATTGGGATATACTGATGCAGACTGGGCCGGTTCAGCAGATGATAGAAAATCAACGTCAGGTGGTGAATTCTATCTTGGTGGATTGTGTATTTCTTGGCTAAGCAAGAAACAAGATTGCATTTCATTGAGCACCGCAGAAGCTGAGTATATTGCGGCCACTCAAGCATGCACACAGTTATTATGGATGAAGCAGCAGCTTGAAGATATGGGAGTTGAAGTGAAGTCTCCGATCGGAATCTAGTGTGAAAACTCAAGTGCTATAAATCTTAGCAAAAATCATGTCCATCATTCCAGGACAAAGCACATTGAGATCAAGTATCATTTAATCAAGGAGAAGGTTGAGCAGGGCATCGTGATGTTGGAGTATGTGCCTACAGAGCTACAGGTTGCAGACATTCTGACAAAGGCCTTACCCAAGGAAGCTTTTGAGAGGCATCGACTAGCTTTGAGAGTTCAGTCGATTCCCCGCACTTGAAATAGTGTGGATGCGGGACACCCCCCCTCTCCCCGAGGTATGATGTGTTTTTCCCTCATATGCTGATATGTGTTCTCTACTAAGATACAGACTACAAAGGACTGTCCTTTGGGTTCGTTGACAAAGGGGGAGAAAATAAGTGATTGTTCACAGGGGAGACAATGTGGAGATTTGATAAATTTTGAATGATATGGGGAGAAGCTGACAGGCGGAGCAGTCAGATAGGGGGAGTTGAAGCCAATTGAACGTGCTTAGCCAGAGCTTAGCTTGGACAACACAGGAAGTATGGATAAAGAGGTGTTGAAGCTGTGAGCAGAATGGGGGAGCATATTAAATCTGACGATGCTAGAAGTGATCGATCAAAGAATAGATATCACGACAGCTGAGGATCGTGATAAAAGCAGAAGAGTGGTGTTGGAAAGTGGTAAGAATATTTCCTAACCCAACATTGGTCTTCCAACAAGCCCATCAACAATTGGTATCGGTTTAGTTCAAATTGGTATCAGTTTGGTGTCAACAGTGGATGTCAGAGATAAAGTGATTCATTGATGACCTTTTCATTTACTCTTGTTTCTCACGCCGAGCATTGCTCATGTGGGCTTAGAGTATGTGTTGAGTAAATCCTTGGTCGCTATCAGAATCGCAATGAGGCGAATGGAGGCTGAAAAATCAATGACGTATCTTTGTTTGGAAGAGTTGTCAACAAACCCAAAGGGGGAGATTGTTGGGCAAAAATCCCTCAAGGTATCATTGAATCATTTTTGAGGTGGTTGTGTTTGTTGGCAAAGTGGACATCTTAGTTGTGATTGTTGACAAAGAGGATTTCATGGTGGAATGTCGAGTTCAAGAGCTGAGGTCAACAATCCATGTTTGATTCAAGAATGTCGATAAAAGGAATGGATGATCTGGAGGCGGTACAAAAGAACAGATACAAGGTGGTGCCGTTTTCCAGTGTTTGCAAATTTTTGGGCCTGAAAATCGGCAAATGAAGAAAAGTGTTTTTGGAAAAGGGACTTGCGCGCCGTGGACTTGGAGTATAGGAAACTTTCGCGCCATATGTTTTTCAAGATCAGAAGATCAAAATATGGCTAAGGAAATAGGTTCGCGCAAGTTTGGGAGTTGGTCGCGCAAGTGTCTAAAAGGAGAGAAGACTTGCGCGCCGAGATTGGGTCGCACAGGTGACTTGTGCGCCGTCGCGCAGGGTGGTCAGATTGCCTATAAATAATGGACCACCCCTCCTCATTTTCAACCGGAGTTCAAAACGAGATCTCCCATCGCGCAAGTATGGTGGTCGCGCAAGTGGTGTGTGTGGTCGCGCAGGTGGGACTTGCGCGCCAGTGGTTGAAGTTGTGCGCCGGTGTTAGAAGTTGCGCGCCGGTTGGCAGTTACGCGCCAATATTGGTTTGGGCGTAAAAGAAAGAGAGTCGCGCAAGTTTGGAGTTGAGGAAGCTTGAGTCGCGCAAGTGTCTGAGGAGGACTTGCGCGCCCGTTGTGACTTGCGCGCCGATACTTGCGCGCCGAGGTTGACTTGCGCGCCAAGTAAGGTCTGTTCCAGCAGTGTTTTTCGGGCTGCGTGGAAGCTGGAAGTTTGCTCGATACCTTCAGTGCAAAGAGATATTCATCTACGGGTGAAAGTTGTACATCAACAGAGCATCTACACATAGAGGAAGATGCATTCATTCATGCAAATGAAGAGACCTACATGTCTATAAACTGTGAGTGGATTCCTTCCAAGAGTAGTGAGCTTAGGAAGAGGAAGAAGGTGATCCTCTCCACCGGCAGTGAGCCAGAGAGAGAGAGAAACAAGGAGTGACCCTTGGGAAAGCAGTGAGCTGACCCTAAACTTTGTAAAGGCAGTGAGCCTGGGCATAGAAGTGATCTAGCCCGAATCTGGTAATCCACAGCTAGTGAAGATTAGTGGAATTTGGTATGACCGGCAACCTGTCGGCGTATGCTCCTTGGACGTAGCCCTTAGCGGTGAACCAAGTAAAATTGATATGTCATGTGCTTGCTTTACATTCTGTTTATATGGTGTAGTAGGAAAAAGAGAGAAGAGTGTTTTGCTTGACAGTGAAACAAGATCAGAACGGGCATTAATTTTTAATTAGTCATACCCTGATTCACCCCCCCTCTCAGGGTCTCCAGCCTAGTGGACCTAACAGTTATCCCATTTATTTGTTGAATAATTCCAATTAAAGATAAATATCTGTAAATAAGATCATATGATCATTAAATATGAAAGGTAATTAGTTAATTAATTAATAAAGGAATCTATGTTTATCTTAAATAATGATAGAAAGAATAATTAAATGAAGGCTAAAATTTTACCTTTTTATATTCATTACATGTATGCCCATCCATGGTCTTAGCCAGGACTTGTGTATGTGTAGCTTGTTTTAATTTAATTTAATGCATTATTTTTCCAATGATTAATATTAAATTTAATGATAGCCTCTGATTAATTCATCCCTCCTTAATTTTGTATGGCATGTGTGTCCAATGATATTTAAATAATCTCCTTTATAAAATCCTTTGGTTCCATGACCGACATGTCATTAAAAAATATTTGTAATTAATGGAGAATCTCAAGGTTCATGGAGGCGGTTCAACATGGGACCACGATGATGATAACCCAGGTGATACATAGGTGGATAAAAATAATGATATAACTCATTCCAAGACTTTTAATAAGAATTATTCCCTCTTAGTCAATGGTTTATTTAATATCTTCCCATTATATCAACCATTAGATAAATCTCTTGAATGGTTCATTTAATAAATTAATAAATTATTTCTAAGAAATTATTTATTTTAGGGATTCAAGGCCATGATCACATAAATAAATGAATTAATGTTAAATGATGGACATTAAATAAATTAAATGTGTTTAAATGATTTATCCAAAATGGTTAGTTAATTAAGAAACATCCCCTTAATATTTTAAATTCATATAAAGGACAAATCAAGAAAAAAATTATGAATAAAAAATTAAAATCCATCAATTATATATTATATTTGACTAAGTATTTCATTACATCATTGGGAATGAACCCATATAACTATGTGTAGTGCATGGCCAATGTATGGACACTTACTTTAATCAGGGAGTTTTCTTGAGAGTTTTTGGTTGACGTAACATAAATTTTATTCAATTTAAAACCGAAATACTATTTAATAAAAATTTAGAGTGTGGTGTTTAAGAAATTCAATTTAGGATTTCAGGATATGGATATCCACTCATCGTATCCATGAGATACAGGTCTGCAGGGGGAAATACCTCCTACCTAATTACATTATTATGGATTCCTTGGAAAATTTTGGATCATTAAGAAAATTAAGGGGGATATTTTCCACTATAATGTCAATGAAATATTACATTTTTAGATCCATGGTGAGGGATATTGAGACATGAAAAAATATTTGGATATTTTGTAAAAAAATAATAATAATTTCATTTATTATATCTCACATATTTTGTAATAATGAAATGTACAGATAATATTCTATTTTTAATTGTACAATAAAATTATATATACACCATCAACACTATCCCTATATTTAATTTTGTAGAAATATAACCTCTTAACTGGAACTAACTACCATGAGTGGTATAAAGTCTATTTGGTTGTGCTATTCCATGAATGAAAATATTACATTCTACAATCCTCAATGCCTAATCCACCTAGTAAAGAGGGAAGTGAAGAATATTTTCTTGCCTACAGAAAACCTTTTATCAACATGGCCAATGATAAATGTTTTATTCTTTCATCAACATTTAGTGATCTAATGAAGTCTCGTGAAGACCAAGATGCATCTATCTTGCTAGATAACCTCAATTTTTAATTACCAAAAGAGAGATATGTAGGAATGGTTTTAGATTTCCAAGGTGTTATTTCAGAGGAATCATAGAGAGGTCAGCACATCTATTCCTTACATACTCAAGATCATTAGCTACATTGAGTTTATAGAGGTTCTCAATATTAAACGCCCTACAGAACTGGACTCCAACTTCATTATGGTATCACTCCCTCAGAGATTCTCTGTATATGTTTTAAATTTTGATATAAACAACAATAAGAAGTAGATAACATATCTCCTTACTTATCTTCTCCAAATAGATGTGGAGGCAAATCATGGAAACATTTATGCCCTGACTGTTAATAAATTTAAAGGTCATGAAATGACTATTAAGACCAATGCATCTTTATATCCTTCCAGGAAGAAGAAGTTATAGTGGAAATCAAAGGAATATGATGTTGTCTTTTTCTCAAGTTGAGGGAGGGCCATTGGAATAAAAACTACACCCATCCAAATAAAAAAGGGGAATCATTATGTGTGATTATTATAGATATAAATTTATCTCTTTCTAATTTTTTTTATTAGATGTAGTTTGTGGTGCTCAATTATGTATTCAAATACATGAAGCATGAAGATAAAAATGATTGAATAAGGAGAGGTAGATCATAGAGAAATTAGTAGAGCTAAACTTGATATTATATCTATTGGGGACAAACTCATAATGTTTCTGACTAGAATGATATTTGTTTTAAAGGGTTGTTATAATGTGCCTTATGTTACTAAAAACATTATTTTTATCCACGTTAGATATAAATAGTTTTGATATCATATTTTGGAAGAAATGGTTCTTTTTTTATAAAGATATCTTATGTTATTGTATAGAACATTTAAATGATGTTGTTTTTGTGTTCGCTTACATGAACCAAATAATTATAATAGATAATGAAGTTACTTCACTTGACTCACATCACACCCAACTTTGTCATCACTGGCTAGGTAATGTAAATAAATAGTTCTTGATGAAATTACATGAAGATGGATATTTATATTATTTTGATCTAAAATAACATGGTGTATGTCACACTTTTTTACATGAAAAATGACTAAATCACCATTTATTGGGAAAGGTGATAGGGATACAGAGATTCTTGAATTAGTTCATACCAATGTTTGTATACAATTCACTATAGATGAAAGGGGGTTTTACTCATCATTTATATGTTATACTAATGATTTTAAAAGTTATTTATATTTCTACATAATAAGTTATATATTATAATATTTTGATAAATTCATAGAATACTATAATAATGTTGGTAACTATATTGGTAAGAAGATTAAGAAACATCACTCACACCAATCGATAATATCTTAATCAATACCTCATTGATTATTTATGGGATTTTAGGATTTTATCATAACTCACCCATCCTTATATGCCTCAATGGAACTATGTAAGTAAAAGGAGTAAATTTAACTTGTTAGACATGGAGAGATGGATGATGAGTCATCTGTGTCTTACTTTATCCTTTTGGGGATATTTGTTACAAACTATAGAATATGTACAAAACTGAGTTCCTAATAAATACATAGATGTTATACCATATGAATTATGGAATGGAAAAAAACCTGTATTTTCTTATATACATGTGTGGGGTGGAGAATAATTTGTTAAGGCATCTTCTGGTAACACGATTTCACCCTCAGTCACAAACTGTATCTTTATAAGACATCTCAATGAAATAGTGGGATGCTACATATAAAATCCTTCAAACAAAAAGTTTTTGGTTTAAAGATATCCCACATATCTTAAAAAGGATCTTATCTCTAAAATAGATAGTGGGAAAATGATATACATGGATGATGTCCATGCATAAGATATAAAAACTTTGGTGTAAAATTAAATTCCACAATTCCCCATGGATGACGAAAATTTTCTAGAGCCACACATGGTATATAAAAGTACCATAGATGTTGGAGAACCATAACAGAATGGTTTTCTAATCACTGAGTATAAAAACTCAATATTAGTTGATAATAATGATCCTATAACCTACAAAGAAGAAGTAAGTTTCATAGATATTTCAATGTGAAACTAGCCATTATTTCTAGAATGGATTCCATATAAAAAACCCATGTATATATTTTGGTAGTCCCTCTAGTAGAAGTAAATTTTATTGGTTGCAAATGGGTATTTAAAAATAAAATACACAAGGAAGGAAAATTCAGTACCTATAAGGTGTAACTAGTTCTAAAAGGGTTTAAATAGAATCATGTCATTTAATATGATTAAATATTTTTACCAGTTACTATGTGAAAATCCATCAGATTTACACTTTCCATTGAGCCTTTTTCTGATTTTGAGATTTGGAAAATGGATTTCAAAATAGCCTTCCTTAATGGAAACCTTCAGGAAGATGTCTATATGACACAGCCTGAACGGTTTGTTGCATAAAAGGATTACCAATAGGTATTCCTATTGTAAATATCCTTTTATGAATTAAATAAATCATACTTTTCATTTATCATTATTTATGACGTGGAAATAATTGAATTTGATTTCATAATAAAATAATGTGATCCTTGTATTTATAAATGGTTTACTGGGAGTACAATCATTTTGCTAATAGTATTTATTATGCCATATTACTCATTATAAACAAAATACCAATCATACATTATATTAAGTTATGGTTCTATATATTATTCTCTATAACAATCATGGGCGAGGAAACAAATATTTTTGGGATGGATATCCATCATGATAGATCCAAGTGGTTTCTCAACCTAATTCAAAGTACACATATTGACATGATACAAAAGATATTTAGTATGCAACAATCCCAGAGAGGATTCTTTACAACATCACAACGAATTCATATTTCATGGAAAATGTGTCTAGAGACATTTGAGGAATGAAAAAAATGAAAATTAATTCATATGCATCCATAACTGTGTAATTAAAATATTTTAATCTAAGTACTAGGGTAGATGTTTCCTACACATAAAGTGTGGTTGAAAGATATCATGCTGATCTAGTAGACCACCGTTGTATGGAATGTAACGCCCCGACCCCAGTTACCCAGAGTCGGTGCATTATTGCATAACATTGGCCTGATCACAAAGATCAAGTCTTGAAAGACCGATTAGTTTAGTAGCCTTGAAGCACTAGACACATTCTTAAGTTTTACATACATCATAAAGTAGTAAAAAACTAAAACAACATCTTGTCTTCATATCCCCTCATACTATCCCTGCAGGGCATTCTTAATATACTTCTTCATATCCTGGAAAAATTAAAACATTGGAAGGGGTGATCTCAGATTCTCATTAAGGATAACAATATAGTAGAAGATTTCATAAATAAACATAAAAATTTAAGGAAAGGAATAACTAAAACAAAATCCTATTAAACTTGAACTTTAGCGTAATATGGAAAAAGTAAAATGAAATAATTCCATTTACTTATTTACACTGATATTCTACTAGTCGAATTATCACATGCAATATCAATAACCACTTTTATAATGATGGAATGCATAATGCCAAACTATCATAACCACGTAGCCAAGCCCTTGTGCCAAGACTACAAATAAGATTTTTTCAAGTCCTCATGCCAAGACACTAGTTTTACTCATGAGACCTATCGATGCATCGAGGAGCTATAGAGGGCTCCACCCGTCACTTATTAAGTCCAATGCATTCATCATATAAATAGGTTTATGCATTTCATAAACCATAACATAATCATATCACATAAAACATGCATGAAGGAAACATAACATTTCCATATTTAAATCATAAGATATCAATACAACACATAAAAACATTATCAAAACCCTTTTCAATACCAAAATAATAGAAAATTAAAACTTGGTATTTATTTTTCATTTAAAAAAATTTATGGATTGTAGAGGAAGCTTAAACTCAAATAATGGTCACGGTTGTGGAGAATTCATTGTCGCCGCATATGTAAGAGAAAACATTCCTTTTGTCGTTTAGTAAAAACTCTTCGTAAAAAATATTCCTATTGAATAATATTAAAAATCAAAGGGTTTTATACATCGTATAAAAGAAAGTTGTGTATAAATCAAAATATGCCTCAATGAAAGGAGATTGAGACGAAGTCTCTTACAAAGCTCATTTTTGTTAAATAAAATAGATCTATTATGTGTATTCACTATAAGTACACATAATGAAAGTACAAATACAAGATAGGACATAATAATATCATGACACAATTTGAAAGTAGGAGATTAACCCAAAGAACAAAAATTGGGTTATGAAGTTCCCTTACCTCGTGTCTGACTTCACTCGACCATTCTTTAATCTCATGAATAATAAACTAGAGTTAATCTATACTTGCTTAATAACCTTTTTCAAGTTCATAATCCCTTTTATATCACTTATTACAATGTTACGAAAAATATGTCATCATTAAAGTTAATAACGGTCGTTTTGTCGAACTTTGGTACTTGAGTCAAAAATAAACTTCTTATAATTACAATTTTTTTATCTCCAGAATTATATTCATGATCTAAATATCATATATATCATATATATCTAGTATATACATTCATTCATAATATTACGTAACATTTAGAGGTAAGAAATGAAATGCACCGATCAGGGAGACGGTAAGCCGTACGTACGCATGAACGCTACTTTCATTTTTATTACGTATTTAATGGAATGAAATCATAATGATATAAAGGTATATTATAATTCCAGTATAATATAATATATAATATCATTTACTCCATCCATTATACATCCTACATATGGCATTAACTATTCAAATCACTTTGAGGGGGCGATAGTCCGCACTTTCTAAAATGAAATTATCGCGTTTACCCACAATGGAAATCATAAAGGTATGACATAAATGAGAAATATTGAAGCATAAGGAAAACCTAAACATAATATATATCATATATAAATATAGTGACATTTTAATGGCCACCATGAGAGGTGTTAAAATAGTATTGAACAATCATCGTTTCGTGAGGCAGAAATTCGCCAACCACAGATTCAGTATATTCTTTAACCATTAGACGAAGGTGTGTGTAAGTGTAAATCAAATAATTCTCATAAAAACATCCTAGTATATTGAAAATACTGGTTTTGTTACAAAATAAATGAATAAAAAGAGTTTAATGGGTTGGATAAGAAAAATAAAAAAAATAACATAAGAGAAGACATTAGCTTAAAATCGTGTAACTTTTTTTTGATTTGAGCCAATGGCTTCCTTGGTAAGAATTCTGCCCAATGTGAGGCTTCTAGGAGTAATATAGGGAACTTTAGAGAGTATTTGGGCAGAGTTTGGCTGAGAAAAATGGCTTTGAAGGTGTGAATAAGGGGGTAGGGGTGGCGGCCTTTTTTAAGAGGAGAGGAGGGGCACTCTTGGAAAGTAATCAATTGTTACATTATTATGAAGTTATTTTCGGATTTCACAGGTCCCAAAATTATATACTTATAGTTTATGGTGATAAGGGTTAGAAATATAACCATCCAATAGTATTTTGACAAGTTTATGACTTAGATATTACATTATCTTTTCATTTTTTTAAATCGTTAATTAATGAGGTAATCAATGCATCATCATGGTGTCAAAAACTATTAATTTATATAATGTCAAAAAATTATATAAAAAATATCATGATTTAAGAAATCTTATTATATTTCCAATGAATATTTATAGCCATAAATTTAACTTAAATAATCCCATTTAATAATTGTTTTAGTAGAACAGCACATGTTTGTGAAAATTTTATTTTTACTTTAAATAAAATGTTATTATTGTCATTTTCTTAACCAAGTGGCTCCATGGGGTCCCCAAGTTGACCCATGGATTTTATTGGTCGGACATGACTCATAAAATAAGGTTAAGAGATGTTTAAAGGTAATTTCATATTATTATAACATTATATTTACCTTAAGTTACACTAATTACCTTTAATCGCGATTAATAGAACTTAAAATTTACTATTCACCTAAAATTATTTTAATCCCATTGATCCAAATTTTACTTCCTAATTACAATGATGTATGTACAATTTTGGAAATTAAAATCACAGAGGTGGTAAAATTTCATTTAAATGAAAAATTAGTTTTTTAACTACAACTTAGTGGTTTAACAATTCATCAAAAATCGAAGTTTTTCAGAACAACACCAAAAATTAACCCTAAGCTATATTTGATATTCCTAATTAAAAAATAATGTATATTTTACAAAATTGTAAACAAATAATTTGAATTAATAAATTTAATAATTAATTCCCTCTTTCACAAAAAATAGCGTGTTTTTAAGAAAGAATATCAATCAAAAGATTGACAATTGTTTATGTCCAATTTCAAAGTGAAATTAATTATAATGACCACCATTGGATAAAATGGTATAAATATATTCTAATTAAACTTTAGAACCACTTAATTTTATAAATTATCACTATAAATTATTTTGTTTTAAAAATTTGTTTTTAAGTATTTTTCACTATTCATCAAAAATTGGAAGTTCTCAGAAAAATATCAAAAATTCAACATAGGATAATTTCGATATTCTGAATAAAAAAATGAAGACCATTTTGAAATATAAAATTTATATATTTTCAAAAAGTGGGTATTACTATTCATAACTTATACTTTTATTGGTCGCGGTGTGTTAGAACTCGAGGTTGCATACAACACACGCTACTTTATTATTCAAAGAGGAGCGTACCATGGAATCTTGGGGTGTTACATTCTCCCCTCCTTCAATAAATTGAGTCCTCACAATTTAAAATTTTTCAATGAAAATAAAAGGTTGATAATAGGAAATACATTTGTGGAAAACCCACATCGGAAATAAGGTTAATAAAATTTAGCCTTAATAAGAGGGAAAGGGAAATGAAAAGGTCACCAATAAATTATGATCTCGATTAGGATAACATTAGTGGAAATTAAAGACATATAATTGGAGGGAAAACATAAATATTTTTAGGGAGTGAATGAGGTCATCAATCACAAATAAGTGTAAAATTGAGGGCCTTAAAGCCTTCAATCTATGATGATTTGAAATACCATTCGTTCAACAAAACATAAGTTATTAGGATAACACATTTTTAGTTCTAATATCCATTTTAAGAATTAATTTATCCATAGAATAAGTGGAAAAATATATATGTATATATATATACTTGACAAGTAGAGTTTCATCCTTCAACTAATTTCTACCAAAAACTCATCTTTCACTCTAAAATATTTCAAAAAAATATATATTCTATTTATCCTAATCGTATTGGGTTCTAAAAATAATGAATTTATAATTCACATATCATACCCTTTTTAAAAAAAATAATCTACATTATAAAATATAGGGACTTCACGTAGTCCATTGGTAGGAGATAAATCCTAATCCCACTATGGTTGTAGGTTCGATTCCCGCATCTTTGTCCGACGCGATGGGTTGTCACACGGTCTGTGTGTTGTCCTTTTATAAAAATAAAAAAATAAACATTCAAACTTAATATATTCTTACCTTTAGAATTATCCAAAATACATATATCCAAACTCACAGTTCTAAATTTATATGGACGGTAAACATAATGAGGATCCCTTTTTCCAAATAATAACATGTGAATACCTTCATCATCTATTCTTTTAAAACACGACAACACCCTGAATTACCATAAAACATTATTAATTACATTAATCCTCCCTTATTTCTTATAGAATACTAGATATATTCCTTATATCCAAAAACATTGAATACTCCAACAATTATGAAATAAACAAACCATTAATCAGTTCCAATGTAGTCAAGAATATCCGATATAATTTATCCATATCAACCATTACTATTTCATTATCAGAACCATACTAAGGATTACCTTTCCTTCAACCATGTATTTTCAAAAAAAATTAACTTGTTGTTGAGTCTCTTTTCATAGTACCATATAATCTCAAATCTTCACTAAAATAGTACTGCAGTACAATCCTTATTTATTTCCATAATTCATATAACTAGAACATCATCGATACAACACTGAAATGATATAATTCATTAATAACAACCTAAGAACACTAGTCATTCCTCGTCATCTGTGGTAGTATCATAACTTGATTATTATCCAATAGCATCATTTGAGGTATACTCTGATGACTGGAACATTGATTCGTGTAGTGTCCCAACTCCTTATAGATGAAGCATTGTATATTTGAATCCTTTTTCTAACCCTTGCAATCACGTACTTGGTGTCCTTTTTCTCTACACTTATAACAAACTTCCATTCCCTTCAGTAATGTACCAACGTGATTCTTTCCACAGTTATCACATATGGGAAAGTCCTTCTTTCCCTTATTCCCTTTATCCATCTTTCTCTCTTCCATCCTTTTCTTCTCTTTCTTCCCTTAAAATCCATAGGACTCAGAGAACTCTTTACTTATCTTCTTAACACATGATATTATTTCTTCATATGATGAGAGTACATGGGAGACAATTCCCCTTCTAAATGTTGGCTTAATACCATGAAATGTATGATCCTTCTTAATCTTTCGATCATGTGTATTGCTGGAGTTATCATTCCTTCTACTGGGCGCCATTTCTAAACAATGGCATACATTAAGTCAGTTTACGAATCACAATTCATAATTCCAAACATGTAAAACACTTAACATAAATTCAACTATTTATGGATATAATCCATAATCATAAAAATGTATTCTTTAAGGAAGTATATACTCAGAAACCCTTCATAATGGTTTTTAATGAAAAGGAGAATTATCTTAAGCATATCCCCCGGGAGTGTCGTAACCAAGAGTGATGCAAGGCCTGTTGTCGTGTACCAGTTCCCATTCGAGTCTAGCTCAAAGTGGTGTTTTCGGGTTTTACCCCTAGGTACATCTGTGCCAGAGCTGCCTCTACCTGCTCGTATCTAGACAAGGATGTATTGCTCAGAAAACTCACAAAATCTCTATAATACAAAAATTCTAGGATATTCTTCTATACTAATCCTCAAAGTCTATCTTAGGTCTATGTTCTCTAATCAGAGTTTATCGAAATCTAGCTTCCAAGGTTAGTACTAAACTGCCTTTGATACCAACTATAACGCCCCGACCCTAGTTACCTAGAGTCAGTGCCTTATATCATAACATTGGCATGATCACAAAGGCCAAGTCTCGAAATACCGATTAGTTTAGTAGCCTTGAAACACTAGATACATTCTTCATTTTTAAATACATAATAAAGTAATAAAACAAATACAATAACATCTTGTCTTCATATGCCCTCATAATATCCCTGCAGTTCATTCATAATATACTTCTTCACATCCTGGAAAAATTAAAACATTGTAAGGGGTGAGCTCAAATTCTCAATAAGGATAACAATATAGCAGAAGCTTTCATAAATAAACATAAACATTTAAGGAAATGTATAACTAAAACAAAATCCTTTTAAACTTGATCTTTAGTGTAATATGGCAAAAGTAAAATGAAATAATTCCATTTAATTATTTACACGGATATTCTACTAGTCGAATAATCACATGCAATATCAATAACCACTTTCATAATGATGGAATGCATAATGCCAGACTATCATAACCACGTAGAAAAGGCCTTACGCCAAGACTACAAATAAGATTTTTTCATGTCCTCATGCCAAGACACTAGTTTGTCTCATGAGATCTACCGATGCATCAAGGAGCTATAGTGGGCTCCACCCGTCACTTATTAAGTCCAATGCATTCCTCATATGAACAGGTTTAAACATATCATAAACCATAACATAATGGTATCACATAAAACATGCATAAAGGAAACATATCATTTCCATATTTCAATCACAAGATATCAATACGACCCATATAAACATTATCAAAACCCTTTTCAATACCAAAATAAAAGAAAATTAAAACATGGTATTTATTTTTCATTTTAAAAAATATGGCTTGTAGAGGAAGCCGAAACTCAAATAATGGTCACGACGACAGAGAAGTCATTGTCACTGCATACGTAAGAGAAAACATTCCTTTTGTTGTTTAGTAAAAATGCTTCATATAAAAATATTCTTTTTGAATAAAATTAAATGTCAAAGGGGTTTATACACCGTATAAAAGAAAGTTGTGTATAAAACATAATATGCCTCAATGAAAGGAGATTAAGACGAAGTCCCTTAAAAAGATCATTTTTTATATAAAATAGATCTATTATGTGTATTTACTATAATTACATATAATGAAATTATAAATACAAGATAGGACATAATAATATCATGACATAATTTGAAGGCAGGAGATTAACCCAAAGAACAGAAATTAGGTTATTATGTTCCCTTACCTCGTGTCCGACTTCACTCGACCATTATTTAATCTCCTAAATAATAAACTAGAGTTAATATTTGCTTGCTTAAGAACCTTTTTCAAGTTCATTATCCCTTTTATATCTCTTATTACAATGTTACGAAAAATATGTAGTCATTTAAGTTAATAACGGTCGTTTTTTCGATCTTTGGTACTTGGGTCAACAATAATCTTCTTATAATTACAAGTTGATTTTGTGGTAGAATATCCATTATCTCCAGAATTATGTTCATGATCTAGATATCATATATATCATATATATCCATTATATACATTCATTTATAATAATATGTAACATTTATAGGTAAGAAATGAAATGCACCGTTCATGGAGACGGTAAGTCGTACGTACGCATGAACGCTACTTTCATTTCTAATTAATATTTAATGGAATGAAATAATAATGATATAAAGGTATATTATAATTCCAGTATAATATCATATATAATATCATTTACTTCATCGTTTATACATCCCACATATGGCATTAACTATTCAAATCATTTTGAGAGGGCGGTAGTCCGCATTTCCTAAAATGAAATTATCACATTTACCCATACTGAAAATCATAAAGGTATACCATAAATGATAAATAAAGAAGCATAAGGAAAACATAAACATAATATATATCATATATAAATATAGTGACATCTTAATGGCCACCATGAGAGGTGTTAAAAGAAGATTGAACAATCATCGTTTCGTGAGGCATAAATTCGACAACCACAGAAACAATATGTTCTTTAACCATTAGATGAAGGTGTGTGTAAGTTTAAATAAAATCCTTCTCATACAAACATCCTAGTATATTGAAGATACTGTTTTTGTTACAAAATAAAGGAATAAAAACAGTTTAAGGGGTTGGAGAAGCAAAATCAAACAACATAACATAAGCGAAGACATTACCTTAAAATCGGGTAACACTTTTTTGATTTGAGCCAAAGGATTTATTGGGAAGAATTATGCCTTATGTGAGGCTTCTAGGAGTAAGAGAGGGAATTTGAGAGAGTATTGGGGCCAAGTTTGGCCTAGAAAAATGGCTTTGAAGGTGTGAATAAGGTGGTATAGGTGGGGGCCTTTTATAAGAGGAGAGGAGGGGTACTCTTGGAAAGTAATGAAATGTTACATTATTATGAAGTGATTTTCAGATTTCAAAGGTACCAAAATTATATATTTCGAGGCTAAGGTGATAAGGGTTCTAAATATACCCATAAAATTGGTTTTTGACAAGTGTCAGGCTTAGATGATACATTATCTTTTTATTTTTTTAAATCGTTAATTAATGAGGTAACCAATGCATCATCATGGTGTCATAAAAATTTTAATTTATTTAATGTATAAAAATTATATAAAAAATAAAATGATGTAGGAAATATTTTTATCTTTCCAATGAATATTTATTGTTGAAAAGTTAACTTAGATAACCCCATTTAATAATTGTTTTAGTAAAACAACACATGTTTGTGACAATTTTATTTTTACTTTAAATAAAAAGTTATTAATGTCATTTTCTTACACAAGTGGCTCTATGGGGTCCCCAAGTTGACCCATTGATTTTTTTGGTCAGCCATGACTTATCCAATATGGGTAAGACAAGTTTAATGGTAATTTCATATTATTATAACATTATATATACCTTAAGTTACACTAATTACCTTTAATCACGATTAATAGAACTTAAAAGTTACTATTCACCAAAAAATTATTTTAATCCCATTGAACAACATTTTACTTCCTAATGACAATGATTTATGTCAGATTTTGGAAATTCAAATCATAGTGGTGGTAAAATTTCATTTAAACGAAAAATCAGTTTTTTAACTACCACTTAGTGGTTTCACTATTCAACAAAAATCGATGTTTTTCAGAACAACAACAAAAAATTAACCCTAAGATATATTTGATACTCCTAATTAAAAAGCTATGTATATTTTACAAAATTCAAAAAATATAAGTTTAATTAATTAATTTAATAATTAGTTCCCGTTGTCACAACAAATAGCGTGTTTTTAAGAAACAATATCAATCAAAATATTGACAATTGTTTGTGTCCAATTTCAAAGTGAAATTAATTCTAATGACCACCATTGGATAAAATGGTAAAAATATATTCTAATTACACTTTAGAACCACTCAATTGTATAATTTATCATTATTAATTATTTTGATTAAAAATGTTGTTTTTAAGTATTTTTCACTATTCATCAAAAATTGGAAGTTCTCAGAAAAATACCAAAAATTCAACATTGGCTAATTTCGATATTAGGAATCAAAAAATGAAGTCCATTTTGAAATATAAAATTTATATAATTTCAAAACATGGGTATTACTATTCATAACTGCTACTTTTATTGGTCGCGGTGTGTTAGAACACGAGGTTGCGTACAACACACGCTACTCTATTATTCAAAGAGGACCGTACCATGGAAGCTTGGGGTGTTACATGGAATTTGGGACTATCAATAAGTATCTGAGCTATAAAAAGTATATGATCCTAGTCTATGATGACATGTGGAACTAATCATCGAAGGATATGCAGATAATAGTATCTGAATTGATCATTATGACATAATGTCACAAGTTTTACAGATATTCACATTTAATAGAGGTGGTGTGAGCTAGAATAGCTCAATGTAGTTTGAAGAAAAAAATTCTACATAAGTTTATGAGTGTATTTTTTCTTTTTAGGTATCTAAAGAAGACGTTTGGATTCCAACGTTATAAAATATATTGATTTGGAATCTAGTATTAAAGATCTTATCACACTCTGTTATGATAATACAACAGTAGTGGCACTTGAAAGAGATCTAGGGTCACATCAACAGACAAAGAAAATGCTTGAAGAGTATCATCTATTGATATATTTTTCATAGATCAGTGGTGTTTATGTGGAGAGTATCTCCATGAAGGCAACATGTTATACCACTTGACAAAAGCCTTAAGTCATCAGAAACACGATTTTCATGTGAGGTCTAGCGAATGGATGGTTATATGCAATTTTCTATAGTACAAGTTAGAGTTTGTTAGAGTTGGTGTTGTAGGACTAAATGTTTATACTTTGATTACATGAATATTCTATATATTGAATATTAATAAAAATTATTCTTATATATTGTTTGATATTCTTCATGACTCAAATGATTTTGTATCCAAGAGGATATTCCAAATTGATAATGTCATAGTTTTTCCCTACAATGATTATATAATTGATGTGATATGTTGATATTCTCAAATATTGTTCTATGGTTGGATAACATAATATGATGGGACACATGGTTCATTGAATGTACTGTGCGAGTACATATAAGAAGATGAGGACTCTTCTCATAATGTTTTCACTTAGTAATCGTCAATATGAGATATTATTAAAACAGACCCAGCTTTAGAAATTTTACATGTTTTGGTGTCATTGAATATTCCTATCTACATGAATGGGTGGTGGTCCTTAGAATTAATAATTATTATTAATCCATGTTACAAATCATGTACTTAGATGTATTTCATAAACCATGATGATAAAAGTTTATGGAAAATATGGATATGTTGGGTGCATCATGAGTGACATGTCATTAATGAATATGTCGAGGAAGGGTTTTATCCTTCCATATTTTTGGAAGTTGATATCTCAACCATTTTATTGGAATATTACCATTGCATTAAATAACCTTTCCATTGTGTAATGACATGTTTATTTTATATAGTAATATAAATACATCTAGAGAATATTTTTTTGTGACATGGATGTGCAACATGCGTGGTGAGATATTGTGAAAAATGGATTATATTACAAAATGATCATTAGTATATTGTTTTTTAAGTTGCAACATTAATTTATTTCTCTTGGGTTCCTTGACCCACTGTTTGATGGTAATCATGAATCGTAGGTAAGCTCACCAAATACCAATGAGAAAGAATCCTAGACTATCACACAATAAGTATTTCTATTGATCCTAATTAAATTCTATTTGAATTTTATTAATTTAATAAATATAATTCTCAAGTAAATGGAATAATTTTAATCAAATTATATTGATTGAATAAATTAAATAAATATTTATCCTTTTTCATGTGAATAAAATATTTACTTTATTTAATTAATATTTTAATAAATATGTATTCACTAAATTGAAAATGAAATATTTATTTATGAATAAAATATTTATTCTATTGTTCAGTAAATAATTGTGGAGTTTGAATGCACCTTGATTGAGTTCAGTGACAAATATTAATTAACCAGAGAATTATATAATATTTTTTATTGTACAAGTTAGAACATTCCATAAAATCATTTTTATATAATTATTATTTTTTTGAATGATATTTATTAATGGTATTAAATATTATTTAATGGCCGTTATTAAATTAATTATTATTTTACATTAAATATAAACTCTATAAATACACTATTATGTCTATTGTGTAGGGAATCCAAAATTTATAATAGAGAAGTATTACATAGAATGAATTCATTCTCAACTCGGCCTTATCTTTCTCTCTCAAGAATGAGAAGTGAAAGAGAGATTTCATCTTAAATGTTGAATGGCCAATCAAGAATGGACAATGCAAGACATTTGACTCACTGTGCTTGCACCCAAATATCAAATGCTGTTTTCGGGGATCATAGGATCATGTGTGCATCACCATAAGAGGGATTCTATAATTGGATCCTCATGGAACAATGAATTAATTCAATATGTCATTATCATGTGATCAAAATTCACCAACATAGAATGATTCTATGATTCAGTTTTTATTTCTTCAAATATTAGATAAATTATTTATAAATTTTACATGAAAGATCATTTCACTTAGTTTGGAGAAGTGGTTATTAAAAAAATTTAATATATCACCCACCTCCGAATGATTCTGATTCTCCTAGAATCATCAATTAGTACATTTATATATATTTATAATAAAAAAAATTTAAGAACATTTGGGAATAGAAAATAGTGTAAACTACATATTAAAAGGAGACTAAAAGTAGTTAATTTTATAACTTTGGGTTATATAGTTTCCATCCAAAAAATAGGTTATTATTTATAAAATTTTGATTATAAATATAATTGAGGAAAATGTATAGGATATTTAATTTAATGTAAAAATTATAGTGTGTATAATAAAAGTAAAAATATTTTTATTGTATCAATTCATGTTATGTTTAGTGGGAATTATTTTAATGAAAGGAATGTCAATGTGAATAAAATTAATGATTATTTTCGAAATTTTATTTCAAGAACCCCTCTCTTCCAATACCGCTCATCTAATGGAAGTTAAGAAAGGGATCACCACTAAATCCCTCTTATAATTTGATATGGGATAGAGAGTATGATCAACAGTATAAAATATATACAACGGAAGGAATTAGGCTATTTAAAAAAATTTAATGACAAGAGGTAATATGAGATCCACTAACTAAAATTATCAAATAGATAAATAAAACATCCCAATATATGGATTTAATTCTATAAAATATGTAAAACAACATGAGGTACCAAAACAAATCCTAGGTTTTGAGCATGATCTTTTAAAACTAATAAAAAAATCTCTGAGCTATCCTTGTCCAGTTCAATCACTATCCATGCCTTGTGGACCTAAAAAATAGGTTATATATACATGGTATGAGCATAAAAGTGTATAAAATATGTGAAAGAATAAAAATAAATCCCGGTGAAAAAAATAAAACCAATAAGTTACATAAATAGGAATGTTATATCCCATCCATACCAAGGATCATAAAGTATTTATCACATAGAAGTAATCCTATAAATATTAAAAAATATACATATAACAGGTACCCCATTACAACATCTCTATAAGTTTTTCTCTCCCATGCCCCAAAACCAAACGTTCTATGCTATAATCAATTATATAATCCATCTTACACCATATCCATACAAACCAAATAACTTCTTATATCCCATAAAGATTATAACAACCTTATCATAATCCAATCTATAACCATGTAGTATGTTTGAATGAAACTATAACGTATATACCATAAATTTTTTTATCAGAAAATATTTTCCTTGTAAGTACATGTATTGAAAACCTATTTCACTACAACAAGATACAATGATGTTATATAACATCAAAATAATACTAACCAAAAAAATATGTATAGTAAAATTTAGATTCATTGTACAATGTATAGACACATACACTATACCTTAAGTGATTATATGTCATATATGTGTATACATCAGTTTACTCTAATGGGAGAGTAGTGAAGAGGGTTAAGTTAACCATTTATTTCATCACCATAATGGATGAAGTGGAAAAAAATACCCGAAATAATTGTGAATCGAATTCATAAACGACTCAGGTGGAGGAGTTCTAAAATCAAAAATATAATAATTGATATAATATATAAAAAAATTAAGCGTAGAAACTATGATTTTCAATGTGATTGCATTTGTCATCTCTCACACACCTGGCCAACACATCTAACATCTCAGATACAAGATATCATACAATCAAAAGTTAATCATGATTTTATCATCATTACTCATCCATATTACTAATTAAAGTTTAAAAAATTCATTTCATTGAAATCCAATGTAATTTAACAAACCCAATTACAATTCTAATACTTACATCCCACGCTACTAGGAGAATTCCTTCCAACCATCGCATGGTTATCATATAATTAAAATTTGATTCATCAACATAAAATCTTATGGGGACCTTAATTATTTTATTTTAAATTTTTATAAACCCTATATTATTTTAATTTTTCCATGATAAAATTATAAAAATTCAATCACCATGCATTTTCCAACTAAAGAATGCAATTGGAACCCACAATAAAAACAATGTTAAAAAAATACATTGACTAAAATATCCAAAAATATGATCAATACAATCTATCATCTTCTACCTATCAAACCAAAAACCCCTATAACACAGAAAATAGTGAAAGTTAATCCTATCACTCTACCTGAATCACCCACTACATCGTCAACCTCATCTCAACAAAGCGGAAACAAGTAGTTACTACACTCAACTTCTGTTAGCCACCACTTATCAAACATAACCTTTGGCAGAAGAACATGACAAGGTATAACCATCCTAGAGAACACATACATATAAAAAAAAGTTTTTTCAGTACTAAAATCAATGGGAAAACTTGTATTGTATCTCAAAGTCATAGAAAACATTAGAATATAAGAATATAATTTATATAAAATAAACATTTATTTATAAAAAGTCAATCTATTTATTAGTGCATAAAATTAACTATTTCATTATATATTGGTTTCATCGACAAGTATATTATTTTCAATAACAATGAAAAATTAATGACCCAAACATAAACATGAATCATACATTACTTTTATATGGAAGGGTCTTAAAAGAAGAAAAATAATTAGTATCTCATTCCAAATTAATTAATTCATTCATCTTTACTCAATTGAATTTTTTTATCATATTTCAATTACACAGCCTATTCTAACGAGTAAAAATAATAGAATAATCATAAATAGAACTCTATCTATAACATATCATGAGACATCATAAAAAATTATTAAAAAATGTTATTAGAAAATACTTTCCAATTTATTCTTGATTGTGGTCATTATCGTCAATATGTGGAGGTCACCATCACTCAAATACGATAAACCATGATAATTACACATTAAAACATAAATAAAATATTTAGAACATTCCTACCTCAATATTGACCAGTAAGTGTTCTTCGAGCATGAATGTAAGGACAAACACATATATATGAATACTTCTCCTATAAGGAACTCAGGATCCCTATGGACATCCAATAATGGATTTAATTTACAACAACAAAAAAATTCCTTGATAACCAAATAAAACAAACTATAGTATATTGATAAATTTTAAAATGAGGAAGAATAAATAATTAATGTAGCAAAAACTAAGCTCATATTACCATTAGACAATATTTAAAAGATGGGGGATGAATCCCATCAAATGGGGATTAACACCTCTAAAATAAAACCTTAGGACAATATGGATTAGAAGAATATTTAATGAAATATAATGAATTTTGGAGGAGGTATGGATTTATATAAGATTAATTTTTAATAAACTACAATGCTTCCCCCTTTAGCACAAAGACACTATAGCATCAAAAAAATTTTGTACATGGATATTAATTATTATTATATCAGTATCCATTATATATCATTATGATACATGCCAAATATATAATGGTTTAGTATGTTTAGAGACTAGATATATAATAATATCATTTGTTTAATGATAGTTTAAATAAACTATAATGAACTTCTCACATTTTACACTACTTAAGAATACACTACATAAAATCAGTATTCATAACATGGGGAAAGGAAACATTCAAAGGGAGTGAGCTTATATTATCAGAAAGTGTTAAAATAGGATACATGAATCAATGATAATAAATGTGCATATGGGTATGAAAACGTAATCATAAACATATATATTTCATACCCAATAAATTTAATATAAATATTTTTGAGTGTTAAAAAAATTATTTACATAATAAATACAATATTTATTAAATTTCAGAATATTCAATAATCAATCCTTACCCATGAGATAATTACATAATAATAAGAATGTAGAAAACATAATATTATAAAATTTTGAAAATTTATATAAATAAATAGGTTCACTAATTATGCTACATACATAAAATTAGTTCTTCATATACACTTATAGACATAAAAAAATTTCTTTGTAGAGTCTTTTGGGCATAAAAATAGGTCCATGATAGAAATTATGAACATAAAACCAAGTAAATGAATCTTACTATGAATATCAAATCAATTTCATTCATACAAAAAATTATATCACGAGTTATACATATTTTCCTAATGTGTTTGGGGCTATTAAAGACACACCCATCACATATCATTAAACCATAAATGTTCAACAAGATCATAAAGAACTCATCATTTGATCATCATGTAACCCGTTGAAAAAAAATATTATTCATAAAAACATTACCACCATATTAAGATATTGTAAGGTTAGTACTATAGAATCATAACCCCATTTAAACCTATTAACCATCAAAATATTTCTTCATTGATGAAAAATTTCATTAAAAGATCACTGTACACATTTCATGGGGAAAATACCATTTTTATTTCAATAAAAAATATTTAAAATATAAAATTTACAAAAATATTTAAAAAAAATTATTTGAAAATAACCATGGAAGTATATAAATTAATCTTCAATTCATTGAATGGTAATGATGGCTGGAAATTTTTCTCATTCCATTTATATTAAAATATTGATTCTTTTTAAATTTTTGGTTAATGTAAAAAAACATCACATTTAGAAGAAAAAACATATTCCCCAAAATAATTTTTATATAAATTAATTATTTTTTCAAAAATGAATTTTATGAATCATAGGATAATAGTAAAATAATTCATGAATTTTTTTTGAAGAAAACATGGACATTAATGAAAAATATCCCTGACCAAAGAGAAACTAAATTATATTTTTCATAAAAAATAATTAATGTAAATTATAAACATTGAAGTGTATAAATGGTACTATTACATAACAATCCGATGAATAAATACAATAGAATAATATATAATTGGTTTTGGGTGATACTATATTCACTTTTATACATATATCAGTTTAGAGTTGTGGTAGTCATCATTTGATTGTATTTCAATCAACTATATATTGTAAATAAATTATAGATTATAATATTTAATAAATATATATACTATTATTACTCTAACAATAATGTTTTGATTAAAAATGAATTTGTTCACATCATCGAGAAGGTAGTTTGTATATACATATGGGGAGATGTTTTCATGTTTCGATGGATAGAAATAAATAGAGTTAAATTATAATTCCCATTTCTAGAAAAATAAAAATATCATAACATATATATATATATATATATTAAATCCATAATTATACATATAAATGTAAAATTTTGTAGAAAAAGGAAATGCATCGCTTCGTTGAGGTGGTCATCCCTACACACACATTAGAGATTTTTTATTTTCCCACAAGATGGAATAGATATTCATAGTGGATTTAAATCATAATAATAACCATTATTTATATATAAGATTCTTGATAAATTATTTTATAATGAATAAAAAATATTAAGGGGAGGTATAAGAGGAACTAAAATTGAATGAACTCAGTTTCGAGTTGTACCTTTCCATTGGTAAGCCTCTTTTGGATTACACATTAATCCTTGAAATGGCGTTCTTTTGGAAAAAAATCTAGGACATGGGGATAAAATTTATAAATTGTTATCATAGTTCGTGTATATAATATAATTCCCATGAATTATGGATAAGAGAGGATAGGTAGTATACTTTTATAAGGGAGTGAAATGATACACCTATAATTGCATAAACGATGAAATAGTATATATATCATAATCATATCATGTGGGTCCAAGGTATTATATTTTAGGTTATAAATGGTGGTATGTTCAAAATAAAATTATCCCATCACATTTAGACATGTTTTGGATATATTTTAATCCTTATCTTCTAGTTAAACATATGTTAACCCATTTACGCCCAGGTCGTCATAGTTGATTTGTTTACATTGATAACATAGTTATATGGGAAATCATTTAAGGGTGATTATAAAAAATTAAATGATGATTCGGAATTTTTAATCCATTTTATCCATTCAATTTGTTTATTTATAAGAAATTAGTTTTACTATAAAATCTCAACACATCCTAAAATCTATTTACATTTAAATGATTGATTTAATATTAGAACCCATTTACGATTCATATTAATTATTAATATTTATTTTGTGATGTTTCTAGTAAAATAATAATAAAATAAATTCATTTACACATTTTTGGACAAGAAAAAAAATTAATCTTCCGACCATTCCATTAAATGAAAAGATCCAAAAATAGTTTTTAATTTTCCTAAAATATAACTTACCAACATAAAAGACATACTTGGGTTCCCAATTTAAAAATACTATTTTTAAATTAATTATTTAACTCATTAAACATATATTTATCTAAAAATACATCCAAAATTATAATGATAAGTGTTATAGTGATTTTATATCACTAACCCCATATTTTTCACCAATTTTAACTATTTCATCGAGTTGAAATTTCATTAACACGATTACTATTAATAATGAACAACAATTTTTTTGACGCTATGATATTATGTTAAATCATTTGATTAAAAATATTATATCAATTTTACTAGATTCAATTTGTATATGTGGAATAATTTCAATTTAAACTAGCAAGAAAACTACCACGAACCCCAATTTAATTTAAAAGTAATTCTTAAGAAAAAACATAATTTAATTCCAATACATTTATTATAATACCCATAAAATCAATATTGGAATATATTACTAAATATATAATCTATAATTTTATTTAAATCCATTGATAAATACATATTAATTTTATTTTTCGTGACAAAATATCTTTGTGTGTGTAAAAATTATTTTAAGAAAACTGTGTTTTCAAGATTAGTAATGAACATATGAGAAAATAAATTATAAGGATGATTAGTATGTAATTAATTAAGTAATTTCAACTTAAATGAGTATTATTTAACTTTATGGTCAATTGTAAAAACTTTTATGAATTTTACATGAAATGAAATGATAATTTTGGTAAAAATTTATTTTATACAATTCGTGGAAAAATTAATATTTTCAGGAAAATAAAAATAATATACCCTAATATAAATTTGATATTATGATTCTAAAAATAATTTTTATAAAATTAAATTACTTAAAATTTTACAAATTAACTATAATATCCTTGCACAAAATATAATTAAATCCATTTTTTATTAAAACATACTTTTGAAGCATAAAATGACATTATGAAATATTGAGTACTACATTATTATTCATTATTAAAGCAATTTTAATTACATAAAACTATTTATACACTTATTTTTCATACATAGATTCTACAAAGAAAATTCTTTACATAACATAACATTCTATGAGATAATAATTTAGGTCTAGTATTATTTGAAACATGGAAACATGAATAAATTGTTCAGAAAATATATACATCATATCCCACCCATTCCTCCATAACTATCACCCCTAATAAATATATATTACATTGTACCATTCTTCATAGACTGTCGTAAGGAAACATAAGAAGGGGTTTAACATAGATGACTCATAAGGGTAAAAAAGGGAGATATCAATGTTATTATAAAAAAACATGAGATAAAATATATAAGAATAGTAAGATAACATTTCAAAATTATATCACGCATATCATAATTCATAATCCAGATTCATGGAATAAATCTTGGTAGTTCATAAGACATGATTCATAATTGAGTCACAGAACCTGGGCCATGAGGGAATGAAATTGGAAAATTTTAAGGAATTGTGGACTATTTATAAGTATATAAAATCATTTCTTTATTAGTAAAGGATAGTTTCTAATGGTGTCATTATTAAATGAATTTACTCCCCAAACCTTTTTATTACTCATGGTTCACTCCGAAAACTATCATAATCGACAAAGATCCTTACTAAACTGGGTCCACTTCTAATTCAAATCGTATTTATATCAAGAGACATTAATATTTACCAAAAACATTAGTAATTGATATAGACACCAGACTTCAACCCTATAAAATCATACACATGTGTTCCAAAATATTATTAACGATTAATTATACAAAATATTGAATACAAATGTGTTTCATAAACATTTTTTCATATCATAACAAGTGTAAAATGAATTAATTTCTAAAATATCATGTCATCATAAACATAATCCATCAATAAAATGTATTATAATGGTATCCATAGTTTATATCATCAGAATATATTAGGTGACATCAAGGTTTGTAGTCTTTAATGAATATAAATACCATTATAAGCTCATTAAAACCTTCTTGAGGAAAATAACTTGATTCTTTAAGAAATCACATATTTAAAAAAACTACCTAAATATAAATGGAAATTTTTTCCAGAAAAACAAATCTATGCAAACCTGAAAATTAAAATTCAATGAAAAAATTATACTTGACGGTGTGAAAAGTCACTCATACTGTATAAGTTATAAAAACAATCCATCCACCATTTTGTTAGAAAAGTCGCAAAGAAACTCCTCTAGAAACCAAAAAATAGTCCTATCTAATATTTTTTTTAAAATTTATACATGTGTAAAAAATCATTAAAAATATGATAATAATATTAAAAAAAATTATTTTATAAAACATGGACATGAAAAAAAAATATTTTCTAAAAGAATAGATAAATGATGGAAATTTTTGTTTAAAACTATTTTTGGTCTCTATAGTACATATAATTAGAAAAAAAACCAGAAATATTTAATTTTCATTAAATAACAAGAGTATAAGATAATTGAAAAAATTCTTGATTATTACATCATAATATATCATCATCGGAGGAAGAGTCAAAACCAACCTTGATTAAAAATAATATTGTTACTTAAAAACCATAATAGGACATCACCTTTCTATAAAAACAATATAACCTATAGAATAATAAATTTAACATTATTATAATTCTATACCATAAACATAAACATACTTACAATATCCTATATGAACCCATTATAACATTTTATCACCCCTTTTATCAATAAATCCTTAAAATCATCATTTGTGAATGTTTAATATTTCATTTTTCTGGAGTATTTTAGTTTCGTAGTTCTGGTCTATTTACGTTGATCATATATATATAATAATACTTATTATAATCATAGTATAAATATAATATATATTAATCCATAAATATTGATATATAAAACATTAATTACACCATTCATAGATATGATAGGTCGTACATACGCATGAATTCTATTTTTATTTTCAAATAAATGGAATTATAGAAATTCATATATTAATTCACTTTTATTGTATCACTATTATATAATATATTTAATATATTTAAATAAAAAAATTATTCATTACTATCCAAGTAAAAAAACTGAAAAACGAATGTCATAGCTTTAAGGGGATGGTAGTCCACATATACACATTAATGAAATTATCATTTCCCAAAGGATTGGATGGTAAATTAAATGATGAAATATAATTAATAAATAATTATAATTATACCATAAATATCATATATAAATATGGAATGCATAATAATTATCATCCATAAAATAGGTTGATGAAAAATATACCATATTGTTATATGGAAACGGTAAGTCGTATGTACACACATTTTCCACTATCAATTATTATTTTATAAAAAAGAGGTTGTTTAATTGTTTTTTCATAATAAGAATTAAAATTCCTCATATTTTGTTCACATAATTGTTTATTTTATGGTTAATACTATATATTAATAGGTGATAATAAAGGGTGGAAGAGAAAGTGATCTGGTAAGTTGATTACCTCTTCTTTGAAATGACTCCTTTAAATCTCTTATAGATGGCTCTAGGTCTAGTATTATGTAAAGAAAAGAACCTCCATAATGGTACTATGGGTGCTTAGTAGAAAACATGGTAGTGGTTGGTTAATCTAGATTGGTAAATATGGGGAAAATAAATAAAAGAGTAGTGCCCTTTTATAATTGAGGTGAAGGAAACTTTTAGAATATCTCAAAATATTAAATTAAAGTAAATTTATTTTCAAGAAACATTCCTCAAAATAGAGAGTTATTAAATTATAATGTAATTTTAGGTTGTAATACCATTAAAAAATATAATTTATACATCTTATAATTTAATTTCAAATCTCATAATTTTGATTAACCCTTGGTTAACAAATTTTAATTGTAAATATGGTAACAACTTTGTCAACATTAAAGGGTGGTATTTTTTTACATATAAAGTGAAATTTTCAGCATAAATTTCCAGATTATAAAAGTTTCTAAAATAAAATAATAATATCTTATTATATCTCTATTTCTATTATTTTTATGTTATTTCAAAATATATTATTTTGATAAAATAAAATAATTTTCAATTTTGAATAAATTCATTTAATTGGACTTAAAAGACATAAATAAATATTTTTAATTAAAATATAATATTTTTAATCAAAAAATATATGTCCTATTAACCTATAAAATTGATGAAATACTACATCATTCTCAATTTATATCATTATAAATATTTTCAAAATCAATTATCTTACTTTTTTGTTAATTTGAAAAATAATATTTTTTCATTGTATATGCATTGAAAGTAATTATATAATATATAAAATAATTAATTAATTAAATTCCTGATTATTTTTTTATAATACCTAAAATTAATATTAGTAATCATTTAAAAAAATATTTCTCTCTATGTGAACACATAATGTATATTTAAAACTTAGAGAGTGACATTTTGTAACAAACATTGATTAAAATAATATATATCTGATTATAATGTAAAGACTTCCATTAATATAATAAATATCAATTATAAGGGGATACATGTTGAATTAAAATCATCCAATATGAAGTATGATGAGAAATTATGGCATTGTAAATAATTTTTAATCCAGATTTTCCGGATTTTCCCTTAACCAATGTGGTAAATTATACCACGATTATTTTTCAAATTTTCAAAAAATAATAGTGAACTATTTATAAAACATTATTATATGGATTATATTTATGTATTTAATTTTAATTAATTAAATAATTATAAATATAAGATATTTATTTTAATGTATGAGTGAAAAATGTTGAAAAAACATCATTTTGGGAAAAAAACAATATTTTTTATATGAAAGAAGATTTATTATTATCCCGTGCCTAAAAACTATTTTCTAAATGTTTGAAAATTTTAACCACGTAAAAATGTATAAATTTCAGTAAAAAAAGACATTAATAGTGGTTAATTTAGTTAATTTATTTGAAAATACATTGTCCCCATACAAACAATTTTTTCAGAAAAAAAATATTCATTTTTCTTTGAAATGGTTTTTTTTCATTTTTAATCAATTTATAACCAATTAATTAATTATATATATATATAATCATTACATAATTTAGTTATTCTTATTTATAACCTCCAATACAATGTATAGGAGTCAACATTCATTTTAAATAATAATATTTTAATAATATATCAAGGCTCATTTATAAAAGATGTTGTGTGAAACACAACATGCTAAATAAATTAAAGTTGTTAAAGAGAAAAATTTTATAAAAATTATCATAGTGTTAGATTATAACTCATATAAAATTCTTTAACCCTTAAAATTAATCACTCCAATACAAATAGAAGTTTGTAATTTTTCCTTATCACATCTTCAGGTTATCGTTTAACTTCCTAAAATTAGTAATTTCGACGTAATTCTTTTATTAGTTGAGTGGTCTTGTCTAATAGAACTATCTATCTATGATCTAGAATTTATATTATTTCTCATTCATATGAAAGATATTTCTCTATTGGTATGAAATCTGAGTTCACTACCTATGATGGATCATGTATATACTTTATCAGGATAGATTCATAAAACACATCAAGAACATGAGATAGATTAGATGGAAGCAATAATCAATAAGATATAATCCCTATATGATCAATAATTTCAAAAATACTGATACACAAAGGTATTATATTTCCCTTATTTAAAAATCCCATCACCCTCTTCCAGTGATAAATTTATAGTAATACCTTATCAATATTTTGAAACTCTTGACCTTTCTAACGAATATCATATTATATTTTTTGTTGACTCTAAGATGATATTATGTGTGGATAAATAGATATAAAAGTATCATTCATTTCCATATTTGTTTTATTCTAACTGTATTTCATTCTCCAACATCATTCAATCATGTTGGAGTTCTACATATCATATCATTGAGGGATTCATGAGGATCCAATTGAATGATGGAGTGAATGAAGTTGATGTAAGAAAAATCCATAAAAAGAAGTTGTTTGTCCCAACAATATTTGGAATCTAGAGAACATTCTCTCATCATGTCTTATAGAGTTCTAGTTTTCCTCTAAAATTTTTCATATGTCTATATATGATTAGAATTATTTAATCTAAATGATTTATATAGAGCCCGTTGAAGACTTGTCAAAAACAATGAGGTAAATGTTGGATCCTGATAAGATAGAATTGATAGTGTTTCACAATGAAATATTAACAATTTATTATTTTTTGACCATGTATATAGATCATGATATAAGAATTATTTAATTAAAATTAAATTTTATGAATTTTTAAGGTCACTAGTGCAGAAATCGTTTTTTACGTCACCATTTTTTACGTCGGTTATATATAACCGACGTAACAATGCGGCGAGTAGCTTTTTCACGTCGGTTATTTTAATAACTGACGTTACAAATCGAGCATGTTGGGTTTTTTCGTCGGTTATCAAATAACCGACGTAAAAAACCAATGCGCGGGGGGTTTTTTACGTCGGTTATTTTGTAACCGACGTAAAAAAACCCGATATTAACGCGTTTTTTACGTCGGTTATCAAATAACCGACGTAAAAAACCAAAGAGCGGGGTGTTTTACATCGGTTATGTTATAACCGACGTAAAAAACCCCCAGGGGCTTTGGTTTTTTACGTCAGTTATCACATAACCGACGTAAAAAACGCGAAGATATCGGGTTTTTTTACGTCGGTTATTTGGAAACCGACGTAAAAAACCCGATATCTACGCGTTTTTTACGTCGATTATCAAATAACCGACGTAAAAAACCAAAGCGCGGGAGCCTTTTTACGTCGGTTTTAAGATAACCGACGTAAAAAAGCTAAAAAATAGTTTATAACGTCGGTTATATAATAACCGACATTATAAAGCATCTAAAAAAATTAAAGACCGTCTTCAGTCATTTATGATTTTTTCGATTGACAGTCGTTGGCTCGTCTCTCTCTCACGCGGTAGACCCTAATCGGCTCGTCGATCACCTGCATTACACTCATTTTGGCTTCATTTTTTCTCTTCTTCACTGCTCTCGGATCTATCATCTCAACTCGCGACATTCAAGTAAGCCTTCCACAAATTTATTTCATTCGTTTTTGTTTCGATTTTTGATGTGCTTTTCGTTCGTTTTTGAATCTCGTGGAATTTTTTTTGTTGCAAATGGTTATTATGTTCATTCAAGTCGCAACATTAAACTCACAAATGGTTATTAAAACATTGTGGATTAGCTTCAGCAAAATCTGAAAAATAATGGGTGGTACTGTAACGTTCCATTCTTCCAGCAACATTATTATTTCCTACTTAGCTAGAATGTGTCTTTCTGGTTGAAGATTGGTAGTACTTATTTTCTTAAAATCACATTTTCAATATGATTTTCCAGAAAATTATTTTCATGAATGAAACTGGACCAGGTACAATCGGTAATACCTATCCTTAAAATTTCATTCAACATTCTTACATCATAATATTTTTTCAAAAAATTATGATTTTTAGAACTCCTAGATCATAAAACCATCATCTGTTTTCATCTGCATTCATAAAAATATCAATTCATACCTATTACAATCAAATATTTCATTCAGGACTCATGGTGAGTCTGATAATACATTTCTTCTTTCAGTCATCTTTTAAAAATGATGGACCTTTTCATGCAAAGTGTATCTGATTTCTTGAATACGATGGTATGTACGATTTTCAACAAAACCAAGTGAGGTGATTTCTTTTATTATTAATAATTCATAAAAAAAATATAATACCTAAATATTATTATCATCCTTTTTAGAATTTTCATTATAAAAAAGGTAAAGGGTACTTTCTTTTCATTCTCAAGTTAAATTATATTTTTTATAAAGGTCTTTTCTATCTAGGTAGAAATAATTTAATGATAATTAGATTGAATTAGGTATATTATCTTATCTTACCATCCAAACACATTTTTATGTTTTTATAATTATTATGTTTTGTAAAAACAATTATGACCCCCATTTCATTTTTGTTAGTTAATTGATCTACGAAAGTGTTATAAATGATTTGATGATCACGATTCACCCATATATATGGTTAGTCATTATGTGACATTTGGGTCCATAATATCCTTCTAATGCATTCGACAATGAATTATATATCATAGATCAATATGGGATACAGATGGTTATACCATGTCCAATGTGTTATGTGATGTGCCTCGTAAGAAATATTATAATAAATTATAGGAAAGCTGATTAACATATCCCAATATGAGGTGAATGAAACTATGTTTTCCCTTGACATATGTTATGACTTATATGATTATGCTTGTGCCACACTCTTATGTTATTCCACATACCAATGTTGTGATCTTGTGAATAAGGTTTTTTAAATCATGTTCCCACTATCATATAAATCATGTCTTATGTTATGCTAAAATTGTTATACTTGGACTCAGGTTTTATGATCTATGATTATATAGAACTGTTTCACTTATCTTTTTGATCACGTGCTTTGTGTATGCTCTTATACCCCCATGTATATCTTTTTATGAGATTAGATATTATATTTATATATATCATGTTTACCCATAATGAGTATCATAAATCAAAACTTTTATTATTTTCATTCCCTAAGTTATAAAAATAAGTATTATGTAGGATGATTCAAAAATTTAATCTGTGAGATGAGTTGTTTTATGTGTGAAACCCAGGCCAAACACATATGTATTTTTTATTCGTATTACATATATATAGTTTGACATATACTTTTTTTACATTACCATGATATTAACATTACTTTTTCTAAAGAAATATTCATGTCCTTAGATTATATATCGGATCAAAAGGATATAGTAATTCTAATATATAATCAGAATGATCAGATAATATGACAATATTATTAAACATAAAACAAATGGTCTATATTCATATTTTTAACATGACACTTACGATGTATAGCTATTTGGTGTTGGGTACTTATGAAAACTACTACTACTTTCAAGATTTGTTTTATATTTTAAATTGTTTTACATTCAAATTATGATTTTTTTCATATAAACATGTTTTGTCTTATCTTAAAAATATATATTTTTTGTTGATATTTGTTATAGGAAATAATGAGTCGAAGTTGGATTACGGCACATCGAATGAGCAATGAATTTGAGGAAGGTGTTGATGCCTTTTTGGAATTTTCAAAACAAAATGTTCCAAGTAGTGACATTTTTTCTTTCCATGCCTGAAATGTTTGAATATGAAGAAGTTGAAAAGTAGAGAGATAAAAGATCATCTGATATGTCATGGTTTTAATCCGAGTTACAGCCCTTGGGTTTGGTATGGTGAAACTGGACGGAATGTCACTGATGATGATGATTCGCAAGATGGTAACTCCGATGGAATTAAAGAAATGATTCGCGATATTGTAGCAGAACAAATTGAGATAGAACCGACAGTTGCATGTCTATATGGTGATGCTGAAAAACAATTATATCCTGGTTGTACAGATTTTACGGTTCTGTCAGCGGTGTTAAGATTGATTAACCTAAAGGCGAAGCATGGATGGAGTGATAGAAGTTTTACAGAGCTGCTACAATTGATGAAAGACATTCTTCCAAAAGATAACGATCTTCCAGATTCACATTACAAAGCCAAGAAAATATTATGCACGATGGGATTGGGATACAAGAAAATACATGCCTGTCCGAATGACTACATTATATATAGGAAGGAATATGAATTTCTGTCAGAGTGTCCAAAATGTGGGACATCACGGTATAAGGTGAAAGAAAAATCACAGGGTGATGTAGAGATTACAAAGCTCCCTTCAAAGGTATTTTGGTATCATCCAGCTGATTGTCCACAATGGAAGAAAATTGATGTGCAGTATTCTACATTTGGAAATGAAATAAGAAATCTCAGACTAGGGTTGTGCACAGATGGAATGAATCCATACTGAACACTCAGTAGCACACATAGTTCATGGCCTGTTTTATTGGTAATTTACAACATCTCTCCTACAGTTTGTATGAAGCGCAAATATGTCATGTTGAGTACAATGATCTCTGGTCTAAAGCAACCCGGTAATGATATTGATGTTTACTTGTCACCGTTGATTGATGATTTGAAACTGTTATGGGCTGATGGTATTAGGGTGTATGATTCTTATAAAATGGAATATTTTCAACTACATGCAGTGCTTCTGTTCACTATAAATGACTTCCCAGCGTATGGAAATTTGTCTGGATACAATGTTAAAGGGCATAAAGCATGTCCAATTTGCGAACAACAGACGTCCTATTGTCAATTGAATCATGGGAGGAAAACAGTGTACATGGGTCATCGAAAGTTTTTGCCTATGGAACACCCTTATAGAAGACTATAAGAGGCATTTAATGGCTCACAAGAATTTGATAATTCTCCAAAACCTTTATCCCATGATCTTTATTTTGAGAGGGTGAAAAACCTTGACGTGACATTGGGAAAGACACAGAAATCTGGTAATGATAGACATATTTGGAAGAAAAGGTCAATATTTTTTGAGCTACCATATTGGAGATATCATGAAGTTAAACATAATATTGATGTCATGCACGTGGAGAAGAATATCTGTGATTCTTTGATTGGAACAATGTTAGATATTAAAGGAAAGACTAAAGATGGGTTGAATGCAAGATTAGACTTACTATCAATGGGAATACGTTTGGAGTTAGCTCCCACTCCTAAAGGAAGATGAACATTTCTTCCCCCGGCTTGTCATACATTATCGAAGAGGGAGAAAATTAGCTTCTGTCAGTGTCTTCATGATACCAAAGTGCCTCAAGTTTATTCTTCTAATGTAAAAATTTTTTTCTCATTGAAGGACTTGAAGTTGATAGGTATGAAATCACATGATTGTCACGTCATGATGCAACAAATTCTACCAGTTGCATTGCGTGGAATATTGCCCATTCGTGTCAGAAAGACTATAATGAAGTTGTGTTATTTTTTCAATTCAATTTGTAACAAGGCGATTGATGTGAATGCTTTGAACATTTTGGAAAAGGATGAAATTTTAATACTTTGTCAATTGGATATGTATTTTCGTCCAACTTTTTTTGATATAATGGTGCATTTAATGATTCATCTGGTTCGAGAAATAAAGCTTTGTGGACCTGTATATCTTCGTTGGATGTATCCTTTTGAAAGGTATATGAAAATATTAAAGGGGTATGTTAAAAATCTATATCGACCTGAAGCCTCCATTATTGAAAAGTATATTTCTGAGGAGGTAGTAGAGTTTTGTACGAGCTACTTGGCTGCGGCGCAACACATAGGTTTGCCTCCATCTCGCCATGAACGAGTTAATAATGAGGGAAAGGGGATTCGCGGCTTGAAAGTCAAATCATTGTCGGCTGAACAGATGAAGAAGTTAGAATCATACATCTTGAAGAACATAGCTGATGCTCAACCATATATCACATTGCATATTAATGAGTTGAAACAATGTCATCCAAAGAAGAATGAAATGTGGATTTTGAATGAGCACAACAAAACTTTTTTGTCATGGATTAAAAAGACTTTGCTTGGTAGATCAGATGTATCAGAGACATTAAAATGGATAGTGGGTGGTCCATGTTTAAATGTGATAACATGGTCTGGTTATGACATTAATGGTTATACATTTCATACAAAAGCTCAGGACAACAGAATTGCAGTTCAGAATAGTGGTGTATTGGTGTTTGCAGAAGCAATGCATTTTTCAAGTGCTAATGACAAAACCCCAATTTCTGCATCAAATGCATATTATGGAGTGATTGAAGACATATGGGAGGTTGATTACTTTAAAATTAAAGTTCCCGTTTTTAACTATAAATGGTTTAACGGTAACAACAGTGTCAGACACGATGAATTTGGAATGACACTTGTTAGTCTAAATAGATTGGAAGACACAACTGATTCTTTTATAATGGCAACACAGGCAAAACAAATTTTTTATGTAGTAAATCAATCAGATATGCAGTGGGCTGTTGTTTTACAAGGGAAAAAACAATATGTTGGTGAGGATGAACTTGATGAATATGCTGATTTATGTGACATCCCTACTTCAATGGAAATATTAACAAAACATAATGACGACCATGTTGAAGACATAGTTTGTGCCATAAGGAACGATCACAACGAAGGAATTTGGGAAAACAATCCATCTGTACATTCCTAAAATTACAGGTAACATATGTTTATTTCTTGTTTACATTTATTTTTTCCATAAATGTTAGATATTGTAAGTTTTTTATTTATTAAAACATGTTTTAAAATAAAATAAGTATATGTTATTGTTTGTTTTAAGTTTTTTTAGTTTACTTTATCATGTTTATTGTTGTACCCCTCTCTCTGGGTTCCACCGGCTGGCCGGTGGTCATCCACCGGTTGGCCGGTGTCACCAAGAAGTGGGAAAGCCTACTGCCTGGGTCCTCCGGCTGGCCGGTGCGCTAACACCGGCTGACCGGTGGCTGTGGCAGAAAGCAATGCTTCTGCCAGAGTCCACCGGCCACCCGGTGGATTCCCACCAGCCAGCCGGTATGGGCACCGGCCAACCGGTTCTTGCCCACCGGCAAGCCGGAGGACCCATGCAGTAGGCTTGCCCACTGCCTGGTGACACCGTCCAACCGGTGGATGACCACCGGCCAGCCGGTGGACCACCAGCCAGCTGGTGAGACACCACCGGCCCGCCGGTGTGCCCAGTCAAACTAGCCGTTGGGCTTTGATAATTGTTTGAAAATATTTGAATTTGTATATTTGTTCACTAAAAATTACTTTACCATGTTTATAATGTTTACCAGGATTACCATTTTTTTCATTTTTTACCATCTTGACCATCTTCACCATTTTGACCATCTTTACCATTATTTAACATGCTTACCATATTACTAATGTTTACTATTATGTAACCTAGTACACTTTTCTATTTTCTGATTACAGTAGTATTAAAATATTTGAATTTTTATATTTTTGAACTGACGTTTGTTTTTTTGATTTGAAGGATAATGACAGATCATTCAGATGATCAACCACATGATTCTGGGGAGGAGCATATTGCTGGTCATACCTCTGGGGATGAACATTCACATGCTCCTATTACGATAAAGAGTTCAAAGGTTGGTAAACGTGGTTGCACACGTTTACCAAAATTATCACTTGCCCATACGCAGGATCAGAGGATAGTAGTTGAGTTTGATGATGATGATATTCCTAGAGGTCCGAATGCCAAAGATTTTAATAGTTTTGTTGCAACTCAGGCTAAGACCAAAGTAAGCATTCGGTATGATGATTGGAGAGGTGTGGATAAAGCGATTATCTCTGAGTTGTGGGATACGATTTTGGTAAGATCTTTTGTCATTGTTTGACCATTCATTTAATTTTTATGGTATATATAATATTTTTAACCTCTTCTTTATCAGATGACATTTGATATTCCTGACACTGGAGGAGTCAGGAAGAAATGCTTATCGTTGGCTGCCAGGAGATGGAGGGATTTCAAATCAACCCTCACATCTGATTTCATTTATTGTCATAGGAGTCATGACAATCCATGTTGTATATATCCTTTTATAGATGAAGACACATGGAGACAGTTTTTTGAAAGTAGAAAAAAACAGTCATTTCTGGTAAGGGTAATGTAAACTTTTATATACTTTCTTATATAATTGATTTTATTAATGTTTTGATAATGATTTATTATTCTTAAATTACAGCAAACAAGGAAAGATCATCAAAAGATCCAATATAAAAATGTATACCCTCATAGTTTATCTCGGGGAGGGTATACATTATTGGAAGAAAAAATGATAGCGGAAAAATTTCAACAACTAAGAGCTGAGTCTTCAAGCTCTGGAGAGGTGGCCCCTCCATCCCCTCCATCTAGACATGAAAAATGGAAGAGAGATCGGAAGGGAAAAAAGGGCAATATCTTTCGGAAGAATCGAGAATCGTAGCTGAGAGTATTGTAAGATATCTATTTAATTTATTTAAGTTAACTTTTTTCTTCATATAAGTTTCAATCATTACAGAAATGTTCAATTAATTAATACAGGACTCTCTTGAGGAGCAAAGTTCAGAGGGGACTTTTACAGCTACTGGGAGGGAAGATATTTTATTTGCAGCATTGGGAAGGCCCGAACATCCTGGTCGTGTAATAGGATATCCGACAGGTGTATCGGTAAGAAAAGTGTTTCCACGTTCTTCAACTTCTAACATTGAGGGGGTTTATAAAAAAAATAGAATCCTTGGAGGCTGAAGTTCAAAATATTAATGCGACGATGGAAGACAAGATTAGAGATTCGGTGCAGTCTATGTTTGCAGAAATGCAAAGACAATTTCAGACTGCAGTTCCCACTCCTCCACCTCCCCCTGCAGACCCCATTATTTATCCTCCACCTACGCCAGTAGCTCCCACTCCCCCACCTCAGCCTGTGGACCCCATTTTTTATCCTACGCCTCTGCCACAGCTTCCTATATATTGCGAGTTGTATGTTGATGATTCTCAACATCATATAGTAGCATACGGGTTGGTATATTGTATAGGAGATACAGTTCATCATCAACAATTAGAGGTAGAGAATCAGAGGGTCACTGTACAGGATGTTATATATAGATCAGCTAGGGTACCAATACCTACAGATGAGGTGGCGACAGTTGGACAGAGTATCAGCCATTTTTTAGTTTGGCCATCCAGACTTCTTCGACTCATTACCAGAGAGGTATGAATGTTATATCTTTTATTTTATTTTTTTATTAAAGTTGTTATATCATTTGAAAACTACTATAATTATAAATTTTTTTTCACAGGAATACTTCAAAGGTAAAGAAATACTGTATAGACAACAACAAAGACAACATGCTATGACATCAGATACAGATTCCAGTGGTCTTGACAGATTGTCAAGATATTCACATTTGTTGTTGGGTTTTTATGAGTTTCCAATGGAATCTCATGTTTGTGGACGTGAAATAAGTGTGGGGATTACAAAATCTGATATCATGGAGCTTGTTACTGGAGATAAGTTGGGCATCAACGTGGTGCAAATTTTTTCCATGTAAGTCTTAACACCTTTTCCCTGCGTTATATTTATTAAAAATGTATACTTATATATGTTTTGTATTAGGTATCTTTATAAAATTTTTGAGAGGAATGAACTGACAGAAGTATATGGATTCATGGACCCGCAATTGATTTCCCCTGAAGCATGTGCATTGACTGAGGAACAAAGAATGGTTTATATTGCTGAAAGATTTGAAAAGAATATAATCCAACAATGTTGGGTGATGCATTTTTGTGAGAGGTATGAAACACATTTCTCTCAAATAGTTAATTATCTTTTAACATAAAAACCCACTAACATTAAATTTCATTTTATCAGTGATCATTGGATGTTAGGGATTTTTTGCCCAAGGGAGAATGCTCTTTATTGGATATGCTCTGTTCATGGTGATGTGCGGGAAAGTTTTAAAAATATATTGGAAAAGTAAGTTTCAATTTCTCAATAGTTTTATATATTATAATGAATTTTAAATTTACCCCATTCGTATTATTTTCTAATAGTGCATGGGTCTACTTTCAAAAAAACACAAAGAAAAGAAATGCAAAGATCAAATATGTAAATGCGAAGGTAAATTTCCATTTATAATTTGTACTTTTTGATTTATTACATAAAAATAATATATTGAATTTACACTCATTCAAAATAGAATTGTCATGAACAACAAGGCCTCATCGAATGCGGATATTATATGTTAAGATTTATGTATGAAATAATAACAACTGGGATAGTTGTGAATTTTGACCTGGTACGATTTCCTCTTAAACTTTGCCATCATATTTCAATTTGATTTATTCATTATACACGTTAACTATCTTCTTTTTCATTTGTAGCTTTTTGATTACCCTCAACCCTATACTACTGAAGACATCAAACGCGTACAAGTGGAGTGGTCAAATTATTTTACAGGTTTGATTGAATTTTAGTTGTTTGTAATGTAAAATGTAATTTTGAATATTGTCGTTTTAATTGTGTATTTGGTAGTTGTTTAGGGTTGATTTTTTTTTTGAAGTTGACAATGTAAGTTTTGAATGTTATATAAGTGAATGTTTAATTTTGCTCGACTTCTTGTTTTGTTCTACTTTTGATGGTTCTTCTGGTATGGATTTGGGTCTGTGGGGGAGTGGTTCCAAGGGTGTGGGGGTGTTTTCAGTGGGGTTGGGGGTGTCCAGCGGTCCGGGAGGGCTGTCTGATGGGGTGGGGGGACAGTCCTGGGGGGTGGCAAGGATGTCCAGGGGTGTGGGGAGCCGGTCCAGGGGTGTGGGAGTGCTGTCCAGGGGTGGGGTGTTGTCCAGGGGTGTTTGGGGCTGTCCAGGGGTGTGGTGGGGGCTGTCAAGTAGGGTGAGGGGGTGAAGAGGTGCTGTTCAGGCGGGTGGGGGGTTGTCGAGGGGTGTTTGTGGGTGTCCGGGGGTCGGGGGCAGTCCAGGAGTGTGGTGGGGGCTCCAATGGGGTGGGGGAGGGTTGTCCAAGGGGTATACATGAGGGTGGGAGCTCCAACGGGGTGGGTGAGGGCTGTCCAGGGGGTATACATGAGGGTGAGGGCTCCAACGTGGTGGGGGAGGGCTGTCCATGGGGTATAAATGAGGGTGGATGCTGTCTAGTGGGTAAGTTTTATATGTTATCTATGTACATGCTTAATTTTGATGTACATCTGTTTATGTGGTACGATTTCGTGATTTGTTTTCTGGTTGATTCTGGTGGAGAGAAGATCACTGCATTCTGTTTTAAAAAAAAATTGGGTTTATCACGTCGGTTATTTAATAACCGACATGATAAAAGGCCTGGAGAATGGTTTATAATGTCGGTTATTTAATAACCGACGTGATAAAAGGCCTGGAGAATGGTTTATCACGTTGGTTATTCTGTAAAGACCCGTAAATTTCAAGGAAATTTTTTTCTTAATTTTCTTTGGAATTTTACAAGAGCGCGGCTTCAGACGGCACCTGATTCCGAGGCCCGGTGTGCCCGGAATCAATTTCCGAAGTTTGGCTCGGGTACGTTCACTGAACGGACGAGCGGGTTTTTCTATCTTTTGAACCGGTGCCCGGAATCAAATTCTGAGGGCACCGATGAAATTGCAGCGCCGGTTTTTGCTTAGAAACGCCTCTTCCGGAGTTGCGTTTTCTCAGACGTGGTTTTTAAATTTTGCGGCTTTAAGTCAGAAATAAAATAAAGTTTGTGCGACAACTTTATTTTATTTCACTTAAGCTGCTTGGAAGCCACTTGAAGCCACTTAAAGGCGGCTTGAACTGAGTTGAACTGGATAGGATGCTATCCAGAAATATCCTATCCCCTTGGTAGGATATTTGTGAGGCAGGGCCCGCACGAGCCCCGCCGTTTCTTTCGCTAAGTAACGCACCCGCGAAAACCCGTCAAAGTAACTGAAAAGTCAACCGACGCGTTTTCTTTAATTCTTAACAGACCATTTAATAGGGCGGTTTATTTCGTGAATTAAATGGGCTGTTTCTTTCGTGAATTAAATGGGCTGTTTCGCTCGTTGAATTAATTCAACGAACTAATGGGTCGTTACTTACGCTTTTGCGTTTGTTGGCATGTTTATAAAATAAGACCAACCTAAAAATCCTTTGAAAGGATTTGAGAGGATCTTGTTTCTTCATCTCCCCGCGAAGAACGCGAAGAACACGAAGAACGCGAAGAACGCAAAGAACGCCGGCGACCGGAATTCGACGATGCACACCGTGATCTGCGACGTCAACGAGCCTTACCCGCGACGTTCTTCGGCGACGCCTCTTCTTCCGCGGCCGATCCTCGTTCGGCAACTAAGGTGAGAATCAGATCTTTTCTTCTCCCTTTTTAATTTCAATATCAACGGATTTAAACTAATTAAATCCGCTTGATCTTGATCCGGAGATTGGCGACGCGACGCCGGATACCGCGTCGACGCGACGATCCCCCTTCTTCCGCGACGAGCAATCCCGCGACGACCTCTCGTCCGGCGACGACGACAAGGTAAGGGTTGATTTGTAATTTTTTGTCTTCCCCGTGTTTATTCTTTTAAAATAAAGAACATGATCTCCGACAATTTTAATTTATTTAAAATTGTTGTTGATCATTCCTCCCGTGGTTTATGACTAACGCGGAGGGTGCGGGTCTAACGAACAAGACCCGACAACCCTCCGCCGATCTCTTTTGTTGTGCGGATTTGGCGGACGACGACAAACCGCGCGGCAGGGGCGATCTGTTGATTCCGCAGTGAAGATCGTCCCCCTGGAGGAGCAACGGCGCAGACGGGAAAGAAATCGGGCCACCGGAGCATCTCCGGCGGCCCGCGGAAGGCAGCGGCGGCGCGGGTCGCCGGCGCGGCGGCGCCGGCGACCGGAGGCGGCGGCGCCCGGCGCGCCGCCGTGGTGGAAGTCCGCCGCGGCTGAAGCCGTGGCGGCCGCGGCCGGTTCCGCGGCCGCGCGGAACCGGGAACGGACGCAGCGGCCCGGCCGCGTCCGCATGACAGGCGCCCCCCCCCCACCCCCCCCCCCCCCCCCCCCCGCGGGGCCGCGGGTCAAGCCCGCGGCGCCCTCCTTCGGCCGCTCGGCCGAAGCCGAGCCGGCCGGTCCGGTCGGCCGGGCCGCGCCCCGGCCGGACCGGACCCGGCCTAGCCGGGTCGGGCCGACCCGGTTCGGCCGCCCCAGGGGGGGTTCGGGCCGGGTCGCCCCGGGCCCAGAACCCCCGTTTCGGGCCCTCTTCAGTCTTTCGCCCATATCTTGGGCCTGGGACCTCCGTTTGACGAACCGTCAGCGGCTACGCGATCCTTGGATCGAGACGGTCGTTTTGGTATATTATACTCAAGGTTTCGGAAGACTTTGGGTTCGGCCGGGTTGGTTCGTGCACGAAACCAACCGGGCCCTCGGAGCGGAAACGCTCATAACTTGAGCTACGGACGTCCGATCGACGTACCGTCAGCTGTGGTAGTTTCCTCTAAGTGAGACGGAACTTTTGGCATACTCCGCCCGAGGATCGGAAACGGGCGAAGTACGGTCGGGTTGGTTTTGCCCTAAAAACCAACCGGGCCCCTGGGACGAAAATGCCAATAACTCTCAGACCGGGCGTCCGATTGACGCGCCGTCTGTTGCGCTGAGATCCTGTTGTCGATACGGAACTTTTGGATACATCAACTTCGGACTACGTGTCAGTTGATGTATCAGCCTCTCGGCTCGTGGAGCGGACCCTCCTAAACGAGCTCGCTATGTGCGGGAACCCTAGCGCTGGCTGTGACTTCGACGACAGAGCAGAGATCCTCCGTGGACTACGACGACTACTACACTCAGCGATCCTACGTGGATCAGTGCTACAGGTCCTGCGTGGGCCCGATCCTGTATGGGTCCGATCCTGTGTGGGATACTGCAAGGTTAGTACCTATCGATCCTTCGTGGGTCCGACGACATAGATGGTTCAGTGATCATCTTTATCGTCATCCGAAGAAGTTTACCTGTGTGAGCTGAATCTTCTGTTTTACTCGATAAAGGTGGTGCGCTTGGTTGTAGCGGCAGACCTGCGATACTGGAGACGAGCGTACAGAGTACGGAGACCGTGTAGCCGGCTGAGACCTGAAGACTGCTCGACCGACTCGACTTGGAGTGAGTCGACTAGCCCAGTGGACGGAGCGCCTAGTATTTGGCGGCAGACCCACGGCGGACGGAGCGCCCGGTAGTTGGCAGCAGACCCGCGGTACTCGACTGGAGGAGTACCTCTGTAGGCTATTTGGGTGAGCGCCCGGTATTTGGCAGCAGACCCTCAGCGGACGGAGCGCCCGGTAGTTGGCAGCAGACCCGCGGTACTCGACAGGAGGAGTACCTCAGCAGTCTTAGGTTAGTGAGAAGTACCTCGGAGTCGTGACAGGACCACTGTACACTTCAGAGATGGGGCTCTTCAGCAGTTACATTTTTGATAATGAAAATCCTGGTTGAGCTGAATCTTATGTTACTCTCCTTTGTGGATTGTGTTGAACTATCCTATGTGGATTTACTGTTTACACTCCTTGTGGAATTGAGTCTTGCTTTCCTATGTGGATTGAGTTGTTCTTGAGCTCGTGAGTAGAGCTAGAAGTGGGGACTTAGGTATATGTATGGGCATATACCTAAGTCGAGTCAGATGTTACTTCGTGATTGCATCTTTCTTTTGTGCTATATCCTTTGTGGATTTCGGGAGACCTTCGGGGGTCTCGGGGTCCTTACTGAGTAGCTTATACTCACCCCTGCACGGGCTATGCCCGCACCTTGTTGTGTTGGTTGCAGACAACGGACAGCGCTGATCACGGTTGGGGCGTGGAGCAGAACGGTACCTGGAGGTGGACCACTGGGCGGGACGTGCTCGGAGCGGACGTGGGACCCGAGGAGCCTGGAGGCTATCTGTACCCACCCTTCAGGTGGGATTGCCAGTGGACGACACGAGGCCGCCGTCTTTTCTTCAGTTGCTGTTCTTTCCCTTTCAGTTGTACTTTACAGTTGGGCTTGTATTTCCGGCCCCCTTTACTTTTCTGCACTTTACTTTCCGCTTGCTGACTCTGTGTGGTTGTTACTTATAAAGGCAATGCCTTCCCTGTTTACCGGGAATTTACGCCTTGGTGCTAGTCGCTAGCCCCTGGCCTATGGAAGGCGGGCTTGGGGTAGTCACGGCACGGGCCCCGAGGACGGGTCGTGACAAATTGGTATCAGAGGTGGTCGGTTCTACCGCAGACTCTGATCGTCTTTTCTTTCTATGTGAAGCAATAGTGTTTAGTGTATTGAGTATGGTTATCAGTTTAGGGAGCCCAGTGTTGGTGCGGCGGCCGACGTATCCGTACACCAGGACCCTGACTCCTGATTTCCGACTTAATGCATGAAAACATTGATTGCATGTGTGTTTCAAGTCTTCTTAGTGATTACTTGTGTCAGCTCACCGGGTATACTGATCTGCTTTATGAAAGTCTCAAGTTTTCCTTGTGATTACTTGTGCCAGCTCACCAGGTATACTGTTCTGACTGTGATGCTCTTGTTCTCATTTTCAGGATGGCCCCGCGACGACAGCCAGCTAGGGTTCCGAGTGTAGAGCGCGACGGCAGCCCACCGAGCGATGAGGCCTCGGTGCAGGGCCCTTTGCCAGCAGTGGCACCGGCGGTAGCTTTACCCGCCGAGCCACCGATGCTACCAGTACCAGACGCTGACGATGCACATCGCCTCAGGGCACTGCATGAGTTTCAGAGCCAGCGACCGCCCAGGTTTCGCGGTGAGGCGGACCCCCAGGCCGCCGAGGACTGGCTAGAGGCGGTGGTACGGATCTTCAGGCTAGTGAGGACACCAGCGGATCTCATGGTGATTCTCGCGGCGAGCCTCCTGCAGGCGGCGGCAGGACGATGGTGGAGCTTGATGCTCCAGGTTCATGATGAGGCATCCTTGCTCTGGACGGACTTCGAGAGCCTCTTCCGCTCTGAGTTCGTCCTGGCCACCCTCCAAGCGGTGCGCATCCAGGAGCTTCTCCAGCTGCGCCAGGGCAGCATGACGGTCGCTCAGTACGCGGCGAGGTTCACTGACCTATCTCGCTACTCGACCGACATGGTACGGGACCCCTTCTTCCGGGCCCGGACCTTCGAGCAGGGCTTGCGGCAGGAGATTCGGGCGTCGCTGATCTCCCTCAGCATTCCGACCCAGGCAGGAGTGCTGGAGCGAGCCCTCTTGATCGAGAGCTTCCTAGCAGATCCTTCTTCAGCGGCGAGACCTAGCGCAGGGCGGCAGGTAGCTGAGTCTTCGGAAGCAGGTAGCCGACGGATGACTCAGGGTTCCAGGCAGACCAGACCTACCGGTGGCCGACTGCACGACTCAGGCTCAGTTGTGCGGGGTAGCCGGGGTGGAGTCAGAGCCAGGCGTGCCGAGAGTGGGCAGTGTTACTCCTGTGGCGGGATTGGTCACATGGCTCGTGACTGTCCGATCCGCCATGCTGATGATCAGCAGTTAAGTGAAGAACCTCCCAGGCAGAGGCAGAGGTTCGACAGTGGCGGTCCGCAGGGAGGTGGCGGACGAGGCAGAGGAGCTGGCCGTGCAGCAGGAGGTGGGCGACGCTTTGAGGCTCTGCCACCACCACCACCAGGAGGTCCGCCCCGACCACAGGGAGTAGGTGAACATGCGAGAGCTCAACTTCAGGCAGCCGAGGCCTTCGATCATGGAGCTCTGGGAGCAGATGGACAGGAGCAGAACTAGTGGATACGTCCTTTGTACTTCTGGTTCCTTGTTGCTTTTGTGTAGCGTCTTGTATTATGAGCTGCAATAATAAAAGACGCATACCTTTGTGATATTTTCGTTCCTGTCCTCTTTCGTGATGTTACTAAGAGGTTCCAGTTTTGGCTGTTGACTTGACCCTCACTTGTGAGACATCTACTGGAGGAGACCAGTTACCACACACTGATGCCGACAGTGTGACTCAACCCTTGGAGGCGAGAGTAACGGTTGGATCTCTTAGTAGTAGCGTCGAGGCCTTACGACGTCATCCTTGGTATGGATTAGCATCATCCATGTTAGGATTGACTGTTTTAGGCAAAGAATGTGGTTCATCCAGGGGATGAGACCAGGTTTCTCTTATCGGCAATGAAGAAATCTTGCAGCTCTTGTGGGACCAGAGATGGTCCGAGCCACGACAGAGAAGGTCCAGATCATCCAGGAGAGGATGAGGACAGCTCAGAGCCGGCAGAAGTCATATGCTGACAGGAGGCGGAGGCCACTAGAGTTCGAGGATGGTAACCACGTCTTCTTGCGGGTCTCACCTCGACGTGGTTTGAGGATATTTGGCCGAGGCGGCAAGTTGTCTCCACGCTTCATCGGGCCTTTCCAGGTCCTCAGCAGGATTGGCGAGGTGGCTTATCGCCTGGCTCTGCCACCTCAGTTGCACCGGGTGCACGATGTCTTCCACGTATCCCAGCTGAGGAGATACGTGCACGACCCGACGCACATCATTGACTATGGGGAGCTAGACGTGGATGATGGAGCGACTTTTACGGAGGTCCCAGTGGAGATAGAGGATCGACAGGAGCGGGTCCTACGTGGGCGATCGATTCCTCTTGTGCGCATCAGATGGCAGCACGGGAACCTCCAGGAGAGCACTTGGGAGCGGGAGGCTCAGATGCGTGCTCAGTACCCTCTTTTGTTTCCCTAGTTTTTGATGTATCTTTACGGGGACGTAAAGCCCTGAGGTGGGAGTAATGTAAAGACCCGTAAATTTCAAGGAAATTTTTTTTTTAATTTTCTTTGGAATTTTACAAGAGCGCAGCTTCAGACGGCACCTGATTCCGAGGCCCGGTGTGCCCGGAATCAATTTTCGAAGTTTGGCTCGGGTACGTTCAGTGAACGGACGAGCGGGTTTTTCTATCTTTTGAACCGGTGCCCGGAATCGAATTCTGAGGGCACCGATGAAATCGCAGCGCCGGTTTTTTCTTAGAAACGCCTCTTCCGGAGTTGCGTTTGCTCAGACGTGGTTTTTAAATTTTGCGGCTTTAAGTCAGAAATAAAATAAAGTTTGTGCGACAACTTTATTTTATTTCACTTAAGCTGCTTGGAAGCCACTTGAAGCCACTTAAAGGAGGCTTGAACTGAGTTGAACTGGATAGGATGCTATCCAGAAATATCCTATCCCCTTGGTAGGATATTTGTGAGGCAGGGCCCGCACGAGCCCCGCCGTTTCTTTCGCTAAGTAACGCACCCGCGAAAACCCGTCAAAGTAACTGAAAAGTCAACCGACGCGTTTTCTTTAATTCTTAACAGACCATTTAATAGGGCGGTTTATTTCGTGAATTAAATGGGCTGTTTCTTTCGTGAATTAAATGGGCTGTTTCGCTCGTTGAATTAAATCAACGAACTAATGGGTCGTTACTTACGCTTTTGCGTTTGTTGGCATGTTTATAAAATAAGACCAACCTAAAAATCCTTTGAAAGGATTTGAGAGGATCTTGTTTCTTCATCTCCCCGCGAAGAACGCGAAGAACACGAAGAACGCGAAGAACGCAAAGAACGCCGGCGACCGGAATTCGACGACGCACACCGTGATCTGCGACGTCAACGAGCCTTACCCGCGACGTTCTTCGGCGACGCCTCTTCTTCCGCGGCCGATCCTCGTTCGGCAACTAAGGTGAGAATCGGATCTTTTCTTCTCCCTTTTTAATTTCAATATCAACGGATTTAAACTAATTAAATCCGCTTGATCTTGATCCGGAGATTGGCGACGCGACGCCGGATACCGCGTCGACGCGACGATCCCCCTTCTTCCGCGACGAGCAATCCCGCGACGACCTCTCGTCCGGCGACGACGACAAGGTAAGGGTTGATTTGTAATTTTTTGTCTTCCCCGTGTTTATTCTTTTAAAATAAAGAACATGATCTCCGACAATTTTAATTTATTTAAAATTGTTGTTGATCATTCCTCCCGTGGTTTATGACTAACGCGGAGGGTGCGGGTCTAACGAACAAGACCCGACAACCCTCCGCCGATCTCTTTTGTTGTGCGGATTTGGCGGACGACGACGAACCGCGCGGCAGGGGCGATCTGTTGATTCCGCAGTGAAGATCGTCCCCCGGGAGGAGCAACGGCGCAGACGGGAAAGAAATCGGGCCACCGGAGCATCTCCGGCGGCCCGCGGAAGGCAGCGGCGGCGCCGGCGACCGGAGGCGGGGGCGCCCGACGCGCCGCCGTGGTGGAAGTCCGCCGCGGCTGAAGCCGCGGCGGCGGCGGCCGGTTCCGCGGCCGCGCGGAACCGGGAACGGACGCGGCGGCCCGGCCGCGTCCGCATGACAGGCGACCCCCCCCCCCCCCCCCGCGGGGCCGCGTTTCGTTTGAGCCGCGGGTCAAGCCCGCGGCGCCCTCCTTCGGCCGCTCGGCCGAAGCCGAGCCGGCCGGTCCGGTCGGCCGGGCCGCGCCCAGGCCGGACCGGACCCGGCCTAGCCGGGTCGGGCCGACCCGGTTCGGGCCGACCCGGTTCGGCCGACCCCAGGGGGGGTTCGGGCCGGGTCGCCCCGGGCCCAGAACCCCCGTTTCGGGCCCTCTTCAGTCTTTCGCCCATATCTTGGGCCTGGGACCTCCGTTTGACGAACCGTCAGCGGCTACGCGATCCTTGGATCGAGACGGTCGTTTCGGTATATTATACTCAAGGTTTCGGAAGACTTTGGGTTCGGCCGGGTTGGTTCGTGCACGAAACCAACCGGGCCCTCGGAGCGGAAACGCTCATAACTTGAGCTACGGACGTCCGATCGACGTACCGTCAGCTGTGGTAGTTTCCTTTAAGTGAGAAGAAACTTTTGGCATACTCCGCCCGAGGATCGGAAACAGGCGAAGTACGGTCGGGTTGGTTTTGCCCTAAAAACCAACCGGGCCCCTGGAACGAAAATGCCAATAACTCTCAGACCGGGCGTCCGATTGACGCACCGTCTGTTGCGCTGAGATCCTGTTGTCGATACGGAACTTTTGGATACATCAACTTCGGACTACGTGTCAGTTGATGTATCAGCCTCTCGGCTCGTGGAGCGGACCCTCCTAAACGAGCTCGCTATGTGCGGGAACCCTAGCGCTGGCTGCGACTTCGACGACAGAGCAGAGATCCTCCGTGGACTGCGACTACTACTACACTCAGCGATCCTACGTGGATCAGTGCTACAGGTCCTGCGTGGGCCCGATCCTGTATGGGTCTGATCCTGTGTGGGATACTGCAAGGTTAGTACCTATCGATCCTTCGTGGGTCCGACGACATAGATGGTTCAGTGATCATCTTTATCGTCATCCGAAGAAGTTTACCTGTGTGAGCTGAATCTTCTGTTTTACTCGATAATGGTGGTGCGCTTGGTTGTAGCGGAAGACCTGCGATACTGGAGACGAGCGTACAGAGTATGGAGACCGTGTAGCCGGCTGAGACCTGAAGACTGCTCGACTGACTCGACTTGGAGTGAGTCGACTAGCCCAATGGACGGAGCGCCTAGTATTTGGCGGCAGACCCACGGCGGACGGAGCGCCCGGTAGTTGGCAGCAGACCCGCGGTACTCGACTGGAGGAGTACCTCTGTAGGCTATTTGGGTGAGCGCCCGGTATTTGGCAGCAGACCCTCAGCGGACGGAGCGCCCGGTAGTTGGCAGCAGACCCGCGGTACTCGACAGGAGGAGTACCTCAGCAGTCTTAGGTTAGTGAGAAGTACCTCGGAGTCGTGACAGGACCACTGTACACTTCAGAGATGGGGCTCTTCAGCAGTTACATTTTTGATAATGAAAATCCTGGTTGAGCTGAATCTTATGTTACTCTCCTTTGTGGATTGTGTTGAACTATCCTATGTGGATTTACTGTTTACTCTCCTTGTGGATTTGAGTCTTGCTTTCCTATGTGGATTGAGTTGTTCTTGAGCTCGTGAGCAGAGCTAGAAGTGGGGACTTAGGTATATGTATGGGCATATACCTAAGTCGAGTCAGATGTTACTTCGTGATTGCATCTTTCTTTTGTGCTATATCCTTTGTGGATTTTGGGAGACCTTCGGGGGTCTCGGGGTCCTTACTGAGTAGCTTATACTCACCCCTGTACGGGCTATGCCCGCACCTTGTTGTGTTGGTTGCAGACAACGGACAGCGCTGATCACGGTTGGGGCGTGGAGCAGAACGGTACCTGGAGGTGGACCACTGGGCGGGACGTGCTCGGAGCGGACGTGGGACCCGAGGAGCCTGGAGGCTATCTGTACCCACCCTTCAGGTGGGATTTCCAGTGGACGACACGAGGCCGCCGTCTTTTCTTCAGTTGCTGTTCTTTCCCTTTCAGTTGTACTTTACAGTTGGGCTTGTATTTCCGGCCCCCTTTACTTTTCTGCACTTTACTTTCCGCTTGCTGACTCTGTGTGGTTGTTACTTATAAAGGCAATGCCTTCCCTGTTTACCGGGAATTTACGCCTTGGTGCTAGTCGCCAGCCCCTGGCCTATGGAAGGCGGGCTTGGGGTAGTCACGGCACGGGCCCCGAGGACGGGTCGTGACATATTCAATAACCGACGTGCTAAACGTCCCAGACAATGGTTTATCATGTCGGTTATTCATTAACCGACGTGATAAACGGCCTCGCTCTGGTTTATCACGACGGTTATATAATAACCGACGTGATAAACCCACCTCCCCCAGTTTTTCACGTCGGTTTTATATAAACCGACGTGATAAACCACGCTCAGCCCGATTTATCACGTCGGTTCTTATAGAACGGACGTGATAAACCACCCTTACCCCAGTTTATCACGTCAGTTCTATATGAACTGACGTGATAAACCCTCTCACCCCCTGTTTATCATGTCGGTTGTTTAAGAACGGACGTGATAAACCATTGTCCAGGCCGTTTATCACGTCAGTTCTTAGATAACCGACGTGATAAAACATTCTCCAGGCCTTTTATCATGTTGGTTCGAAAATAACCGACGTGATAAACCATTCTCCAGGCCCTTTATCATGTCGGTTCTAAAATAACCGACGTTATAAACATCGCGATTTTATGCTTTTTGACGTCGATTTTTAAATAACCGACGTCAAAAACCTTATTTATAACGTCGCACGTATTAACGTCGGCTAGAAACCGACGTAAAAAATTAAAAATAACCGACGTAAAAAACGTTTTCTGCACTAGTGGGTGATCGACTATATCCCAAATAACATTATTATCATTAGATTTTTTTCTGAGTCTGATGACAAAATCCATTGCGGTTTTTTTCCATTTCAACTGCGGTACGGGTAATGGTTTTAACACAACTTTAGAAATATTTCTCTAATACTTTCGTTATTAAGATACCAAATACTGAGATATAAACATAGAATTACCTCTCTTCATTTCATACCAACTAAAATCATTTTTCTAATCACTATGCATCATCATACTTCCACTACGAATTCCGAATGAAGAACTATAAGATTTATCCATCACATACATCATCACATATAGAACCAAAGTAACAGATAGAAGTTTCATCAACTATATAATTCCATACCAATAAATGATGAACACATGAGTAATTTTATCTTTCTTTACCAGCTCTATATCTTCTTTCTCTACATCTATAATTTTCACATGAATAGATGGTTGAATATTCATTTCAGAAAGATTATATTTCTCCCCTTCATTCTATATTTAAAGATCATTCCTTTTAAAGTCCCTAAATAATTAATCTTATGATATCCTTATCTTATATAGTCAAGAATGATCATTTTTAATTAAACAATCTTCCACCTCGATCACTTTACCATAGTGGTAATGTATTGGGAACTGATAATTTCGAATCATCTCTAGCCATATTATTTGGATTATATTCATATCTTTTTGAATGAAAGTATACATAAATTCATTATGATATATGTATATATTTCAAACATTTCTCTATTGAGATAATGGATCCAAATATTTTATAAAATAATTAATGCAGTTAACTCCAAATAAATGTTTAAGGTAATTTATCTCATTGACCATGAATTGGTGTGATGAATAAGATATAAACTTAATTTTATTCATGTACATGAATACCGATACCTTATTTGATGGATAATCGTAGATAAAAACCCGTATCTAGTTTTGTATATTGAATGAAAAGGTGCACATAATAGTCTTCACATCATTTCCCTAAAATATTCATCTTATTCATCTATCTAAAAAAGCTTGGCTCTCTTCATAGTTAACTTATTAAGTGTTTTATATAGCTATTAAATCTTTTCTATAAATCACTAAAAATATCCATAAAAACCCATTAAAATATATGTATCTTAATCATCATTGTATATCTATGAAAATTCTTAATATGTTCAGTCATTGGAGGGTCTAATTATATACCATCCAATGGGATTTTATAACCCTAGAGTGAAACTTTTCAAAGCCAAAATTCACATGATTAAAATTTCTCTAAAGATGTTTAATTTATTATAGTCATTATCATAATACGTAAGTGATATTAATTCACTTCCTTTCACTTTGAATAAATAATAATATCATCTCAAAATACTACCCCAAACAGATTAAGGAAACCACTAAGGAATTTATTCTTTAAATTTATGAAGATATAAAAAAATTAGTTAGACCAAAAGGAATCGATATAAATTCATAGTATCCATACCTTGTACAGAATTATTACATGGGTATATCTATGTTCTTGACACTAAATAGATGATTTCCCGAATGAAAATTAATCTTGTATAAGCATTGTGCTTTATGATGTTGATTAAAACATTCATCAATATGTGGTGGAGGATGCATTTTCAAGATAGTGATATTGTTATGTTCTCAATAATCATTGTAATGTTTCTTTAGCTGATAATTATTATTATAAAATAGAATACCTACACCTCAAGGGAATCAATGTTTCTAAATTAATCCATTTTTATGATTCAGAAGGTGTTTCTTCTTCCCTTATGGCAACTCAATCTAGGATAATCTATATAGAGTCTTTCAAATTGGTTTTTCCCAGTGTATGAGTTCTATTGAGAAATATAATTCATGGTTCAGTGGAATAATATTAAACACTTCAAAAAAATACATCAATAAACTTCCACAAAATTAGAATATCATTGATTTTGTGTTTCTACCCATCAATCTGATATAAACTCCCCTATTGAATAAGAATAATGACATGTAATGTAACATCTTAGGTAATTACAGAATAATACTTTTCCATATCTATTTAAATTTATTAATGAGAAATTAATCTTTATTTAAACGGAAAACAATGTCTAATAGCTGAACCGACACATAATAATATGTTTCTCCAAAATATTATGTTGCACACAAGATTGAGTTATACTGAAAAATAATACATTATTAATATTATAATTTTAAATGGAAGTTAACACATCGAAATTTTAGTGGAATTTATAAATATAACAAAATATGTTATTTTTACAAGTGTTTTTAAATGTTTTTACAGTGATGCAATAAATTTTAGAGGCTTAAAATGAGAATAAATTAATTTTTAAGAATAAAATAGTTTTTTAAATGTTGTTTTACCGCCTATTGATGGAGAACCCTTTTTGAATTTAGTTTTTTTCACTATTATATGTTATATTTTACAAAATAATATTCAAATTCAGAATACGGGAATCATAATTTATATATATTGAAATATTTATATTTTTTCTGATAAAATTAATATTTTAATGAATTATGAAAAATACTGCATTTTAATTCAAAACTACATTTTCATCTAATTTTTTTCATTCATAAATTACCATTTAAATTAGGTTTAAAGTATATTTAGATAATTTATTTATTATTAATATAATTTTTTTCATTGAAAGTAATTTCACAATGAAATTTTATAAAAACATATGTCAAACTTTTGATAGTTTTTACTTTTTAAAAAACTCGTTTTCTCATTCTCATGATGAGATTAATTATAAATTTAGTTTTCCCATTCTGTGAACATAATTTTCAAAAACTAACATACGTTGTATTAATAAGTATGAAGAAATTTGTTTAATGGTATCAAGATAATTTTTGGTGACTAATAACATTAGTATTATATTTATCATGGCTAAAGGGTAAATCTAGTAAATATGTGTAAAAATATTATTATAATAATATAAAACTACTCTAAAACTTGTGTCAATATTTTTTTATCATTTATAACCGACCATTATATTCATGGGATAAAATTGATTCCTTTGGAAGCCACATGGGAGTGATTATTTCATTTATAACATAGAATTTAAACTAAAGACAAAATTATAATAAACATAACTCTTATTATTAAATGAATTTAAATATATGGTTATATAAGTTATATATTCTACTATAAATATTAATAATAAATAATAAATATATTTCATACATAATGGTATTTTATTTATAATTTTTAGACCTTAAATAATTAAATTTTATTATGACAAAATGATGATGCAATGATTACTTTATTAATGAAATAATCAAATAAATTATATTATAAATATTAAAATAAAACTTATTTGACAGATTTTTTTCCATAAACTATTTTTAAGCATGACTATTCCATCTTATAATTGAGATAATTTATTTTTTAGAATGATTCAAGTTGTTAGTAATTTTTAAAAAATTCATGAATGAATGGTTTCAAAATTGACAAATTCATATCTTAAAATATAAAATAGTTTATTAAATGCTATAAAATTCCTAAAAATATATGATTTGGATAAATTTTTAGGATATTTCTAAAACAGTCATTAATTAATTGTTCATTAGACTTTTGGCCTTATTGGTAATTATTTTAACCCTTTATGTGTAAATTACATGAAAAAATTGTAACATTTATAAGTGGTTAAAACAAATAATAAGGATTAAAAAAACTTTAAAACTTGTATAATTTTTAATGGATTTGGTTAATTTTACCCAAAATAATCTTATCATATAAATAATATTTTTGGGTCTATTTGGAATCAAAATTGAATTTATATTAAAATAATATTTTATGTGTTTCCAATGGCTGCCCCTCCACTCTCCAAAATAAAGGTACCAACTCTTTTCTAATACTCAAACATCCAAATTATTTTGGTTTGGTGATGATCTACCAAAAATTCTTCCAAAAATCCCTCCCCACGTTTGTATGCCTAATATTTGGAAGAACAACCTTCTTATTTGTGTTTAGGTGTTCTTAAAATGTATTCAACCGAAGAAGATGAGTCATTTTCATTAAGTATTTTAATTTATTTCTTATTCCAAATCCATAAAATATACTCCAACCATGATTACATAATAACTAAAGAATCCTCAATATACATAAAATTTATTATTTTAATTGATTCACAAAAATAATCTCCACTTCCATTAAATGGGAATGAAATTAATCGTTCGCATGTATATGTGAACTATCACCTCCATAAACCGATATAATTAATTTTCAATAAACATCTATAAAGACTGGTTATAAAGACAGAATAAATTTTTATATATGATATAAATTAAATATTTATCATTTTTTATGAAAATAATTTAATTTCATTCCATGCACATAAAACTGATGATGTTGTTCATGCGTACATGTGAACTATAACCACCACAAAGCGATGTGAATCATTTGTATTCACCACATCACTTGTATGATATATATAAATTTATTTCAATTATTTTTATGATTATGATAATATTGTTATAATTATTGAAATATTAAATAATAAATTTCTTATTACCATAATTATAAATGAAATGAAGAAATATTACTCCTGTGTATGTGTGGCCTACCATCTCCATGATTATAATGTTGTTCATTGTTCATACCATAAATGATTGGTTTGATTTATGAGGTATAATTGATTTATTAATGTAATTTTTATGTAATTAATATTATTCTATGGATGATATAATTATTACTACATGGACAATTGACATCAATCCATATTCAATTTTTTACATAGGTACCGAATTTCGACAAAACATCTATTATGAACATAATCAATTATGTAATTCTTATAACTAGGTAATAAGTGATATAAAAGGAATAAAATATTTTAAAAAGGTTTGCAAGAATTTTGAAACTACCTTATTTTTATTATTCAGAAATATAACTATTGTGCGTGATGAGTTGAACTCAAGGAAAGGGTTTTCATCCCAATTTCTTTTCATTGAGGCATTTCTTAATAATGTAAACTTTTATTCTTTTATAAGGTGTATATACAACCACTATGACATTTCATCTCAATGTTTTATCAATAATGATGTTATTTGTTATTTTGGTAAATTTATTAATTACTGGAGATTATGATTTAAATGTTCAAGGTGGTATGGGATACCTTGAACGTTGGAAGATTTAATTATTTAATCATTTTTTCATGATGTTATTTTACAAATTTATTTATATTGATATAAAACGATTATACATAAAAATTTATGTATATATATTATTTCATTAAAAATTTTCAAAAGGCAATCTTTTGAGACAATGTGTTTTAACTTCATTACAAAACTACAAAGGGAATGTTTTTTGTTTTAATGCATACACTAACAATGACTTCTCCACCACCATAACCATTACTTGATATTTGTATTCTTCTATAAGACTTAATGTATTTTAAAAATAAAATTAAAATCCTTATTTGAGTATCTTGGTTTTGAAAAAGGGTTCTTAAATAAAAAATTTATTTTTTATGAAATTTTTCCGTATGGGATTAGAAGTGTTTTTCAAATTATTTTTTATATAAACATGTTTTTGAAATGGTACATGAGAATTATCTGAAATAGGTGAGCCTAATATAGATTATACTATGGTTTGGGACCCATTATAGCTCACGGGTGAGCCCGACACAACTTATTCCAAGGGTTGAGCCCCAATATAGCTCAAGGGTTAGCCCGTTGTAGCATACATGATGGGTTGAGCCACATTATAGCACATGGATGAACCCAATATAGCTTATACGATTAGTAATTCCCATTTTAGATCTCTGATTTCCAAGTTATCAATATTTTTATTCTAATTGGGAGATTTTTTTAAGGTTTGTATATATATATGATTCTATGAGTCACCTAAATTAGTTTTAATTTCATTTAATTGTTTTTAATGTCTTTCTTTTTGTAAAATGTTTGAGTGTTATTCAAGTAAAAAAATTGTTTCATTTACTTGAAAAATGTATAATGGGTTACCATTTTTTAATAGACTAATGGTTTCGTTATTTTTATGTCCCTTACTGAGCTTTTGTGATAATCCCATGTTTGAAAATGTTATTTATAGGTCTTATGAGTTCTAGGGAAAAAGAAGATTCCATGATGAATATTTTGAAGAAGTTTCTTAAATAGAAATATTGTTTTATTTGGAATGTGTTTCTATTGGTGAAAAAATGGATTCTATGTATTTGTGTCCACTTATAGTGTAAAATTTCACTACGTATGTTTTTTTTCATAATTATCTATAACTCTAAACTTAAAATATCATCTATTAATAAATCTAGTTCTGAAAAACTATAATATTATATGTTTATTACATCGACCTTATAGTAGGTATCATAGGAGGGATTAGAAAACTTTGGAGACTAAGATTTTTTCATAATATTTAGGGATATCATCATGGGCTTATAATTTAAAGGTTGATCTTATGTTCAGTGCCTTAGAAATCCCTTCTGAGGATTTATATATTCAAATATTAAGGTGACTAATAGTATTTTTGGATACATTCAACTTTGAGGAAATTTTGGGTTATTAGTTTTTGGGATGCAAAAAGTGAGGTATGAAATAAATTTTATGTTAAAACATATAATGGTTGTTTTAGGTATTTATAATATTATTTAAATATTATATGAATTATATAGTTTCTAAAAAAGGATAAACCTCACGATGGGTGACAACCGGTTACATCAGGAAAGACCATGGGGATCGAACCCATAACCGAAGGGTGTCCATGGTGCATTGCCTATCACTATCCTATGAAAAGTCCCTAGTTATTATGCCTTTTTTATTAAAATAGTTTATGGAAAAAGAATATGCTGATTTTTTTAAACTTATGTTATATCAAAATGATAACCATTGTATTGAAAATTTATTTAGGGATTATCTGATAAATGTTATTTTGGAACACAATCAGTATTTTAGGAATATTATATGATTAAGGTAAATAGAATAATTTGGGATTTTATCATATTAATTGTTGAATTCTATTTTTTTAATAATCTAAAATTTTAATTGTGAACTAATGGGAATTATGTTAATTATGAAAATGATTAACCGGTCAGGTATAATATAAGATTAGGTTATTTAATTTTTATTACGGGACATTAAGAGTGGTCCATGTTATTTGGGTATAAATTTTAATATTTATCTTAGAAGACTATGTGATCAAATCCTTCTGAATTTTGGGATTCAATATTAGTTCGTATTATTTTTCGAAATTTCAAGAATTGTTATTTCTTGAATTTACTATATTAAATATTGTGTTTTATAATTTAATCTTGAAGATTAAATGTAGCTTTTCATCATTCAATGTTTTATAAATTTTTTTGAATTAAATTATATTATACTACCCATTTTGGTTTTGGTTAATGTCTTATGATAGGTTAAATATATAGTTCATCTTTTGTGAATGATGTGATTCTCTAGATGTTGATTCGAGTGCTTAATGGTTATCTTGAATACTCGTCATTTTGAGAAAATATGTGTTTTTTGCAGAAATTGATTAAAGGATGAAACACTACTATTCATGTAAGTATATTTTCTTATGATCTTAGTTTGGGTAGTAATTAAATTATTAAACACTATGAAAAGGATTTTGAGGAAAATATTATATTCTTTCTTTTACCAACAAAAATGGACCCATCACATATTTATGTTATTATAGTGTTTAAAATTATGTGATCAAGTTCTATATCACTCTCTATTAGTCTATGATAGTTATTATTCTTCTATAACCCTGTTTTCATACCAGGAAACTCATGAGACCTTTGTACTTATCTTTCATACTTTTTAATTGGAGGTTTTATTGACTCTTTTTCGGATTGGGAATTTCAATGAAGTTATCGAGCCCAATTTTAAAATTACAAGGATGCAATTTCCAAAAGGGGGAAGGATGTAAAATCCCATGAAATTACAGAATAAGGATTTTTCATATCAATTAATATTTATGAATAATATATTAATTTTACGTTAAAGTGGATGATTTTTCTTATAGAATTCCAAAAACAAAACAAAAGGTTTCTCCAAATCAGTCGGTTCCACACAACACTCAGTTATACATAAAAATAATACATTATTAATATTATAAATTTAAATGGTAGTTAACATATATCCCATGTATAAGATAGAATGAAAAGAACTTACTATATTTTGTTTACTCATTTGAATTGGTTTTAAATTATATTAAACAAATTATTTATAATTTAATCTAATTTTTGTCTTTGGAAGTAAATTCACTTTAAAATTTGATATAAACACATGTCAATGTTTTAATGGTGTTTAACTAAAAAAACAATTTATTAATCTGAAAAAGGGATTAATTTTAAATTCAATTTTTAATATTTCTTAATTTAAATTTAAAAAAACTAACGTGCTTGTTTGTAATCATTATTTAAAAAACTTTTAATCGGAAAAAAATAATTTTTGGTCTATAATAACTTTTGTATTTCATTTACCATGGTCAAATGGTAAATCAGGTAACTAAGCATAAAAATAATATTATAATAATATAAAACTACCCCAACACTTTTATTAATAATATTTGAAAAGTTATGTCCAACCAAGACAACCCTTGGGACTAAAATCTTTCCTTTGTAATCCACTTGGGTATGAGTATGACATCTATATCTTTAAATTTAAAGTAATGGAAAATTTATTATACACATGAATATTCATAATAAGAAAAATTTAATATTTGGTAAAATAAGTGTTATAATAGACTATAAATTGTCATCTTAAACATAAAAAGATTAATTACATCATGGTATTTTGTTTATAATTTTAAGAAATTAAATATCTAAATTTAATTATGACACATCGATGATGTAGTGATTGCTTTATTAATGAAAGAATGAAATAAATGATGATGTAAATAAAAAATAGTTATTATATGACATAATTTAGGCCATCCAAAAATTTTACGGATGATAATGAAATGTTATAATTTATTTAATTTATTATTTTACAAGGAATAAAGTTGTTATTAACTTCTATAAAAGTCATGTATCAAGAGTTCCAAAATCGATATAATTTATAAAATCAAATATAAAATAGTTTAATAAATGTTATAAAATTAAAACAAAAATCTATGCTTCATAAAAATGTTTAGTATATTTCCACAAATTCCATTAATTAATCGTTCAATAGACTTTTGGTATGATTTAATAATTATTTTAACCCTCCATATACAAATTACTTTATAACATGGAAAGAGTTATAAAGGGTTAATACAAAAATATTAGCATTAAAGAAAATTAATACCTATATAGTTTTTATAGGATTATGGTTATTCAACAATAAATCATCTTATGTTATAAATATTTGATTTTTGGAACATTTAGAACCGAAATTGAATTGAAATTAATTTAATATTTTAAGCATTTACAAGGGTGACTCTCTGCACTCCTATAAAAAGGTACCCCCTCTTCTCTAATACTCACACATCCAATGAATTTTGGATCGGCCAAGATTCACCAAAAAATATTTATAATGTCCCTTCAAATGTTCTTGTGTCCTTATATTAGTCACAACCCCATTCTTATAGGTGTTATGGTGTTCATCAAAGGTGATCACCCGAAGGAGAGGTATCATTTTCTTTAAGTATTCCTTTTTTATTTCTTCTTCTACATTATTCAAATCTCTTATAACCATGATGAAAAAATAACAAAAACAACCTAAAAATTTTGAGATTTTATTATGTTAATATCATCACATAAATGAATCTACACGTCAATTAAATTGGAAAGTAATTAATCATCAGTGCGTACATGTGAATTAATACCTCCATGAACTAATATAATTCGTTTTCTATAATTTTCATCCAAGAATGGTTATAATGATGTAATAAATGATTATATATGATATAAATGACATATTTATCATTAAAAAAATATTTCAGTTATTCACATACTTTCCATGCACATAAAAACGATAACTTCGTTCATGCGTATGTGTGAACTATCACCTCCACTAAGCGATGTGGATCATTTTAATTCACCACATAACATGTATCATATATATAGTATATTTAAATTATTTTTATGATGTTAATAATATTATAAAAATGTTGGAAAGTTAAAAAAATTATTACCTTATTTCCATAAATATGAATGAAAATTGAAAACATTACTCATGGGTATGTACAGTCTATCGTATACATGATTATAACATTGTTCATTTTAAAACCATAAATAATTGGGTTTATTTTAAAATTATAATAGATGTATTAATGGTCTTATTATTTTAGGAATATTATTCTAAAGATGATTTACATGTGACCACATGGACAATTGACATCAATCCATAATCAATTTCGACTCGACTAATGAATTTTGACAAAAAGTCCCATATGAACTTAATCAATTAAATAATTTTTAACCCGGTAATAAGTGGTATAAAAGGAATATTAAACCAAAAAAATTTTCTCAAGAATTTATAAATTAAAATATTTTTATTAATCTGGAATATAATAATTTTATGTGATGAGTTAGACTCAATGTCAGGGTTATCATCTCAATCTCTTTTCATTGAGGCATTTCATCATAATATCCACCTTTATTCACTTATAAAGCTTATATACAGCCAATATAAAATTTAATATCCATATTTTATGTATAATAATGTTTTTTTAATTTTTTAATTCATGGATATTAAGGTTAAAATATTCAATGTGGTATGGGACACCGTGAACATTTAAATATTTAATTATAAAATATTTTTATACGTGATATTAATTTAGATATTTATTTATATGGATATAAAAGTATTATATAAGGCATTTTATTTCTATCATTAATTTCATTCATTGATTCAAGAATGTAATCTTTTGATACAAATCAGTTTACTTTCATTATAAAACGACAAAAGAATTTTTGTTTTGTTTTAACATATACTGTGACAATGAATTATCGATCGTCATAATTAATATTTTGTATTTGGAATCCTCTATAAGACATAATGTATTTTAAAAAGAAAAGAAATCCCTTATTTGGATATCATGGTATTGAAAATGGTTTGTTATGTGAAAATGGTATTTTTATATGAAAACATTTACCATTTGGGATTAGAATAGTTTTTCATATGGGTTTTTTGAAGAACATGTTTTTGAAATGGTACATGGGAATTAAATAAAAAAGGTGAGCCTGATATAGATTATATGAATGTTTCTACACCATTGTAGCTCACGGGTGTTCCCGAAATAACATATACAATGTTTCGAGTCCCAATATTGCTCACAGATAAGCCTGTTATAGTGTATATAATGGGTTTATCCAAATTATAGCTCACTAGTGATCTTGATATAGCTTATAAAAAGGCAGGCACCCATTATAGATCTCCAATTTGGAAGTTGACTATATGGTTATTCCAATTTCAAGATGATTTACAGTGTCTTATGTTTGTTATTCTATAAGTCCCCTAAATGAATTTTAATTTCTTTCTATTGGTTTTAATGTTTTTCTTTGAGAGAAAATTATGAGTGTTATTCATGTGAAAATGTTTTATATCATTCGCCCAAAAAAGGACAAATGGGAAACCATGTTTTAACTAAACAAATTGTTTCATTAATTTGATTCCCATAACTGAGTTTTTGTGATCATTCCAAGTTTTGAAATGTTTTTCACTGGTCATAAAATTTTTAGGTACTAAGAATATTTTATTATGAAATTATTCAATATTTGTCTTTAAAAGAAACCATGTTTTATTTGAAAAGGATTTCCATTAGTGAAAAAATGATACTGAGTATAAGAGTCCAAATGTAATGTATGATCTTATTATGTGAGAGTTTTTCATAATTCCCAAAAAATTTAGACATAAAAGATACTCTAATGTGAATTATAGTTCCAAATCACTTTAATAAGATATGTTTAAGGCTGATAAATTAAATATAATAAAGATGTATTTCTCAACAGATGTTCAAATTTTCCATTACACTGATAGGATATCATAGGTTGATTTGTAACATCAAATGTCATTTTCATTAATTAGAAATTTATGAGGTATTTATGTAATGAAACCTAACATATGCAAAAAATAACATCAAAATGTTCTCTAGGAAGAATGATAATATTTCTAGGAAACAAATTCCCATAAACATCATCAAAAGAAGAATCAAAGAACTAGGATGTAATCATTCTACCCTTAATGTTTTTTAATTAATAACTATACATTAAATTAATAAGGTGATTCTATGATATCCTTATATAATTCATTATATATAAATGAGTGGAGAGGTCTAAAATAAAATAATACATAAAAAATTCTAGAGTTAATGGTTAGTGTACCTTTCACCAAATCATTATCATAACCTTTATAAAAAAATTGTGATCTCATGTTATTTCCCTTTATGTCTACGCTTATGATGATGATTATGTCGATCCTTTTCGTTATCCATTGAATTTTTCCACTCAATAATATAATTCCCATACACTTTTCTTTTAAAACATTAATGTGTGGGTGGTCTATTCTGTGGATATTTTCCTCTATGAGCATCAATAGCTAACTTCTCCCAATCACTTTTGCATTGGATTTACCAATAAACATCCTTTAAAAACATGTAACACTTATAAGTTCCATCCAAAATCCTTCCCCAAAATTTCCCTCCACACATTGAAAAAAATATGTCTCATCCTTTTTCCATTTGGTTTTTAGAGATGTCTCTGGATCCCAATTTTATTTTCTTATCCAAACCATTACTTTGATGGGTTACGTTAATTTCAAAATCCACTGTGATATGAAATCAAACAATTTATTCATATAAATTAAAGTAACTTATGAGTAATTTCATATTGATACTTGGTTTTAAGCCACTAATCAATTTATCAACTATGCATTCATTATGTATGATAATACCAGAACTATGACTTGAAGTTCTTGTGCAATTTTTCCCTTATGTACGAACAGACTCAACTTCCTTTTACTTTCTATTGAGGAATTATTTATAATTTTTTTCTGAATAATGGGAGGAATGTACTTTTAAAAAAAATAATATTTTATATCCATCCCAATCTATATATTTAATTTATTATTATTCACTCATGTTATTTATTATATTCCACCATTGGTCTGTATATACTTCTAAATAAAAAACATCCATTATAACCTTCTAATTTTTTGAATACTAATGAATGCAAAATACCTCTTCAATGGTACTGGTCGATTTCTTATAAACTATTAGATCAATGGACCGATTAAATTATGTTAAAAGTTTCCTCATGAAAAAAATAAATTTTCCCTCTATTTCTCATTTGAATTCTTTGCATGATTCATATCTTGAAAATGTTGTGTGATCATATAAACGATATTTTTCATTAAATATAATATAACATTTGTTTTTTAAGGAGGAAAATCGGTACATTTTTATTTATAATAAGCATTAACATGATTATTTTTTATTCTACCCATTGACTTAAATCAAATAGTATAGTGTGAGAAATAATAATCATGGTGGGAAACCACATAATCAAAAATACCCACTTATAGGATGTTTAACTTGTGACACCTTCTTCTATGACACGTTAGGTTTTTCCTTGGCCATTCATGATCATTATAAAAATATTCGGATTTTATTATATACATAGACATATCCATAGTGTTCTTACAAGTATTTTCAAGTCATAGTTTTCAAAGGATTATTAAACCTTTATCTGATACTAACTATAGAAAACCATATATTTTTACGTAGATATTACATTTAAATAGATGAATACTCATTATATAATATAAGTATACGTGCCCAAATTGTTTAGGTCTAGTATTTTTTTAAACCTGGAAAAATGAATAATAGGTTCACAAAATATCTACATCATCTCACACATATTAAGTCATCACTAGAACCCTTCTTAGACATATCATATATAATACATTTCTTCATAACATGTATAAATGTATCAGAATAAAAGGGTGATAATATATGCATAGTAATATTAAACAAGTGAGATATCAACGATCATATAAAATAACATGATAAAAATGGATGAGAACACAAGATTAACATTATTAAATTATACCTTATTTATCAAATATCATAATCATGGGTCATGTCATAAATATTTGAAGTTCTTAACATATGAAACACAAATGAATCAAATAATAGGAGACATGAGAGTGAAACTTTAGACCAAGACATATAATTTGGTGTACACATAACCTTATAAAATAATTTCATTATTAGTCAAAGATCATTTCCAAGGTTATCGGTGTGGAACCAGTTCACTATCTAAAGAATCTGAGTAGTCAAGTCTAACTCTCCAAACTATCATAGTGGGAAAATTCCCAAACTAAACTTGGCATACTCCAAATTACAGTTTTGTTTACCTCATGAGATATCAATCATCTCCCAAAAAATTGAAGGGAGATATACGTTTTACACATCATAAAATGAAAATCTTACATATTTTTTATACATGATCATAAAATATACATCTTTTTATAACCCATGAAAATAAATGGCTTTCATAAAAATTTCATCAATGAGTTTTTTATTGAAATGGTATGGGTTACAAAAAAATCATTATATCATAGAAATAAAGAATCCAAATCTAGAATAATATCGGAATTCTTAAATCATATATCTTATTTAAAATAACTTAAATAATGTTTTAGTCATTTTTTTATTATCCACTTATATTTAATGATCCTATCATGTGGTATTGATTCAAACTATATAATGGTTGTATTGGGTTTTTGTGACTGAAATATTTTCATTGGGTTATAATTTTATTTCAAAGAATATGATATTTTAACAATGATACATTATATTCTATTATAATGTTATGTTGTAATAGAACCTACCTTTATGGAGAAATATTTTTTCTTACTAATGTATTCTTCCACGATATTTCTATTATTTTGTAAAAAATAATTTTTTGTAAGAATAATTCCAATTTCTTTTAAATTATTTTTCATCTATTTTTATGTTTTTACTCTTCAAAAATCATCTCTTTTCCCTATTGTAAACTCATTTTTTTCTTCAATGATATTTTTATTCCCATTTATTCATTAAAAAAGTCATTTTTTAATAAAGTTCATTTTCGAAAAAATTATTTCAAAATGGTAAAAATATATATATTATTACTATAAAAATCATCCACTCTACATTTTATTTTTGTTCACCATTATGTATTTTCTAATGTTTTCATTATTAAGATTTTTTCTAAAATTAAAAGATTTACATTTATTTTCACATGCCTTTTGTAAATAATATTATACTTTCCTAGAATAAATTATTAAATATTCTTTTTAAAATTAATTATTTCAAGGTATTTACACTATAATTTTTTTTTGGAAAAAGTTGTATCTTTTTCTTGTATTCATTATTTAATATTCTTCCAAAAGCAATAGTTTTCAACTTAATTTAAATTTCTTTTTTGAAAACACTAATTCTTTTTCCAATCTCTATTCCTAAAAATTATTTTAATAAATTATTTTGGGAAATTATTTTTAGTTATCCCCTTTTTAAAAATATTTATTTTTAAAGATAATTTATTTGGAAATATGTTTTTGGAAATTTTTCCCTTTCCCTTCACAAAATGATTACTGAATATAATTTATAATTTAATTATTTAAATATTTTTCTAAAAACAATATTATTTTAACTTATAATTAGCGACATGTTTTGTCATTCATGATGTGTTGTTTTCATCAACCTTTATATATTATTATAATATGATTTATTAAATGAGAGTTTTCATATTCAATCATTTATTGATTCCATGTTATGTGATTTTTTGAAGTATCAATAAACCCATTCTATATTCATAGGTTCCTTAAAATTTTATCATGATTGATTTTTGTAAAATGAATGGATTTTTTATTATGAGAATTGTGGGGTCCTATAACTCCCTCTATTAGATTAGATAAAGAGTTAAATATAATGAGAGAATTTGGTTATGTGTGAGTATTTTTCTCTCAAAAAATGACTTGTGGGAATTAAGTTTTTTTCCCAATATGAAGTGTGGGTTTCTTTCATCACAATATGATGTATGATAAATTTTTTTGTTCACAACATTAACAATGGTAATTCTTTTTTTACAATATTAAGTGTAAAATTTTTATTTGATAAAATTTTTATAATTTCCCTATTATAATGTTTGTTCCTTGATTATTTATTTATATGAAATTCTATATTTCTATACCACAATGATTATTCTCCTTAATTCATGTTTATTGTCTCAATAATCTCCAATCTTCTCCATAGAATAGTTTTTTTCATTTTACATTACATGTATTTCAATCATATATTATGAACAATTATTATGATTGATTTTATTTTTAGAATGAAATTTCACACATGGCCATGTTTTCTCATATGCATATTATATATATCAATTAACGACATATAGATTTATTTTAATTAACATAGAATTTGAGGCCACCAATTTCTTAAATTTCCACACCCCATGTTATGAAGATTATTATATCATATATAATGTATATAAGAGGGTCTAGATATGTATTTTTATTCAGTAATGATTGTATATTTAGATGCCAAGCAGGTAATCTCAAAGACATTAATCATTTGGGTTTTGGATTGTGTGACTGTCTGTGAGATGTAATATTTAAATTATTAATTTTTTTTCATTATTTAAGTTATTTTTATCTTGGTTTTAAAAATATTTCAAGTCTCTAGTGTTGATTCATAAGTTATACTTCTTACTTTTACATTCCTGTAGTTTTTGAATGAACTAACATTTTATTAAAATTTACATACAAACTTCTTTTGTCCAAAGTGTATTAGAATGTTTTTATAGAAAACATTATATTTTAACATAAATAGAATATTTTCTAAATATTATGAATATAAACATATATTTCTTCCTTATTATTATCTGAATTAGAAAATGCTTAATAATTATTAGATTGACCATTATCAGATCACATGATAAATATTTTTTCTTGTCTTTAGTTCTGAGAGTCTTAAAAAGTGGACTGATACTGATACAAATAATATTGTGTTGATACTCCTAAATTATATCATGGTGAGAATCATATGTTAGTCCACTAGAATGACTATTTTTATAATAAAAATATTGAAAACTTATTTCTAATGTATGTAACATATTTTACACTATAATGGTGCAAACCAATGCAATGTTGGACATTTAGATATGAAATACATGTATGAACAGTCAAGTGCTTGGTGTATGATGAAATTATAATAAACATAGAAAAATATGACCATTGGGAGTTCAATATGACCATTGGGAGGATTCTTATAAATACCATGTAATTATAAGTGTTTGGGGATGATTTATTTTATTTTTAGTTTCTCATTCTATTATAGAACTGATGATTGCTTTCTGTGAAAACAAGGTTCTTAGTCTTCGTAACTATTTAGATTCTTGTAGTTCTAATAAAACCTTATCAAGTTATCTCCTTGTAATTATTGTCAATATTAACTTAATCTTATAATTATAAAAATCAAGGGCTTCCAGGTATAGGAAGTAAAAAAATATAATCCATCTGATCAAGGGATAAATGTGATAGGATTGAAAAGAATCCAATCATCTTATCAAGGGTTTCAGAGGATAGGAAGATAGATACATTCAGGTCTTCATATAAAGGGACTTCCTTGTCTAGGAATGACATACATTACTACAAGATGATAATAGTTGATACCTTTAGTGTGTGTTATAGACTACAAAAATATTAAGAATAAAATAAATATCTTTTAACATCTTGAAATTATTTATTTCATTTGTAAGCTACTGTATTACTTATTTCTTATAATTTTATATATTATGCCCCAAATATAATTTAAATTAAAAATTCATATTAATATTTCGATTCTAGGTGTTTTATTTGTACTATTCTTATTACGATAAATGAACATTGATTAATTTATTCCAAAGTGATTCTAATCGTATACACTATGATTTAATCATATTGATTCTCATTACGGTTCTGTTACATTTTTCATTGGATCGAGGGTCAAGTCTGATAATCCTAAATTAATAGGAATTAGTTTTGTTTAATTTAATTCTTTTAAAATATGTTTTTAAATTAAAATTCACAACCCTCTTGTAATTATATTCATCTAATAAAATTCATGCAGTCCTAATCAGTAATATTGATATACAGATCAAACATCATGTTGCTCCCTTATATTGTAATATTTTTCCAAAATTTAATTTATTTTTACCTGGTCCCCCAATATCACAAACGAATTCCAACAAACCACATCTTTTTTTGGTTGATTTAATCTTTATAGACTCTCATTCCTTATATGTTTTAGTGTATTAACAAATCTCTTTGGTGCTTCTTAGGGAAAAATGTTTCATGGATATTCTATAAACCACTATTGATGTGATGGATGATTTTTTGGAATTTTTTAGTCAACCATATTTCCAAGAATTTTTTTAATGGTATATTATCAAGTTGAACAAAATTAATTCAAATTATATTTTATGGGTTATAGGTTAACATCCTTTTAAAAAACTATGAATATATTTCTGAAAATGGTCCTTGAAAAAAATACACTATCAAGAACCCCTTATATGATATGATCCATTTTAGAACCTTGTATTGAGGCATATTTCTTCTCATAAAAATAGAATATTCCAACATGTGTGGACTCTAGATTTATTGAATTTTATATAGTTTTTAAGAAACCTCGCACAAAGGTAATACATATCATCCCCAACTAAACTCAATATATCTTGTCATTATCTCTTCATCTTCTAAATTATCTCATTATTCATTTTTTCCTATTATAAATAGTTGTCATTCCTTTGTATTCAATTGTATATAGTCTCTTATTGGGATTTTTTTTCTATTCATATATGTTTTGTATATATTTATAATACATTGATCACATCATCTAAAAAATATATATTTATTGTTTCTATAATTGATAGCTTTCAATTTGTTCATTAATAAAGAATTTTTTTTAAATTTCATTTTGGTTATTGTATTACTAACACATGGTATATGAGAGAATTACACATTTGTAATTCCTTTACAATTGTATCTTCCACTTCCTTAACTTCTTCGTATGGATGTATTATTTCAAAAAGTAGTTCATTAATAAAAAAAGTACTCGTGTAACTACTTAAATAAGGAAACTATTCACATAACATTCAAATTTATAGTAAAATGATAAAATCATATTCATATGCACATCATATTAATCCCTTGATATAACAAAATTTTCACCTCAATTGGATCACATTCAATAGATATTAAATATTAAATCAAACCACTATGAATATATTCATTTATTGGTTGATCATTTAATTTTTTAAAAATCTTTATATGCTTATTTTCTTCCATAATCCATTTATTCATTAGATTTTAAGATGAAAAATCCATAGTATGATTAGTCACATTACCCTATTTTTTCTATCTTTAATAATTAATAAATTTCAATAAATATAAACATATTATTAGGAAATTAATAAAAACTTGTTAAAAATTAGATTCAATCATTGGAAAACCATTTAAGCTCTAATATCACATTTAGAGATCATTGGTTCATCTATGGGCATTGAAAGGTTGTAAATCAATGTACAAAACTATTACCAAGTGTTACTTTATTTTATATGTTTTCCCTATTTTTCTTTAATATCTATGATGATTAATATATATGCATCTATAAAATATCACTCTATCATTAATTTGGTATGAAATTTATAATGAAATAGAATATTAAAACTTAATCTATTCACTTTTTCTGACAAATCCAAATCATTTTCTTATTCGACTTTTTTATACATATATTTTATTATGGCCATAATATGTAGTGATTAAATGTATAGTTCATATTGTACACAATTATTTGGTTGGTTTCATCTATATTCACTAAGATAAGAAATCATCCACATTCCATTTCTTAACATCACATGGAAAGTGTAGAGTTATTTATACTACATATCAAAGTTCTTTAATATCATAATTTTTACAAGTACCACTATTATTAAGTAGATATTGTTTAATTAGGTTAATCAAATCTTCTTCTCTCTACCTAGTATGTGATAAAATTAACATATAATGACACTCTTCATCAATTAATGGGTATTGAACTACCATGTTATGATCAGAACCACCACATTAATTTTCAACTCAATCATTCCATGATCACAATATTATATTAAATCTTAGGGTAACATAACTTTCATAATTATAGACACAATTATAGACAACAACACCAAAACTAGCTCTATCTCCCTAAATTTATCTCCATAATAAAGATGAATTGTATGACATTTTTTTTATCCTTATTCTTAAATTCACATGTTCTATCTAACGTATTATGTTTTTCTTTCAATAGCATTAGGATCAAAGTACTAGCATCTATATCACAGTCCTCCAATTCTTCAAATGATTGTATTTCATCAGTGTGAAATAATTTTCCAAGGGGTTTCACCTAAAATTGTCCTTCCTTATCCTACTACAAATATATATCCATAGAATATCCATGAATATTATTTTGATGATAAATTAATAAAACTCCTTTAATTAAATTAATGGGTGATCTCAATTTTCAAAACAAAATTTTATTTAATGACTTTATTTATGAAATTCATCTCATTTAAATTCCCAATCAATTATTTATTTAAATTAAAATTTAGAAACTTGATTACTCTATTATCTATAAAATTTAAACACTATATCATCCTCTCCAAAAGAATCAGAGATATTAATTACTTTTAATTTTATCAACATGTGTATGTATTCATGCACTATCTCCTCATAGATCTCCTTCATATAGTTTGGAACTCTTATTATTATATAATATAATATAAAGAACCAACTATTTAATAATTATGTATTATTATTTCCTAACCGCACTAGAAAAAACTTTTGAATTATTCAGTCCAAATAAATCCTTATTTCATATCTCATGGTTTCATTAGTATAAGAAATTTTTATATTAAAAGTAACCTTATAATGTTTTTGGAATGATTTTATACGATTAATTAAATCTTAAGGTTTTTTTATATTAATATATTCCACTTTTTTAATGTTGGGATTTCATAAAAGGATTTTGTATCTTCTAGGAACTACCATCATATGAAGTTATGGATGATATGAGAAATAAATACAGACTTTTTATCCTTATTACATGATTTATATATTTATATGAAATGATCTCATCTGTGTATGAAAGATATTATTCCGTATGAAATTAATCATTCTCTTAGGAAAGCATTACCTATATGTGTGAAATAAACAACTTGTGTAAAATAAGTATTTCATTATAACTCACACCATTAAATAAAATTGACTTCACTAAATAAGTCTCTCATTCCTAATTACAAACATCACTCAACTCAATCCATATCACATTCAATATATCATCAATCATTAATATTAAACATAAATAATCTTTAAATCAATGTCTAAATGTTCTTTATCAACCAATAAAATTTAATATATACTTGGTTCTCCATGGATGGATCTTCTATATTTTCAAAAACAATTCTTGTATCCTTGGTAGTTAATATGAATCCTTGAATCACCCCTTTAGCCAGTTTCACCAAAACTCAGTCATATCACTATTTTATAGAACCACTAATAATTCATAATTTTATGTCATTATATTAAATTACAAAACATCATTCATAACAATTAAAGTGGATGCTACATTTATTATTAAATATCAAACACTGTAATAGATTAATGTATTTTTATCGTGTATGTGAATCCTTAAAAAACCCTCTCGTGATTTTCTCATTGGAATGTACCTTCAAAATCTCATCAAACACTATTCAACTCAAATTTAGACTTTCTCATCTTTATAAAATCCATTATTATTAAAATAAAATATTATCCATGCCTTATATCTTGAATATTTGTAGAATTATTGGATAAATTTATTAACAACATACATGATTGTAATCAAACATTGTGCCCACAACATAGTCATAGAATGCAACCCTAGTAATGAAATTCAATACACGCAATAGTGATCAATGGGGTTATATAACAATCCTAAATGAGATAATTATTTCCTTTAATTTTTCTCTTCTAACATATTCATACATGGACCCAGTGACATAAAAATTAAAAATATTATTATGAGACAATTAGACAGAATTTAAATTTTAAATAAATTTTTGAAATACCCTAAATTAAAAATAAAATGTTATATTTTTTAATGAAATGATTTATCCAAAAAAAAACAATTAACTAAATAAAATTTAAAATTTATCTAACAATATGAAAACTAATCCAAAACATTCTTTTTTATGAATAGTAAATTTGATTTTTCAAAATAAAATAATTTATGTAATATAATTAACAAAATTGATAGGATAAAATTCATATAATTTTACAAAAATAAAGGTCATCTATCAATAATATAATCTAAATAATTTCAAAATTTGTCAGTGCTATGTATTCTCTTTTAAAATTTTAGGTTCCAAATTTCTTAAAAAAATGAATCATACATGTCATCAAATGATACCTTTGAGTGGATATTTATAATTTTTTTAAACTATCATTAATGACTTCATCCAAAATAAATTTTAATAAACCTAAAAACTAATAAAAATTGTTGTTTTAAATCATTAGTTATATGAATCAGTTTTCTATATTTAGATAAGAAATGTAAGGCTCATCAATATGAAGTAAACAATTAATGTCAATCACTCTATGACCACCACTATATATATGAATTACTTGTTGTATTATTTAATCTAATAAATTTAATTTAATAATTGGACATGAAAATATGTATAGTTATTTAATATAACTAGTTCCTCAACTACCACATAATAAGTTATATTTTCTATTCGATCATTCATGTCTAATTCACTAGAAAAATAATCCAACATTATTTTTAACATGGAACCTTCTTATTGTGTACTCATGTTTTATGTAAAACAATTTATAAATAAATAAAATCCATTGAAAATAATGTTTTTACAATTTTGTTCCAAATTGATCGGACCAATCAATAATTACATTATACCATCAGATACATAATCTACTAGTATATATTAAATGTCAAATATATTTACATCAAATATAAAATAATTGCAATGAATTAAGTCGTATAAAAAATGAATTTTTTGAATTTTTATTTTAACCAGGTAGGCACTTCCATATTATGTAATCTCTCATTCTTTTTAGTATATTCTCGGCACCTACCAAACGAGCATCATAAAATCCACCTAGGAATAAATATATGAATAAGTGTATTATTTTCATTGGAAATAAAATGAATGATAAGGTGTCCAATGTCATGTGGATTGCGTGAACCTCCAAATGAAAAACAATCGCATGAACATTAGAAGGTCATGTGAATGATCATGCGAAGTTCATAACATTATGGATGATCTCACAGTGCCCCTTCACCAAAGCCCTACTTATTATTGAGAAGTCTTATGAGACAATCATTGATCATGCAATGTCTACTATATGAGTACCTTCGGATCATGGGATATGTCAACTAGAGAATGCCTGAAAATCCAGCCAAAATCCTTTGAAATTTGGAGAAAAATATATAAAAGGTGTGAGCATTTTTTAGTATTAAACATGAGGTGATGCACCCATGTATTCTAAAAAACAAAACATAATCCCTAGATACATGTCTACATTATAATGTGAAAGTACACTATTATATTGCCCTCATCATATGAAGGGTTCAAAACATGTCCTTGTGGTCCTACACTCCAACTTTGGTGCTAAAGATAAATAAAATGGTATATCCATGAAATTCCCATGAATCACCAAATTACCATTTTTGGTCACAAGACACATCAAAATTAGGAAGAGTGATTGTCTTCAATAACACTTGTTTGAGCTAGTAAGATCCCCAATCATTTGAAAAAAATAAAAGGAAATAAAAGGGGAAAAGGGAGAACCTCATCTAGTCAAAACATCATACGATACACCCAGGAGTTTTATAAGGCACCAAAATATCATGGATACATATTCACCTTACTGTGAAAGATCCCTCTATCATGTCACTATCACCACACAAAAGGTTTCAAACATGTACAGATAGTTTTTTCTATCCCCCCACATGGAACTGTAGACAAGAAAAAGGTTTATCCATTGAAATTATTCCACATCATTGAAATACAAATTTTTGGTCACTCAATGTGTCCCAGATAGAGATATTGGTTTTCTTTGACAAAAATAGAGAAAAATCACGAGTCCTTAGTCCCTTGTAAACTTAACAAGGAATAAAAGAGAATGGAGGGATCTTCTTGCTGTTATCAACATCATTCCACATTCTTAGGTGCTCTGAAAGTCATCACAAAAGCCCTTTGGCATGATAATCTGACCTTACAAAGGCCCCCCAATAAATCAATCATTGTATCACTCAATTTCCTAGTATGTGAATTTAAAGTCACATGAACACCTTTTGGAAGGCATCCAACTCTTATGAAGGAGGCAAGAAATGTCTCCCTAATAGTGTGAATGACCATTGTAATCCCCACATGATTAGGAATGAACCCACTAATTTAGTATAATACAATAAATGAGTCTTTGGAGGGATGGTCTTGTGGTCGATGAAAATCATGTGACACCCCTGGAATGACATACAGTGGGATCTCATGAAATGAATGAATTTAAAAACCTCCACTGAATCTGGCATGAATTTATGATACATTCATCGTGCAAAGAGTATCATTGTAGGGATGATGAGGCATACAAATCCCTCTCCCTATCATAAAAAAATCTGTCCTTTCATCCACACACCAGTGCACCTGGTCATCAGGGAAAATTTCATATAGTGGGTGATCTTTCTATCAGAATGTTTTTCCTGTTTGTAATATCCCTGAAACAACCTAAGAGATCATGCGACATGTATAAGAACTTCCGATAATCACTCATAGGTTATGGGAATGACCTCATGTGGGTTATGTGAAGGAATTCCCACATACCTAAATAATAAAATGATATATAAAATAGAAAACAATAAGGAAATCTAAGGTATGTGAAATAAAATGCTAGAATGAAGACTAAAAATATTGGACACTAATGTGAAGAACATATACGTTGGCCATCATGCACTTCGTATGAAATACTTAGGTCATGTGATATTAGAAGAAAATGTCTCCAAGATTACGTTAAAATCCTTCGGTATACCATTTAGATCATGAAATGTCCCTTGAATGTATCAAATAAATTCCCATGGTTCCCCATGGGAATACTGCCCATGTCACATGAATCCCTCAAGGCTAGCCACCTAGACCCTCTAATGTCCTCTAGACATGTTGACTAAGTAATATAGTGGCACCAATTCATGCCACCTATGTCTCATGATGTAATAAGGACATGCAAACTAGATTTCATGACATCCTCCAGACAAGCCATCAAAATCATGTGAAGTATTTCAGACAATCTCGATAAATCTCACAACATCTTCCAGACATGTCATATGCCTTTTGTGTTGACACCCAGACATGTCAGCCAAGATAAGAATCTCCCTTGATCAATGTCACACAAACTATCAAAATACAGTGCCATCATGTCATCTAGTTTTAGCGATAACCCCATGGAATTTCAGTTGGATCATATGATACCATCGAAGCCTATGAACCAATATCAAGTAACGGAATCTAGGATCATCCATGTTGGTCTTGTTATGTCCACTAAACATGTCATCCTTGATCATTCGATTATCTTTGTGCATGTATTACATGCAATCAGACACGTCCAAACATGCCTCAACATGTTTGTCAGACAATGAAGACATGTTGTTAAGATAATAAAGTAAGCCATGGAAGAGAAAAAGGACATGGCATGATGGAATCGCAGTACATGATAACCATTTCCAACTTATATATTAGGGAAACCACATTATGTAAGACCCAATGAACTGAACTACGATGGATTTTATTCATACCATAACTAGGATATGAATGGTGTCTTCCTTAGTCCAAAGATCCATATGAAAACCCCTAAGGGATGTTCGGGCACATAATCCTTGCATCTATATGTACTAAGACTCGTGAATTTGGATCCCTTATTTCCAACACCATGTATAGATTACGTGGTCATAAGGAGTGTCAATAATCATATTCTTCACAAATGGAGGCCTTAGTGAAAAATCCTTATTCAATATTATAATATGATATGTCCCCAATATTTGGGAAATGACATCATGTAAGCATCGAGACACGTGATATATGATAACTATGATTCATAATTTTACAAGAATATGTAGGAGGCCATTCTAAGTCTCAAACTCTATATTAAACCTCCCAAGGGATGTACAATTATATAAGTATTGCATCCATATGTAGTTATTACAATAATTGTCTATCTCTTATTTCTCACACCAATTATGCCTCATATTGGATTAGGGAGTTGTAATGGTCATGTCATTCTCATAATGAATACACACCATCAATGGAATCTCTATTGTGGGAGCCCCGATGAGTGTCATCATACGACTCCCCCATATGAGGATATCAACATTTGGGTTAGTTCAAAGAGAATGATCAAACTATGATAACTCTGATTCCTTCAGTAAAGAGGATACATAGGATGTATCCTCAATACTCAAACTCAAATACCCATTTCCCTTGTTCCTAAACATATGTCCTCTCCATATGATGTTAAAATGAAAAGTTGTCAAAAAATTTGTTGGTTTCGATTCCTGTTATAATCTATATACATAGGACATCACATTATGGATCAATCTCCTCTTCAATGTATTAAACACCTCTATGTGTGGCAGAAAATTCTGATGCGTCCAACTATAAAGCTTCAATATATAACCCACTACCCATTTGGGAGATGGATGAAGAATGTAAAATACATAAATATGGAATCACTACAATATTATCCTTCATTTATCAAGGAGATTAAAATTATCTTCATTTTTAGGGAAACTGGTTGCATATTGATATTGGAAAATGGTTCAACCAATGGTATTTTTTTGGGTAATCGGTTCACTGTCAATATTAGGAAAAGTTTCGTGAATAGATCTTATGTCTATAAGAGAGTCCCAGAGTTCGAAAAATTTCCACCTAAAAAGGGTTCGATGAGATCAACCATCTATCCTCTTAACCAATGTGAGTCCCAAAATTCCATTGGATCTGGAACCACTACTAAACTACAACTTTTTTATAGCAATACTATATCATGTTATCAATATGGAAACTACTTTGGTTTTCCATTAATAACAAAAATGGTAGATCTGATGTAAATGATTTTTCATCCTATTTAACCCCCTCACTCAAAATCATCCATTCAGTCAAACTGAACACACCTATAAGTTGTTAACTATTCCATCGAAATGAAAATGGTGAACCCAATGTGAAATTATCAAATAACCAAATGATTATTCAACCATGTGTTGGCCCCTTTTGGAATCATCTATGCAATGAAAAATGTTGAACTTGACGTGAAACTCTCATTCAATAGAATGATTCGTTTTCCATTCATTGGTCCACTTTATTTTCATCATCTATACAATTCGAAAATTATGTACCTAACATTGAATGCACAAATAATGGGATGATTGGTAGACCATGGGTCAATTCATTTTGTTTGCATCGTCGATGAACAAAATGGTGATTCTATCGTGAATTCTCAAATAAATGAATGATTGGTTGACCCTGCATTGGTATATTTTGTGTTTAGATCCAAAGAATACATGGAGAACCCGATATTAATCATATGGTTGATCCATTGTAGTTAGGGATCTTATTAAAGAAGTCCACCCTCACATTGAGATGTCCATAGAAGCATAATTTCTAGATCAATAATAATAAGAAAATTATGTCCCCCATGCATGTATGATTGGGCACATAATCTTCCAATGATGATTCATTGATCGGTAGAATTATTACTGGTTGTCTTCTTGACTGTATATAATGATATCATAAAAAACACCCTGATCTGAAATGTCTTCATCCTACGATTTTTTGGTTATTTGTCTGCAAGTAAAAACCCCGAGGCCCTATGAATGACCTCACCCACCAGAAATCATCAACATAGGGTGGTGAATGAAACTATCTTAGAGTAAAATCAACATTTTACACTAATGAACAATGATGCTATCAATGTGGGAATTCCAGCATAAAAACCAAAGAGTTAATGCATTTTGAATAAAACTGCAGTAAATCCAGTGACACTCATTACCTCATCTAACTGCTTTGGGAGATTATACCTAGAGTACAATAATCACAAACATCACTATTTGATGATAGTGGATTAGGGAGTAAACTATTGAACCCTTCTGATTCAGGGTCCTTTGAGAATCGATCCTATAAACTATTGTCTCTTGTCCCATGTTGCTGATACACTTCAGTCACTGGTTGATGGAACAACCTGACATACTGAAACCTCTACTTCCTATGCATGGCTAGTAAGGTAGAACACTCGAGTATGGAAGGATCCAAAAAATCATGAGAGTGATCATATCCCCAATCCCACTGATGATATTTTTCAGCATATTTTGGCAGTGACCTAGGAGAAATATCATATCCCACCCCTCATGCATAATGTCCATCAATATATTCCAGTTTTTCAAGGTGGATAGAGGTTGTCTCATGTTTCTGCTTCAATAAAATATATACACCAGTATATTAGCGAGGCATAAAATGTGAAGTCTTACATTCCTACACACACTTTACTAAATTTTCATTACTTCATAGAAATTGATAATGAATTCTTCAGTCATATTCCAATACTGGGGTAGATACAGAGTCATGAACGTATTCCTATACCTAAATCCATAAAAACACTCTAATCGTTATGAACTAGTGGTTTCTCTAAATCAAGAACATGTTATTTCAATCATATATGAGGATTTCCATCATATTCTGGCAAATTAAGAGGCACTGGACTGAGATTATATTCCCATTCATATCAAGACTCCCAGGTGAGTGTAGAACGTGCCTTAGGACATGGAACATTACTTTTGAAAAAGTATGGTTCCATATTCCAAATGCCTAGGATCAGGCTCATACCCCTATTCTGGATGGGGATCACCAAGTGAGAGGGGAAAATTCCTTAATAAAGGGGAACATGCCTATTGAAAGTAACCCGAGAAATATTCCAAAGGGTTAGGATCAGGCACATACCCCTATTTTGGGATAGTCTCCCCAAGTGACATGGGAACATGCATCAGTAATGGCTCATATTCCTATCAAAGAAGACCTATGGCATACTCCAAAGGCCCATGATCATGATAATATCATTGTTCTAGCTAGGGATCACCATGTGAGAATGGAACATTCCATGGGAGAGGCTTATAATCCTGGCATTGATTCTTCCTATCATATTCTAGTATATCACAGAAGCCAATATCATATCCATACATCTACCGAATAAAGACTACACCAACATCCTTCTGAGGATATATAATAGGAGGTTCACATAACATCTCAAATTATAGATTTATTGCAATATATTATACTGGGGAAAGCATATTTGTGGAACACTATAATTATTTCTTCAACTGAGGTTCCCTGAGTGAGAGCATCACATCCCTCAGGAAAGGCTCATATCCCAGTCAAGAAAGGCCAGTTGTATATTCCTAAGGCTTTAGATCATGCTCATATACATATTATAACGAATTGTCACCAAGTGAGAGAGGTACATTCATTGATTCAAGCACATATAACTGCCATTAATGAAGAAGCTCATTGGCATCCCTTAGAAGATTCTCAACCATAGGATTGTATACATGTTGCACCTGGATGTTTTCAACAAGGTCTAGAACCCTTCATACAATAGGATCATATCCCTACATAGAATCAAAATGATTATCAATCTATTCTAGCAATGATGTAAAATGGGGCACATATACTTAATATTCTCAATTTTAGTTTCCTTGAGGTCATTATTGGCACATTCTCAACAACTCATGGGTCCTTAAACTCTTCAAATGAAGTAGAAGGTGATCATTACTGCAATAGACTAATCATGGTAGTGTAATCATGGATCTTAGGGACTCCACTCTAGACATCCTCCATGTTCAAATCCCCCATGGTGATATCTCCCATGAAAAATGTAATCCTACCATTTCCAAGACATCTATGTATCAAGATGTGTTCAGAACTAAATAACCTTCTCATAGAGAGGTGTTTGAAACATTGGGGTCAACTGTATATAGTTCCCTATCATCTTCCTGTATCATAACACTATGATCAAGAAGAATCATTATGAAGAATATTATATGGTATGATTGTATTGAGGCATGTAATTTTGAAGAAGACAAAGAATACCATGATATATTGAAGGTTTTAGCTGAAAAAAACCTCCCCACCATGCTTTAACCACTTCTTAATTCTTATTATCAGACTCCAAATGATCAATAGAAGGATTTACTGAATTATTTATTCCAAAATAAATGATCTAATAATAAACTACTAATGTCTTGATTTTTCCCCAATCAAGGATATGAGTATCACGTTCAAATCATCCATACAGTTTGTTGCCAGCTGGATATGGCCACATTTTCTCTAGCTTGAAATAAAAGAATTGAGTTTCATGAAAAAACTCGTACATAGCGTGTTTCATCACATCAAAAAAAATATTTTTCAAATGAATTATATAGCATCTATAGATGTACGTATTCATGAATGGTTGAAATATAGAGAATTACACTTCACTACATCCCCCAAATAGTAGAACCTCTCAGATATGGAATCATGTAATTTCATAGCCTCCCTCGAAATCATAGGACATGATATTGTGCAAGCCAATTGGTCACTAAAATATAATTCCACCACTTCAAATGTTCCATTTAATAATTTATAGGGTAAGAGGATTGTCTATGGAGTATTGAATTGGAACCCGCAAAGTAATGTGAAATCTTTTCAGAAATGGAATATGAGGTTTCAATGAACTCGAAAACTTCCCCTAGAGACCGACTTCTATCATGGGATTCCAGTTCCACCAACTCATACATAATCAAAAACACACCACATCAAGTATGTCACAATATTAGCTATTGTATAATCCGTCAAGGGAAAACCCATCCCACCGGATATTTGGAAATCACCCACCCCTCCCCCAATTTAATCATCATTTTCAATGAAAATTCATGACAAGCCACCAATATCAACAAACAAACTCCATATAACTGGTATGGTGGTAACTATATCTCAGTCAAAATCACTAAATTCATCATCCCTTAAGGAGGTCCTGGGGAAATAAATTGTTATTCTAGATCAACCCCTTCACATTAGTCTGAGAGAATTTTGGATCAATGTTTCTCCCAAAATTCATCAAATCCCTTACTAGAATCATCGGATCCTTGATAATGGGATCAATCTATGCCAATTGTGGCCATGAATATCCCGCAACCCATTAGTCTGAGGGAATTTTCATCATCATAATCATAGAGGGAATCAGTCTTCTATAGGTTTGGAAGTAAATATCAGCATTCTTCAACTCATCTATTCCTCCCACTGCAAAATAAATCAATGATAATCAGGGCCTATTCAGAATTCATGGTCGAAATCACCCTCAAGATCATTTATAAAAAAAATATGGGAGGAACTTATAGCTATGTAAATAAAACCCCACTAGTGTTGTACGGAAAAATGGTCCAGTATGACCAAGTGGTTGACAGACAACCCTAATATAGGTAGTGAATAATCATCATTTTTCATTTAATGTAATGAGACGTCCACCATTTCTTGATACACCTATGTAAATGTCATCACTATAAACATGAAATATAATGTTGATCCAGACACAAATACATTGGTTCGCATCATGGAAAACCTACCCAAAGTGGATAGTGATCTGCATGCACTATCCAAGGTTTTATGCACCTTGAATAAGAGGAGGAACTAAAATATTGCACCTATGAATATCAGGCTTCCACCTACAAAGTGGAACAATGCCAATGGAAAATTGAAAGGAGTTGCTAAATCCTAATCATCACTTAGGAGAATCATTGTTCCTTCTATGGGGGAAAAGTTTTTATAGTATGCTAATGAGATACAAACTCTCAGATACCTCTAAAAGGATATAATTAGGGGGAATATTCATGTTGGATATCCCCTATAGGTAGAGATGAATATTTTTCTTCCCATAGCCGATCCACATATATGATTGGAATATGATCATTATAAAAACATCTAATATAAGTAGTCCGTTTATATAAATGAGGAAGTAAAATATGATTAGGACTTATCTCCATTATAGTGACACCCTCTCCCTCACTGTGGAAATCACACAATGTTTGATCAAATGGATAATCAATAGGGAAAAAATAGGGCCACCTCACCAGGTCTAACATGCTCAATGTAGATGGAAGGCTTCTAAGACATTAGTATTTCCTTAATTTTGTGACACCATCAATTCCCTAGATACTCAAATGTAATCCATGGAAGGGTGATGCACACCATTGAAGCCTGAGAAGAAGCCACATTCTGAATGTTTAGATGACACTTTTTCTCTGCCAAATTTCATAAATGCTACCTTCTCCATCGATGATAGATCAAGAGATCTGAAACAACATCTCACTCACTTCATATCCAATTGGGGTCTAATGATGGTCCCTCAATATCAATAAGTGAAACAAAGGATAGGTTGTTTTTTACAAACTCTAGTAGGGTCAACTTTCATTTGGTATAATAGTTTTCCATCAACATATTTCATTGGATAATAACAACATCATCATCATCAATTCCATTACTTGTCTAGAATCATGCTGATGAATACACTAATTATTAGCCTAAAAACAGAAACCAAAGTGAAAATGAGAGGGTGATTGTATTTATATCATAATGGAAAGGTTTAACCTATTCGTGTAGTGTAACATCCCGGTTCTGAGTGCCGTATAGTGGAGCACCGTACCCAGTTGGTCATATGGTCTCATGTACATTTCCCCAAAATCCAGAGGCTTCCAACGAGCAACGAGGGCCTTAGGTGTGATAGTGTGGAAACTATTCCCTTACAGGAAGAGTAACGCGGAAGAATGAAACAGATAACAATAGGGGATGAAATAATAATGCCATATAAAAGTAAAGAGTAGAAGAATAATGTAAATAAAAAACTACAACATATATATATATATCAATAATGATGCATGTCAGAAGTATGTAGGAAACTACCAAAAACAAGTCACAATACTAGAAAACAAAACAAAACCAATGTACATAGAAAACAAGTAAATAACTCCCATAGTATCGCAAGCCTCGGCATTGTTCCATTCTCTCGAGCTCCATTACAATCAAGTACCTGAAGTAGAAGGGAATTTTCCCTTATCTATACCAGTAGAAATATAATCTGTTTGGGACAGAAATCATGACCAAAACATGGTGTGAGACAAAACCCATTAAAAAACCACCCAATGATCTGTTCCTAACAGTCAACGAAAATATATGGGAGGAAATAAGCAAAAGAATCAATGAACAAGGAATTACTAAAAAATAAAAATCCCTTTTGTTTCAATTACATTCATTTACATTTTTCAATTAATCAACCAAACAAAAACAAGAAAGCCTCTGGAAAGTCCTCACAACCTATCCCCTCTGGTTCAACCAATCAACCTCACGTAACCCTCTAGGTAAGTTCTCACAGCCTATCCCCTCTAGTTAATATTATACAAGGATACAACTATATTCTAAGTAAGCTCACATGGTCAAACCCATTTGGTGTCATGAAAAAAACTCTATAAAGAATCACTCACAGTAAATTACCCCTATATTATTTTAATGATAAACTACAGACACTCTGAGGAAGCACTAAACGACAATTCCCACTATGGTCTCATAACAGGTTTTATGGACACACTGAAGGAGGACTCAACGTCATTACCCCATACAGTATCATAGAATGACAATTAAAAAAAACTCTACGGAATCCCTTGACGTCAAATCCACCTATGGTCTCACTACACCAGGTTCCCACACCCATATGTAAAGCAATCCTTCATAAATGATGCTCTGCATCCAATGTAAACCTCATGAACTACATGGATAAATAGATACAAAGCATATCACAACATCAGATAAATCACTCCATCCTAACAAAACTAGGCATGTAAATAAAGTATCCTAATAGTCAAAACTAGACCAAATGATCAATACCAAAACAAACATGGGAAAACACCAATATAGCATGGAAAATTAAACCTATTCATAAACAAGAGTGCTAACTCAAGAAAACTTGCATAGAAGACATCAACAAAGTTAAAATCACTAAACACACAATATCCCAATCTAGTGTGTTGGGAACAATTACAAATAAAAATTCAATGAATAAGTACAGAAAGGAACAAACCACCTACCTCAATGTTGTACGATCGATTAACTCTGGCATCAGCCCTTGAATCAGCCTAGAATGACATAGATCTACAAAAATGTCTAAAATGTTCAACCAAGAATCTATCATAAGGGAGTATAAATAAAATAATGTGGCTATAAAAGAAGGAAGAAATCACTATGGTGATTAAAATTTAATCGAAAGAGTTTGATTCGGAGAACAGATGGTTGATTCAGGGCATGGAGAAGAATCGTGACCTATGGTTGCTCCTGGACTAGACAAGTCAAGAAGAAGGTGTTTCTTCCAATTAGGTACAACCGCGGTCCTATTTAACACATAAAAATAAAATCACACGGTGTGTTCATTTAATGTACATGCCGTGTGCATGCATTTACTAGCATCCACTTTAGGTGGTCTCCAGGCCACCCTACACGATCATGTACTTGGATGTTACGTGGATAGTACTCAGTCACTCGCGGAAACTAGGTACATGGAGTGTACTCCTAAAAATTTGAAAAACATCTTTTTTTGTCAAAAAAACTCCATAAATCAAGAACCATACCAAAAACGATGATCCCGATTCTTACACATAGCAACCCTCTCATGGGTGAAATTGTTCAAACTCTATGCCGAAAATATTTTGGATGAGTTTTATACCTGTATAATCCCAATGAATTATCTAGATAGGTTCCATGAGTTTTCCAAAATGGATCAATTATTTTTAGAAGGCATTTAGTAAACTTAAAACAAATCTCCACTAATTCCCTGAACACATGGAAGAAGTCCTTGAACAGAAGAAGATGTCATTGTTAACAAAAATCTAGCAGTAGTGTCTATTCAAACACATAAGAATGTCTCGAACCGCATATCTCATCTTATCGAGCGTCAACAAGAACATAATCTCTTCATTCCATAATCAATAAGAGATTATAGTAACCCTTTATAGGAAGAAATAAGGAATAAATAATAATCCTTCTAAAATGAACAAATCCACAGTTATTTCTTAGTAGGTATAGACAATAAGATTCCCAACCTATCATAACCCATGAAGCTTAATGAGGTTAACCCCACCTACCATCAAAGATACTACCATTTTCATAGAATACTAGATCATAACTTCCATGATTTATGCATCTTCATGGATTTAATCCAATTCATGATTGATTCTAGATAGGTGATGGTATGTAACTCCCTATAGGTGGTGAATAGAATAACAATTTACCAATCAAAAGAATAATGTGATTTATAGATTGTTATGCTCAAGCATAGCCGGAATTTCAACAATTGGATGACTTAAAATAGTCTTTATTAAGCTCGTGACACCCTAAGAGCACTTTTTCACAAATCCCAACCAGTTCTACCACCTTGTTACTTGACATAATATATGTCTTCTGAAGATAAGTGCCATAGTCAGACGTAGGAAGAAACATATGAGGAAGAGTTATTTTCAGATCTGACACGAGCTCTAAATATTGAAGATTTATTCCCTAAGAAAACTAAAGCATGGAAACCACCCCACCAAATGGAACCCTATTTAAATGAAGAAGTCGTCATATGTCTTTTAAAAATAATAAACTTGGAATACAACTTTTGTGATGATGATTATGCCTCCAAGTCTGAATTCCCTATACGTAATTAGAGAACAAGAGGATGCTGAGTAAGAACTGAGGATACATTGGATAACATAGGCATGGTCAAACCTAATATCTAGGTCATGTAATCATAGGGTACATATAAGTAAATGAGTCTCTTGGGAAAGTTCTCCTTACATCCTAATAAATTCATGGTTGTGTTTTAGAACCCTCTAACTATTGCACGTTCTGATTCATCTTGTATGAGTTCTTAAAGGGGTGTGATTATCTTATCATCCATTATAAATGGGATGGTTGACATCAACTCTATTATTTACATAAAATTTTCTCTCGACCTCTGCACAAGAACTAGGCCCATCTACCTCAATTTTCACATCTCTTGAGCCCCATAATAAGGTAAAATCCCACATTGTGAACTATAGGCATGAAATTACACTGTTTTGAAAAATCTGGTTATTTTCCTTACAAACCAATCAATACTGGATGTGATACATCATTCATGAATACTCATGGAGGCATTCAGTGAATCCCACATTTCCCAAGGGCATATAAGATAAAATATGTTGAAGGTGAGGTCTATAGATTGGAGTCAATTCTAGTAGAGTTTCTTGTCATCATTTCATTCACATACCAAGATGAGAAATAGGTCATCCAGGGATACATCAAGCACCTATATGCTTCAGGTAGACTCAATAATTTCAACATCCAAAAAGGCCTGATTGAAATTTTTTTATGAACAACCAAATATAGATTTGAATACAAAGATGTTTGGGATATAAAAAGGATACTTTTCTCCTATGAAGCGAAATATTCAATGGTATGATAAAAATGAGAAAATTACTCTATGTAAGGTCATTATTAAGGTTCAGTTTAGGGATTACACATATTATACTAAGTTCATTATTATCAAGTAATACATTGCATACAATATCTTTCATGGAAGACCCTGACTCCATATCCATGTAGAGGTAACCTAGATATTCCTTAAATGTTTTAAATACCCAATTGATGCAAAATGTTGTCACACAACATAGTGACATTGTCCCATTTTTTAATTGTGAATCCACATATCTTAAAGCATGTTTCTGTAATATGGAATGAAAAAGAGAATTGTAAATGATGGTATAGAGGTTACAACCTCAAATGGAATGGTCTCAATCCCTGTAATTCCTTAGAGTATGCTAAAAAATAACAATGTGATACCTTTAAATATAGTTGAGATAATATACCCGATCCAAGATGACTAAGACCATTCTATCCTCAGTTAATATGTAAAAGAATATCAGCTCCAAAATATATATACAATTACTATGGATTTAGTGGAAGATGGTTTCTTTTTTCATGGCCTCTATCACATCAATTGTGACAGAGATTCCCTCGGATTACTTAATTCATCAGGAAATTCCCATACAGACTCAATGATGGAAGATGATGAGGATGGAATTAGGGATTCCCCTCCCATATTCATGGAAGGTGTCTATATTACTATTAATGAGCTCAGGTAGGTAAATTGTAGAACAAAATAAGACCTACAGAATACACTGATTAATACATATATTCCTCTTATGGATCATGATATATACATTATATTTATGAAGTCATACCAATATATGTTCCCTTGGAGTTATAAAAAATGGAGACTGTGAATTTTGATATGACTATGCACTATCTCAGCTTACCTTTTGACCATAGAGGTGTCGAGAAAGTAACAATAAGGATAAACCCCTCTCTTGAAACCAATGTAGTAGTGGTAGTTGAAAAATTTACCCATAACAACTTTAGCTGACAAGTCCAATATCTATGTTATCTAGCGGATATCATCCATATCAAAAAAGAAAAATTGTTTGATTAGGGTATATATTTATTTGGGATACCTTATTCATCTTTTCCCAAATAATATATTCATATTTTTAGTCACATTACTATAGATCGAAGAAACAACAAGATTCTATACCCTCCCATTCCTGGATGGGTACTCAGGATATAACCAAATAAAGATGGGCCCCTAAAGATGAGAAATCAACTACATTCATAAAAACAAAACATATTTTTTCTATTGGGTCATTGTCTTCGGATTAAAGAATGATAGAGATAAATATCAATGTGTTGTGAATCATATCTTTATGAAATTATGGGGATAAATATCTTAATGTTATGTCAAATACCTCATAGTCAAATCCTGACAATGACATTATTACCCCATAGATCTTCAAACAGTCTTCTACGAGATTCAACAGGATGGCCTGAAGTTAAATTTACTAAAATTCACATTCATAGTAACATCGTAGAAGTTTTTTTTCTTTTTGGAACACCATCATGGAATCGAGTTTTTCCCTAGAAATATTAGTGTTATTGTAGAAATGACACACACTAAAAATCTCAAAGAACTGAGGGGGGTTTGGGGGAACCTTTCATACATTTTTCACTGCATTTCCAATTTTAATGGAAGATTCCACTCATTATCCAATATAATGAAGAAGGGAATCAAATATCAATGGGATAGGGACTGCCAAGAATCCATCAAGTGTCTCACAAAGTATCTATTTCACCCACCGGTCATGATGCCACATATCGAAGGGTGTCCATTAATCTTATCTACGGCTGCCATGGAACTATAACTGGTTTCCCTCCTAACATATATGAATTATGTTGGAAGAGAGAATACTATTTAAAACCTCTACCTAATGATTCTAGGTACTAAGACCATATATTTTGCTGTCGAGAGGAGATTTATTACACTCATAATTGTAGTGAAGAAGTTGACACATTACTTACATCACCATGAAGTCTATTTGGTCTATCATATTGACACAATAAAGTATATCAATGATCGACACATAATGACTTGGTGTATTTCTAGATAGGTGGTCATTAAGTAATAGTACAACACTTAGTTTATTTCACAAAAAGTCAGTTAAAGGAGATGCCCTGAGATAATTTTCAAGCAACACACCCCTATCTATATAGAACACCTATTGATACCATCATTCTAGATAAAGTGGCTCTCTATGTCCATGAAACTCCCCGAACATGGGAAATTTAGTTTTTGGTGCCTCACGAAGTCCAATTATAAGAGACTAGGAATCCTGAGACTAAATCAGGTTGGATTTGGGATTGTAATTTTTCACTAGACAATGAAAATTTTCCCTACAAATTCTTACATTCCTAATGCTCAATTATTAATGAGGCAGAATACCAAGCCCTCGTTAATGGATTATAATTAGACCTACAATAGGAAATGGACATCCTAAAAATCAGGGATATACCGATCTACTGACAAAGAATTGTAATGGTTAATATACCAACAAAATGGAATAACGGGCCCCTCTCATGGGCTACATCATGGGACTAATTGTAGAGTTCCCTTTTGATCCCACATTCCATCATATTCCGCAATTACACAATTCTCATCCCGGTGCATTGGATAATGAATCCATAGTCTTACTGACCCTAATTAGAAGGAAGCAATAATTTGTGTCACACACTGAAAAATGGTCTCATCGATCACCTTCTATGATATGGGGGAATTCAAATCGGGCAATGCTACCCTATATCTTGATGACCTAATATCCACACCGAAATGGATGGAGACAATAATCTCTTATCTATAATATGTGATTCTCCAAATAGATAAATCTAGAAGGGGAAATGCTCGATTGGGTGGAGCAAATTTTACCTTGTTGTATAGTTAAAATGAAAACAAAGCTCTCTACATGAGAATATTTTATTGAATCAACTTTTATTCATATTAAAAATACATATTGCCACTATAATAGAAAAATTACATCCCGAATCCTTCAGTGCCCATGAATATAAGACTAGACACTCCCACGAGATCAAGAGGTTGGGTTACTATTTAAAAATAGTGATATTAGAGTATGTGTAATTCACCAAAGAAATATCATCAAAGACAGATCCATTAAAATATCATTCATCAACACTTGGAAATTTTTACATACACCTGAATATTCATGTTCATTTTCCATATAGGGAATTGATGTAGTGGGGCCATATCCCCTAGCCAATACTATGCAGTTACTGTACATCTTTACTACTACCACCTTCTTTTCCATATGGGATGATCAAATACACCTCAAAGAATCAGTATAAAGAGCCTCATCAAATTCATAAAGTCTCATATCATCATTACTTTCAGAGTCCCTCAAAAAATATTGATGGACAAGAGCACCAACTACTATTCTACATAGTTGATGAAAATTTTCCTAGTGGATTACATCAAGTGTAATCTATCATCTCACTATCATGCAACATAAAATGTATAGATAAAGTATTTCAATAAGACTCTATAAAATATTATCTATAATATGGTGAATAACGACAAGAAATCATGGCTGTACAAGCTCATATTTTTATTAGGGACCTACCTTACCACTATTAATACTACTATAGAATCAAAGAAATATTCACTGGGGTATAGTAATAAGGTAGTGTTACACATTTAATTGATGTTTTTCTTAACTCTAAATAGTCATTTATAGATAAATCTCGTATGATGAGAATTCAAAAAAAGTGACTAGATGAATTAGAAGGGATCGATGAGAGCATGTTGCATAAATTACACAACCTTTAGGTCTATTAGAATTGTATCACATATTACTTTGATAAAAATGTTCTCTATCATTCATTCCTCTAGGGAGAATTGGTGTTGGCTCTCACAACATCAATAATACTTGGCAATAAGTCTTCGAAGATAGATCCCAAATGGGAAGGACAATATATCATACATAAGATCTAACACAATGGAGATTACACACTAGTCACGATGAATGAGGAGCATATCTCTCCCCCACCAATGCAAGATTTCCCAAGAAATACTATTCATAGCTATTATCAGGCATCCTATCACCTAGTAGAAAGATGTGAAACTACACAATGTCCCTTCTCTTGACCACATTAAGTTAAACTGTATGGAGATCATCTTATTTACTTGATATTAAAATTCATAAATATGTATTAGCCACATAATTCTGCACCATACAGAGATTCTCCTAACTACATGATGATAAATTGTATGGAACTCGTCATGGTCGCAGGATGATAAACTACAGACCATCCATTTTCCATACCTAATGACACTAAACTGTATAGATCCAAAATGTTCATCTTTATTCATGTTTTTCGATCCTATCACATTCCAAAACACATTAAACTATTTAGAAGATTTCCCCACTACATGATGTTAAAATACATGAGAGTCATCATCTCACCAATGATTTACCACACACGAGCCCGATTTGTGTGGAAGGATTAAAAAGTATCACCAGCCCTATGAAAGAGTTAGACCCACATTGGTAATAACATCATCCATGAACTATGTGTGAATTAATTTATTTAATCACATGATACATCGAGAATCTTTGACCTTCTTTCTTCTTCCCAACTGCAATATTTCATTTCTTCCAGGCCGGGTAACCCTCATCCTTACAGCATGACATTAAACTACACAAAATGTTTCCGTACAACATTATGTAAAAAAAGGCATGTTTCTGTACCATATGAAGTAAAAATACATGGATCTATAATATTTATCTTCTTTCTTGTTGAGTCATCCATATCCTTACTATACGGTGTTAAACTACACCACTAATATATTTTCGATATGAAATTAAACTACATGGGTTTTAAGAATTACATTTGGCTTGATTCTCATTCTACTGTGACATATAGGGACTCTTGGATTGTATATCATAGAATATCCACTAAATGGTAAAATAATTCCTATTTTCTTCATATAATTTCTTCTATGACATAAGGAACCCTTAGGCTCTTGTTTCCCACACTGAGTATAGCCCACACGAGCTTTGGAATTTTGGTAGCGTCATTCCTAGTATCTCTGAGGAACATCATTTCACGGCAGGTTAATCATAGGTCATTAGTATATTAAATTGAACTGAATGGTTTATGTCCCCTTTCATACATAATTCTACACATTACTGTAGGTGTATCCCAAGGGAACCACTACCCATAGTTTTAGTCTTCCACCACACCATCATTTCATAAATTTTTGTGGCTAGATTTCAATAAGCAAATTATATATAGTTGTGCATGGAAATCCAATCCTTGGACTAGCTATAACAATAAAAATAAAAACACACCCCTCCCTGTATATGGGTTTGACCTATGTTGGTAGATTTATTCGATGGGAAATGTATTGATTGATTCATTTCATAACATGATATGTAGAAATGATAGGATCTATGATTCTATAGTCCATCCATGATAAAAAATATCCCCTTATCAATGAATATGGGTCCGACATGCATGAGTAAATTCCACTACAAAATTTCACAAGGGTTGAGTCATATAAGATCATTTTTCCTACAAAACATCCAGACCTGTTTATGGATATCTTGTACACATAATACATCCCTTACAATTTTTCATGTCATTTCCCACATCCTTACCACATGACATTAAAAATCATATAAAATTTTCAAACTGCACGATGATAATCTATAAGAAAAATTCCATTACAACATGATATTAAACTATATGGAAACAAATATGTCCATTCTACATTATGTTAAACTATCAAGACCATCTCCCATTCTCATCCCTTATCAAAGTACCATGAGATCCTAACCCTGATAAACTAGAGTATGAGGTGCATTCAACAACTTTTATGTCCCTCATCCCATAAAGAAAACTTTATGTCTTGAGTACCTCTTAATTCAACAAACCTTCTATGGCCATTAGAAAAGGATACTCATCTTTAAAGAGAAAATTTTTGTTGACATTGCATGTATGAATATGTATATTGAATATTCCCCTGTGGTCATCGAATAGATTTGTTACTCTACATAAATTTAATTTCAACCCTTGATATCCATCACATCACTCTGGTAGAACTAAGTTCCTTAGTGTGTTCGGGGACATTCCTAGAATGATTGTCTCATATGATTACTCATGACTCAAGAACCTTAGGCCATGATTTATAATATTCCCACCCACTACACAGAAATATGTTGGATTACTCTTGACCTTCGGTATCCTAATTGAGTTCTTTTGTAAAATCCCCCTCATATTATGTCCATGTGTATCATTACCTCAAACTTCCAACACTTTTTCCAATTTTGTATTACCAAAAACTCTAGCCTTTGATGGAGCAAATTTCAAGATCTTAAACTGTTAGAAAAAGAGATATGAAAATTTTCAGGATGAAAACCTATAAAGGGTGGCAAAATAAAACATCAAGTTTTCACTAGTTAAAATTTTCATCTACATAGTTAAGGAAAATATTAGGTTATATAAAATGTGGCGTAAAGATCATATGGTACACTTTATGGCCTAATTACAATCCAAATCATTCCCACTGGACCCACCAAAATATGAAAACGTTAGATTAGTGGTTTGTTACATCTCTTTGCCATGAAGACATGTTCACTAGTTAGTGAAACAACTTTTTTGGTACTCGAACCCTTATTATATACTACATGATCTATAAATCCCAATTCCCGATTTGAGCATCTCATATCACCTCAAACATTCCATGTCCCTTAGGATTGGATACCTGGACTAAAGGGGCCCTTTGTTTGATTATTCTTTTCTGCATAGAGCTCCTTCTTATGCACCTATGGCCATCAAACAAATACGTCACTCTTTAAAAAGGTAATTTCGATACTTGTGGGCCCTAACATCATTGAGATTGTCCTATACTAGTGTGTTTTGGGCCATTCATGGCATGATTGTCCCACACCATACTCATGCCCTGAACACTTTGGACAATGATTTACAATTCCCATATCCAAAATATTCAATAGGATTTGAAATCATAGAAATCATGTCACCGTGTTTTGCACCCCTTATCAATGTAAGAATGCACCACTCCATTCCTAAACTGTTTTATGGACCACATCCCATGATTCGAAACCAGGGATCATCAGACTTGATCTTCACCAACAATGAAATAAACTACACTCTGGTGCTAGAACACTTCATGAATTGCATTTATTTCCATACCCAATATAATCATTTAGAAGATTGACACTTCTTAAATAATTCTTATCCCTAAGAAAGGATTGGATATCATGTTTTCTTGACCATATATCAATGCATAAGGTCATTGACCTACCACCTAAAGAAATATACTACTTAGAGGAAAGAAAATATGATCTTATTTATCCCTTTAAACATCATAGAAGAACCCAATACCTCATAATGTTATGGGCCATTCCCACTAGATATTCCTAATCTCATATCATTGACTAAAGCTTTAGGTTTATGACTTCCATCAACTTTATTCCAACCAACATGGTGACCCATACATCCATAGTACATCTCCCTAAATATCACAACTATATTCATTCCACATCCATTGGAAAAGATTAGATGCACCTGGTTTTAAAAAATTTACAAATGAAAAGGGCGTTGAACTTACAACCAGAGGCAACTCATCCATTATGGAAAGGGAATCTGATCCTCATGAGATTTGGAAGCACCATGGTAGAATACAAAACCTTAGTGTGCCTTAGGTCATCCCTAGCATGTCTACCCCATATTCTATATTCATCAATCAAGTCTTGGAAATAAGGATTTAAACTACATGGTAACTAAAAGGTCTAATATAAAAGACCCTAAACTAAAATTATATAAGGTATTCCCTAAAATTCCATAAACTATAGTGATTGAAGGTTTTGATCTCCCAAAATTTCTATATAATTTCTTTTATTATATGGAATTTTTTTGAGACAACGAAATTGGACGACACGTAATTTCGAGGCCCAGAGCGCCCGGAATTGTCTGTTGAAAAATGTAAAGCTTTAAATAGAATGGGTGAGAATTTTTCCTAGAAAAAGTAACATCACTTAAATGGGTTCCTGGATCCGAAATATGAGGACACTATTGCGTTTAGGATGGCAGGTTTACCCTAGGCGCGACTTAAGATTAGTCGGCGCAGGCCTCTAGGGAGAAAACTCAAAAAGGAAATAACAGTAAATTAAATAATTAAATAATTTTTTTTTATTTTTATAATTCTTATAACTCATGAATGGTGACCCAAATTTAAAAAAACGAGACTACAGATGAACTCATGAGGGTATTCTTTCCTTATACAGACGCTAAAATTGGCGGGTGTGGGCCAATAGTGGATAATAGTTTTTAGCATTAAATAAAGTAATTAAGTAACTATTATATTAATGTAAAATACTTTAACTTCTAAATAGTAACTTGTATTGAAAATAAGATAGTATAATTGGATTTATGGGGTTGTGTTTCCCTTAGGTGGAGCTTAACCTCGACCGAGGCTGGATGAGGGATACTGTTAATAATTTTTTAACATTTTTTAAATTATGTTCAGAAAACATTCAAACAGGATTTTATATAATTTGAATAGTCACTTGGATCGAAAATTCCAGGGAACCGTTGAATTTAGAACATTGGTGTACACACAGAAATTACTTAATTCTACCGGAAAGGGTCAAGTGGTAATGTTATTTTTCATACTTTTCAAAGAAAAATAATAAAATAATTTAAATGAATTATTTTATTTTGTTTCTCCATTTAGAGTGGAGTATAGTGACGCTACATGGTAGCAATAGGGTGGTAACGATTCACATTGATGAGGCTAATTAATGTCTCGTTGAACATGTAGTGTAAAGATGATTTTAGAATGAGTAATAGTGAAGTTGTTTCAATGTAACGATGTGACACCACATCTTTATTGGAACACTACAACATGCTTCTATTTATAATTCGACACGCTGGGAAAATACGGATTAATGTAATTGAAGGATTATTTGGATAACATCTAATGGAATTCCACCCCAGCAAAAAACAAAGATAACTGGTGGGAATTCTCTTTCTTTGACACCTTTCAAATATCTGAATCGATAAGTTACACTGATGTCTTAACCCCTCGAGGAAGAACATTTGGAAACAAACTTCCAGAGGTAGGGGTTTTGAATTTTTTGTTTTCCTGTACATTTCTAAACAAAAAACACGGATTAATCCACAAACTATTTAATCCATGGATCGTGCGTTATAAATGGAGGGTTAATTTTCATTTGGGATGATTATTCAGGGGATCAAATCTTGGCATGTAACGATTGAACATATCCTCCATCTTTATGCCTTGTAACAAGGAGTGAATGGGAAAACACAAACAAAGGCACAGAAACTTTTGTTTGTCCACTCATGGTTAATTTTTCGTCTAAAGGTATGTGAAGGCCAGTTTAAAGGCTTCGAGGTAAAGGAGTCCTCACCGAGAGAACGTTTCCTCAAGCTGCGCAATGGACAGACCACCAGAGCACATCTGGTGGCCCGCCGAAGATTTTACCTGTGTAATAGTGTGAACAATTATAGCATGCAGTGGTGGCATGTGCCAACCATGTGCCAAATGGTGGATCAGGTCATCAGCCAAGCTAGCAGCTGGGTGGAGCAATGCGTCGGTGCGGTGGAAGCCATAGAAGACCGGGTTGCAGCATTGGAGACGTGCAGCGCCAGCAAGGTATTGTGTTGACCGCGGTCAACACACAGAATAGGTCTGTAAGTGATGTGTAGGGAAACCAGTCATCACTGACCATGGCGCATGATGGAGTGTCTCACTCATTGCAGTCCATACATGGACAAGGAGGGACGTAGAGGTCATTCATGCCACAGTTTCACCCCACTGGCCGCTAACGTGACCGTTCATCGAACAGAGGGTCGCTGCCCAATTGGGTTTGACCGGTCCTACTACCCAGGGGTATGAACCCAAGCTTAAAGGGAGGACCTGCACCGACGGGCCAGACTTGCACCCTCTTCGGGCCAGACCCACAACCTCTTTGGGATGGGTGGGACTAGACCGGATCGTCGGGTGACCTGGTGGGCTGGACACATTCCAAACCAAGTCGGGGTCCACTTAGGCCTATTTGTCCTGGACCCCTATCCAAGACGGACCTGACCGACTCCAAACCTCACCAGGTCGGGTCGGTTCTATTAGAATGAACTAGGGTATGTGGAACCCTCGAGCCAGTTTGTTCGAATCGGTCTAACCGGGTCGGACCAGGCCTCATCCAAACTAGTCCTTGGTTTATAAATCACCCATATATTGCAAACAGTGCATCCGATTGACAATATATTTGCGGAATTCAGACCCTCTCGAGGATTTAGATATTTAGGAATGTCATGTGGTGACTTTCATAGACACTGAGAAGTGAATAATGGCTTGAGGAGCAGTTCTCCCAAGAGCGCTACATACAAAACCTTGTGACTAGATGACACCTGAAGACGGCTGACTTTTGACTCTATGTGACTTGATGGCCCATTGGGAAGAACCTCTATGAGACATTGCAAGCCCACAGTGGGGATTGGCTCTATATGACCCTGAATCCCCATGATACTCAACATGATGAGTACCTCAGGATGCCACGGTGGGGATAATTTTTGTGTGACCCGATAGTCCCACGGTATGTGGTGGGGAGGCATACCTCAGTAGATCAAGGTTATGGGAGACAGCTCTGTGTGATCTGACTAGCCCATTGTACACAATAGAGTAGGATTTATCCAGCATCCAAGGTGTTTGACGATTGTGACTAATTATTCTACTGTTAATACAATATAATATACCAGGTGTTAGTTGTCTTGTGTTTTGTGATTTACATTGAGGCATTTCATTATGTTCTCTTTTTTTTGCGGTACCTACTGATTACTATGTTACTCACCACTAAATGGGATCTGCCCACATTTTTAGTATCTAGGGTAGATGGCCAACATTTCAAGAGGGTTACTGATGAAGACAGGATGAACGGCCGCTCCGACAGTGGACTTGGTAGCCAAGGACCAGGTGGGGACTAGTAGGACTAGGAAGAAATGACATACTAATTTAGATTCCAGTAGCTTCCCTACTCTCATGATTAGGTGGATATTACTATAAATGGCCATTTTATCACTTATTGTACTTTACAGCTTTTAGTTCATTTTCGTGGGTTTGTATTCTGGCCCACTTTCTTTCAATTGTACATGTACTTAGTTATTCAATGGTATGTTGTTTCCCTATTGTGAGTTGTGACTTGTTTGGGCATGAATGTGTGTATAGGTATCCGGACTAATTCCTCCCACTTGCAGGTTTATGCCTTTTCTACACGTCGCCAACCCCTGGACTTTGAGAGACGGGCTTGGGGTCATCACGGCCTGAGCCTTGAGGGACAGATCATGAAAAAGTGTTAATGAGGGAGGTTGGTTCCCCCTCAAAGATCGGGAGTCGTTGTTTTGTTATGGGGAAACAGTGTTAAGTGTTGCATGTTCGAATTTCAGATTCAAAGAGTTTAGTGTTGGTGTGGCGGCTGACATATCCATACAATGAGACATTGAATTCTGTTTTTTTTGTATCAATACATGAAAACACGGGTTGCATAAGTGTATCCTTATTTTGAATAATATTCAGCTCACTAGGTATAATGTTCTAAATATGGTACATCATGATCTATATCAGGATACATCTAGGTAGACAACAAACCAGGATTCCAATACATGGTCATGAGGACCACCCTGCTTGCGACGAGGCGTCCGTTCTGGGACATGTGCTTGAGATGGTTCCACCGGGTGGTGCACTACTGCTACGACCACCCAATGATCAGCATCAACTACTGGAGGTTCCAGAAGATGACATTCTTAGGCTCAGTTCCCTACACGAGTTTCATAGATATAGACCTCCCAGGTTCAGGGGAGAGACGAATCCTCAGGTTTCTAAGGACTTTCTAGAGGTTTTGATGCAGATCTTCTGCTTAGTGAGGACACCGCCTGACCAAGTAATGATCTTGGCAACAATACTTTTACAATTATTGATAGGTAAATGGTAGAGCTAGACCATACAGACTCATGATGAGAATACCATTAAATGGGTTAACTTCGAGAGGCTTTTTGGGAGGTGTTTTCCCCCCATGACGTTTCACTCTATGTGAATTCAGAAGCTGATTCACCTACAGAAGACGTCATGACGGTGGATGAGTACTCGACAAGGTTCACAGATCTTTCTCACTAATCTATTGATATTTTGTGAGACCCTTTCTTTGGGGCTCATGCATTTGAGTAGTGACTTATGGTAGAGAATAAGGCTCTGGTGGTGTCTCCTAGCAACACTACCTAGGCTGGGGTGTTGGGGAAAGACCTTATGATGGAGAGATTCATGGTTGAGAAGGACCCCATAGTTAAAGCTGCCAGTAGACCCCAGGTGGAAGTGTATTCAGATAGTAGCAGACATCAGATGCTTTGGCCCAATTAGGAATGGTCTTTCACAGGCCTTCTCGATGACATTGGGTTGGCAGTGTGAGGCTACCTGGTCAGAGGGAGTCAGATGAGGGTTGGGCTTTTCCTTTCGTGTTGTGGGTAGGGAAACATGGCACGTGACTGCCACAACCTCCATACAGATGATCAGCTGACGATTGAGGGGTCACTGAGACAACAACAGTGGTTTAAACGAGGAGGTATGTAGGGCGGCAGATGTGACAGGGGTTCTAGCCGAGAAGCAGGTGGTGGGCGATGGTTCAAGGTGTCACCACCACCACCACCCCCATGTGGTCCATCATGACCTCAGGGAGTAGGCAGACATGTGTGAGCTCAGCTCCAGTCATTAGAGGATTATGAACATGATGCTCCAGAGATGATCAGAGGTACGGTCTATGGATTCTCCACCCTATCTGTAGTACCTATATATAGAGATGCCAGTCACTCTATCCTTTCCATGACTCTCATTTCGAGATTAGAGATTCCGGTGGAGCCGTTGGATGGATCCATACATCTAGAATCCTCTATGGGAGGGGATTCGACGATTACACACTGCAGCCATCATTATGAGCTTACTCTAGGAGGTGATATCTTCAGTTGGGATCTCCAAGTAGCAGGGTCAATCCATTACGATTTCATCTTGTGTATGGACTAGTTATCCACAGTTCTTGCTCAGGTCAAATATTTTAGGCATACGTTGTATTGTGTGCACACAGATGGGACCAGTTTTTCTTTCATCAGCAAAAAAGAAACCCATGTAGTGTAGGACGGACTCCCTCGGAGGAGGGTACAACTGAACACTCACAAGTTAGCTAACCTCACCCTTGGTGTAGTAGAAGTGATGAGTCCAGGTTTTTTTATAGTGGTGGATGAGTATGAGTATGTTTTTCCTAAAAAGGTTCCAGGGATACCTCCTCATAGATAGGTGGACTTCTCTATCGACCTATACCCTGGGACGGCACCGATATCCTTCGGGTATATCGAATGGCTCCTTCAGAGCTTCACAAGCTAAGGGTACAACAAGAGGACTTTTAGAATAAGGGGTTCGTGAGACCCAAAATTTCACCATGGGTAGTCCTAGTGCTATATTTAAATAAGGTATATGGGAGTTTAGGTTGTGTGTGGCTTACCGGCACTTTAACCATGTGATCGTGGTGAACAAGTACCCCACTACCAAAGGGTCTAATTGAAAATCAATCAGTTAAAGGGGGTAGCCTTTCATATGGATGGAAATGTGTCTGTTGTATTTTCTGTAGTTGAGGCAACATCGATGGTTGGAGTTCCTCCTAGACTTTGAATTTGAAATAGTCTATACTATTGGGAAGCAAGAACCTGGTGGCAGATGCACTAATCAAGAGGACTAGGTTGCAGCTGCTGAATGAGGTGACAAAGGAGTTAGCCACAATGCATGTATACATCATGGATGATGGAGAAGCTGTTTACCTCTTGTCGATGGATGTTTCTCCTCCACCCATATAGCGATACTAGAAGGCATAGCTAGGGGGATGTTGACTATGAGGCCTGATGTGCTTAGATATCCTTAGGATGAGCTCCTGAAGGATTTTTTGAAGGTAGGGAGGACATCATTCATTTCAGAGGGAGAACCTTAGTACTAGTTACATTGTAGGAGGAGGTGTGGAGGTAGTTCCATAATTCTCCTATAGAGGTACATCCTGGAGAGGAAAATATGTAATAGGTCCTTTAGAATCAGTACTGGTGGCCATGGATGAAGATAGAAGGGGTTAAATTTGATTCACGATGCCTCACTTGTCCGCGAGTGAAGGCCGAGCACTAGGTTCTAGTAGGTTTGACTCGGCCACTTGAGGTGTTGGAATGGAAATGGTATGGTGTATCCATGGACTTCATGACAGGGCTACCACAAACTTCCATGGTACACAATTCCAATGTGGGTGATCATTCACGGAGTCTCGAAGTCATATCACTTCCTACCAATCTGGGAGCAGAGAATAGTATAGGTATTGGGACACCTATATGACCAGGAGATAGTATGGCTTCACGGGGTGCCTTTGACTATCATCAAAAATCACGATTCCTACTTTACATCCTAGTTATAGAAGGGATTATAAGAGGCATTCAGGATGCCATTATGCTTGAGCACAACTTTTCATCCCCAGACAGATGGTCACTTGGAGAAGACCATACAAACCTTGGAGGACATGCTTTGTTCATGAATCCTTGACATTGGTCATAGTTGGGTGGACCACCTGACACTGGTGGAGTTTGCATAAACCATCAACTATCACTGCACCATTGGCATGGAACAATTTGAGGCCCTGTACGAGTGGCGTTTTAGATCACCCATATGCTAGACAGACCTAGGGGAGTTGGAAATTATGGGTCCAGAGTTGGAATGGGATACAAACAAGAAGGTGTAGATCATCATGGAGCGAATGAGGACAGAAATGACCCGGAAAAATTATTATACCAATAGGAGACGAAGTCCCTTGGAGTTGAGGAAGGATATCATGTATTTCTTCGGGTCTCACCCTGATGAGGATTGTAGAGATTTGGCTGGTGCATCAAGCTATCTCTGACATTCATTTGACCTTTTCAAATCCGGAACAGAGTTGGAGAGGTGGCATACCACTTAGCTCTTCCCACATAGATGTACTGAGTGCATGATGTTTTCTATGTGTCGCAGGCGAGGAGGTACGTGCATGATCCATCGCACATCATCGACTAGGGTTTGATGGACATCAATGATGGGGCAATGTTTGCAGATTTCCTAGTGGAGATCAGGGATTTATAGGAGTGGTTCCAAATCAGGTGGTCGATTCCTCTATTGTGCGTCTGATGGAAGCACATGAATATCTTGGAGAGTACATGGGAGAAGGAGGCTCAGATTCGTGATCAGTACCGCCCCATATTTTGGTTTAGTTGTTGTTTAGGATTTCCGGGACATAAAGCCCTATGGTTGGAAGAATATAATGTATCAAAATTTCCATATTTTTTTATTATATGAAATTTTTTTGAGACTGCAAAATTTCACGTCACATAATTCTGAGGCTCGGAGCACCTAGAATGATTAGTTGAAAAATGTTAAGCTTTAAATATTGAACGTGAGCTGTTTTCATGATAAATTAGATGAAATCATAAATGGGTTCCTAGATTAGAAATCCAAGGGCACCATTTTCATTCTAGATGATACGTTTACCATAGGCACGACATAAGTTTAGTCGGTGTAGGACTCTAGAGAGAAAACCCAAAAATGAAAAAATCGTAAATAAAATTATTAAATAAAATTATTTTATTTTTCAATTGATTATAATTCACGAATGGTGACTCAGATTAAATATCTAAGACCAATGATGAACTCATGAGGGTATTCTTTCCTTTGGAATACCCTGGCTTTGGAAGGCACGTGCCAATAGTGGAAGTTTGTTTTTGCTCTAAATAAAATAATTAAGTAACAATTATTTTAATATTAAATCCTTTAACATATAAAAGGTTACTCATATTGAAAATAGGATAGTACCATTGGATTCGTGGGGGAATGATTCCCTTAGGAAGAGCCTAACCTCGACCTGTGCGGGTTATGGGTGACTGTTTGTAATTTTTTGATATTTTTTTAGGTACATTCAACAAAAATTAATGAAGCATTTTCTATTATTCGAACCATCACTCGAATGAAAAATATGAGGGCACCGTTGAATTCAGAACACCAGAATTTTCCTAGAAATTACCTAACTTCATATGGAAAGGGATGAGCAGAAAATTTATTTTTCGGACATTTTGAGAAAAATAATAAAATAATTAATATGAATTATTTTATTTTCATTCTTATTTTGGAGTGTCAGATGGCGGCATTATGGGGAAAAAAAAGGGTAGTGACGATACAAATCAATGAGGCTCATTAATGGCTTAGTAAACTCACAGTGTAACTATGCCTTAATGATGAGTATAAGAGATTATGTTTCTATGTAATAATGCGACACCACATATTTTTGGGAACAGTGAGACGTGCTCTTATTTATAATTCGACAACCTAGGAAAATATGTATTAAAGAAATTAGAGGATTATCTGGAAAAACTCTAATGAACATCCCCTCTAGTGAAGAATGAAGAATGCTGGCAGTAATTCTCCATCTTTGAAGCCTTTCTAATATTTGAATCGAGAAGCAACACTGACATGTTAACCCCTCGAGGGCGAACGTGCGGCAACAAACATCAAGATGTATAGTTTTTTAATCTTTTGTTTTTTCCATACATTTATATACATCGAGTGTGGATTTACCCACAAATAGGATAATCAGAAGATTAAACTCTATAACGAGAGGGTGAATTTTCTTCTAGGATGATTATTCATGGGTTCAAATCATGGGATGTAATTATTGAATGGAGACTCCCCAAACATTCCCTACCATTAATCCCTCTAACACTGAGGGTGAGAGCTAACATGAACAAAGACCTGGAACCCCTTGTTTGTGCGCTCTGGTGAACATTTTGTCTAAAGCAATGAAAAGTACAATTAGAAGGTTTCATGGTAATGGAATCTTCACCTGAAGACCGTTGGCACATGAAACGTATGGGATGGACCACCAGAGCGCATTAGGTGGCCCACCAAAGAATCTACTGAAGCACCATTGCTGGAAGTGATAGCACGTGGTGGTGGAGGAGGTGGTACACGCTAACTACATGTAGGACAAAGGAGTATGTGTTCAGCAGTGCTGGCGGACAGGTGAAGCGGTGCTCCGGTGCAGTGGAAGCTGTGATCAACCGGGCCGCCACACTAGAGACCAGTGATGCTAGCATGGTGCTGCGTTGATTAGGGTCAACCCGCGAATTGGGTCAGTAGGTGATGTGGAGGGAATCCATTCGTCACCGTCCATGGGGTCTAAATGATTGTCTCACTCCTTAAGGGCCTCGCTTGGATAGAGAGGGATGCATCGGTCTATCGTGCCCCAGTCACACCCCACCGACCAGTAACACGACAGGTCTTTGGACCAGTAGGCCACACCCCCAGCTGCTCATGCCCCATTGGGTCGAGCTGGTCCCACTGCCTTATAGGCCGGACCCGCACTGGCGGGCAATATCCACACCCTCTTTGAGCCGAAAAATCGCCCTCTTCATGATGTGATGGACTAGACTGTGTTCTCGGGCGACCCGACGGGCTGGATCATCTGCTAACTAGGCCAGGTCCAGCAAGGCCTATTTTTCCTGGCCCACTAGCTAGACCGGACTAGTCTGACCCCAATGCACACCTTATTGGATCATGTCTTTCAGAATGAACTGGGGTGTGTGGAACCCCCGAGTCCAATTGATGGGACGTTTGCGGTGTTGGGACCCTCTTGAGGGTCCAAATCATTCAGTTGGCCTTGTGGTGAATTTAATGTATGTAGAAAATTGAAGAATGGCATAAGTATCGGTTCTCCCATTCTTACTACGTACGAAAATATGCGACTAGATATGACCTGAAGACTTCTCATTTTTGACTATGTGTGACTTGACGACCCAATTTGAAGCACCACCTTGTGTCTTAATAGGGCCACGGTGGGGATTGGCTCTGTGTGAATCGGTAGACCCAAGGTAATCAACAGGAAGAGCACCTCAACAGGCCATGATGGGGAGTGGCTCTCTATGACCCGGAAGACCCATGGTACGCGATGAGGTGGAGTACCTAGGAAGTTCAAGGTTAGTGGGAAGCGGTTCTGTGTGACCTGGATGACACACTTTACTCGATAGAGTAAGCGTTCTCCAGCTGCCGAGTTGTTCAAAAATTGTGACTGATGATGCTACCTTTACTACCATAGAATATACCTATTGTTAGATTCCTTGTATTTCCTGCCTCACTTTAAGGAATTATCTTTGTGTTCATTCTTTTTTTGTTTTTGGGTCCCTACTAAGTACTGTGTTAATCAACCCTACAAAGGCTCCTCCCCCACATGTTGTGTCTGGGTAGACGACTGACATTTCGATAGGGGTGACCAGGGAGATGGGATGAACAGACACTACGACAGTGGAATTGGTATCCTAGGAATAGGTGGGTCCCAGTAGGATTGGGGGGAAAGGATGTACTACATCAGCTTCCAGTATCTTCCTTACTCCCATGATTAGATGATGTTTTTTTGGATAGCCATCAGAGAAATATTTGTACATTATAGCTTTCATTATTTTTTCTTAGGTTTGTATTCTGTCCCACATTCTTTCAGTTGTACTTATACTCAGTTACTCAATGTTATGTTGTTTCCCTTTTGGGATTTGGGACCTGGTCGGATGTGTGTGTGTGTGTACAAGTATCTAGGATAATGCCTCTCACATGTTGTTCGATGCCTTTGGTGATAGTTGTCAGCCACTGGAATTCGAGAGGCGGGCTTGGGGTAGTCACGTCACGGGCCCTGGGGGATAGGTCATGAAAAAGGTCCTAACTGAAGGACCCTAAACTATAGTTAACGAAGGTAAAATCTAAAATACTCTAAACTAAAGAAATATAAGATCTAATCTAAATGTACTTAAAATAAAGGTAATTGATGTTGGATATAAAGGCCATAAATAATATAAATGTATCATTGAAGCTAAAAATATATATCACCAAAAATAATAATATACAAGCTAGAATCCCCAAACACTATTGAATTGCATAAATTTGTTTCACACGAATCAAAAGAAGCTCGTGAGGGAAACCATATGACCTTATAAAAAATCAATTTATGCTCGGTAAGTCCACTGACATCATGAAATGATAGACCACACTACACAATTCCAATAGTTACCCATATTACCAAGCATTGTCCAAGAACACCTACTAGCGATAGAGCCAAATCCTCAGGGGGAATTTATATTCATTAGCACCGAGCCCTTGTCCCCACAGATGTCACTCTTAGGGGACCTATTTTGATACCCACGAAATGAGAATTAAAAAATTCACATGGGAAAAATTCCTTAATAATAGTATTATGTTCATTAAAAAATAATGTAAAAATAAGGTGAACAATATAATACGGATCACGTGAACCTCCAGATGACACACAATTTCATGAACTTCATAATATCATGTGAACGGTCATGAATAGTGCATAACATTATAGATGGTCTCATAGAGTCCCTTTAAGAAATCCCTCATTGTTCATGGGATGGTTTCCGAGACAATCATTTATCATGAAATGAATGTTTGATGACTTCCTCTAGATCACACAACATGTTAACTAACAAATTTTTCATAATCCTTCCAAAAACCACTTGTAAAATAATGATATAAATATCCAAAAATTTGGATCCTTTCACTGCCATAAAAATAATCTGACGTGCTCATATGGTCTGTGAAACACCATGGAATCCCTAAATACATGTCTTCATTATTTCCTGAAAACCCATTCGCCTATCAATCTCATCACATAAATTGTTTCAGATAAGTCCATGTGGTCCTACTCTCCCCCTTTACCTCCAAACACAAACATAACGGTTTCTCCCTGAAATTTCTGGAATCACCAAATGACTATTTATTTGACACATGACACATCAATGATGGGAAGACTGATTGTCATTGAAAACACTCATGAAGGATCATGAGATCACGAAGCATTTTAAAAATACAAAAATGGAAAAGGTAGGAGCATCACATTGTTATAAACATCACCTGAAGGACCTTGGTGGTTCTTAAAGCACTATAATCCCATGGTGACATATGAGCCTCCTCATGCAAGAGCCCGCTAGCATGTCAACCTCTTAATGAGAAAGGATTTGGACATGTCCATCATGCCCTCCTCCCCCTTGGAAACATAGACAAAAAAGGGGTTATCCATGAAAATTCTCAGGCTTCACTAAACAACCCTTTGTGGTTTTGTGATAAATCATCGATAGGGAGAGTGATTTTGTTCGACATCACTCGATCATACTCCCATGAAGCCACACAATTGAAAAATATAGTAGTAAATTAAAAGGAAAAATTACAGGACCCACTTTTAGTTGTAAACATCATGTGAAAAAAAAATTTTATCCACAAGAGCTCACATAATCTATTAGGCATGACATCATGATCTACAAAGACCCCCTAGAAATCCTCAATTTTCTAAATAAAGGACATAGACAGGGAATGCACGGTCATGTGAAGGACTTTTAGCAAGCATCATGATATCATGAAGGCTACTACACATGTTTTCATGATAATATGAAAGACCCCTAGAACTCCCACTTGATTAGGAAAGAACCCATTAATTGGATATAATATAATAAATGAGGAATTGAAGGGGCAGACTTGTGTTCATTGAATATAAGGAGATCCCCACAATAAGACCTACAAAAGAGTATCACGAAATAAATTATACCAAATCCCTCCACTGACCCCATCGTAGATTTTCATGATACGTGTTTTGAATATAAGTTCATAATTAAGGTAGAAATGCCTAAAAATCCCCCACACTAGAATTAAAAAATGGATTTTTGGATCCTTTCACTATTACCCTAAGACATCAAAGCATATTTATCAGAGTGGATAATCTCCCAATCAAAATTTTTTCCCATCAAGTAATGTTCGAGGAATATCCTAATCAATCATGAGATATGCATAGGCAATTCATGTGATCACTCATAGATCAGGTGAAGGATTTCATTTAAGTTATGTGAAGGACATCCTTCATACCCGATCAGTCATTCGAGTCTTAAACAAGATAAAAAGTAACAAATCTATTTTATATGCATAAAAATGATGAAACAGAGACTAAAAATATGGGATACTAATGTGAAAAACATATATGTTGAAACTCATTAACTTCATATGATCCATCAAGGTCATGCAACAATACAAGAACATGTCACCCAAAACACGTGATACTTATTTGGTATACCATTACAATTTTGGGAATTACCCTAGTTGTTTCATAGAATGTAAAATGGTTTCCCCATAAGAATACCAACCAATTATCATGAAACCATCTAGGCTCCCATCTAGAATTTCCAATGTCCTCTATAAATGTTTCCCCAGTCATATGGTGGCAACAATGCATCTCATCTATGTCTCACGATAGAATCTAGACATGATAAGTGGATATTGAAAAACCCACCGAGCAAGCCTGCTGACCCTTGTGACATATTCCAGATAAGCCAGTTAGATCTCACAATCTCCTCTCGAAAGTACAGTAAGATCTTGAAACATCATCTTGACATGTTAGACATCTTTCACGATAATACCCAAACAAGTCTTCCAACACATGAGGAAACCTCTAGACATGTAACACTGACTCACAAAATACCCTCCAAGAATGTCATATGGATTTCATGATGAAACCAGGGAAATTTAGTTGTGTCATGTGACACCCTCCAAGATTGTCAACTAAGATCATGTTGTGGATTGTTAGTTTAGCTAGAAAGTTCTTGCGATGTACTCTGAATAAGTCATTCTTGATCATTAAATTCTCGTTGGACATGTATGAAATACAATCAAGCATGTCCAAACATCCCTTGACATGTTTATCATACAATAAATACATGATTGGAATACTATCAAGAAAGCCGAGGCAGACAAGTAGTCTAGGAAAAGGGGGAATCAAAAGGCATGCTATCATTGTCCATATATCCTATTAGGGAAAGAATAGTGTGTCAACCCCAACTAATAGACCTATGATGACTTTGTTGCCTTCTATATTCAGGATACATAAGGTGTCTTCATAAGGCATGATCTCTACATTATCCCCCCAAACAAAACTCCCAACACAAAATTACTAGATCCAAAAGTAGTGAGACTGGTTATTTTCCATCAATTATTCCCCACATTGATCATAACACCCATGGGATTAGGGAGTTACAATGATCATATTATTTATAATGGTAATCCTTTGTGAATAAGTCCCAATCAACAATAAAATGTGACATGCCGCCAATTTTAGGGAAACCTCATCATGTAAAACCCGAATGAACTAAACTATGATAAATATGAATTTTCAATAACCATAATATACATGATTCATTCATAATTACCTTACTCCATATTACACCTCCAATAGGAAGTTATAGGGAATATGTCTTACATCCATAGGCCATGAGACTGACTACATTATATCCGTTGTTTGGAACACCAAGCATGCATAATGTCATCTTATTTAGTTTCAATGGTCATATTGTTCACATTATGAATCTATACTAGCCAGGGAAACCTCAATGTGTAAGCCCTGATGAGTGTCCCAATAAAACTCTCTCTATACGAGGATATCCACCTTGCTTCCAGTCCCATGGGTGTGATTGAACTAATATAACCCTGATTCATATCATATCAAGTAAATATAGGATGTTTCTTTAAGACTTCAGTTCAAATACCAGAACCTTAATGATATTCCCAATTTGTGTATACTTTTTCATATATATGAACGATCATAAAAACTTGTTTTTCATCAAATATCAATCATTTTGAGGATTAAATTATTTATATTGATGATTATTCTAATTTTCAGCTATTTTCCATTAAAATACATAAATCGAGAAAGAACAGAACAAAAAATCAAATATACATTGTGTGTACATTGTATATGCATTGTGTACTATTGCCACAACACATATTAGGATGACTGGATACACACCCTTATTGCTAGCCAAAGCATACACACCGTGTACTTTCCATATACACACAAATTTTTCCTTCTAAAAGTGGTTGGTGGATGATGAATGATATTACACGCTATGTATGGTGGTGCTACACACTCTGTACTTCCACCTACTAGGTGACACCATGTTCCATGTCAATGATGGCATGTTATCTCACCTACCAGTGTAGAAAATATGGCCAAAACACTTTGACTACGGTACACATCATTTACTTTATGGTACATGCCACTTACTTATAAAACCTAAAAATAAGAGGCAAGAACGTCATGTTTGAGAGGTATTCAACATTCATTAATTCAAAAATATTCTAAGGGGGAGAACTCCATAGATAGCCAAGAAGAGAATAATAGTGAGAAATAAGAGGAGGGAAGATAAGAGAGAAGGTGATTCTATGAAACATTCCCAATGACCATCACTCCAAGGCATTCAAGAGGATGAATTCAGGGATTTTAAGTAGTTTTTAGTCCTTAGATACTCCATGATTAGCTAAATCCCTCATGTGATGGGGCTGTGGAATATTATGTGATTTATTTCTTAAATTGTGATATTATAATCGTGTTATTTATTATTCTATTATAATTCATTAATAATGCTTTCTATATTTCACATGAAATCTCATATAAGACCAAGAACAGGATTCCTCGAGATCAAAAAATAAATTACAATCAAGAACATCCCTGATCAATGGTTGTTCTTATCGTCTCAAGAAGGGTTTCTATTAATAAAGTTAAAAGAAATCAAATTTCAATCCAAGGAATTGATCTCTATTGATTTAAACAAAAATAGCCCGAACCAAGGGGTTATGTTAAATTCATAACCAACAGATAGGAGTTATCATGAACAACACAACCTCATAAGCATGTTGATTTTATAAACCTTCAAAAAAACCCAGCCTCGATGCATTCGTCCAATTTCTCATCAAAAATCAAAACTCTTTATTTTTATTTTTTAAAGTAATCTATTAATGTAATTAAAATTCAATCACCCAGTTATTAAAGAACCAAATAAATCATCTCTAAAATTTCGGCAAAATTCACTAAATTAACTAAAAAACCAGAAAAACAAAACATTATAACTCCCTCTCCCGGTGGATCGATACCTTACATGCACAATACTTGTTTGGGTAAATTAATTTTCATTGTCAAATGTAACACCTATCCAGGAACAATACTGTATTTTGGTGTCATTGTTGGTGAGGTAATTTAATGGGTTTTATTAATCATGTTTATATTAATTAAATTGAAAATAATAAAATTGAATATAAAAAAAAATATTCTTAATCTCATTTTTGTTTTTCACTATTTTATTTTTCCTATTTAACCCTTGATATATTTTCTAGTGTTGTATAGATTTAAATGTGAATGAGTGGCTAAATCACATGTTTCTAAGAGTGTTGAGTCCTCCGCTATCCGTCCACCTAATCCAGAGATCGAAAAAATGATCTTCCTGTGACAACATGCACTTATAGATGAGCACAACCAAAAAAATCCCATGGTGAATATAAAAGAGGGAGAATTTGTTTCTCTCCAAGGAATTGGGCAACCAATTCTTCTTGACGACAATCAAAACCAATTTCTCACTGATGTGGAGAACCTGAACCAACCAGCGACGTCCTAGAATTCATGTCATGGAACTAATAGTGATAACCAAATCCTTTTGTTCCGGGATACAGCCCACAACATCCTCAACAATACTGGCCATCAGGGTAGTTCCCCCACATGCATATATGTACAAGGCCATACTATGCTCCTGAGTTGTAGTATATGCCCCCTAAATAGAAACTACCTCTGTGGTGAACACTTATGTAGTAAGATCTCCCCTCAATACATGGAGCATACATGGGGATTGTCAGACCTCTAGTGCAGGCCCAACATTTCAAAATCAAGCAGGCCATCATGCATCCGATATAAAACACGGTGAAATTTTGAGGATTACCCAGTGAAGACCCAAATGCTCGTCTCTCTAATTTTTAAGATATCTGAAACACCTCCTACTACAATGGGGTGTCTGATGATTCCACTCACCTTTGGTTATTTTCCTTTTCATTAAGGGATAAAGTGAAGGACTGGATCAAAGTCATACCTCAATGCTCCATCCTCTCCTGAGAGGCATTGGAATAAGAGTTTCTATCCAAATATTTTCCACCCTCCAAGATGGTGACACTGTGGTATGAAGGTCATAACTTTCAGAAACATGATTCTGAATCCTTATATGAGTAATGGGAACTTTTCAATGAAATTTTAAATAACGTCATAAATCATGGACTTTAATTATGGATGCAAGTCCAAACATTCTATGGTGGTCTGACAATGAACACCAAATCTGGGGTGGATGCATCTTTTGTGGGAACCTTTATGAGTAAATAACCATTGGACCTCTTTTAATTACTCAAATACATGTCTACCAATAGCTTGCAATGGAATACGGAGTGGGAAACTCAGAAGAGAGGAATGTAAAACATTGATTCCAGAACAATGATTTCCACTCAACATGATGTCGAATCCATGAATATTGATGCATTAAAATGGAAAAATGCATCTCAAGCTCAAATGTTGGATCACCCATATTGCGATGATTGTAGCGAAAATCACTTATGGTTGAATGCCCAAGGACAAGTGCTGGCCCCTTGAAAAATGAGGTATATTTCATCACCCAGAATAGAGGTCCAAATACGTACCTTTAGTAACAAAACCCTGCATAGAAAGATAACTCAAATCTGGGCTGGGGTCAACAACATCAAAATTCTAAACCCCACCCCAATGGCCAACTGGTTATTGGAAACAACAATACCAGAATCCCTATCCATGACAGAAGCAGTAGGGGACTTTCTAACAACAAGGGTATCAAAATCATCATCCAGCACAACAAATGTGGCTGTCAGAATCTCAACTGTATTCCCAAAAAACTCAGCAAGAACCTTCATCAATTATGGATGAAATGATGACAAAATTAATAACAACTACTTAAAAATGTTTTCAAAATCCAGAGACATCCATTCAAGGCCTTGATAATTATACTGGTAAACATTCCAATCATCTATCCTCAAGGAAACATGGTACTCTACTAGGTAATACTGATAAGAACCCACGGGAAGAAGCCAATGTTGTCATATTATGAATTATGAAGGAGCTACATCTGAATACAACTACAATTCAAGATGAAAATACATCTCAACCAACATTCTCTTCTGAAAAAGAAGTCAACATCGAGGATTCTCCCTCAACTCAAGAACTACCAGAGATCAAAAATGGTATGGGGAAAGAAGTGGTTTACCCCTATGAACCCCCTTACCATTTCATATATTAATGAAACAATGAAACCTAGAACATCAGTTCAGGAAATTCATGGAGGTACTTTGAAAAATTCATATCAACATTCTTTAAGAAAAGGTATTACCTCAAATTATAACAGATGTGAAATTAATAAAATATATCTTCTCATATAAAAGGATTATGGTGGATTTATGGACCATTATTCAAACTATGTAATGCACATCAGTGATACAATATTCTATTCCCCCCAAACTCCAAGATCCAAGAATTTTGAAAATCGCATGTACAATTAGATCTTGTGAGTCTGGGAAATCCCTTTGTGAATTTGGGGAAAGTGTCAAACTTATGCCCTATGGAGTCATCAAAAAAATGAGGCTAAATGATCTCCAACCAAACTGGGTAGCCCTTCAACTAGAAGATCGATCCATAAAATATCATAAAGGTATAATTGAGGATGTGATAATCAAATTAGGAAATATTATTCTTCTAACTGACATCATCATACTCGGCATAGAAGAAGATCAAGAAGAACCTCTCATTATGGGAAGACCCTTCTTGGCTACTATAAAGGCGTTACTTGATTTTCATTAAGGTGAAATTATTTTCTGGGTTGGAGATGAATTATTATCCTACAACATCATCTAACCAGTTAAGTAGTTGTCACTAATGGAACACGAGGACTGTTATGTATTGAAATCTAAGAACAATCACTTAGGCCAAAATAAGGAAGACATGGAATGTTGTTCGTTCAGTATTGGACCATTCATCAACAACATCCAACATTCTAATGAATCAGAAGAGTTTCAATTAAACAAAGGCAAGGGAGGTCATTATTTGCAACCAAATATTGTCCCAAATATTCAAGAGTGGCCCACTGAAGAACCAAATATACCATTCTTTGCCCTAAAATTTGTGTAGAACAAATGCTGAGGTAATGTCAAGCCAAATATGTAAAACAAAGGTGCTTCCTCTAAGGCAACACAAAGGTCACACGTCATGTACCAACTATACACAAGGCATGTAATTATATTTTTATTATATATTCTAATATTATATATAAATATTAAATATTTTAATAAACATAAATGGTGATGGGGCCAATGGTAAGGTCACTGGAGTTTATCTGAGCCGTCACCGATTAGAATCTCGCCATACCTACCTTCAGCATGGGTTTCATCCATTTTATAATTGTGTTTAAGTACATGGTGCATGTGGTATATTATAAAATAATATATTTGTTTTTATAAATAAATTAAAACCCATGATGGCGATTGAGTGACTGGCCAAGTTCGTATACCCATTTCAAAAGACAGGGGTGTGAACCTTGGCAACATGCCAATTTTCATCATTTTTCATATTAATAAAACCACACGACATGCATTTCAATATTAATCTTGTGTGACTTGTTTTCATATATAATTGAAATAGTTTTTGAAATAAGAATATACATGCATGTAAAGTTGGAAGATTGGCAGAGTCTTGGCCCTTGATCTAAAAGAATCAGGTTCGAATTCAGCAAATCTCCATGCTTCATCTCTTTTATTCAAATTAAAAACCACATGTCGTACATTTTCTTCATCCCTTATATAATTGTATCTTAACATTAACTATTAAAATTATTTATAAATGAAAAACACTATAACCTTTTCTATAGTGGTTGAGGGCTTACGTTCGGAATGGATGATTTTCGGTTCGAATCACGCCCCATGCATCGGACCAAAGGTTGTATTTTTCATTTTCCCATTTTAGAACACATGACATGTATTTCCAGATACATTATGCATTTAGATTTATTTTTAGTAAAGAATATATATATATATCCTCTTAATTTTAATTATAAATTATTATATAGTTCACTATAATAATTATATTATATTATTCTTCTTTATTTAAAAAAACATAGTGGTACACGGTGTGTGGGTCCGGGTACATGCTGTGTAGCGTGGCTATAAAGGTCATGACCCTACCCTGCCTGAGCCCATGTCACGTGACCCCCTCCCTCTTCGTTTTCTACCTATGGACACTATTGCACCCTCCTCCACTAAATACTCCATTTTAGTGCAGTTGTTCTTCTTATTTCTGTTGCATTGTGATCCTCAGACCAGGTATGTCGTTCTATGCTCCATGTTTTAAATTTTCACTAGTGTTTCAGTTGATTTCTAGATCGGCTTTCTATTCAGCATCCTGTGTAGTACACAGATTGGGTGAAAAACACAAATCGTGTATATAATTTACATGGCCACACATATCACATTTTCCCCATTTGAAATATACATAGCATGTAAGTTCGGAACACACTGTCTACCGTGCCTCCCCAGGCCTTTTGGCCAAGACTCTGTCCTCTAGGACTCTGCCCCTTCCCATGTTCTCATACACAGCATGTCTGTTCAGGATACATAATGTCCTCCAACCTTTTGTAGGACTCCTTTTAGACGGTGTACAAACCTCACACTTTATGTTTACATACACGACATGTACCACTTTCCACACTGCCTGTATATGGTCAGATTCCATGCCTTTGTCGAAGCCGTGTGTGGCCACCTGCACAGCCACCACTCTATTTTGTACTACATGGAATGTAAACTATTATACACACCATGTATTGGTATTACATGACATATTACCATGCGGTGTGTCTCTCTAGAGTACATAGGTTGTTATACAGATCCTCCTACATGTCGTGCACCATAGATCTACATGACGTGTTCTACTATTTTTACAGTTTTTGACATTTTATTCTTTTTTCCCATTCTTATTATTTTCTTTCTTTTGTTTTATTTTCATCTAGTTATGAATAATAGATATTAATCTATTAGGAAGCAGACCACTTTCGATTCTGAGGTTGAGCAGCCTCCTCACCGTCAAATTCGTCTTCGGCATTCCGAGCAGCGAACTTTGGATTTCTCGGTTTTCCTTCCCCCAATATCGGCCTCTATTCGTCCTCTTCTGATACTACAACCATCTGCACCATATACCAATCCAGACATTCATGTTGATCATTCTCCATATAACACTAATCCACTAGGGGTGGCTTTTTCACCTTTTATGATGGCTGTGGGTTTCAGTGCTGCTACTCCTTCTTCCAACTCCATCCCCTTAGAGATACCATCCACACCCACAGTGGACCCGACTGAGCTGGAACTTTCACCTTCCACTGGAAAACCCTCTGATCTAGCTATGTTATGCACATCTCCACCTCTTTACATAGCGGAATGCCCATTTGGTCCAACCGTAGTGGATCAACCATCGCCTTCACCAGCTGTTACTCACCCTCCACCTCATCCATACCTGATTTTTCCTGAGGTTCATCATGTGGTATAAATATTGATGGGATTTTTCCACAACATTATTCAGTTGAGTAGCTGCTAACTAGACCTCAGCAATCCCCAATGTCTAGGCATATGGTAGGATATTGAGGAGTTGTTGGTCCATACTCATCTTCTGGACACCATTAAAGTTAGCACTCCTACATACCTGGATTTATTTTTGGAGTCCATGGCCACATTCAAGTTCAATGGGTCTGCCTACCGTCAGACACCCACCAACACAGCTCGCCCGGTTCATTTTCTCTTGGGGGATTCCATTTTTCCCTCACCCTGGCAGAAGTTTGCTGAGGGTAAGGATTCTACCCTCAACCTTACATCTCACCTCCCATTTCTACCCTTAACCACCCCGAGCGCTATGAACATCTTTCCATGTGACACGATATTGATGGGCCTGACCACAGTTATGGCCCCACATCGCAGATAACCACGCTCATCATTGACCCTACTATTTGTTTCCTTCATTGGTGCTTTAGCGCCATACGTTTTCATTGCCTTGAAGATATTGGTGTTGTGTCTGGCCGGGGCATGGATATCCTTACATTTATTTAATGGAACGACTACCCTTACCTCCCCTAAATTCATGCCACCTACTTCATGTCCATGATTCACAACCGTCAGCGAAACTGGAATGGTGGTTTCTATACCACCCGCCTTGCACACCATTTGGTATTTTTTGAGCAACCCATCCCTTCTTAGCCACTAAATGAGGCTAATATTAATTGTTAATTTATATAATATTCATCTTATTTATTATTCAAAAACACCATTTTAGTTTATTTTACACCTTGAACATCAATTCAAATTATGATTGTAATACCTTCTTAAAATGCACTATTATGTGGTACATTTTTTAACATCATTTAAAGTACCCAATGATTCATCTGATTTTAAGGAATCTAATTATACATATTTTAATTTTATTTTTTATGAAATTGATCTACACTTCAATATGAAGATTTTTGATTCAGGGATCAATGGAGTATTCATGTAAGAAGTTGGGGATATTTTGCGACGGAAGGAAACAATTCTGGAGAAGTCAGATTGGACACCATCCCACTGATTAGACTATGGGGCCCATGATACTTGCCCAATTAACCCCAAATTTCGTGGGATGATAGAAGACATGTATAGGAACATCTTCCTATTCAGGATCCAATGCTAATTATGCTTTCATGATATTCATTTAGGAGACCCAAGTTAGAGATAAAATTCTGGGCCTCATTCTGCGGCCCAGAAAAACATCCCACTAATAGGATCATATCTCGGAATCCACAACTCCAAATGGGACCACAGATTATAGGATGTTATAATACATCCAGGGATCCATTTCCTTATTATATGGCCCACTCTGATTCGGCTATCGAGAAGGTCTTCTAACTGAGTCTGTGCGGTGAAGGAAAGCTGGCTGTCACCTCGGGTGAAGGGTGGAAAAATCAACTCTCCCTTACTTTCCACCCACCTATGGCCTACCACAATTAATTTAGGAGACTTGGACAGTTGAAGGATCGACCTATGGAATCAAATATGCCTATTTAAGTCAGTGGTGTTGAAGTATTGAGGAATATTAAGTGCTTTGTTCAATTATAATGTTATGTTGCAATTTTGTTGTCTCAAGTTTGTCTTTCACATGTAAGTTGTTCAATTCACTTTGGTTTATTAATAAAAGTTCTTTTTCTCCTCTTATTCTGTTGTTCTACATCTCAATTTGATACCGTTTCCTCAATGTGTGAATTTATTCACACGAAATCTTGTGAAATTATTCACAGAACGGTGGAGTGATCATTTTATTTTTGTTTTTTTCATTACTTCTCCATTCCCTCCCTCATGAGTCTACTTTCCGCTTCCATTGAAACAATGGGATCAATGGAGGGCTAACCAACCTATGGAGTGATCCAAGGGAGGATCAAGGGGCTGGATTGGATGATATTTATCACCCCATTAATGTATAATCACTTCTTCAACTGAGATTTTTATTTGATGATTTTTAAACTCCATCATCCTTGTTGAATTTAAGGCCACACACTTCAAGTGCTAATACAAACCTTTACCTTGAAGTGCTCAAAACATTGATCCTTCAAGTGTATAGGTGATTAGTATTAAAGGTTTTAGGATTTAAACTAGTAATTTATGATGGTGTTTTATCTCCTTAAATGAATCCATCTCAAATATAAGAAATTGAAATCATTGAAAAGGAAATACGTCCAATACACCCCGAGCGATAAACTAGGATCAACTCATTCTTTTACATTGAATTCATTTAAATCTGTTAGTTATACTTTGTACACAAATAAAATCAACCCATGTTGGCCACTTCATATCCAAAAACAGTCCATATAATATAGGTGTTCATAGGTTTCTTCTTAGGTATATGAGGATTCGATAACCCAAGATAAACTACAAGGACCGTTCTACCTTCATCTCTTGGGTAAATTTGAGCGAGAATCAAATTTTGGCATCGTTTCCAGGGACCTAAGTAAGTAATATTAGACACTATGATCCTTTTTTTCATCCCACTTCTATTATCTCTTCTCCAATTTCATTCCTATGGAAAACTCTTTTGAACAAATCCAAACATGGGGAACCTCTCCATACTTTGATCACTCCACACCATGTGTGATGTACAATGACCATCCTAATTTTTACATGTGGGATCATCAAAAACCTAATGATCCACAATGTTTTTACTCCTATAATCCACCAAATATTCCAAAATATAATGATTTTCAATCCCCACAAATCTAATTTGAACATCCTCCTATGGAATTCCAACAACATAGTTATCCTCCTAGAATAGACCATCTTGTATCAACCCCTTATACATCCTAATTCACATCTATTACTTGAACAATTGTGTCAAAAAATGTATATAACGAATTTTGAGGTTTCATCATTGAATTTTGAACTACAAAGAATTAAAAATTGTGAGGAACACATCCCTACACAAACTATCCCTTCCATAACATTATGTGAAGTGTATAGTTTCCCACAAACCTCTCATTAATTTACTGAAGAGAAAAACTTTGGATTTGGGGAATATGAAGAGGATCAATGAATTTTTGATGGGTTTTTAAATAAAGAGGAAACTGATTTTTTGTATTCACAAGATGGAAATTTTACATCATGGATTGAGTCTCATGAATATAACTCCATTGATGATTTTTCAAAAACACAAATCACTGAACCATTAAGAGAAATCACAAACATTGAGTCCATACCCATTCCTGAAACTGATCTTTCCAATTTGGTGGATGAATCTTCTATTCAAAAGGAACCAATTTTATTGAGCAATTTTTAAAATGAAACTGAGTTTAATTCAAAGTCCCAACCTATGTTTGAATGTTTTAGGCTACCTGAACTTGAACAAAAGGACTTTCCATCCACCATCAGGTTTCCATTCATTGGGGATAAAAAAAAACATCTAGTTGTCACCATTTCATATCTTTAAACCAATAAAGAGTTAATGATTATTAATGTCTTAGAAAATACTACAAATGAAATTGAATCCATCATTTCTGATATTCCTTGGATTTACCTACTCATTTTGGAACCAAGGTCTTCTCATGAATCAAATTATAAACATAGAATCAATTTCAACCTAGTATATGTGGTGAAACATGTGGTCTTAAAATGTTGAAAGTTGGTATTGGGTATGTTAGGGGATCCATGTTAGGCTAACGATGTTAAACAAAGCGCTTAATGGGAGGCAACCCATGGTTTTCAAGTTTCCTATCATTTTGTTGTTTTAATCAACTTAATAATTTAAATAAGATTAATTAATCTTTTTTATATTTAAAAAAAATACTGTTGACATGTTCTTCTTTTATGAGAATGGATGGCTATGAAAGGGGAGCACCATATTCATCTGTGTCACGTGGTGTGATCCCTGAGTAATCCCTTACCCAGAAAATTAAAAAGAAGACAATGTATCATCATTTTGTTTTTTAATCTGTTTGTAGGATAAAATATAAAAAATAAAAAATATAATAATAATTAAAAAAGGGGTCACGTCGTAGGCCATGGGGAAAACCTCATCACAACCGGCGAAGCCACGGGGACTCGAACTTGGGACCGAAGGGAGACAGGGGCGCGTGCTTACCACTGAACTATAGATTTTTGTGCTTCTTTATTCTATAATTTATATATATATACTTATATTTTAATTTCTTTATTATATATTTATATATTGTTTTGGTTTGTTTTGTTTGTTTTGTTTTTCCTTTTTCTACTAGGGAACTCTGCAAGTGACATGAATATCAAATGATTAAAAGGGAGTAGCAAGAATTTAAACTTCAACCACTAGGTGACTTCATTCCATGATCCACATTTTGAATTTCCTTTTTGAACATTAATTATATACCTCTACCCCCTTTTAAATTTTCTTTTCTTTAAACACTGGGGACAATGTTATTTTAAGTTGGGGGGAGATAAAATAAAAAATGCTTTTGTGTCAAAATAAATGAATGACTTGAAAAAAAAGTGTGTAAATGGAAGGAAAAATTCCTTTATCTTTGAACATGGTAATACACATTCCACCCTTTGAAACTGAATATCAAATAATTTAGCATGCCCTGATTCTTATTTTAATCCTTGTATAATTTCATGAGCATAGATTTTGGAAAGTGTGGTTGTCCAATGTGATATTTCATCGTTTATATTTTCATCCAAATAAAAAGATATCACAATGCACGTACTTTGGATAGTGGGATATTAGTTTGAGTTCATGGGGTCCCCCAAATAAATAGCATGGGTTTAGTGATTATTTTATTTTAATTTGAGTACTCAAAAATAAAATAAAAAACTACACGTAGTGCAATGAAATGAACTAATGCATGGATTTCAGCACTTGGGGATCGTGACTCCATAGTTGTCTGGCCCAGAGTTAGTAATTTAATCTCTATTTTTGGTAATTTGAATTTTTTTTTTGACTGAGTTAACTCGAGATGATGCCCGAGTATACAGGCTTCACTTGGTTCCCTAAGGTCTTTGATCCTGGGAGTCATCGGAAAAGTCTTGCTACAGGGGTTGACTCTTTTGAGTGAAACTTCAATTATCATGGAAAATTTGCAAAAAACATAAACACAAAAAATTATAATAAAAAAATGAGTACTCATATTAATATTGAAATATGATTCCACATAGTGCTTTCTTCATTTCCCCCTTGAATAAAGATGAACCCCCATATATATTGTGATACACAACACATCCTCATACTTAATTGATATTGGATGAAATATGGAAATGAATTTGAACAAAGTAATGTGCTTGGGATTGGGATCTTCTTATGAAACTATCTTGTATTAAAATATTTGGATGGGTTTCGTGATTGTTTGGTATAATTGTTTTTGGTGATCATTGTGTATTAAAATGTTTTTGGAAAAGGGAATTCGAATTTCATTTTTGATGAGATATATTTTGCTCGGGACTAGAAAAACTCAAGTTGGGGGTCTGATTAGACACTAAATGAGGCTAATATTTATTGTTAATTTATATAATATTCATGTTCTGTATTATCCATAAACACTATTTTAGTGCATTTTACACCTTGAATATCAATTCACATTATGATTGTAATACCTTCTTAAAATGCACTATTATGTGGTAAATTTTTTAACATCATTTGAAGTACCCAATGATTCATATAATTTTAAGGAATATAATTATACATATTTTAATTTGATATTTTTTAAATTGATCTACACATCAATATGAACATATTTGATTCAGAGATCAATGGGGAATTAATGGAAGAAGATGGGGATATTTTGTGATGAAAGGAAACAATTCTGGAGAAGTCAGATTAGACATCATCCCACTGATGAGACTGTGGGGCCCAACGTAAAATCCCAATTAATCCCAAAATTCGTGGGATTATTGAAGACATTTAGAGTAACAAATCACTCTTCAAGATCCAATGCTCATTATGCCTCTATGGTGTTCATTTAGGTAGCCCAAGTTAGAGATAAAATTCTGGGCCAGATTCTACAGCCTAGAAAAACATCCCACTAATATAATCATATCTCGAAATCCACAAGTCCAAATTGGCCCATAGTTTTCAGGAGGTTAGAAGACATCTGGGTCTCCATTTTCTTTTTCTATGGGCCACTCTTATTCTTCCATCGGGAAGGTCAAATAATCGAGTCTGTGCGGTGAAGGAAAGATGGCTGCCACCTCTGGTCAAGGGTGGAAAAATCCACTATCCCTTACTTTCCACCCACCTATGGCCTACCAAAATTAATTGAGGAGACATGGAAAGTTGGAGGCTCGACCCAAGGGCTCAAATATGCCTATTTAAGGCAATGGTGTTAGAGTATTGTGGAATCTTTGGTGCTTTGTTCAATTGTAATATTATGCTGCAATTTTGTTGTCTCAAGTTTGTATTTCACATGTAAGTTGTTCAATTCACTTTAGTTTCTTAATAAAAGTTCTTCTTATCCTCTTATTCTATTGTTCTACATCTCACGTTGATACCGTTTCCTCAATGTTTGAATTTATTCACACCAAATCTTGTGAAATTATTCACACAACGGTGGAGTGATCATTTTATTTTTTTTTTGTTTTCTTTACTTCTCCATTCCCTCCCTCATGAGTCTACTTTCCGCTTCCATTGAAACAATGGGATCAATGGAGGGCTAACGCACTTATGGGTTGATCCAAAGGAGTAGAAAGGGGCTGGATTGGATGTTATTTATCACCCCATTAATGTATAATCACTTCATTAATTGAGATTTTTATTTGATGATTTTTAAACTTCATCATCCCTGTTGAATTTAAGGCCACACAATTCAATTGCTAATACGAACCTTTACCTTGAAGTGATAAAAACATTTATCCTTCAAGTGTATAGGTGATTAGTATTAAAGAGTGTAGGCATTAAACCAGTAAGTGATGATGTTGTTTTATCTCCTTAAATTAACCCATCTCAAATATAAGTAATAGAAATCATTGAAAAAAAATACGTCCAATCCACCCCGAGCGATAACCTAGGATCAACTCATTATTTTACATTGAATTGACTTAAATCTGTTGGATATACTTTAAACCCATATAAAATCAACCCAAGTTGTCCACATCATAGCCAAAAACAGTCCATAGAATGTACGTGTCTATAGGTTTCTTCTTAGGTCTCTGAGGATTCGATAACCCAAGCTAAACTACATGGACCATTCTACCTTCATCTCTTGGGTACTGTTGAGTGAGAATAAATCCCCCAAAACACCTTAGGCTATCCTCAACATCTAGATTTATTTATACTTATCTGCATGCGGATGGTTGAGTGTCGGGGTGATGGCTACTGGCTTGTGCAGGACACCCATGCTCTTATCGGGGTAAAAGATAACCCAGCCGATCAAACTACTGTACCTTACCAGGATCCACCACATCCACCCAAGGATATTCCATCACCTCCCACCCCTCATTCTAGCCTTCTTTATTTTTCCACCATCCCCTCTTCTTTTGCGCCTTCCACCTGCACACCACCCTCTTCTCCATCGTTTGATCTCTTCCTCTCTCTCCACCTAGCCATGATGGAGAACCACCAGGCTTCTATGGCATAGACACTTGGGTGGCTCGAGAAGAGGTAGGGGATCCTTTTTCACCTTCTTGGCCTTTCACTATCGACACCCTCTCCAGCTCTAGCACAACCCTATGCTCCTCAGCCTTCTTCCGCACAGCCTCCACTAACAGCTTTGGAAATGGATTCCATCCGTCTATCTACTGCTGGCTCTACTGCTACATCCACTTCTGAGCATGTGTTGCCTCCTATTCTAATCACTTAGGGTGTCGAGCATGTGCCTTTGGTCTCTACTACAGATATATCACCATTTTTTGATTCTTTTGTAGCAGAAGATACCTCTTCTAAGGTGACCCAGTGACTAGTTTTTGGGAACATTTATTCCCCTTATATATATTTTTTTATTCTCTACATGGGATGTTATGATGTATGTATCGGCAGATTTTATTCCCTTACATAAATAGTCACAGGTACACTAGAGCGGCATGGGCATCTCTATTTCTCCTGCTTCCACATTTTTCACTTCGCCATGAGGGGTGTATTTTTCCATGTTTCTATTTACATTATTCTATGAATGAACTTCTTCCATTTCATTCAGTCATATTACGATAGTTATTTCCCCATATTCCCTCCTCTTCATTGGTATTGAACTTGGGGGACCATATATTGTATTAAGTGTGGTGTAGGGTCTCTGATTACTCTTGTCTTTTCCTTGAACTGATTTAGGAGACATCATTAATTAATGACATATTATAAATTGTGGTTAATTTATTATTTATTATAATTATAAATAATAGTCATAAAATGAAATTTTAAAGAGTTACATGCTTAATTAAAATTTCAAATTATTTTAAAAGGATTACTGATATAGTATGATTCTTGATTTAAAGCCTTTGACATTTAAATTTATTAGGATGATCTTTTTGTACTCATGTCATGACCTGATTAACCCCTTAATTTTTCCCATTTTTAAGAGATATTCTATGCCTTTTGACTTATTCTTTCTTATATACTCTTTTATTGAGATATTCTTGGGATATGTATAACTATCAGAAAATTCTAGTTTTTCTCTTCAAAACCAGATGATTTTCAAATGACATTAAAATGAATGAAGCATTTGATTTTTCTTTTCTCCCATTTGACCTTGACACCTACCATAAATCTGATATTCATAAACCCATAGAAATAGTGATATTCTTTTATAGGAAGAAACATTACAAGCCTATATTTTCTTCCTACCCCAATTCATTTATAATCATGCAAGATTATTCACTTGATCTTTAGAGATTGATTTTTTTCCATTCATGGAATATGTTTGGCAGCAACCATTAATTTAAATGTGGTGGATTTTATCCCATTTTTATTTGGTCATAAGGGTTTCCTAAACCACTATTCATTGTATACATAGTGGTCCCTATAAAAAAACACAAACATTAAAAAATTAAAAAGAGGAACCATATTGTTTATTATGTATTATTGATGGTTTATGGGCCCTTATTGTTAATGAAATATCATGGTTATGATGCATTTGAAATTTTCTTATTGGTGGTGCATTATTAATCAATATTTATCTTGAATAACATGCATTATTGTTTAAGAATTCATCCTCCTTTTAAATCCTCTACAATTAATTTTTATCATTACCTACAAACCCTTAGCCTTTGTAACATTTGAACCATATTGAAATCCATCGTGATTTTTGTGATTTTATTTTTGAAGTGGGGAATGAGAACTCTTGAAAGCATATGGATAAGGTGCATATACTTATGATTGAGCATAATGTTGATTAAATAATCTTTGAGTGACGAGTGTGGACCTTTTTGGTTAGGTAAATCATCATTTGGCATGTTTATTAATTAATAGTTAAATAATGTGGATGAAATAGGATGAATTTTTTTAATTAAATTATATATGAGGCGTGATTAGAAAGTATTTGGACTTAAAATATGTTTTGTGCCTTTAAAAATATTCTGTTATGGCTATATTATTTATAATTATAATATGTTTAATGCTTACTTTTGTAGAATATGGAATTCTCTTAATTTGATGTTGAGATCTTCCTTAAGGAAAAGAAAATAACTATATGTGGTGGAATTTGATATGTCCAATTTTTCAATATTTTTTCATATATATTAATGATCACAAAAACATGTTTTTCAACAAATATCAATCAAATTGAAGGTCAAATTCTTTATATTGATGATTATGCTAATTTTTAGTTGTCTTCCATTCAAAGTTATAAAACAGGAATGGATAGATCAAAAAATAAATTATAAAGGGCATGTACTTTGTTTACACGCCATGTACTATTTCTATAACATGGATCGGGAAGTCAAGATACACACCCTTGTTGCCAGCGAAATCATACACACAGTGTACTTTCCATATACACGTCGTGTTTCCCTATTAGAAGCAGTTGGTGGACGATGGATAATATTACATGCCATGTATGGTGGCACTACATGCTATGTACTTCCACCGAATAGGAAGAGCTGTGAACCAAGTCAAAGATGGTGTGTTAGCTCACCTACCGATGGATAAAAGGAATCCAAAATACATTGACTAGGGTATACGCCGTGTACTTTTTGGTACACACCGTGTACTAAAAAACCATTAAATAAGAGGCAGTCCCTCCAATTTCGAGAGGCATTCAACATTCATTTATTCTAATATATTCCAAGGGTAAGAATTCTAGATAAGCCCAAGAAGAGAAGAAGAGAGAGAAAGAATAGGTGGGAAGAGAGGTGATAAGGTGCTTCTATGCTACCTTCCCAACAACCTTTCCTCCAAATATTTCAAGAAGAATTCATGTATTTTAGTTTTTTAGTCGTTATATACTCCATGAGTATCTAAATCACCTTTATGTTGTATTTCTTCAATTGTGATATTGTAATCTTGTTATTTATTTTTCTCTTATAATTCCTTTATAGTCATCTCTAAATTTTACTAGAAATATCATATCAGACCAAGAACAGGGTTCCAAGAGATCTTTTAAGGAATTGAAACCAAGAACCTCCATTATAATTGTATGTGGTTATCATCTCAACATGAGTTTATATTAATTAAAATAAATGAAATAAAATTCCCGACCAAGGAATACATCTCTTTTGATTTAAACAAAACTCACCAAACCAATGGGGGTTTTGTTACATTCATAATACAGAGATATGGGATATCATGAAAAACACAAATTCATAAGAAATACAATTTAATTAACTTTTTAAAAATCCACATCATAGATGCATTCTTTCCATTTCTCACCATAAATCAATTTTTTTTGTTTTTCATTATCATTAAAGTAATTTGTTAAAGCAAATGAAGTTCAATCACATTATTATTAAAACACTAAATCAATTTACTCTATAATTACAAAAAACATCACTAAATTAATCAAAACTATAAAAAAACAATATAACTCTCCCTCCCTGTGGATCGATCCCTTACACTGATTATATTTATTTGGTTAAATTAATATGGATTGTCGAAAGTAACACTTCAGCAGGAACGATACAACTCAGTTACCAGACATATGTCCTTTCTGCATGATGTTAAAATACATGGGTTTAATGAACTAAATTGGTTTTGATTATTGTTAAGATAAATACACATTTGATACCTCATAATATCCCAACCCATCCTTAATATATTAAATTCCTCCCTGTATGGTAAAAAATTCCAAGCCACATGGATATACAAATTAGACATATAAGAAGACATAAATTGGTTTAGATGGATGAAGAACCTTAGATACATATATTTGGAGTCACTATATGATTCCCTTTCATGTATAAATGAGATTCAACCTATGGAAATTTTCCGAGGGAAACTGATTACATATCCGGATTGGAAAGAGGTTCAACCTATGTTCATTTTGTTAGGGTAAAAAGTTTTGTATCAGGATCAGGAAGATATTCCTGAACATATCATAAATATAAAAGAGAGTCTTTAAGTATAAACAATTTGACCGAATAGGGTATGATGATCCAGGCCTCCCATCCTCTCAACCAATGTGATCACCTAGGATATATTGGGTCAGAAACCCCCAACGAAACACTAGCCTTTGGAAAGCATGTTTGTACCCAGTTATGGATGTGGGAACCTTTGAAATTTTGTAATGTCCCGGACCTCTCTGGTCCATTACTTTTTAGAAATGTGGTGTTAGGGGTGTTCTTGGAGATCAATGTGACTTTGGGGTGCATTTGGGTGGACCATTTAAGGAAAACTAAAGGGTTGTAGCTTTCGCACGGGCGGCCCAGGGTTTGTCTAACCGTGCAGCCAAACCATGCGTAGTTGGCCATGATGGCAGTAGATTCTGCATGGGAGGCACACGGTTTGTTTAAACCTTGCGGCAAAACTGTGCGAGATGGTTGGCCGAGGAAGTGGCGACTACATGGTTGGCGCACGGTTTTTCAAACCGTGCGAGCAAACCATGCAGACACTTAAATTAGTTCCTAAAATTTAGGATCTCTACTGTTTGTCCTCTATCATTCTCATTTTAGCCCCTAAGTGGCCATAACTCGGGATTACCCTTCCCTGGAGGTAGGATAACTTCTTCCAAGTGTTTTAGAGGCGATCTGAAGGCTTGTCTTAGCAAATCAAAGCCAGTTTCTTGAGGTATGTGATCATTCTTGTTTGGTTTCTTAGATCTACTTAAATCTACATATCCTCTTATCTATATTTCTTAGATCTATGCCCGTTAATGGTAGATATAAGTGTGTGGATGCCAAATATGAAGAGATTTGGTCTTGGCTGTGTTAGGAGAAGAGATCTAAGGTGGACCCTTGGTGAATCAGCCCTGTTTTCCTAGGCAATCTTCGACCGTTGTGGTATTCATTGAAAACCATTGAGGTAGGGGATTCATTTCTTCTCTTTCTTTTACATGAAACTATATTGTTAGCATGTTTAATCCCACTGGATGACAATGTAATTGACTTAATAAATATATTTGAACCGGATAAAGAAATTGTATTGATCATATGTTGTTGCCTCTTATTTTTCAAGATAGTGTAATATCTATGATTGCTTTTCATAGATGAAGTTCTGGATAGAAAGAAGTAAAGAACGTAAACTGAGATTAATTGATAATTGGTTGGATAAATATAAAGAGGCATGAAAACAAATCTGGTTCTTGTTATAATTTGATGTTGATCAAATTGGCATAGTAGGCATGTTTAATCATTTGTGATAGATTACTGGTTTGGTTCCCGATTTTGGAACCAACAGTTTATAAATATATTAATTCAAGATGGAATAAGTTTTGATTGTTTGAAATCTCTTGAAGGGTTCTGATTTACCCTCTTGTTTGTTAAAGGGCTAAGAGCCCAATTGATATGATTTTTGTTTTCCTGCTACTTGTGTTGTGATGTGACCCTGGAGGGGTGTTGTTATATGTGGGGGTACAGAGGCCTTGTGGTTGTGGAAGTATATGACACCTAGAGTGGGGAGATGCATCGGTTTATGCATATGGGTGTTAGGGAGGACACCGAGGTTGATGGAATGGAGTATATGTGATTGTTGAATTCTTTATGGTTTTTGATTGGTTGATTATCTGCTTTACATTCCCCCACTGCTCAAGGCAACTAGTCTTGATTACCCTTTTTCCGAAAGAGGTGAAGACACACGGGGTATGCCACATGCTTTTTGTGTTTAGTTTCTCAAGGGGGAATGTGTATATTCTCTTACTATAGATGGAAAATACTCAACGGGTAGTACATCTACTCACTGTGTTGAGCCTCTTGTGTTCATAGCATAGAATTCTTTTCTAGAATGCCTAGAATATGGGAAAGTGTTTCTATAATGAATGTTTGATTAAATGGTGATAATCCATGGGGATGGAGATGCTAGAATCTAATGGTGATGTTGTAACTTTTAAAGTGATAGTTGACTTTGAGTGTGATTCAATTAAAGTTTAATGGGGTTTCGTTCATGACTAATTAAATTGTACAGAATTAATTAACGTAAAGTGGAATTAATGAAAAAGGGAATGAAGTAATCTAATAAAGTTCATTAATTGGTTGTGTGATTATAAGATATATAGTCTTAGAAATAGCAGCCCGGAGTTCGAGAGATGTTTGCTGCAGTTGAGACTAAGACTAGGTTATGCCCATAGTGTGGTTGTGAGTTATATTATATTCTGTACTTTTTGTGTTTCTATATGCTACTCCACCCTGTCAGTAAGGGAAATTGACACCCCATGGATTCTGAGCCCTGGGGGGTGTTTTCCCCAACATTATGGTGGGAGGAAGAATGGCTGACTACCCCCTTTGGCCCCTCTCTCTTCTCTTGGTAGATACTTGTGCCATTGGCACAACGGTTGGTTTTCCCCATATATTTTTGTAGAGGGTTGTAATGGATTGTGGTTATTCACACACATATATTCTGGATATAGAATCCTATGGAATACTATAGGTGTAACATTTATAGGCTATGATGGCTTGAGGATACTTACTCAGTGTATGCACTGTAATGGCTTGAGGTATAATACCCGACATATGATACTCATTATGCAAGCTGTGGTGGCTCCCAGAATTTAAATGGTTACATTTGGTTGTGAGGATGGTGTGGTGATTCGCCCAGGTTTCTGCGAGAATGCCTTTGTTGTGCACGAGGTGCAGATTGTGGTGCTTCGTCCAGGTGTCTACGGGCAAGCCTTTTTGGAGAGAGATGCTTAGGACGTGTGACGTTGGGGAAAAGCGGAAAACCAATGGGGAAGTAGTAAAGGGGTACCCTTAATATTCATTACTATATTCTATTTTCTTGTATGCATTACTTAGTGATAGTAGCCATGGTGAGGTTGGGAAATTAGTATACCTGTTTAGGTGATGTGTTAGTTTCACTTGTTGTTCTCTGTGCTTTAGCATGGTTTCTTTATTTTTTCACGAGAGGCTTCAGGGAGGATCCTACTGAGTATACTGTTATACTCACCCTACGTATATATAAACTACTTTTCAGGTCACTTGGAGAAGGTTGGAGATCAGGCTGGTTACTACTAGATTGTGGTTGGAGGAGCTGTTCGGGCTTGTGGTCGCTGCTATTTTTACTTTCTTTTGGGTACTTGCAGTTTTTCCCTTTCAGTTGTAGTACCTTTTCATGACATTCCATATATGCACTTGGGTTTCTTTTATATTCCTGTTCTGAGTTGGAGTTGATTGGTTTCTATCTTATCTCTCTCTTCTTTTGTGTTCTCCTAGAGGTTAATGACTCCCATTTGTGTGTTTACTATACCCTCATTGCTTGTCACCAACCCGGAGCCTGTTGGAGGCGGGACTCAGGGGTCATTATCTCCCTTCTCACATTGCCAGCCCAGGAGAGGTACACTTTGTGGGTAGGCAGTCGTGACAGAGTGGTATCAGAGGTCTGGTTGAGGGATAGGATGGAGTTTAAAGATAGGCACAGTTGAGGTCGCATGGGTTGGTAGGGAAACATTATCATTCATGTTTAGAAAGTGAGGTAAAAACTGGAGACCAACTGAGACATAGGCATTTAGGGCCCCCTATGATCTGATGCACGGACCTTTATGTTTACAATGGCTACTAAATCGGGTGATACGTGGTGCAGGGTAGAAACCTAGGAGAGGATCATGCATCATTCTTCTTTGTGCCTGTGTTTGAATGGGTAGACCTTGGGATAGGATAACCTAAAATGAATAATAGAAATTAATTAATTAATTAATATTGAGTCTCCCATATTCCAGGTTTAGGAGCTCTAACGGTTTGTTCTTTTACAAGTATGGCTCCAGGTCGACGTCCATGTCAGGTTTGCGCAGAAAATGTCCAGCTGATTGTTCCATCAGGTCATCACATGGTAGAGGTCAACGACGACGACACTTGGAGGAAGACACTCCGAGAGTTTCAGTGCCAGAGTCTGAAGATGTACGAGGGCTCTGTTTCAGATGCAGTCATGGATGATTGGTTAGAGGAGGTCTAGATCGGCTTCAGTTCGATTCATGCTCGGAAGGATAACTGGGTTTCCTTGGTTGTGACGATTCTACACGGAGCAGCAAGGCAGTGGTGGTTCTTGTTTCTCAGGGATCGTGAGGAGGCAATGATCTCATGGGAGGAGTTCCAAGAAATGTTTAGATTGGAGTTTATTTCTTCAACTGCGAAGGCGTCCAGTCACCAGGAGCTTCTTACCCTTTGATAGGGGAGCTCTACTGTTCAAGAGTTTGGAATCAGTTTTGGGAACCTTTTATGATATGATTCAGACCTATTACCCGATGAGGAGGCCATGGTGAGGAATTTAAAGAATGATTTGCGTCTAGAGACCAGCATCAGGTCACCCCATTTATGATAAATACATATCTCATGGTGCTGGTGAGGGAAGAGGTTGTTGAGAGGACTTTTTCCAGGATCAGATCATCACGAAAGGGGAATCTTCATGATTCCTCACAAAGTAGGGCTGTTGTCCGGGGTACCCGATTTTTAGGGAAGAAGGGTTTTTGTTCAGCCGGGGGTTGGCCCCAGCCCTTCACATATCTTTTCTCCGAAGACAGCAACTCTCAAACCTATACCAAGGGATCAGGCTCTTGTTTTTCTTGTGGTATTTGTGGGAATCATCAGCGGGAGTGCCCAACCTTTCAGAGCAATCACCGTGCACCGGGTTCTACACTACAGGTTCCTATGTTGTGGCAGTTCCAGCCGAGGCAGCAGCAACCAGTTGTACCAGCTTTAGATTAGCAGATGGTAGATGGGGCAGGCAGAGGACATCCCCATGATTCTCCCCATCCTCATAGAGTAGAGTGAAGCCATGGTGGTGGTGGTCATCAGGGTTAGAGAGGCCATGGAGGTCGTGGACAACTTCATGCTCTAGCGTTGCCAGCTCTAGGCGAGCCAGATGTCTTTCGAGGTACCCTTTGTTTTTTTTATACCTTGGTTTATTCCTTTTTTGATTCAAGAGTGACACACTCCTTCATATCACCTACCCTTTTCCATGCTTTGGGACTTGAAGTAGAGAGGCTTCTAGTGCCCTTGGCGTTGAAAACTCCAGTTGGAGGTCGAGCTGACTTGTTTGAAGTATATAGAGACTGTGAGCTAGTGTTGGTGCAACACCGCTATTGGGGATATTTCCTATGTTTACAAATAAAACCATATGATGTCATCTTTGGAATGGATTGGTTTTATTCGATGTGGGAGATCGTGGATTTTTTCAGAATGATGGTCGTTTTCTTTGATGCGGATGGAGAGCAAGTGGTGTTTGTTGGTGAGAGAGACCCTTAGATGGGTTATAGGCACGTTTCAACCTTATCATCCATGGAGGCTGAGATGATGTTGAGTTAATCAGAGGTTCCGCAGTTTGTTTTTCCTAGGGTCGTAGAGGAGTACCCTGATGTCTTTCTAGAAGAATTTGTAGCACTACCCCCTCGATGAGAGATCGAGTTTGGGATCGAGCTACAGCCAAGAGCGTCTCCTATCTATATGTCTCCATATAGGATGGCACCTTCTGAGTTATGAGAGATACGTATACATCCTGATGGTCTGTTGCAGTGCGGTTTTGTTTGGCCCAGTGTGTCACCATGGGGTGCACCAGATTTGTATATGAAGAAGGCCTATGGTAGATTGCAGTTGTGTTTCGATTATCATCACCTAACCAAAGTGACAATAAAGAATCTTTATCCTCTTCAACGGATTGAAGACTTATTCGATCAAATGAAGGGTGCAAGTTAGTTCTCAAAGATCGAATTGCGGTCAAGATATCCTCAGATGCGTGTGAAGAATGAGGATATCCCAAACACTACTTTCCGTTGTCGTCATGGGCATTATGAGTTCGTTGTAATGCTTTTCGGCCTGAAGAATGCTCCAGCTGTATTCATGGGTTTGACGAATGCTGTGTTCCGTGAGTTCCTGGACAAGTTTTTGGTAGTTTCTATTGAATACATCCTTGTGTACTTCACATCTGAAGAGGAGCATGCAGAGCACCTACGAGCCATTTTGGGAGTCCTTCACCAACATCAATTGTTTGGGAAGTTGGTGAAGTGTCAGTTTTGGGCTCGAGAAGTCCGTTTCATGGGACATGTTGTGTCCCAATAGGGAGTAGTTGTGGATCCATCGAAGATAGAAGTAGTTGTATCTTGGGGAGCCCCCAAGACAGTGTCAGAGGTGCGAAGTTTCCTTTGTCTCGCAGGCTACTACATGAGATTCGTAGACAATTACTCACGAGTTGCGACTCCTCTAATCGCTTTGACTAGGAAGGATCAGACATTAATATGGAATGATCAGTGCCAGGAAGCCCTCGAGTATCTAAAGGAGAAGTTTGTAAGTGCTCCAGTTCTTTGTCTTCAAGCTGATGGAGTTCAGTTTTATGTGTTCTGTGATGCATCACATCTAGGGTTTGGCTGTGTTCTCATGCAGTAGAGGTCAATTGTTTCTTATGGGTGTCAGCAGTTGTGTCCCCATGAATGCACCTATGCCACCCATGATCTTGGGTTGGCAGCAGTGGTGTTTGCTCTAAAGTTGTGGAGACATTACCTCATTAGTGAGGGCTTTATGGTTTTCAACGATCATAAGAGTTTGAGGTCTGTTTTCTCCCAGCGTGACATAAACTTAAGACAACATCGGTGGATGGAGTTCTTGCAGGAATATGACTTTGAAAAATCGTATACACCTGGAAAAGGGAATGTGTGTAGCACCCCAAATATTTTATGGTATTTTTCTCTTAAATAAATTCTATTCATCATTGTGTTCCTTTGAAACAAGACTATGATATTTAGGAGATAGTCCAAACATAACCATTAAATATAAATTTTCCACTTCTATGTTTTGCATTTTGAAAAATGGTCATATAGAGTTGTGATCAATAAGTCATTTGGAGTCTGATAGAACAAACTTGGTTTTTGGTGAATAGTAACATACCCTTATGAATAGTAATATGAATAGTAATATGACCCTTATGAATAGTAAATAATATTATTATTTCATTTTCTTATGGAAACAAGATAATGAGATCTTAATTATTTTTTCAATCTCACATAAAACTAACTGGACTTCAAGATTGTTATTTTTCGAATTAACTATGACCTTATTTAAAAATTAAATTAATAATATTTAAAACATTATTTTTGAAAAATGGATTTCACTTTTTAATTCTACATGTCAAAAAATGGTATGGGTGAATTTTTAGGATTTTTTTGAAATTTTTGAATTTGTGAGGAATAGTGAAATACAGTAAAATACCTTATATTCAATTTATCAGTAAAATTCACTATTTATGACATCATAAGTGATGTAAGGACACTTGGTTCGAACTCAGATGCCATTATTACTATTAGGGGTCACATGAAACAATACTATTGGTTGCCTTGATGGAAATAATAAAATAATGAAATTAAATATTCAAAATTTACCCCTCTCCTCCACTATAACCACCACCCACCTCTCCTCTTCACCCATCTAAGCCTTGAAGCTCCTCAAAATTCGGCCCAATAATCCTCCCAAGTCTCTTCCCCACGTCCTAGAGCTTCTGGTCTAACCAAAACACCAAAACCAAATCCCTTAAGAAGGATCTCAAGGATAAAAGATCAAGAGGTAAACAACCTCTTTTATTTTCATTCTTTTCTTTCATTTTATGTTATTCTCTTCCTTTCCCTTTGGTTTGTGTTAGGATATTTGATTAAATATTCACCCTTACTATCCATAATATGTTATAATGATGAGATATTTCATTCCTCTCATCAAAGAATTTTTATGAAATTTTAAGACACGCCATTAGGCTGCAGAATTTTCGTGAGAAATTTATCAATTTTTCATTCATTTTTAGATTCCTTTATTTTCTTCTTCATTCCTCACCTCATCTTAACCAAGAGGTATGTATGCTCTAGAATCTTGTATTTTCATGATGTTATAATGATAATGGAAAATTATTCATCATTATTCTTCTCCTCTCCCACTTATTTAAGGAATAAAAACATTGTCTGTGATGTGTCGAATTACAGACATCGTGGACGATGTAATTTCAATTTCCATTAATTCTTTCAAGTCTGGTCATGAAACCAAATGTAGGGTTGAACCAGGTAATAATATATGTATTTTATATTTATTAATGTACTGGAATCTTTAAACGTTCATAATATAGAATAAAAATACAAAACAATTTTATTTAGCACGAAATTGCCAAGCCAAATTCAAGCGTTTATCTTTAACTCATTGAATGAGTCATCATCATAGTATATAACCAGAATCATTATAAGATCATTTATATCTCTTTAATTTCACTAATAGTTTATATTAACAATTCTGGATGTTTAACCATATTTCAAACCAACTTCTATTCATGAATACAAGTAAACAAAGCATGAAACCAAGTAAGAAAATGCTTCCAAAACAATAAAATTGAATCTATTAAATCCATCAAAAAGACTATTAAGGAACTAAATATGGTTATACCATATCAATTAAATATAAAAGAGGTTCTGGACTTATGAATTAATAATCCTAATTTTTCTATTCAGGTCTTTAAAAACAAGACAAGAACACCTTCAAGCATAAGGTAAGGGATCCTCTCTCTCACTTTTGTTCAAGAATATCCCCTTTGTTGTGACTAACTTTGTATTGTGCACTTAATAATCCTTATGTGGTGTACATACTGCCCATTTGAGATCGCCTTCCATTTGAAATTATATTTCTAATAAATATCCATAATCTCATGTCATGGATATGTTTATTGTCTAAACCATATACAATTTCACATACGGTGTATATTTGGGATGTTTTTGATGAATCAGTATTCTATACTCTATACGGATATTGAAAAGGAATATTGATCTTGTATTGAATCATTTTATAAAGAATTATTTGGATGTAGAGGTGTGTGGGGCCCACTACAGCCCCTCAATGCATCGGTAGGTCTCATGAGACAAAACAGTTTGGTGATAGACCCTTCGAGTTTTATTTCAAAAAAAATCTGACGAGTTTATACCCACAGTAGTAAACCGTTTTTAAGGTATTATGGTTTTATGTGCTAGATACATGAAGTACAATTAATAAGAATTCTCTTTTTTCATTATTACTTATTATTTTTAACCATAGGATTTCCACTATGACAAAATCTATGGATGAAGTTTCATTCTTAGTTTATATATGGAAATAGTTTGTAATTTATTCACTATGCCATGTTGTTTATGTCATATTGATTATTATTCGAGATTTATTGTAATCATTATTCCAATTTTTTTTAACCCTTACTGATCATTTGAGCTCACCCCTTTCATTGTCTATCTTCAATAGGTGATAAAGAGAAGGCATTTTATCAAGTTCCTGTGGATGTAGTTTTTAGTTTTTATCATATTTTGTAACCTTTCCCAATATAATTTTAGTTACATATATGTATCTATTTTCTTCAAGACTACTAAACTGATCATTCCTTCGGGATTTTCATTCCTTCTAACCCTGCCAATATCACAAGTAATGCACCGGCTTCATCCTAGAGGGGTCGGGGTGTTACAGTTGGTTTCAAAGGAAGTTTAGTGGGAAACTTGGAAACTAGAGTTGGAAATTTATAGCAGGAAAGAAATCCCTAAGGTAGTATTTGAGGATAAATGTACAAGAATATCCTGGAATTTTGGAATGGAATATATTATGTCTATATTTTAATAAATAAATCCCTATATGGATACGAGCAGGTAGAGGCGGCTCTAGAACAGATGTATCTAGGGGTAAAACATGAAAACACTGCTTTGAGCTAGACTTGAATGGGAACTGGTGCACGACAATAGGTCTTGCTGCACTATTGGTTATGACACTCTCGGGGGATATGATTATGATAATTCATGTTTTCTTTACAAGACATTATGAATGAGTTAATGTAAATTTTTCCTTAGATGAACCATGTTTATGCATAGAATTTCAATATATGTTGTGTACTTATCTATTTGAGATTAATAATATAATGTAGTGTATCCCATTATTTAGAAATGGTGTCTAATGTAAGAACGAGAATCAATAATCGTGGGCAAGGTAGGGATGTCCCTACTAAGGAAGTCAACACAGTCAACGTTGGATCCGATCAGATCATGACCATATTTGGACAACTGACTCAGGTTGTAAAAAATGACCATTCCACACCTGTGTTGGATCGTTTCATGTGGAAGAAGCCCCCATATTTCAGTGGGACTACTAATCCAGTGGTAGCTGAGTAGTGGTCAAGTCACATGAAAAGATATTCATGGCATTAAGATGCAATGAAAATGAGAAGGTGGTGCTGGAAGTATATTGTCTCAAGGGTGACATTGAAAAATGCTGGTCCCTGATTCAGAACACCATGGAGGAAGAAGAAATAGAAGATATGGAGTATAGGAATTTTAAGGATATATTCTTCAAGAAATATTTCCCTCATGAGAAACAAACTGAAATGAAGTGGAAATTCCTTACCTTAAAACAAAGGGAAGAGGACAGTGTTGCAGATTATGAGGCTACTTTTACAAGGCTGGCCAGGTATGTCTTAGATTACGTACATGACTCGGCAGACAAGATTGATTATTTCTTTTAAGGTCTTAATCCAAGTCTTCGGAGGGCATTGGCTTCTCAAAAATTTTCATCATATGGTTAAATTTTATCAAGTTCCATCAAAACAGAGAGGGAATTTTCTAGATCAAATCTTTTCAAAAGAAACCAAGATAAAAAGCGGTACTCGGATAACAAAGGAAAAAGAGTAGCACCAAAGAAGAGAAGGGAAAAGAATGGTTTCCCATTATGAGAGAACTATGGAAAGAATCATATCGGGAAATGCTTGAAAGGTATGGGAGTCTTCTATAACTAGGGAGAAAAGGGTCATCGATCCGATGAATGCAAGGGGAAGAAAAAATTCAATGATGTTCAATGCTACAATTATAGAGATATGGGGAACTATGAAAATGATTTCCCTAAATGTCAAGGAAAATTGACTAAGAAAAGGCCAAGAGATCAAGGTAGGGCTTATGCGATTACAACTGAGGAGTTTGAAGTCCCTAATGATGTGGTAGCAGGTACTTTAATTGTTTCATCAAACATAGCCAAAACCTTATTTGATTCTGGATCATCGCATTCATTTATATCTTCTAGTTTTGTCAAGAAAATTAGATATGTCCAATTTGATTTCATAAAGGAGTTGTCAGTCAAAACTCTTGGGGGATTTATCATTACAACAAATGAATGTCAACTAGTTCCACTACAGTCACAAAAACGTGCTTTAGTTGATAACCTTGTTGTCATACCAATGATTTAATTTCATATAATTCTCAGCATGGATTGGCTGTCAAATTTTGATGCAAAGATTTATTTGAAGAAAAATGAAGTTACAATTTTTGAAAATGGTGTAGAATCCCTTGTCATTAGGGTAGAAACATCGCCACCTGATTCTTATCCAGAACCACCCCCAGTATCTCTACTAAATGAAATACTTGGAGAGGAAGATAAACCAACATCTATGGGTGAGGAAAGAAATATTCAAATTGAAAATGTGAACATAGTGCAAGAGTACATTAATGTATTTCCAGAGGATTTACCTGGACATCCTCTAGTGGGGGAAGTTGAGTTCCCTATTGATTTAACTCCTGATGCACGACCTATATCAATGTATCCCTATAGAACGGCCACTGTGTAATTGGTAGATCTAAAGAAACAACTAGAGTATTTGAGTGAAAAAGGATTTATTCAACCTAATGTTTCTCCATGTGGAGCCCCAGTCCTGTTTTTCAAGAAGAAAGATGGATCCATGAGGCTATGCATTGATTATAGGGAAATCAATGCTATTAAAATAAATAATAAATATCCTCTGCCTCGGATTGATGATTTATTTGATCAACTCCATGGAGCCCAATACTTTTCAAAGATTGACCTTTGGTCTGGATATCATCAGCTGCATGTGAGGAAGGAAGATATTCCTAAGACAACATTTCGAACCAGGTATGTGCATTACAAGTTGTTAGTGATGCCATTTGGACTAACTAATGCACCCTATGTTTTTGTGGATTTAATGAATTGAGTTTTCAAGGAATATCTTGATAACTTTATTGTGGTGTTCATCGATGATATCCTAGTATACTCAAAAGGCTAATAAGACCATGAGAATCACTTGCAGATTATTCTGGAAACTATTAGAAGAAATCAATTATATGGGAAGTTTAGCAAGTGCGAATTCTGGATTCATTCAATTTCTTTTCTAGGCCATACTGTCTCTAAGGATGGGATCCTAGTTGATCCTGCAAAGAAATAGGCAATCCAAGAATGGCCCATGCCAACAAACATAACTGAGGTACACAGTTTTATTGGCTTAGCATGTTATTATCGACTTTTTGTTCAGAATTTTTCCTGACTGGATAACCCACTAACTAGGCTCACACGTAAAAGAGTTAAGTTATTGTGGAAAAAAGAGTGTACAGAATGCTTTGAAGAGTTGAAAAGATGATTGGTCAATGCTCTAATTTTGACTCTTCCATCTCGAAGTGATGGATTTGTGATATATAGCGATGCATCAAAGAATGGTCTGGGTTGAGTCCTTATGTAATACGATAAATTTATTACATATGCATCAATACAGTTGAAGAATCCTGAGAAAAATTATCCAACTCATGATCTTGAGTAAGCAGCTGTAATCTTTGCTCTGAAAATATGGAGGCATTATCTCTACGGAGAGATATGTGAGATTTATATGGACCACAGTAGTTTGAAATATATTTTCAGACAAAAAGAACTCAATATGAGGCAAAGAAGATGGTTCAAGTTACTCAAATATTATGATTTTTCAATACACTACCACCCAGTAAAGGCTAATAAGGTGGAAGATGAATTAAGAAAGAAAGATCAAGGCCTTCTGACTGAAATGGGGATTGAAAGATATCATATGTTTATGAATCTACTTAAGATGGATATGGGAATTGTTAAGTAAGGGGAAACATCACACCTCTTTCAAATGATTTTTAAACCATCATTACTAGAAAAGATGAAAATTTCTCAATCTGATGATGAGAATCTAAAAAAGAAAATTAATGCAGTTAAGGATGGAAGACTGGCTGACTTTGTGTATGAAGAATGAGTTCTGATGTTTGGGAAGAGATTATGCGTTCCATCAGTACCTGAGCTAAAAAGGGAACTATTAGACGATGCCCATAGCTCAAATTTCTCTATACACCCAGGTAGAACCAAGATGTATATAGATCTGAAGGAATATTTTTTGGTGGGATAATATGAAGCGAGAAATTTCTGAATATGTGTCAAGGTGTCTAGTTTGTCAACAAGTGAAGGTGGAGAGACACCATCCAAAATGAGTGTTCCAACCTCTAACTATTCCTATGTGGATGTGGGATAACATTATAATGGATTTTGTCACCAGACTATTGAGGACACCTAGAAGGAATGATGCAATATGGGTAATTTTTTATCGTCTCACTAAAACAACACATTTCCTTCCAATAAGAGAGGATTTACCACATGAGCACCTGGAAAGACTTTATATTAATGAAGTTTTGAGACTTTATGGTGCACCTATATCAATTATATCTAATCGAGATCCCTGGTTTACATCAAAATTCTGGAAACGTCTCCAAAAGGCTTTGAATACTGGGCTTTATATGAGTACCACATATCACCCTCAAACCAACAGACATTCTGAAAGGACTATTCAAACTCTAGAAGATATTATCAGTTCATGTTATCTTGACTTCAAAGGTATGTGGGATCAATACATTCATTTTGCGGAATTTTCATACAATAATAGTTTCCATTCTAGTATTCGAATATCTCCATATAAAGAATTATATGGAAAGAGATGTCGAACTCCAACTTGTTGGGATGAAGTTGCTGAGAGGAAACTTATAGGCCCAGAACTTATTGAAGAGACCATGACAAAGGTGAAAAAAATTACAAGCCCATATTAAAGCAGCCCAAAGTAGGCAGAAGAGTTATGCTGAAAACCGGAGAAAGGACTTGAAATTTCAAGTGGTATATAATGTATTTCTGAAAGTATATCCATGGAAGGGAATCTTAAGGTTTGGTAAGAAAGGAAAACTGAGCCCCAGGTATGTAAGAACATTTGAATTTTTGGGAAAAATCTGAGCAGTAGCTTACCATTAAGCGATGCTGCCAAATCTCTCCAATGTTCATGATGTGTTCCACATATCTTTGTTAAACAAGTACATGCCAGACCCCACCCATGAACTCACATATGAAGAAATAAAACTAGAATTTGAATTATCATATTGTGAGAAGCCTATCAGGATTCTTGACACAAGGGAGAAGGTATTGAGAAATCGAACAACTCGCCTAGTAAAGGTTCTTTGGAGAAATCAGAATATGGAGGAAGCAACATGGGAAACAGAGTATTTCATGAAGAATAAAAAACCACATCTGTTTAGCTGGCTTTATTCATAAAATTTCGAGCATAAAATTTCCGAAGGAGGCAATAATGTAGCACCCAAAAATTTTATGGTATTTTTCTCTTAAATACATTCTATCCATCACTGTGTTCCTTTGAAACAAGACTAGGATATTTAGGAGATAGTAAAAACCTAGCTATTAAATATAAATTTTCCACTTCTATGTATAAAATTTCAAAAAATGGTCATCTAGAGTTGTGATCAGTAAGTCATTTGGAGTCTGATAGAAGAAACTTGGTTTTTGGTGAACGGTAACATACCCTTATGAATAGTAATATGAATAGTAATATTAACCTTATGAATAGTAAATAATAATATAATTTCATTTTCTTAATGCAATAAGATAATGAGATATTAATTAATTTTTCAATGTCACATAAAACTAACTACACTTCAAGATTGTTATTTTTCCAATTAACTATGAACTTATTTAAAAATTAAATTAATAATATTTAGAAAATTATTTTTGAAATATGGATTTCACTTTTTAATTATACACGTCAATAAATGGTAGGGGTGAATTTTTAGTATTTTTCTGAAATTCTTGAATTTTTGATGAATAGTGAAATACGGTAAAATACATAATATTCAATTTATCAGTAAAATACACTATTTATGACATCATAAGTGATGCAAGGCCACTTGGTTCGAACTCCCATTCCATTATTACTATTAGGGGTCACATGAAACAATACTATTGGTTGTCTTGATGGAAATAATAAAATAATGAAATTAAATTTTCAAAATTTACCCCTCTCCTCCACTATAAAAACCCCCCACTAGCACCTCTCATATTCACCCCTATAAGCCTTTAATCTCCTCAAAATTCTTCCCAATAATCCCCCCAAGTCTCTCCCCCACGTCCTAGAGCTACTAGTCTCACCAAAAGACCAAAATCAAGGCCCTTAAGAAGGATCTCAAGGAGAAGAGATCAAGAGGTAAACAACCTCTTTTATTTTCATTCTTTTCTTTCATTTTATGTTACTCTCTTCCTTTACCTTTGTCTTGTGTTGGGATATTTCATTAAATATTCCCCCTTACTTTCCATAATATTTATGAATTATGAGATATTTAATTCCCCTCATTATACTATTTTTAAGAAATTTTAAGAGACGTCATTAGGCTGTCGAATTTTCGTGAGAAATTTATCATGTTTTCATTCATTTCAAAATTACTTTCTTTTCTTCTTCTTTCTTCACCTCATCTTAACCAAGAGGCATGTATGCTCTAGAATCTTTTATTTTCGGGATGTTCTAATTATTATGGAAATTTATTCAAAATTATTCTTCTCCTCTCCCTCGTATTTAAGGAATAAAAACATTGTCTGTGATGTGTCGAATTACCGACATCGTGGACGATGTAATTTCAATTTCCATTAATTATTTCAATTTTGGTCATGAAACCAAATGTATGGTTGAAACATGTCATAATATATGTATTTTGTCTTTTTAATGTTCTCGAGTATTTAAACATTCATAATATGGAATAAAAATACAAAAAAAAAATTATTTAGCACAAAACTGCCAAGCCAAATTCGAGCGTGTATCTTTAACTCGTCGAATGAGTCATCATCATAATATATAACCAGAATCATTATAAGATCATTTATGTCTCTTCAATTTCATTAATAATTTATATTAACAATTTTGGATGTTTAACCATATTTCAAACCAACTTCCATTCATGAATACAAGTAAACAAAGCATGAAACCAAGTAAGAAAATGCTTCAAAAACAATAAAATTGAATATCTTAAATCCATCAAAAAGACTATTAATGAACTAAATAGGGTTATTAAATATCAATTAAATATAAAATAGGTTCTGGAATTATGAATTAATAATCCTAATGTTTTTATTTAGGTCTTTAAAAACAAGACAAGAACACCTTTATGCATAAGGTAAGGGAGCCTCTCTCTCACTTTTGTTCAAGAATATCCCCTTTGTTATGACTAACATTATATTGTGCACCTAATAATACTTATGTGGTGTACCTACTTAAAATTTGAGATCACTTTCCATTTAAAATTATATTTCTATTAAATATACATAATCTCATGTCATAGATATGTTTATTGTTTAAACCGTATACCATTTCACATATGGTGTATAATTGGGATGTTATTGATAAATCTGTATTCTATACTCTCTACAGATATTTAAAAGGAATATTTTTGTTGTATTGAATCATTGTATAATGATTTATTTTGATATAGAGTTGGGTGTGGACCACTATAGCCCATCGATGCATCAGTATGTCTCATCAGACAAAATAGTTTGGCGACTGACCCTTCGAGTTTTTTTTCAAAATAAATCAGACAGGTTTCTACGCACAGTATTAAACCGTTTTTACGGTATTATTGTTTCATGTGCCAGATACATGAATTCCAATTAATAATAATTATATTTATTCATTATAAGTTATTATTATTATCCATGGGATTTTCACTATGACAAAATCTATGGATGCAGTTTCATTCTCTGTTTATATATGGCATTAGTTTGTCATTTATTCACCATGACAAATTGTTTATGTTAGATTGATTATGATTAAAGATTTATTATACTCATGATTCTACTTTTTGTAACCCTTACTGAGAATTTGAGCTCACCCCTTTCATTGAATATCTTAAAAACGTGATGAAGAGAAGGCCTTTTATTGAGTTCCTGTGGATGCAGTTTTTTTGTTTTTATCATATTTTGTAACCTTTCCCAATGTAATTGTAGTTACATATATGTATCTAGTTTCATCAAGACTACTAAACTAATAGTTCCTTAAGGATTTTCATTCCTTATAACCATGACAATATCACAAGTAATGCACTGGCTCCATCCTAGAGGGGTAGGGGTGTCACAATGTGGTAGCTAATTCGCTGAGCTGAAACTCACGTAGTGATTCTGTGCATGAATCTGGTGATTCTTGGAGTGTAATGGAATAAATTTCAGCTTTTCATCTTGATGTGGAATAATTCGGAGGTAGAGGTTGTATTTTCCAAATGATGGTGCAGTCATCCCTGAGGCAGAAGGTGGAAAAGTCCCAGTTGGGTGATCTAAAGGTGGAGGCTTGGAGAGACCGATTTTTTTTTTCTAGTGAGGCCCATGATGGTTGGTCGGTGGATGAACAACACTATGTGTTGTATCATGGAAGTATTTTTGTTCCCTTCACGATGCGCGAGACGGTTCTCATAGAGTTCCGTAGTTCTCCCTTAGCGGTACACCCCGTCGTGACAAAGTTGTACCGATCCTTGAGGAGCCAGTTTTGGTGGCCTGGGCTGAAGCGTGCAGTTGGGAGTTTGTGTCTCGTTGATTAGTCTTCCAGAAGGTAAAGGCTGAACATTGTGTTCCTGGTGGTCTTCTCAAGCCATTAGAGATTCCTCAGTGGAAGTGGGAGGACATCTCAATGGACTTTGTTACAGGTTTACCTCGAGCTCTGGGAGGACATGACGCTATTTGGGTGGTAGTGGATCATTTAACAAAATCGGACCACTTCATAGTGATCAAGGTGTCATGCTCAGTGGAATTTTGGTTGAGGTAGTATCTAAAGGAGGTGGTGAGGCTTCATGGAGTCCCCAGGATGATCATTTCTAATCAAGATACTTGTTTTACCTCTAGGGTATGGAGAGGTCTCCAATAAGCTTTTGGTTCTCAACTATTCCTTAGCACTACCTTTCATCCCCAAATAGGTGGTCAGACAGACTGAACCATCCAGACTCTTGAAGATATGTTACGCTCTTGTGTTCTTGATTTTGGAGGTTCATGGAGGAGGCACTTACCCTTGGCGGAGTTCTCATACAATAATAGTTTTCACTCCACCATCGGTATGGCGCCGTTTGAAGCCTTGTATGGCCAGCCTTGCCGTTCTCTGTTGCACTGGACTGGGGTCGGAGATTCAGCAATTCTCGGACTAGCACTAGTGCAGAATACAATAGAGATGGTTCAGGTGATTCATGATAGGATGAAGACAACACAAGATTGTCAGAAATCATATGACGGTCAATGAAGGAGGCCCTTAGAGTTCAATGTTGGGGATCATGTGTTTTTGAAGGTGACTCCCTGTTGTGGGCAGTGAAGGTTTGGTCGTGGAAGTAAGATTTCTCCCTGGTATGTTGGGCCTTTCGAGGTGTTAGCTCATGTTGGAGCTGTGACTTATCGAGTAGCACTTCCCCCACAAATGAGTCAGATACATGCTGTTTTCTATGTATCATAGCCCCGTCGTTATCTTCATGATGACTCTCACATCATCGACTACAGAGAGATCGATGTTGATGATGATTCAACCTTTTAGGAGTGACCTTTGGAGATCCAAGACCACATGGATAAGGAGTTGTGCGGTCATTCTATTTATTTGGTTCGTGTCTTGTGGCGGCACGGTGGCTTAGAGGAGAGTACCTGGGAACGTGAGTCACAGATACGTGCTCAGTACCCAGAGTTTTTTGATGTTTAAATATTGTCATGTATCGATGTAACTGATGTGGTTATGAAATTTTCATGTTTATGAGATGGAGTCCTTTGTTTCTTTTGTGGATTGCTCCCTTTTGAGAGGTATCTCATTGGGTGGTTGTTCAGACCCTGTTATGTTTTATATTTAGATGGATTTTGGATTCTTGAGGATGAGAAAGTTATGAGAGGTATCTAATGTATTGGCCCGCAATTCTCTGGTCCATTACTTTGTAGAAATGTGGTGTTAGAGGTGTTCCGGGAGATCAAGGTGACTTGGGGGTGTGTTTGGGTGGACCTTTTAATGAAAACTAAAGGGTTGAAGCTTTCGCATGTGTGGCACATGGTTTGTCTAACAGTGCATCCAAATCATGCATAGCTAGCCTTGATGGCAGTAGCTTCTGCACGGGAGGCGCACGGTTTGTCTAAACCGTGGGGCCAAACCATGCGAGATGGTTGGCTGAGGAAGTTGAGACCGCACTGTTAGTTCATGGTTTGTCAAACTATGCGAGCAAACCATGCGAGCACTTAAATTAGATCCTAAAATTTAGGATCTCAATTGTTTAGCCTCTATCTTTTTCGTTTAATCCCCTAAGCAGCCATCACTCAGGATTACCCTTCCTTGGAGGCAGGATAACTTCTCCCAAGCATTTTGGGGGCCATCTAAAAACTTCTCTTGGCAAATCGAAGACGGTTTCTTGAGGTATGTCATCATTCTTGTTTGGTTTCTTAGACCTAATTAGATCTACTTCTCCAATTATCTCTATTTCATAGATCTACGCCTGTTAAGGGTAGATCTAAGTGTGTGGATGCCAAATATGATGTGATTTGGTCTTGGTTGTGTTAGGAGAAGATATCTAAGGTATATCCTTGGTGAATCGACTCAGGTTTCTTAGGAGATCTTCGACCGTTGTGGTTTTCGTCGAAATCCATTGAGGTAGGGGATTCATTTCATCTCTTTATTTTTCGTGAAACTATATTGTTAGCATGTTTAATCCCACTGGATGTTAATGTAATTGACTTAATAAATATATATTAACCAGATAAGGAAATTGTATCAATTGTATGTTGTTGCCTCTTGTTTTTCTAGATAGTGCGATATCTATTCTTCCTTTGCTTATTTGTTGTTCTTGATGGAAATAGGTAAAGAATGTAAACCATGATGAATTGATAATTGGTAGGCTAAATATAAAGAGCCATGAAAACAAATCTGGTTTTTTTGTAATTTGATGTTGATCAAATTGGCATAGTAAGCATGTTTAATATTTTGTGATAGCTAACTGGTTAGGTTCCTGATTTTGGAACCAATGGTTTATAAATATGTTAATTCAAGATGGATTATGTTTGGATTGTTTGAAATCTCTTGAAGGGGTTTGAGTTACCCTCTTGTTTGTTAAAGGGCTAAGAGCCCAAATGATGTGATGTTTTTTTTCATACTGCTTGTGTTGTGATATGACCCTGTAGGGGTGTTGTGATATGTGGGGGCATAGACGCGTTGTGGTTGTGGCAGCGGATGACACCTAGAGTGGCGAGCTGCATCGGTTTATGCATATGGGTGTCAGGGAGGACACTAGGGTTGATGGAATAGAGTGGATGTGATTTTTGAATGCTTTGTGGTTTTTGATTAGTTGATTATCTACTTTACTTTCCCCCACTGATCAAGGAAGCTGGTCTTGTTTACCCTTCTTCCGAAAGAGGCGAAGACACACGAGGTATGCCAAGTGCTTTTCGTGTTTAGCTTCTCGAGGGGAATGGGTCTATGCTCTTTCTATAGACAGCGAAGACTCGACAAGTATTGCATCTACTCACCGTGTTGAGCCCCTTGTGTTCATTGCGTTAAATGCTTTTCTATAATTCCTAGGAATATGGGAATGTGTTTCTATAATGAATGTTTGATTAAATGGTGATAATCCATGGGGATAGAGATGCTAGAATCTAATGGTGATGTTGTAACTTTTAAAGGGATAATTGACTTTGAGTGTGATGCTAATGAAGTTTAATGTGGTTTTGTTCATAGTTAATTTATGTGTAAAGAATTAATTAAAGTAAAGTGGAATTGATGAAAAAGGGAATGAAGAAATATAATATTGTTATTTAATTGGTTGTGTACATATAGGATATATAGTCTTAGAAATAGAATCCTGGAGTCTGATAGATATTAGATACAGTTGAGACTAAGACTAGGTTATGCCCATAGTGTGGTTGTGAGTTATAGAATATTCTGTACTTTGTTTGTGTTTATATACACTACTACACCCTGTCAGTAAGGGAAACTGATACCCCGAGGATTCTGATCCCTAGTAGGTGTTTTCCCCAACATTCGGGTGGGAGGATGAATGGCTGACTACCCCATTTGGCCCCACTCTCTTCTCTTGGTAGATACTTGTGCCTTTGGCACACCGTTTAATTTTAACCATATATGTGTGTAGAGGACAGTAATGGCTTGTGGTTATTCACACACATATATTTTGGATATAGTATCCTATGGACTATTATAGGTGTAACATTTATAGGCTCTGATGGCTTAAGGATCCTTACTCGGTGTTTGGGATGTAATGGCTTGAGGTATAGTACCCGACGTATGATAAACGTTATGTGAGCTATGGTGGATCTTGCAAATTACCTGGTTACTTTTGTTTGTGAGGATAGTGTGGTGCTTCGCCCAGGTGTTTGTGGGAATGCTTTTGTGGTGCACGAGGTTCAGATTGCGGTGCTTTGCCCAGGTGTCTGTGGGCAAGCCTTTTTGGAGATAGATGCTTAGGACGTGCGACATTGGGGAAAAGTGGAAAACCAGTGGGGAAGTAGTAGCAGGGTACCCTTGATAATCTTTCTATATGCTATATTATTGTATGCGTTACTTGGTGAGATTAGCCATGGTGAGGATGTGAACTTAGTATACTTGTTTAGGTGATGTGTTATTTTCACTTGTTGTTCACTGTGCTTTGACATTCCTTCTTTACTTTTGCATGAGAGGCTTTGGGGAAGATCCTACTGAGTATACTATTATACTCACCCTACGTATATATAAAATACTTTTTAGGTCACTTGTAGCAGGTTGGAGATCAGGCTGGTTACTACTAGCTTGTGGTTGCAGGATCTGTTTGGGCTTGTGGTCGCTGTTGTTTTTACTTTTTTTTGGGTACTTGCAGTTTTTCCCTTTAAGTTATAGTACTTTTTCATGACATTCCATATATGCACATGGGTTTCTTTTATATTCCAATTCTGAGTTGGAGTTGATTGGTGTGTATCTTAGCTCTCTCTTCCGCATGTGTTTTCTTAGAGGGTAATGCCTCCCATTTCTGTGTTTACTATACCCTCGGTGCTAGTCTCCAACCCGGAGCCTACTGGAGGCAGGACTCGGGGGTCATTATCTCCCTTCTCACATTTCCTCCCCAGTAGGTGTTCACTTTGTGGGGAGGGGGTCGTGAAAAATTTTATATTAAGAAAAAATCGTAGTGCTAACACTAATGATTGCGTAGAAAATTTAACCCCCCTCACTCACAAACAACCATTAGGCCAAACCGAACACACATAGTCTTGATCTTCTTTTCCTTCAAAACATAGGTAAAGATTGATATTTTTTTATAAAATATATATATTATCTTCTTGAATGGAAATTTTTTAATGATAAAATATATGGAAAATATTTATAATTAAAAAAAATATTTATTAGTATATGTAATATATATTATCATCAACCATATTAGAGTTGATTAGTATTGTATTATGAGCTATTTGAAACTCCTCCCTACTATGAAACCATAAGATTCTATAATTTACATTATGTAAATATATTTTTTCAAATAACTTTTTTTCTTCCAAAATAAAATTAAATAAAAAATTATATGTTTTATTTAGATGAAATATTATAATTATTCCTAAAAAACACTAAATTATAAGGTTTCTCTAATAACCATCATTAAAAAAAATCTAAATTAGAATTAATGAAAAAGTTAATAAAAATAATAGAAGAATTTAATATTTATCCCAATGGCCCATAATGATGATAAAAATCCCAATCAAATATATAGATGAAAGGATTTTAAGTATAACTATTATTGGAATGAGAGGGATAATTAGTGATTTTAGGTATTAAAACTACACTATGTAGGATGCTAATATGGTTATTGGGCATCAATAGCCATTGGGGTAATATTAAAGTTAGACTCTCCTAGTTTATATTCTAAAATAGGCATTGGGAATATATTATAGTTGGACTTATAAATCCATTGGGTAAAATATTAGTAAAACTTGTTTATGAAATAAATTATTTCAATTAATTAAAATCATATTTTGTAGAGTAATGTTTAAAATGTGGTGAATATTTAATCGTAAAAAATAAATTTATTTAAACATATTATTATTCAAATATATGATAAATCAACACATGAGAAAGTACATCCACATTCTAATAATGTTGGTTACTTGATAAGGAATGAGTATAACTTTCTTTTATACTTGAAAAATATAATATAATAAAATGACCATTTATTGAATTATTTTATGTATATTATAATTAATTTATACCAATTTTTATTTTTTCTAACAATTTGATTTATTTTTTTAAATATTCACGTTATATTTTGCTTATGATGAATTTTTTAAGAATTTTATAAAAAAGTTGTCTTTTGGTTGAATAGTTGAAAAAAAATTATTTTTAAGAATACCTAATTTTCGTTCAAAGTATTTTAAAAGTATCACTTAATTTTCAATAATATTTAAAATTATATAAGTTATTATTAATTATAAATAATTCAATTATAGTCTTTATGATCATCATTACACATTATTTTTGTATATAATTGTTTTTATACAAAAAATGTGTTTTCTTAAAAAAAATCAAGGACTTTTTGATGGTTTATTTTTAAATTAATTTTTCTATATTATAGGAATTTAATTTTATAAAATGGAATCCATATTATCAATTATAATTTCAAATTTTTTAACAATTCCCCTTTCAATTTTAATACTTAGGAATAGTAAATTTGGAAATAAATTATTTCCCATGATAAGAATTAAAATAATATAAAAGGGTTAGAAACAAACGTATATAGAAAATTTGACCTTAAAACTATATAAATACTTTTATTTGGTCATATTTAGACAATAAATAACCTCTACATAATATATGACTCATTTTGGTTCCATTTGACATCCCCAAGGCATTAATTTATTTTAATATTTTGAAAACTTCCATGTTTGTCCTCTCCCTCACTTATAAAAGTAAACCACATATCCTATCTTTTCCACATAAAAAGATACATTTAACTTTTCCAATACAAACCCAAATATTTAAATAAAATTCCACTAAATGTTTTATAATTCATGTTTTTATGATAAAACTAACATAAAAATCCATTTGGAATAAACCTATCACGGTAATCTGAAAAAGTGTTAAAGTTCTTAACAGAGTGTATACTTTTTATATATTCTTTTAGCTTCTTAAAAACCATCCTAACCATTATTATATAATAACATCTTTTTCTCCAATATAATTATATGTTTAAATTTGTATGTTTTAACCAATTTTATCTACTTATTCATCTCACAGAAAATTAATAAATCTTTCGTGAGTATGTGTGGACTACCACCTCGTGAAGACATTGTATTTCATTTTTACTTGAAGACTCTTATGGTTGGTCATAATGACAGGTAAAAATAAAATAATTGATATATATTATAAAAATTTATTTATATAATTTATAATAAATATTCTAAAACATTCTTTAGTATTAAATTAACGTTAAAAACATCGCTCATGTGTACGTGAGAACTACCAACTTGTAAACCAGTACATTTTAATTTTCATCAATACCTCACATGCACAGTATATATAGGTGTATTTTGATAAATAATATTACATTTACGATATAATAATAATTCAAATAAGTGAATATAATACATAACTACTTTCCCTTACGTTCATTGAAAAATAGAATGGTTAATTAGGCGTATGTACAGACTACCATCTTCATGTTTTAAAGTAAATATTTTTGAAATAAACACCATACAAGGTTTTTTCTAAAAATATAATAAATATATAAAATTATTTTTAAAAAATTATTAAATTTTATTAAATTATATAATCATGATCCCATTAACCATATTCAATATATCATAGTGATTTTTGATATGGGAGATGAATATCCTCAAAACGTTCAAGGTGTACTCAATAAATTATGTAATTGAATATAAAATATGTAAAAGTAAAATAATAATAACAATAAAACCTGAAAATTGTTAAAATAAAATTAAATAATTAACATATCTGTATTATTTAGGAAATTTATTATGTATTTGTGATGAGTCAAATTCAAGGTAATTTATTTCTAGTCTAAATTTCCTTTCTTTTTACTATACATATTTTAATCACATGTTTTCTAATATGTGGTGTATTGTAATAAATTATAGACACATTATATAATTATTATCTAAAAATTTAAATTTTTAAAAATCCATTCAATTTTATTTCATTAAATGCTTCATTAGTTAAAAATTTATCTTGTTTTATTAGAATATTATCATAAAATTTAGTTTCGTAATGTTTTAAAGATTTGATTCTAATATTTTTTCCAATTCAATAATTTTTAGGGATGGTTATACATTTAAATGAATTATTTAATTTTTTTACATCTACTTTAAATTTTAAAAAATTTTATTCAAAATAAATATTTTTTCATAAATAATATTGAAAGTCAATCATTCTTTATGAAGTATAAAATAATTTTTTATTAATGTATAAATTTTCAATAACTTTTCGCACTAACGAAACTATTATGTTATATTTAGAAACAATTTTAATCTTACAATTTTTATACAAATAAACACAAATATTCACATTTTTCATAATTTAGTTTTGAAAATCAAGATTTTAAGGAAATATATATGTCAATATATGAAAATGATTAATGTATAGATTATAAAGTATATTGTTAATAGTGTGATTATGATAATAGAATATTTAATATATTTCATGAATGTTATGGTCTATATATATTATTTATAAGGATGGGTATGCCTAATATTTCTCTCTAATGCATTGGATAATTTTTATGTTACCTGGATAGTTTTGTATAAATTAATTGAGTAGGTTATTCTATTTTTATGTGTTCAAATAATGGTTATTTTATGGTATATTTTTTTTATTCTATGAAGATGAAATCCCAAGGAACATACATGACATTTCTATTACTTTTGATGAATATTCAGGGAAATATTTTTTATTTATATGGTAAGATAATGAATTTTCTTAAGCATTCATTATTCACATTATTGAAAAAAATATTATTTAAAGTAGTTATTTTTTCATAAGTACTCATGTTTTTTATAAAAAAACATGATTATGATTTTTCCTTAATGTTTAACTATAATGTGTTATATGAAAATATTTCTATAGAAAAGTTTTATTCATAGGTGGGTAACCTATTATTTGAGAAAAAAATTAATTATTTTAAATAAAAACTATCTAATATTTTATCATGGTTTTGAAATGGAACAAAGGGTTTCTTACAATTTTTATATATGTACATTACTATTCAACCCCCCTTAAATTATTTTTCAAAGGGATTTAAGATGTGTAGAAATGTTTAGAAATTCATACCTCTAGATATTAATGTTACCTTAAACAATACCAATGTGACTTTATGAAGAACTTTATTTTTTGGAAAAATGTATACTGTGGGGTAATTTCCCTATGTTTTGTAAGATTTTATCCATAATATATAAAAAACCTTAAATGTTATTTTGGAATATAAGAAGATTTATTATTTTTTAAAAAGCTAAATTATTCATGGAATAAGGATCATGACTTTATAGATAGTGTTACTGAAAGTGTCTATATAAATTCAATAGTAATAATGTTGTTTAGGAAAAATATAATGTCCATTATAACCTAAAATTTTAATATATATAGAGAATAATTTTTATTTATAATAAAACAAAAGTGTTTAATAGAATATATAAAATCTCTAAACTCAATCTCCCAAATCCAATTCTAAAACACAATCATGACAATTTTACTTTTTATACAAATAAACATAACACAAAATTCATCCTCCCAATGTTATTATATCAAACTGAAATATTGGATCAGATACATTTACAAGGACATGTAATGGTTAGATTTTTAATGAACTAAAAAAAATTATGTAAAAAAACCTAGATACATAAAAAAAGTTCATAAAAATATAAATAATTTCTAATGAAGTTATTCACATGGAATAACGTTAATAGAAATAATATAATTAAAACATTTATTTATTGATTATGGGGAAAGAAACAAAATATAGGTGAACTTAGATTCTTATTTGGGGTAAAAATATGCATAAAAATTTGAATTTCATTGATGACATAATTAAAGTAGATGATAATAACATAATAAAATTCATTTCCATATAAACCTTGATCATAAAACATGATACATGGAATAAAGATTTATCCTAATAAAATAGTAATACAAGTCAACAATCATGAGCTATGTGAAAACAATACTAATTCAAAGGTTCCCCAAGAACATTGTTCAAGAATTAGAAGAATATATTAGTAGTATGGAATATCATTTTCATATCAGTCTAATAATCACTCCAACTTATGTATTAATCTACCTAGTAAATTCCAATAATCATATATGAAAAAACAATAGATGATTATATCTATCCCTAAATGTAATGAATAAGAGATCTATATTTTTGAAACCCATCATCAAGAGATATGTTAGTTTCACACGTCCTCATAAATAAAGAAAAATAATTGTAACATAATCATAATACATGAAACCTTCTAGTTTTGAACATAAAAATAACCAACTTCCATTAATTACTAGATTTACCAAATTTAAAGGAAACAGGTTCAATGAAAATATCATTGTAATATTCATAATACATCCATAGAAAAAATATGAATGGTATCATTAAAACATATCACCAGTGAATCATTATAATAATCAATGTATTTTTACATTGATAAATTTTAATACCATAAATAGGTCAGTAGACAATTCTTCAAGAAAATACCATTTCAAATTTTAAAATTACAATAAAAAATCAATAATAATAATAAAATATAGTGGAATCCATTTTATGAAAATATACTTGGAATTTTATATTGGAATTTTCAAAATCAAATAATAGTTATGATTGTGGGAAATATTGTTCATGTTGTAAATATTAAAAATTAAATTACCTTTCACGATTTTGTAGAGAGTGTCAAAAGTTACCTATGTAGAAAAAATTAAGAAATTCACATTAAAACCCCTTTAAATGATGGTCAAAGAGAATGTAAAATAAATTTAGGTGATTTTTTTATAAATGGATAATATTGAGTTCATTTTAACAATAATTGGTTTTTAATAGAATGATTTGTGATCCTGGAGAATATATAAGATTTGTATCACTTAAAAAAACCTTTTATGGTGTTTATGTAATCAATAAGAGAGGAATTAGAAACTAAACATGTAGACATTATTCATAACAATAAGAGAATAATTTTTTGTGGTTTAAGAAATATTACTGTTTTATTTCTCCAATGGAACCTTCATTAAAAAATATCTTCATGTGAAATTAGATTATATCATAAAGCCATTACCACTTTGGAAACATCCAAAAACAAAATCCATCAAATTAAATTGTATAATATAGATATATAAATAAAATTAATTTCATGATGTGATATGTAAAAATTCATTCACGATTTATTTAGAATATCATATAATTAAATAATTCCTCATGACAAGAAGCATGTCTCGGGAAAATGAGATTGAGCCCACGAAAATCCATACAAAGATCACAAATATTTATGTGATAATTAATTGATTAATTGATTATATAAAGATATTTAAATAAAAAAAATATTTCAAAAATTTATAAGATAATAATTTTTAGATCAATAAACACATAATAAGGAATAAAAGAATCAAGGATATAGAAGTTAATCCTATTGAATGGAAAACATGTTCAGAAACTGCTGACCGCATGGAAGCTGTCAAGTCATAGCGCCTCCGATGAAATAATTCCAATTACAAAATAAAAAAACATGATGTATTAATGACCCAATATAAAATATTTAAAAGTTTCAGTATATTCTCAATAGAAAATAAAATAATTGTATAACATGAAAATACTCCATAAAAATGAAATTAATATAAAACCCCAAACATCGAGTCCGGATTTTTCCATGTGTGTCCTTTATCTCCAAAATAATAAACCTATATAAATTTTTTAATTTTCTATATCCTTTAATATTATATTAATTAAACATTAACCATATGTTTTATTTATCACAATGAAATTTTTAATTTCTTAATCAGTTAAGTACATGTTGGGTGTTCTTAGGATGTTAAGTTCATAATTTCAAAATGGATTCAATGTGTTGACCATGTAAAAGGGTAAATTAATAAATAATATATAGGTTAATGATATAATTATAATTTTTATAAATCAATTAATAATATAAAATCTTCCTTGGATAATGGTTATAAAATATGAATCATGTTACAAACATGAAAATAACAGTTCATATGTATGCATGAGTAATGTTTTTGTTATTCAATAAACTTGAGAAAAAGATAGTATGTATATTTTTATATTTACATAATATAGATTATATGATAAATTTATTTTCATATAATTAAATAAACTTATACTTATAATCATTGCGGGGTAGTGATGAGAAACACATCATGTTATTTCATGGTTGTTGTAATCCATATTTACACACAGAAGTGGTTACTATTTTTAAAATAGTTGAAATGATAGAAAATAGATGAAATATTACCCTTTTATAATGATAAAAATTTAATTAATATTATATTTTTACTTCAAATCCATAATTATAACCATCAATGAGAGGCGTTATTGGAAAATAATTACATAGGTCTTTTTGATGGCATTCCATTATGCACATGAATGACTGTTTCATTTCACAGTTGATAAAAGAAGAAGATGTATATATGTTTTTCCATTAACAAAAAATATCATTATATTTAAGATAATATTTTTATTATTCAATAATTTTTAAATAATACATTAAATAGGTATAATAACAAGTGGAATGAAAATTCTTTTATAAGAATTATACATCTTCTTCAGATTACCTCTTTTAGAGTATACCTATAGCATTTCTACGCTGTTTTTATTGTCAAAAAGGGATTATTAGATGTTGGGAGGGTTATTATGATGGGATTTTTGATCTTATTGGTATGAAAAAACCTTTTGATGTGTTTATAAAAGTTGAAAGGGGGTGTCCCTTTACATGCAAGGGGATGTGAACTTTTAGAAACTCACGAAATATTATCATATAATATGTGTTTAACTCAAATAAAAGGGTTCCAAATTGAATTTTTTTTCGAATATAAGAATTATATGGTCTTAATATAATCATACAATAAATTTTTAATGTTTTATATATTATTTTAGAACTTATCTAATGGATTAACACTTTCTTACAACTTTTAATCCGTAACCATGGTAATAACTTTTTCAATATAAAAGGGTATTAAATTTACATAAAATATAAATATTGTCTATTAAATAGACAATGTATGAATAATGTGACCATTTATCATATTATTCTTATAATTTAAAGATATATATTATATTTAGATAACTAAATAATATATATCAGTCATAAAATACTATTAATTTCATTTTGTGAATAATTCAAAAAATTTGACATTGAAAATAATACAATAAAAAGGAAATTCAAGTATAATCCATTTTTTAAATAATAATATTATAATTTTTGACTAAAATGTTCATTTGGAACCATTTTTCATTAATATACTATTAATTATTATGTTTTTAACATCACTTATTTTAAATTTCTTTTACTTTCACTAACATTATGTGAGTGTTGTGTAAGCATTTGAGGAAATTATTTCATCATTAAAATTAAAAAATAATAAAAATAATTTTTTTTCAATATTCTAAAAATAAAATTTATTATTAACTATAAATTATTTGTCTCCCTAAATTCATATATAGAATAAATTAAAAAAATATAGTGAAACTTTTTATTTTTCTTGAAATAATATATAAGTAATTTTCAAAGACAAGTGGCACAAAATTTTCCTAGAATTAAATTGTGTATTATTTTTCTGAAACCAACAAATAGAATTAATCATAGTAATTTTCTAGAGTCTTATTTATACATTATAATATAATTTATATCCTTACTTACTTGATTCACCCTTGTAGAGGTGGAAAATATTTATTATTATTAATATTTTTAATGAAAAAAATAAAAGTGTCAAATTTACCGAATTTCATATTCATGATTCCAAATATGCATTAATTTTTTTCAAATTTAATTCACATTAGTATGCAGATTTTAATTTTTAAATTATAATTAAAAATGCATTGAAAATTATTTTTAGAAGAATTCTATTTAAGTATAAAAATGTTTTTATTCCAAATTCAATTATAATAATGATTCTGAAGACAATTATTATATTATTATTATTCAAAATTAATTATTAACATTTTAATATAATCAAAAATAAAACAATCAGTTTTAAATTCATTAATATAAAATGCAAATTCCAATAAAAATGGTATTTTTAATATTCATTAAAAAATAAAACTTTTTAGAAAACTCTAAAAATTCAGAATAAGCTAATTTTTTACATTCTGAAATAATTTTTTTTTCATTTTTCTAAATAACAAATATATAATTTGGAAATCAATCTCCAAAAATCCCATATAATGCATAAAAACCAAATTCAGTTATAAATAATAAACATCCCTTTTGAATAGAAAGTTACATAATATTCTTATAATGAATATGATGATTTAAAATATTATTAATAGATATTAATATTACATAAAAAATATTTATATTAACACTAAATGGATTAGTAAATTCTTATTTAATGTTGATCATTTTATCCCCATCATTTTATCTTATTGTTCATATAAATTGTTTAAACCATTTTCAAGATCAATTCCAATGAGTGAAAGATAAAACAAATAGACATTAAAGGAAAATAATATCACTATTTAAAAATGAAATTGTTGAAATGAAACATAATGAAAGGTGACAATAAATCTTCATTTAAGAAAGTGGGAAATGTAAATAAAAATTTCTCTAAAATAACTCATAACTTAGTGACGAATTAGGTGAAAATTAGTGCTAAGTGAAAATATGGCCATTGAATAACAAATTATTGTCCAAATAATGATGGAGAGTGACAGATAACATTGATCACAAGAAACAGAATGATCATGAGAAAACCAGATGATAAAAAACTATAATACAATTATGTGTGCAGAAGACTATCAATACATTATATTTTAAGATAATAGGATAAAATTTTCATTTCAAGATTATTTTCCATGATTTATGTAATTTCTTCACCATATGGACTCTGAAAAAAATGATATATTTATACCTGAAAAGTAAAATTTAATCCTTTAGTAAATTTAAACAACAATATCATATTTTCCTTAAAATTAGGAGTATTCATGATGAAATTTTCATTCCTTAATTACAAAAATCATCTATTAATGCATCACATAATCTATAAATGGATACTAATTTAAGATCCCCTATTTTTGTCAGATTGATAATTTTCCATGGGAATTTGGATTTTTATTTGGTGGATGGGCCAATGATTATATATATAATTAGATTAGAATTTTAATAATTGTTACACTTATAACTATTTTTTCTAGATGTTTTTTAGGGCCTAAAATATGAATCAAAAGTTAGGTTGTGTTTTTGATGCTCTTGGGTTTGAAACATCATTTCTTGGAATAATGGTCTTTTGTGCATCGTTGGTGTATGGCTAGTGTTATACATGTGCCTCGACCATACAACCAATTTTTATAACGGACACTATAAAAAACCCAAAAATTTATTTCATAAATCCAATTCATGTTTATTAATATTAATTAATTATATATTTATATTCATTAATAAAATATTAAGTAGTTTTTAATAAAAAGGCAATAGATTTAATTAATATCAATTATTTTATTGTTTTATTATAAATATTAATATATAAATTATATAATTTTAATTTTAAAACAGATTGATTTTTTAAGACAAAATATCAAACATTATCCTAGGTTGAAATTATTATATTTCTCAAAAAATAATTGTTTAGGGAATATAGAAAATTACATTTTTTTATAAAAACATCTTATCATTAAAATAATTTTAGTGATTGAAAAGTTCCATTCTGTTTTAAATATTATTTAATTATTAAATTATATTATTTAATTATATTTAATCCAAGTAATTAATTTTCAGTCATATTTATAATATATTTTAGTATAGGTTTATTGTTGGGTAAAAAAAATGGGTCTCCAATAAAAATTGTTTTAATGTGCATAATGTTTTATTATTTTAGTTAATTTAAACAACCCATAATGTGGAATGAATTGAATTAAACTTATATATTACATATCAATAAATTATAATTTTAGTTCAAAAATAACAATTATAGAATATTGAATTAATATAAAATAATCTTATTCTTGAAAAAAATATATCTTGAAAAGCTTCTTTTTGTCACATTTCTAAGTTTTATTTTTAAATTAAATTTGTCCACTTGTGTGAATTTATTTTTTTAAATGGATTCCATTTTTTAATAAAAATAAAAATTATTCTTATATATTAATGTTAGCTTAATTTTTTTGCTAATTAAAAGTGAAACCAGAAATAATTTTTTATAACAGTTTAGGTAATAACAGATTAAAATGTGGGCTAAACTAAAATGATAAGTGTTAAAATGCATTAAAATGTCTAAAATATACTTTATGGCTTTATATATCCTTTATCATATATAAAGATCAAGAATTGTATATTTTGAAGACCTTTGGTATGTGAAAAAACATGTGTATAACTTTTTATCTTGGAAAATTACAGGTGTTCCAATCACATCACATAGAAAAGGACACACCCTTACATTTCCTTTTAACTCTTTCAGAACATTTTGTTCTGGAAAAAACCTTCCCAACTAAATTCCTTAACTCACTCATCATAACTTATTTCCACTACTTTTATTATAAATCTATCCTACTATATCTTTTGGGGCTATCCTAAGGTGGTTGACTAAATGAGAGGAATCTTGATTATCTAAGTGTTTTTTATTTTATTTCTTCCTCAATCATCTTAAAATCCATTTAAATTATGTTAAAATAATATAAATTTTACATTTTATATAATTAAATGATATTGTATTAATTAAATAATCTAAATCCATCTCCAATTCTACCAAATTGGAAAAGAATCCATTATTCATGTGTGTGGTGGAATTTCACCTCACCAACTGATGTAAGTTGTTCTTTATTATTTCCTCCCACATCTGGTTGTTTTTATTTATTTAAAGTATATATATAATATTTGAAACATATTTTTACTTTTTTTTAAATATTATTTCTTAATTTCTATTATGTGGGGGATACAATAGGGTCGCTCATGTATACGGCCGATTACCGCCTCACGAAGTGATGTCATTCAATTTTGACTAATTATTCACATAGAAGGTAATAAGGATAAATTTAATAAATCTATCTGATATATATAAAATAATTATTATGTTAATTACATATTTTTCATTATTAAAATTTTATATACAACTTTCATTCTTACCTTTCCCCTTACTATAGTATGATATTATTCTTCACGTGTACATGTGGACTAACATCTCTACGGAGTGATCTGATTATTTTATCATCAGAAAATCACATGGATGATATATATAAATATATTAAAACAAATAATATGATATTTATTATATTATTATCATTCAATTTATATAAAATATTACTTATCCCATTTTCATAGTGATCATTTAAAAATGGAAACTTTACTCATGCTTAAGTACAACCTACCATATCCCTAATCTTAATATAGATCTTTTTTCATAACCATAATTTATGATAAATTATGAATTTATAATTAATTTATAAAATTTATAGTCTTTTAATTATTATTATTATATATATATTTATATTATGACTTCTTTGAAAAAATTCATCCCACTGAATTCATTGTTTTCATATAATCCAAATATCATCAAAACATTTAATATAAACATAACTAATTAAGTAAGTGTATATAACACTATAATAATTGAAGTAACAAGAATAATAATCCTTAAAATAATATCTTATGAAATTAAATAATTATCATAATTTTATTATTCTGAAAGTTAATGATCAATTGTGACGAATCAGACATGAGGTAAATGACTTTGTCTTTATTTCTATCCATTAAAGCATATTTTGATGTTATGAACCTATATTATTTTATAATGTGTATATATTGAACATTTGACATGTTATATAATCAATTTGTCTATTATAATGAAATTTAATGATTTTTTGAAAGGTATTCCTTCATGGGTATTTTAATTCAATTATTTCCTAGTGTTAAGGAACTTTTTTTAATAAACATATTCTTCAAATTGGTTATTTTTCAACTATTTTTATTCCATATACATATCCTAAAAAAATGTTTAATTTTTTTTTCATCGGAAAACATATTCATAAAAACGTTTTATATCCATTTTGGATTTATTTCAATGGGTTTAAAAAAGGAAACATTTTACATATTTTATACAAAATGTTTTTTCAAAAAGATAAAAATGAATGTTCTATTTTATCATATATAGTGACAACGATTTTTTCTACCGCTTTATCAATTATTTTATTTATGTATTCTTTTACAATATTTTATTTTCTCTCTTAATAAAAACCTAATTTCCCATATTATGGGTATCATGGTATTGAAAATTATTTCTTCTAAATGAAAGAGTATTTCAATATAAAATACATTTTTTATATGGGTTTGAAAGAGTTTTTAAAATTAGTACAAGATAAAAATGAGATAACATAATGTTTTTTATTCACAATTTCATAATTAATAATTATATTAATTTTGGTTGAGCTTAATACAGTTTATATGGTGAGGAAAACTCAATTATAGCTAATATGAGATCCCTATAAAACATATATGATGTATTGATCCCCATTATAGCTCATGAAAAATGTGTGATCCTAATATATATTATATGAAAGGTGAGACCCATTATATATCTCTAGTGTATTGGATAATGATTAATTTCTCTCCATAATTATATTTGATGTTGTCATTATAGTTATTTCTATTGAAAGAGTTTTTAAAGGGTTTTATAAATATATTACTCTAAGTTTCCAAACCTGTTTCTATTTTCATGCTATGTGTTTAGATGGTTTTAATTTAGAAAAATGTGAGTTTTTTCACGTGGGAATGTATGATTTCATTCACTCATATAAATTTAATGATAATAATAAAAATTACACAGGTTTTTATGTATTTTTGCAGATAAACATATTTCTTCTTTTCATTCCCCTTACCATACTGTTTTTTCTCATCTAACAAGTTAAAATATTTTTCATAGGGTATAAGGATTGGTAAGGGATATAAATAATTCATGTTACCTTTTTTAAATATTTTTCATCAAAACAAATTGTGTTTTTGAAGATCTATATATTGTTTTATAAATAAAGACTGATTATAAGTTCCAAAATTATATATATCAGTTTGTTATGAAAGTGTAATGGTCTATCCCTATAGAAATATAAACTTAAATAGTATCTAGATATTTTTGAAATTTAATTCTACATTATTTCAATATAGTTTGTAATGTTTAAGGTTAGGTACTTATAATTGGGGTCAATACAAGGTTTAGATAATTTTAAAGAATAGGATAATTTTTATAGCATACCCTCGAAAGATTTACATTTTAGTTAACTTGAAATGATATACAATTCAAATAATATCATGATTCTTCATCTAAACTATGTATATTCAAAATATTATTATTTATATGAAGTAGGGAATTTGTAGTGGGACTGAATTGAGAGGATAATATTATTCTAATCCAACATCACAGAATGGTGGGAATTATAATTGTATAGTTTATTGCATTTATGGATCCATTGACATAGGACATAAATGGTGGTCCAGTCCATTTTAGATATAATTTAAATCTATTATAAAGGAATATTTCAATAGGTGAAAATTTTATTACATATAAACTACTATCTTTCTAGGGAACCTCTAAACTTATGGGAACAGAATGATGGATAAATTACCTAGAGACGATATTTTTTTATCATGTGTTGTTCATAACATCACAAGAAAACCCTTTCGTTTTATTATATTTATGGTGAAGCAAATCACTGGTGGAATTTAGTTAAAAATACCAGACAAAAAGATGATATTGATTCCATTTAATGGGTTATTTTTATGAATATTTTCCTTGATAAAATTTTCCCTAGGGATTTTTGTCTTAGTTTGGGGAAATATTTCATGGAATTGAAGAAAAATACTGAAGGATCACTTTTCAAATAAGAATTAAATTTTAAATTATGGGATATATATATGAAATACTTTATCGTGTATAATAATTATAAAATTAATCATTTTTACTCATGATTGAAAGAATGTTTATCAAGAGAATTGGAAACATCATAATAGAAAAGTTATAATAAATTTGATCATTGTGATTAGAATGTTGAGATGGAGTCTTCCAAAACATGTGTTCATTAGGATAATAGAAATTTTTTTATTAAGGTGGAAAATAGTATAGAATAAAAACATTGATAAGTCTAGAGGTAATCCCCCAACAAGTTCCAAGTGAGATAAAATTCATTTTGGGGAATGTTTTTTAGGATTTGGAAAGTGTTAAAAGTGCGATATGTTTGTTCATAAAGATCACGAAAGTAATGAAAAGACTATAGAACCATCCATGAATGAAATTCCTATTTATTTTCAATGGTAATATGATTAATCAGCAATGAGTCTCGAATTTAGGATAATGTGTGTTCGAAGTTAATTAATCAGGGTGGAAAATCATCCTGATGAAAAATAGAAAATTTTGGGAAAATAATTTCCTACTACCATGGTTTATATTGGATCATCTATTGATGTAGTGACAGGTATGTTAATTTTTTATTAAAAAAATTCCAATTATCTGTTAGACTATGGATCTTCACATTCATTCATTTAAAATAAATTCAAACCTAAAATGTGAATATCACCACAGGAAAAGAAGATTAAAATTTTACATAAAAATATTTCTGAAATTATTAAATAAATTATTATCTATAGAGAAATACATATTATTTTTAGAGGTATGGTATTTTATAAAAATATATTTGATGTATCCATTATGTGTTTTTATTTTATTCTTCGTATGGATTAGATTTTATTTTATTATTCTATGATAGATTATTGAAACAATATCGTTTTATTCAATGATTTCATACCTTTGATAACCTTCTAGGAAGCCTGAAATTTGATATGACATGAAAGTTAAAGTTACCTACCTAGTGATGTTAAAATGATGGATATTTTATTAATAAGTGATGTACTAGTAGTAAATCTATAACTTGATGTTTTTCCTTATGACATACCATTTGTTATTTCTTATGGATTGGTTGAGTTGACTACTGAATTAGTGCCTAATGCTAATCCTAGTTCTCTGCCCCCTTATTGATTACCTCAAGTAGATCTTTTAGAATTAAAAATTTAGTGCAAATAATTTCTTGATAAATGTGTCATTAATCATAGAAATTCAAAAATGGTGCGCTTATTTTTTATTTAGGAATAAATATTGTTTGACGATACATTACATTGAATATTGAGCATTGAATGACATTACTATTATGGAAAAGTATCCTTTGACTCATAATTATGATATTACTGATTAGATACTATAATATTTCTATTTTTTATTGTTTGATCAAATTTAATTCTACCGTAACACACCGATACAATATTATTTATTACCTTTTAAATGAATTCAATTTCTTCAACAAAATGTAATGCATGAAACATCAAGTTTAAATGAAACATGACAATCTGTTAAAATTTTATTTAAATATGAAAATTATAACCTATCCATTATGTTATAATATTTGAATATGATTATATAAATTATGAAAATTAGGGTTATCTATTAATTATAATTGAAATAAAAATAATTTTAATCTAAGAGAAATTCTTTAAGATATCTATATTTTTTAAAGAAAAATGTTTCTTCACTTCATGCGTACTTATGATAAAAATTATTTTTGAAACCTATAGAATTTTTTTTGATAAAACTAACTTCATTTTTAAAATGATCATATCAAATTATTATTAGGGTTATTTTTTTTTATTTTTCAAAAATATTTCATTTTTTGATGTATATTGAAAAATAATGTTTTTTAATAAACCATCCTTTTTGTTTAAATTGTTAACAATGATAAATTATATTTTATATTTTAATAAAATTTAAATTATAACAATCATATTATAATGAATAAAATTTAAGTTAGTTTAACTAATTTCACATTGAATTTTGATATTAAAAGCATCTATACTTATGGGAATTTACTCTTTGGAAATCCAATTTTTCATCGTGTCTGTAGGTATAATTTTAAATATTATTATTCAAAATATTTGAATTTAATTTAGAAAACTTTATTTCATATTTTTAAACAAAAAAATTTACATTATATAATATTTTCAAATTAATCTTTTACCATTTAACATATTAAAAGTTGTAATGATTAATTACTATGGTTAAGATAAAAACTGATTTTCCGGGGGTTTAAACTAAATTGACAAGTGTTAAAATAACCTAAAAACTTGTACTGCATCCTTTTTAAGGCCAAAATGTTTCCTTATAAATAATAATGGAATTTAATGACCCATTTTTTAGAAATTTGGCATGATCAAATGTGGGTTCATGGATTCATTCCCAAAATTATATTTTTGTTATCTCCTCTACTTGTAATAGGACAACACCTATTATACACTCTTCACACGTACTAATAAATTTCATTCACCATGACCTTGAAAAATAACATATTTAATCCACTATAAATATCTTATATTTATTTTTTTCATAAATCCATCCTTGGATGGATCTTTCTGAAAACTTAATGAAGTTGTCCAAAGAAGTGGTACAATTATCAAATGAACATTTTCTTTGTTCATTGTTCACCCTCCATAAAATATTATTAGACCATTATTATATAATAAAATTAGAATATTACTGTTTTATTTTTCTATTATTTTCATTACTTATAGCAATCTTCTCTTCCCTAAAATGTGATACAAAACCATCCATCATGTGTACGGTGGACTATTGCTTCGCGGACCATTATAATCTATTTTTCATCACCATATTTCAAGGATGGATATGATAATAATTTTAATGAATATATATGTATAATATATGTGATATTAATATAATAATTTAATTACAATATCACATATACTATCTAACATTCCATGCCATTTAAAATATGGTAATGTCACTAATGTGTATGGTGAAATACTACCTCACAAAGTGATGCGATTAATTTTTCAGTTATTCTATACATGGAAGATAATACGGATAAATTTAATTAGTATAAATATGAAATATATGACATGATATCAATTATATAAAATCAATATACCATCCACAACCATAACATTTCACTCATTAAGGGAATGATATCATCGCTTGTGTGTAGATACAACATACCTTGTCCACAATGTGATGTGATCATTTTTCAATGTAAAAACATTAAAAATGATTAGATAAATGAATATAATAATTTATTATAAAATTTATAATAGTATTACTATTTTAGATATTATTTTTCTATATCTTATTCATAATAAATAGAACGTTTTTGACAAAACATGAATTAAAAAAACAAGCAATTACCCATGAAACAAAGAATATATTGAAATAATAATAAAAATTGAGTGGAAATGTAAAATGGGGATCATATATGATATCTAAAATTAGAATATTGTTCTTTTAAAAATTAATAACATGATTAAAATCATTATACAGGATTTTAAATCATGTTTATCTAAAAGGAAACACGTCGTTAGGGACATCGTCTCCATTTCCCTTCGTTGAAAATATTTAATTATTGTGCACCTAATTTATTATATAAGGTGTATTAAATTCTAATTTTACATGTATTATAATTAATCATTCATAATTTGTGGAAAACTAGATTTCAATTTAAATTATTTTATCCTTGAAGATCTTACATGAAAGTTACTAAGTGTTAAAGGATTTTATTTCAATTTGAATTTCATTGAGGCATTTTTTTAATATGACTATATTCACAATTATGTGGTGAATATATTTAAACTTTTATGTATTAAACATGAATTATTATTTATTAATTATGATTAATGTTTTTATTTAATTTTATTATTGAATAGGTTGCAAGTTAAATGTTTTGAAAGAGGTAAAAATATTGTTGTACAATCACACTTTTTTTGTTACTGTTTAGTTTATCTTTCAAAACACAAATTCATGATATCATTAATTCATTGGAAAATATATTTATATTAACTATAAATAAAAATTTATGATGGATATGATTATTTAGAAAACCGTATAATAATATTAAAAACAATGATTACTTAAAATTTTATTTGATTAACTAGGGAAATATTATTAAATCTGTATCCTTTACTGAATACACATATTTAACGATAAGGAATATAGATTCATTAATGAAATATATTATTAAATATAAGACTAACTATATAGACATTTATTTATAGGTGTTCCTCAATTATTTATATCCCCTCTATTCATGAAAAGGTCTCATGAGATAAATCAGTTTTCCAAATCAAATAATTTTTTACCTATAGTTTTAAACTATCTTAGAAAAGGTATTGATTATAGATGTATCATGATTACCATGTTCATGAAATCCAATAATTAATCATTTACTTCATTTATAATCATATTATTATTTTCATTTATCATATTCTAGAAAATATATTATCTTCAGATACATTTCTTTAACAGTGTATTGTTTAATGGCATGCATTTTCAGTTATTTAACTTCCATATTGATTATGCCTCATCCAATTGTGATTATAGAATTATTGATTAATTATAATTTGTGATAATTTCCCATCACATTATTATTATAATTATTTATTATTGATATCATCCACATTATATATCTCTTTCTGAGAATCCGATCTCACCCATATTATGCTTCCATTCAATGGAATGTAATGAATAATTCATGGAATGAGTTCAAGTATGACAAATTTTTTCCATTAATATTATTTTTATTTAATTTACCTTGTAAAATGGGTTCAGGTATTTATATGGTTCTCCAAAAGTGATCAAATGATCAATCAATTTGGATTTGACCCCTTGAATCTATGCCAATGTATTAAATTATGTACGAGCTTTGGGATACTGCTTTCGAGGTCGTTATAGTTTGAATTAGACGAAGTTTATTATAAACATTGGAAAATTCAATGAGGAAAAAATATATTAGAGAACATAACTATTGTGACCATATCATTTTACATAAATCATTACATGATTTTAAGTATAATAAAACATAATATTACACTCCATGGATCGTAAAGTCTAGTGTTTTGGAAGAAAATGTACATAAAACATAAATCATGGTACATAATATTACATCTTGTTATTTAGTATTCATAAAGAGATATTAACATATATTTTGATTATACATATTCAGAGTATAATTTACAAAAAACATGAAAAAATGGATGATCTAAAATCCCAGTAAACGATTATACATAAGAATAAATGCTTAGAACATGGGATAAAAGTCATAAGATAGTGATTATAAAAGAAATGAATCATATGGAATCATGATATATAAACATTGTATCATATAGAAAATGATTAAAAGTAATTTGGAAGAAATGAAAAACATTATTATAACATGATTCAAGGCTCATTACAAATGGAGGAGCAGAAGTCATGGTTCACAACCAAGACCATTACACATGGTAGCATGAGTCAAGGCTAATATCCATGACCGTTGCATATAACGTCTCATGAGACTAAAAATTATCGAATTAATTTGAGATCTATCCGGGTACACCCATAATAACATGTTCATGAATATTATTTCCACATATATAATCATACATAATAAATGATACATAAGAATAATGGTTCCCATGTAGAGAAATGGGTATCGTAATCATGTCATAAAGCATAATAGATGGACATGTCATACAAGTGTCCATGAAATACATGAATTAAAAATATACATGGAAATTATGAAAGTAAAATATGAATATATCAGGGTATGTGATGCCAAACATATGTGACAACATGTAATAAGAGTATTTAAGAAGTTATAGCGTTAAAACATTTGAGTGTGGTTTTAAGGAAAATACAAAATAACCATTAAAATAAAAAAGGAAATAATATTTTATATATATATAAGAAGTGATACAAGAAGTTATTAATAATAAAAAATAGTGATTTTTTTAAAAATAATGAAGTCTTAAAATAGATTATAGAGTTCTCTTTAAATTGTGTATTTATTAAAGAAGTTACCTTAAAACAAATTTACTTTTTGAGAAGTATTTTGTTGGGAAGCATTTAAAAGCATGTATATATCAGAAAGAGAATGATTAATGGATCATGATACATGAGTTTTGAAATATAAATATGAATTTTAATATTTAAATAAACCTAATATAGTATTTTATTTTGGTAAAATGAGAGGATGAATAACTGGAAGGAATAATGGAGGTTCTGGTAGAATTTATTACCTTAAGTTCGATGGTGTTCTCTAATTGATATTAATGATCTGAATAATAAAATTTGGATAATTAATTAATTAATTAATAAAATATTTTACATATAATTTATTTATTATAACCTTTTTATGTTAATTAATAACCTTTTTGATTGGTTATGAGTTTCAATTTCATTTTTCGGGTCTATTGGTTTCATGTCCGGTTTACTTATATACATGAACAAATAATCATGTATAATTTGAATGGTTGTCCAGAATTGGATTTATATTTTATTATTTATCATCTATAAGGTTACATGGCTGTAAATTTAACATTTTTTCTTGGAGTGATGTTGAATCATTGTATGAAACATTAGTGATAACCTTTCAGGTTAATAGAGAGTTTTTGATCACAACAATCACATTTTGTTTAATAAATCAGAAACACATGTACTAAAATATTCCATAACCATAGATGAGAAATAATACATAAATTATGGTCTTATTTAAAAATTAAAATGGTTTCATGACCACATTTGAAGATAGTAATGGAAACTGAAAATCCATTGTCCTCGAATGTGGTAAATTATCACATCTCGGATGGGGTTTTTTACTAATAGAATAAAAGAAGGGTAAGAGAGGGAGGATATCAAATTATTCAATTATCATAACAACATTACAGTACATATAGGGTACTATAGGTTTCATATCATTTTGATTAAGAGAGGTAAGGATTGAAAAAAAAACAATGAAACTTGAAAGGAAAGTAAAATAATTGAAAAGATGAATTTACCACTAGAATTAGTCATCCTTTAGAGAATCCTAATGGGATATTATTTGGTCTTTTGAAGAGAAAATGGTATTTTCAACGTGGGGTATGAGCTTAGGAAGAGAGTTTAGTAGAGTTTACGCAAGGCACAAGGCTTGGTAGGAGTTGGGAGAAGTGGGGAGTGTGGGTGTTTTTATAGTGGAGGGGAGAAATGGTTTTCTTAATATTTTAATCATTAGATTATTATTTATCCATAAGACAAGAATTAGTAATTATTATATGAATTAAAATAGTAATATGGACATGTGAGTTATAACCTAATGTGCATAAATCAGTCATTACTAAATAAATATGTTATTTTACATATAATGTATATATATGGAAAATTGTCGTATTTTACTATTCGTAAAAATTCAATTTTTTCAAAAATATACAATACATTCACCCTAACTATTTTTATACATGTAGAATCCAAAAATGGAAATTCATTTTTCAAAAATAAATTTATAAATATGATTAATTATATTTTTAACAAAAATCAGAATTTTAATGAAAAATACAGATCTTAAAACTATAAGTGATTTTATAATGTCTTAAAAAATTATATAAGGTCTTATAAAATTATATTAAAACCAAAAGTCATAAAAAATAGTTTATGAATACATATTATGAATAAAATAATATTTAAATTATTAATATATTTATAAATTATTAATTAAATCTTTCTAACTTAAAAAAATACCAACACTAACATATTGTCACTTATAAGATGGATAAATTTTATTTATACTTCCATTGGTAATGTTACTATTTACATGGATTATTCAATATTCATAAGATTCATCATACAACTCATAAAGGTAACATTACTATTCCTAAGGTTAGGTTACTATTCACCAAAAATTATGTTTGTTTTGTCGGACTCCAAAAATCTTACTGATCGTAACCGTGTATGTCATATTTTCAAAATTCAAATCACCAAAGTGAAAATATCAAGATTAAAGGTCACATAATACTTTGTAGTTCAGTGATTTGTTATTTCATGTGATTATATTACATAATTATAAGAAGTTATTTTCCATTGATAAAACATTTGGTTGCTACAATATCCCTATGAAATAATTTGAAGTTAAGTATTGAATAATATCCTAATTATTGTTAAGTATAAAATTATGTTGTTTTTCGTATAAAAAACAATATCAAAATACTAAAACTTTACTTGGTTCTTGAACATATGTACCTAGGGGTAACAATATGAAATCTATGCATTATGATTCACTCTATCATCATGTGGTGCACAAAAAGGAACATTACTACGCACTTAGTATGAAAATCCCATGGTATATGCTTACGATAATTTACATTCTATATATAAATCATTATGAATGATTTGAAAATAAATATATCCACAAAGAAACCAAATTTATGTCTTGGCATTAAAATTAATAAATTATTTTAATTTATGATTAGTTTTATACCATATTTGGAATAATACATTATGATTTAAAATTCATAATTTTTAAATCAACTCGAGTATATAAAATTGTTTAGAAATGGAGAATGGAAAGAAGAAGGGTAGAAAAAATCATTTTAAATGAATATATTTCACAACTCATAAATGAAATAGTTCTTGTATTGGAACTAAGGAAATAATGGCAGTATTAGGAAAACATAACCTGGTTAAAGAAAAATAACCATTCCTGAATAGGGAAACATATTCCAAAACATGATTCTCTTCTGTTGGATAGCTTAATGTGATAAAATCTTTTATCATTTGGAGGGACTACATGTCCAATGATATCTGAACAATGTATTAGGACTCTTGATAACATATTTATAGGCTTGGGATTTGATGAAAAGTAAAATATTACCCTTTTAGTTTACTAACACAATGTTTATGGTAATCAATAGTATTCATTGATCCATAATACTAAGGAGAATGAGGAAATAAAACTGGTGGAATATAAATCATTTATGGAGAGGTTATTTGAAAAATATTTGTTCTTGGCAACAAACTAAAATGAATATAAAGTTTCTTAGCTTAAATAAAAAGGAATAACAATGTGTTTCTATGTACGCGGATACCTTTAAAAGGTTACCTAGTTAGGATATGGATTACATGTGAAAAATTGAGTGCAATATTTCCAATTTCATTGATGGGATTAATCCAATATTTTAAGGGGGATGGTCTCTCAAAATTGTTTATCATATGATGAAATAGTTCTAGATTCCATAAAAATGGAGAAATAATTATGTAGATCCTCTATTTTCAAATGAAATAAATATAATAATATGTTTAATAAATACAAATAATTGTAATATTCATCAAAGAACATGAAGAGAATGAATCATTCTTCATCTTGTAATAACTGTGGAATGAATCACCCTAGGAAACGATTGATGGCCTTAGGTGTTATTGATAACTGTAGAGATATGGTTTATAATTCAAAAAAATTAAATGGGAAGAAATAAAACATATTTATAAATTGTTTCAAATATATGGACATGGGGAACTATTCAAATTAATGCCTCATGTGTTAATGAAATCTACCATAGAAAATGTCAAGGGGGGAATGCCAAGATTCTATAATCCCTACAGTTGAGCTATATGTACCCAATGATTTGGGGGAATATAATTTAAATTTTTTTAAAAATTTTCTAGCTATATATTTGATTATGGATCATCCTACTCTTTCATATCTTTTAAGATTTCCAATAAAACAATATATCAACCAATAACTATAAGAAATATGTTTTTAGAAAAAACTCTAATAGGGGATCACAGAACAATAATGTTGTGTTATGAAATCCCCATTACGACACATAAAAATTCTTTATTTTATAACCTTATTATTATACCTACGATTGGATTTTATATAATCCTTGGTAAGGATGGAATTACAAAGTACAATGAAAACATTATTGTAAGACGAAAATTAAGATTCATGATAAAAATATAGAATTACTTATATTTAAGTTAGAGACCTAATAATTTGATTAGCACCCCAATATTTCATGGTACATTGTAATTTTAAATAAATTTAAAATCTTATATTGCGCATAACATCAAATTACATTTCATTACACACAAGATTGAGTTTCTATGAAACAACACATTAGTACTATAATTATTGAAATATTATATTTTTAACCTATACATTAAAAATGGTAATACGAATAGTAATAATTAAATTATAAATGTTATTTACAATTTTTTCACATAAATTAAAATTGTTAATAATGAAATTTAAATGTTCCGGTAAAATAGTTATATGTTTAGAAATACCATTTTATTAAAGGAACTGCTTTTTATGTCATATTATGAAAAAAAATTAAAATTTATTTTATCCACTCATTAAAATCAAATTTAGTAAAATATAATTATATTTAGAATTTGGAATATCAAAATTCTTTTATGGTAAATTTTTGTTATTTTTCTAAAAATATTCAATTTTTGATGAATAGTGAAAAACATTGTATTATTGTTAAAAAAATGACTTTTTCATTTAAATAACTATTATATTTTAAATTGATTTTATAGCCACAATAGATAAATAATACATATATTAACCCAATTTAGGTCATTGTAATAATTTTTATAACAGATTTAGATATAAAAATTCAATGATCTTTGTATCGTTTTTTTACCCGCCCTCTAGCAAATTTGAAGATTGGCATTAAACGTAATTTGGAGTCTTATGGGAATTTTATTCTGTAAAAGACACATAAATCTTTGTAATCAGTATGAATTTTATTTTCAATAGAAAGAAAATAATTTTTTGTGTATAGTAACTTTTCAATTTTATTAACCACTGTTAAAAGTAAATATTGTAATTAAAGGTAGAAATATTGTTATAATATAAAACTTCCCTAACAATTATTGTAATATCGTTGAATATGTATTTTTAGGCCAAAATAAACCTTACTTTTAAAAAATTATCTTTTTTATGCCACTTGTGACATATTAGGGATTTTTTTATATTTGATTTAAAGAAGACGTAAAGATGTCATATTCAAATTTTAACAATTATGTTTTTTAATATGAGGTTATATAAAGGGATATGGTCAAATATAAATAGTATTTAAAATGATAATAAATTTATCTACATCATGATATTTAATTTATAATTTTAGTACATTAAATTGTTAAATTAAATTGTGACGCAATGATGATGCAGTAATTGTTAAATTAATTGAGATATCAAATAAATGATTATCCAATTTTAAAATAAATATAATGTAACTTAAAAAATGAAATAAACTAATTTTATAGGAAAATTATACATTATAGTGACATATTTTAATTATTTGTTTGAATTTTTCATGTCATTTTGATATTTTTTAAAATGAAAATATAGATTGGTATTAAAATTGGAATAAATGATATTCGAAAATAAATGTTATTTTATTAAATGGTTTAAAATTCATAAAAAAAATTATGATTGGAAAAATAACTTTTAAAATTTATAATATTTCATAAATTATTCAATTGGGTTTTTTGGTATTTTATTGTTAATATATTAACCCTATAGTGTTAAAATACAAGAAGACACGGTAAGAGTTAAACTGTTTTACTAAGGGTTAAATCCAAAAGATATATTTACTATTATGACATAAACATGTATAGAATTAATTTTTTGAGGTTGTTTCCTCCCTTATTCATCTTATACTCTAAATAAATCACTTTGTATCTATATCAAACTAAAATTCATTTTCGAATAAAATAATAGTTAAAGATTTTCTGGAAGTGCCCCTCACAGATTTTAAAATAGAGCACATATCCTTTTGTTTAATTCAAACCACTAAAGCCCTTTGGATGGACCAAAACCTCCAAATTTACACTACCAACTTCACTAAATTCATTCTATAGGCTATATGTTGGGCGTAATTCCAACCAATGGTGTCCTTTTATGGAAATCAAAAGAAGACACTCAAAGAAGAGGTAGTTGTTTTACTAATTAAATTAAATTTATTTTCTTCCTCAACTTCCTCTTCTTTTGTTGTTTCAATACTAAAATAATAAATCCATAAAAAAATATATGATTATATAATTTTTATTATCATAGAAGAACCATATTTCTCCTTTTACTTATCCTACGAAAAACAATATCACCATGCGTGTGTACGTATAACTTATCATCTCCACACCAGGGTGTAAAATCTTTTTCATGTACACTTAAATTATATGGGTATAATGATGAATATAAAGGATTTAAATAATAAATATGACATTATATTTTCCTTATAAAATTCATATTCCATCTAATTTCATACCATTTAACCATTAAGGAAATGATATCATCGCTCATGTGTAGGTACGAATTATCGTCCCCACGACACGATTAGATTCATATTCTACGTTCAACATTAAAGAATGATGTTAAAAATATATATTATAAATAAGTATAAAATATATTACATAATAATTCTACAAGAATAATATATTTATGTTATGTACATATATTTCATTCACTTACATCCATTCAATACGATAACAAAAAGGAAACAACGTTCATGCGTAGGTGCGGCCTACAATCTCTAAGAACAGTGTGTTTTATATCATATAACTATATTATGTATATATTTATATACCTACAATATAAATATGATATATAAATCTTTTTATATATTCTATAATTATGTAAATCTTGATCTATGTAATATGATTACAAATAACAAGTCCAAAATGTACGATAAACCAAGCAATTATTAACTGAAACATTGTTTTTACCTAGAATTGTTAATAAATGAGTAATATAATACCATAAAAGAATCATATATGATACCATAAATAATATAATTATTCTATTATAATTTAACAAAATGTTTAAAACCAGTGTACATGATTTTCATATATGTATGGAGGGTATCAGTCCTAACGTACGCGAATTCCATCTCAATTTTAATTTTCCTGAGATATAAGTCATGTTCACCAACTATTTGCTTTGTGAGGTGTCTCTAAAACCCCTATTATATCTGATATCATGAATAAATTTATCTTCATGGTATTTAAATATTCATTTAACAATATTTGGATTATTATTTAAATTTCCAATGTGGTATGGGATGCTTTGAATGTTTAAATATTTAATCATTTCTCTATTTCAATATTCCTGATATTTTTATATGTATTTATTTAAATGTATATAATGGATTATAAAGAAGAATTTATTTAAATTTTAAATTTCATTAATTATTTTCAAAATTAATTTTTTATGGTTTTATGTAAGGTACTATTTAACCCAAACATAGTTTAAAATTTTTTAAAAATATATTCTTCTAAATTGTTCTCAATAATATATATGTTTTAAATATGTTTTTAAGAATTTATTTATATCGATATACTTTTTTTAAAATGTTAATTCCTTTAAAAAGTTTCAATGTGGTGTGAGAAACTTTTATTCAAAAATCAATTTTTTTAAAATGACTCTTTTTATAATAAGTGGCTTTAAAATAAATGATTTCAATGAAAATTTGATAATTCTCTAAAATAGTTTTAATGAATTTATTTGATTATTTTTCATCTATTTCAACAATATTTGTGGTATTTTATACATAATTGAGAGTGGGTTGTTTTGATAAAATCTAAAATATTATATTGAAGTTTTTATGATATGTATGACTGTGGAAATGTTATTTTGATACCATTCATGGTTTGTTCTTAATAGATCACCATTTTCTATGGAAGTTTTAATATGAATGTTTATGTTGGTTATGTTTTACACCTTTCATATTAGGAATGCATTGGACTTAGTAAGTGATGGATGGCGCCCGTTATAGCCCCTCGATGCATCGATAGGACCCATGAGACAAATTAGTGTATTGAAATAAGGCATTTATGGTATGGTTTTGTATGGTCTTGGAAGGAGGCCTTGATGGTATGGTTATGTTTTGTCTTGGTACTAGGCCTTGATGGTATGGTAATGATTTCTGACATTTTTCATTCCTCATTATAAGATTAGTTAGTTATATTACATGGGATAACTTTACTAGTTTAAAATACTTGTAAATCATCAAATGAAATTATTTGATTTATCCATTCCATATAATGGTCTATTATATTTTTAAAATTCTTTTGATTCAATTATATACAAATCATAAAAATGTATGTTTTTATATAAATGACTATGTTGTACTAATTAACATTACTGATCATTTGAGATCCCCCTTTCTTATGTTTTATTTTCCTAGGATGATATGATGTAAATTATGTTGGATATGCAGGATTAACCTAGGAGAATAATGGTGTTCTAAAAAAGATTATCTGTGTTGTATTTTATGTACGAAATTGTAATGTAAGGATAATGTATGTAATCTGATTAACAAGACTAATGAACTGATCACTCCTTCAGGATTTGATTCCTCGTTATCATGCCAATGCATTAAAATAATGCACCAGTACTAGACATCGAGGGTCAGGGCGTTACATTTGGTATCAGAGATAAATTTTTCAACAACATTAGAAGTTAGATTTAGAAAACAAAGATTAGAAAATATAACACTATTAATGACTTTTAAGATAATTCTATGTATAAGATATCATCCATTAGATTTTGTAATCGGTAACCTAGCTTAATAATATGGACTTATGGATTGAGAACAAGATGGAATCATTTGTAGATCCTATAAATGATTATTCATAAAACAACCCCACTCTTTATTACCCACATAAACATGATTCATTACATAAAATTACACATAAAACAAATATAAGGTTCAATAAATCTAGTATCATTGAAAATTTCGAACATAAAATAAAAAATTAAATCATAAAATTAAAAATATTTAATGAAAATTTATTTTACCTGTTGATAACATTTCATTTTTACTTTGCATTGCATGGGATAACCTGAGGACATACATAAGAAAAGGGTGAGCTATAAAGCCTAGTAAGGAAGTATAAAATGCATAACATGAAGAATACAATATATGTTAGGAAATTAGAATATCAATGGATCATAAGGGAAACATGAACATAAAGGTAATATATAGCATGATTATCACAACATGGTGATGTGGCAACATCATTTAGCATGATATTAGCATGAGATAAGATCATTGCACATGAAGCATGAGTAAACCCTCATTTCATTTGAAATATCATGAGTAAACCCTCATTGAACTTGATTTAACATGAGTAAACCCTCATTGCACATGGTGTATCATGATACTATTTTTTACCTAGTGCATTGGAGCGCTATCAGGGTGCACACATTATAACATTTCATTTCATTAATAAGTGTTCCATATGGATCATATAACATTGAATAATTCAAGATAATAATTTATTACAAGAAAAAGGAATGTGGAATAAATACATGAAACTCCACAATAAATATGTATATGTTCATAAAGGTGAATACCCTTGATAGAGAAATGGGTATGGTATTCACTTAAATAATGAATTTGGCATGGGAATTTTTGGAAGCATAACAACGTTAAATAGATATCGTAAAATATGTTGATGATAAATAATGGTGTATCACATCATTTATACATGAAATGGAAATTAAAGGTGTCATGGAACATAATATCCCAAAATATTTAATGGAGTTTAGATGCATAATATAAAAAATTGATTGAATGTAAATGAGAAGAGAGAAATTACTTAATAAAATTTTCTACATGGTAACGGAGGAGGAATTAATGAGAGAGAAATAGGTCCCTAATCATTAAAAAATAATGGAATAATTTTGTAGGTAATAAATCATACCCCAAATTTTTTAATTGAAAATAAAATGGTATAAAAATATAATGAAACTTGGACAAAATGAGAAAGGAAAAAATCCCTTACGAAAATTCAGCATTGTAACGGCTTAGGAAAGGGTCAAAATGACAGAGGAAAAATAATCACTTATTAAAATAACATCAAATGGACAGTAATAGAATTATTCTAATATAATGAAATTATAACCATTCATAATTACAATAACTACTTTCAAATAAGATTCTTGAATTTGAAATGTGGAGAGAAAAGTGAGGATCCCTTACTTGGTAGTATAATCCTAGAGTCTTCGGGGGGAATGAGAGTGGATTCATGGGATCATGGGGTGTGTTGGGAGGATTCTAGAGAGATGAGGGTAGATTATGGACTTTATAAAAGTGTTTTTAGTGAATATAGGTGGATGTTTGGATGTGTTTATATAGGAAAAAAGAGGGGAATTCTTTAATATTACAGAAACATTGGTTTTGGAATCTATATAATTAAATATTTAAAAACCAAAACCAACCCAAGGTTTTCCCCTTAAAAAAAGGTAGTTTAAAAAAATTATTTTATAAGTCCAGTTGCCAAATATATTAAAATATTATGTTTGTTTATGTGGATGTGAGTCACACTCTCAAGAAAATCATTTAAAGATTATAAAATATTTTATATGTCTTGAAGGGTCCTCTAAAGAATCATAAAATTTTTAAAATGAAGATAAAATCAAATTATTTTAATGGTAAAACATATAGTGGTCTAATAAACATTAAATTTAATTTTATCACAACACTATTGGGTCATTATGATGTCATAATGCACAATATTTAAAGTGTATTTTATTTTTACCCAAAAATTTGATGGTCTCTGAAAATTATGAAAAATTCATCGTTAGATAGTTTTGATTTCCTAAATCCTGAAATAGTATTTATTTTATTTAAATAATTTTATAAATTTATGAATTTTTACTTTTAAAATAATAACCAACATTTATAAAAAATTCACGGGTTTTGACAAAAATAGCTTTCAAGCCTTAATAAAAATTACAATTGTATAAAACATTTATGATCATTTATATTTAATAAAAATTAATTGATTAAAAATATTTTGTTAAAATATTATTTAATTATAAAATTTATTAATTTATCAAAATTAATTTCTTATTTTAATATTAAATCAAAATACTATTTGTGCTTTTAAAATTCATTTACAAAGTAAAAAAAAATGAATTTATATTATTTATAAAAAAATAATGTATATAATCATAGTTCAAGGGTCCTAACACATAAAACCTTATAACACCCACATTTGATCTATGGGTAAGGTGTGTGATGGGGAAAAACTCTTAGGGAGGCTTAGATAATATCACATGGGTGGTAATATCTATTAACTTCCACTTCTCTTATAGGTGATTGAACTAAACCTTAATGTGTTTAAGTTTAGCTTGGGATTGGTCCAGAGAAAATCCTAGTGATGCTACCTCCTTCATGATCTCTTAAAAATGGGATTCATAGGGAGAAATTCTACTCAATGAGGCCATCACTTCCTTTGTCTGATTAAATTTTATTTTTGGAAGAAATATATATATTTTAATCATGTGATCACTGTTCAATGGCTATATTATCCACAGTAAAAATTATTAACAATATCTAAAATTCCAAAAACATAAAAACTAGGATGTGAATATGTATTATATAACCATTATTCAAAATAATACAATTAATTAGATCAAGAAAATTTTCATTAATGTTTGGGTCACTACAGTCTTCCCCCTTTAAGAAATTTCACCCACAAAATTTTCTTTTCGCACTATAAAATAGATGTGTGTAACATTGCCTCATCACTTCCTCTTTATCCCATATTTCTTCTTAAAATTTTTTGTTTATCCACAACATATTGACAAGGGGAATTGTCTTATTCCGTATAACTTTTTTCATATGATCTAAGATCTTTACTATCTTCTCTTCATTGGATATGTATTTCACTAATGGTACCACCACCAGATTGAGTACATGTGATGGGTCAGGTATTTACATCCTTAATAAGGATACATGGAATATATCTGGAACTTTAGATAGGTTTGGTAAGAGTTCTAGTCAATATCCCACTGCTCCAATGCAATCAAGGATCTCAAAAGGGATGATGTACCTTGGACTAAGATTTCCCTTCTTCCTGAATCTCATAACTCTCCTCCATGGTGATATTCACAGGAATAACATGTCTCCAACATCAAACACATGGTCTTGTTGATGATTATCAGTATTGTCCTTTTTTTTGACTCTGAGCTGCTTTAATGTGCTTCTGGATGGTCTTAACATTCTCCACAATTTCTTCGACCATTTCTGGACCGAGGAGTTTTTTCTCCACAACTTCTTCCCAATATTCTAGTGTTCTTCACCTCTTCCCATAACATTCTTCATAAGGATCCATTTGGATCTTAGAGCGGAAGCTATTATTGTAAGAGAACTCAACCAGAGGAAGAAGTTGATTCAATACTCCTTTGAAGTATATTTATGATTCCCTCAACATGTCCTTAAGTGTTTGCATGGTCCGCTCAGATTTTCCGTCAGTTTGAAGATGATAAGTCGTGCTGAAGTTCATATCAGTATTCAGAGTGTGTTGGAGACTATTCTAGAACATAGATGTGAATCATGAATCTTGATCGGATACAATCGACAGTGGTACTCCATGAAGCCTTACCACTTGTCTAATGTATATCCATTCTATTTTATCCAATAAAAAATCCTCTCAAATTACAATGATGTGTATAGTATTTGTAAGACGATCCAAAACAACCCAGATAACATTATTTCATTTAGATGAATTCATAAGTCTTGTGACAAAGTCCATGTGATGTTCTCCCATTTCCATGTTGGTATGGGTAATGGTTGCATCATCCCCTTAGACATCTTCCTCTCATCCATCACTTGGTAACATAGAAGGAACATTGATGTTTACTCAGTGATCTCTTTCTTCATGTTTTCTCACAAATAATGCTTTTAATGATCTCAATATATCATTAGGATTACTGGATGAATAGAGAAATTATAACTATGTGCATCAACCAAATGTTCATTCTTTATCACTGGATTTTATAGAAGACATAGTTTTGAAACAAATCTCACAATTCCTTTTTCATTAACATTGAACTATGAGGATTTCCTTTTTCTGATAGTTTCCACTTTCTTCGGAATTCCCACATTATACTTTGGATCATCATTTAACCATTAACAAATATACAGTGGAGAAATCATTAGTGAAATGATTGATGATGTTCCCCTCTTTAGTATTCCCATTCACATCTTCATCAAATCTACAAAGACTGGGTCTTTTTTAATTCTCATCAATGAATGAGTTGTTGGATACTTTTAACATATAGCATTTTTCATATTGTTTGATTTCCCTAGATAGTAGTGAATTGTGTATTAATAGTCTTCAATCAGCTTTATCCATCATTTTTTGGTGCATATTGATCTCTTTAATTGTGAATATATATTTGATGATTTTGTGACCAATATATATTTCACAATTCTACCAAAAGTGTTAATATCGATTTTTTTAAAGAAACGATTACTAGAGAAAACTCCAGATCATGTGTTGGATAGTTTTTCTCAATAACATTCTATTTAATTTAAGCTTAGGCAATTAATTTATCATTTTTCATAAACACGTAGCCCATTCCCTTATTTAAAGCATCACTGAATACCACAAAAGGTTCCCAACTATTGGGCAGTGTGAGCATGAGTGCAGTGAAAAACCTCCTTTTCAGCTCCTTGAATCAATCTTCGCATTCATCAGTCCAAGAAAACTTTTCTCCCTTCTAAGAATGCTTGGTAAGAGGGTTTTAGAATCATGCGATATTTTTGAGAAATCAATGATAATTTCTAGCTAACCCCCTGATGCTATGGACATCCCATACTAATTATGGACTCGACCATCCCTCGATTTCATTTTTCATGGACAGATCCATAGTTATCACATATCTTGTGATGATATGACCCAATAATGGGACCTCATACAACTAGAATCACACTTGTTATACTTCACATAGAGCTTCTCCATTCGCAAGGCCTCTAGTATAGTGCTAGATGCTCCTCTTTCTTCTCATTGGGTTTGGAGTCTATTATAATATCTTCTATAAATACTACCATAAATTTGTCAAGGTAATCTCTAAAAACACTTTTCATTAAATCAATGAAGATTTATGGAGAATTTTTGAGTCTCAAAGACAACATTATAAATTCATAGTGCCCGTACGTTTTACAAAATGTACCCTTGGGGATATCTTCTTTATTCACCCAAACATGGTAATATAATGACTAAATATCCACCTTGGAGATGTATTGTGCTCCACATAGTTGATAGAACAAGTCCTGAATTTGGGGAAGAGGATACTTGTTCTTTATCATGATTTTTTTGAGTTCATGATAATTAATGGAAAGGAACATTGACCCATCCTTCTTCATGATGAAGAGGACTGGTGCACCCCATGGTGAAGCACTAAGGGGTATAATCCATTTATCCAGATACTCATGTAATTGTTTCTTCATCTCCTTAATCTCCACAAAAACCATTCTATATGGAGTCTTGGACATTGTAAATTCCCTCTATATAAGATCAATCAAGAATTAAAAATCCTTTCTAGGAGGAAGACCATACAATTTCTCGTCATGAACTTCTGTGAATTCCCTCACAATAGGAGTGTCTTAATGGATTTTGTTTCCTTGGACTCAATCATTTGAATATGATACGCATGATCATAGGATTGTAATATCCCTTCTTGAGATGATGGTGCTAAATAATATTCTTCCTCCTCGTTGCACTTGTACAAAATCGGGGGTCGATTATCCATATTGAGAGTGATTTCCCACCCATGGAAATTTTTGTTGGACATATATAGGTAAAGATAATCCCTATAATTAATTTCGTAAAATTCTTCCACAGGTAGTATGATGAGGTTTACTGGGAAGTTTAATCCACAAATTTTGACATGGAAGGAGTAATATTCAGGGGGTGAAATGATTTCCCCATTTTCCTTTCACCCCGACATCTCTACTTCCATGATTTTTTGTGGTTTTGGGATTATTCTTCTAAAAATTAGGGATATAAATTTTCATGTAGAACCAAAATAAAAATGTGTGTTTTCTATTCTTAAATGAAAAAATAGCATGTCTTTCACCACTTCATTATCGGGGTATTCTTCAGAAGTAGTGATGGAAAAATATATCCCTTTATGACCTGGAGGTTGTTGGTTGCCTCTGAAAACTCTTGGCTTAGGGAACTAGTTTTAAAAGTTCCATGGTTATTTTAAGTTGAAGTAATGAACAATTCATTGAGGATCAAACAAAGCATTCCTCCCCTCTATCACATCATTGGGGTTTTCTTGTCAGAAATTAATGGACATGTTTCATTCTTTCCGACTGCTTAAGTATTTTGTGATCCCCTTCAAAAACGTTCCACAGTACATCTTTCCACACCTTTGGAAAGTGGGGTGCTAGAATTTCTTATCACCATTGGATTTATCCATTGAACCACCAGTATTAATGTCCAACTTTTGATTCTTATCTCCATGATACCCTTGAGATTAGTCGATCTCCATTTCAACTTTGAGGGCACATCAGAAAAGTTTCTCACAGATATCGATGTCACATATCGCTAGGGCTTTATCTAGGCTAGGTTTTAACCCACCAAAGAAGCATTAAACATTGAATTTGGGGGTAACAACAATGTCGGTGGTGTATCCTGCAAGAATTGTAAAGTTTTCCACATATGCTTTGATAGATTCCTCACCTTATTGATTGAGGTTAGGGATGTCCCTTTATATCTTAAGTCGGAGGTTTCAAGGAAAATATTTATCAAAAAACATTTTCTAGAAATCCTTCCATTCCAACGCCTTGATAACTTCCTCAGGATTCATAATTTTTATCAATTTCCACCATGGATCTGCTTCATCCACCAGACGATAAGCATCCAGAATAACTTTCTCTTATTCAAAACATTCAAGGATGGATAAGATATTATAAATGGATTTTATCCATTGTTAAGTGATTGAGGGATCAAATGATCCATTAAATGTAGGATTCCTTCATCTCATGAACCTCTTGATTGCATATTATTCTTTCCTAAGGGGGATGGATGATCCTCTTGACCCATGATTCTATTAAAAATATGTGTTAACTGAGAGTGTATTATGAAGATGTTTGTGATTCCCAATCCTATCATATTGAGAATCTCTTTAGAATAGTCATCACATGGATCATCTCATCAGTTTTTAGCTCGAGTCCTCCTATTACTAACCATTGGCTGTAATAAAAGGAATTTTAAGGGTAACACAAAAGGGGAATCCAATGAAGAAAAGGTATAACTTATAAATTAAATTTATTTCATTAACATATGAATTTAAAGGATTCAATATGTGTTATCCATGGTCAACTTCCCAACAAATATTCATAGGGGAATTTTTTTATTCCCATAATAGTGGATCAAAATAAGATTACGAATTTACCAAAGAATATCCCTTGGTAGTGTCTAACCCATAGTGTATTAAGGCTCCTTTCCATGAACCAGTTACCATCCGTGTTTAGCTCAAGGTAGTGTTTTCATGTTTTGTGCGCAGATACATCTGTGCCAGAGCCACCTCTACATGTTCATTCAATACAAGGAAATTTTTATTGATAAACCACTTAATCTATACTCACCAAAAATTAGAGATGTTTTTGTAATACATAATCATATACCTAAACAATTCACTAGGTTTTTCTATTACTAATCCAAAATAACTAAACCTATCCTTTTATACTGAATATCACTACACTTCAATTTATTACACTCAAAATCATGATTCATTACATAAACATGCACTTAAGATAACTATAAGGATTGAGGGGTCTAGTGTCTTGGGAAATTGGAAACACAACACGACAACATAAGGCCTAAAATAAAACTTCTTTATTGAAAACTTCTATTACATGACATTAACATTCCTTCTTACATAGTATTGCATGGGCTAACCTGAGAACACACATAAGAGAATGGTGAGATATAAATCCCAATAAGGGAGTAAACAACGAATAAAAGGAATATTACAATAAATGTTAGGAAATAGGTATATGAATGGAGCATATGAGAAACATGAACATGAAGGTATGATATTGCATTATTATCACAAAATGAAGATATGGAAATAATATTTAACATGATATTAGCCTGAGAAAATTCTCAACGAACATGGAACATGAGTAAAATCTAATTTTACATCAATTATCATGAATAAACCCTAATTTCACATTAATTAGCATGATTAAACCCCCATTTCAAATTTTGTATCATGATATAATAATTTACCCAATTCATATGAGTGCTATCAGGGTGCATCTTTATAAACATTTTATTTCATGCATTAGTGTGCCACATGGATCATATAACATGGAATGATTCCTTTCAATAATTTATTCCACGATAAAAGAATATGGAATACATACATGAAACTCTATAATCAATAATTATTTGGGCATAAAAGTGAATACACTTGATAGATAAATCGGTATGGTATTCACTTACACAATTATTTTGTCATGGGAATTTGTTTTAACATAATGACATCAAAATAAAATCGTTAAATGGGTTGATGAGAGGGAAATGGGTATATAATAATTTATACATGAAATGGATAGTAAGGGGGTCAAGGAACATAATATCCCAACAAATTTTATATAATTTAGATGCATAATATAAAATACTTTCTTGAATGTAAATGATAGGATAAAAATTCCATATGGAATTTCGGCATGGTAAGAGATGCATATGGAAGGCATTAATAAGAGAGAAAGAGAATTAGAATCATTAAAAAAATAAAAACGTAAGTATGGGAGAGGTGTGAAATCATACCCCAAAATTGTTAATTTAAAATAAAATGGTATTACAATATAATTAAACATAATAAAAATGTGAAAGTAGGAAATCCCATACAAAAATTCTGTAGGGAAACAACTTAAGTAAGGGTCAAAATAAGAGAGGATAAAGAATACCTGCATAAAATAACATTAAATGGACAGTAATATAATGTTTATAAAATAATGAAATTTAAAACATTCAAAATTACATGAACTACTTTCAAATAAGTATAATTAATTTTAAAGGAGAGGAAATTTAGGATCCCTTACAGGGATGTTTGCTCCCAAAGGCATGAGAGAGGCTTGAGAGAGGCTTCTTGGGAGATTGGGGTCCCCTTAAATGATTCTAGAGAATGGAGGTAATAGCAGGACATGCAAAAAGGGTTTTAATTTATGATATGTGGGATATTTGGTGGGTTTATATAGGAAATGAGAGGGGAAATAAAATTTTTTTCACAAACATAGGTTTTGGAATATATATAATTAAATATTTAAAAACAAAAACAAACCCATCGTTGTTTACCATGGTTTTTGAAAATGGGGTGTGGAAAATTTTATTTTATAAGTCCAATGGACTAACTTATTAAAATATTAGGCTTTCTTATGTGGAGTTATGTCACACTATCAAGGAAATCATTTTAAAATGTAAAAATATTTAATAATTATTGTAGTGTCCACTAACGGATCATAAAATTATTCAAACAGATGTAAAATCACATTATTTTAATGGTAAAATATATATTGGTCGATTATCCCTTTTATATTATATTTCCACATCACTATTGGGACATATTGATGTCATAAAACACATAAAACACGTTATATATTTCTCGTTGGCAGATTTGTGGACAGACTTCACAAAAGTAAATGCAATTTTTTGAAATCATCTGTGTGGAATTTAATTAAGACTAATTATTCATCAATAATGTCTCAGTAAATATGGTTGGTTTCTCCGGACTCTCATCTAAACTGCTGGGACAAGCCATGGCTATCCACCTTATTAAAATATCATGTTGATATCCCCCCTGCTCTGGAATCTCTTTCCATTTCTTATCTGCAGGGGAACTTGGTTGTTCATGAGATCATTCCTAGAAACCATTGAATGGAAATGGACAATTATGTTTATGTTGATTCTGACATCTTGATCTGGAAATATGTTCTCTTTGGCTCATTTTCTAGAAAGGATGTCTATAACATGTAGTGTGGTGTTTTCTCTGGTATTACTTCTTGGCTAGTAGGTATTCGTCGGCCATATATCTCCCCTAGTGATGTTCTGCTGATCTGGAGGATCTAGAAAAACAGGATGCATGTTCAATGTGTGTTGCAGCGCACTGGAATCAACCTTGCCTCAGTATGTCATTTCTGTATCAACAGTGATGAATCCCTCCGATATCTGTTTCTTCATTTCACTTTTTCTGTGCGTTTATGGGATTATGTACAGTCAATTTTCAATTGCTGTATTGATTTTTGTTATTTTGAATGGGTTTTAAGTTCAACATTGAAGAATGATTTCAGTGATCAACTGAAATCCCTGTTTACTGCTTCTTTTATTTCTTTTTTTTCATACATATGGAAAGATTGTTATTTAATTATTTTTAACAATGTACATCCCACCTTATGGGATGGTGTTCTTCATATTCACCGATGCATTACATCAGCTTCCAGGAATCAGAATCTATCCATGAACAATGACATATCTGACTTTTTTATTCTGAGATCCCTTGGTGTTAGTGGTGGAGAATGAAGACCTAGAATGATTAAATATATTAGGTGGATTCCACCTATTTCAGACTGGCTGAAAGTGAATGTTGATGGGGCCGCCTCCGGTGCACCAGGCCCTGCTAGGTGTGTTGGGGTTTTTATAACTCGTCGGGGCTTTGTGAAAGGATTATTCTTCCATTATATTGGTTATGCTCATATGATTGAAGCTGAACTGTGGGCGATGATCAAAGTTATCAGGTATGCGGTATGTTATGGTTGGCATAGAGTATGGTTAGAGTCGGATTCACCTCTTGCTGTGCAGATTTTGAAAGATAGATCAGGAAATTTTCCTTAGAGGATGATGCCTGCCTGGATCTCCTGTCTTCAACTTTCTGAAAGCTTGTGTCTTGATGTATCCCACGCATATCGAGAAGCTAACCAGGTTGCTGATTTTCTACCTAAAAGGTTTGTTATGGAGGTTAGTTCCAGTTTTTCCTTTGTCCTGTCCTTCTATTGTGAAAATTTGGTTTCTAATGATAGAAATGGTGCTTTTTTACATAAGGCTTTCCAAGGCATCCTGATCTTGAGTTGAATTGTACTATTTCCTATTTTTCTTAATAATGTTTTTGGGAGTAGGTTTCTTCCTGTATCCTGAATCTTTTGGCTATAATTTATACGTCATGAATCAGAAACTAATAATCATTTTATCTAAAAAAATTTATAAATAGGTGAATTTTTACTTTTAACATAAAACCCTATATTTATATAAAATTCATGGGTTTTGAAAAAAATATATTTCTAATCATAATAAAAATTACAATTTCATAAAAATTGTATGATCAATTATATTTAATAAAATTTGATTTATTATTAATATTTTAATAAAATATTATTTAATTAAAAAATTAATTAAATCATAAAAATAAATTCCTTAATTGAATATTAACAGAAACTACTCTTTATGTAATGCCCCAACCCTAGATTCCCAAATTCGGTGTGTTATTTTAATACATTTTCATGATTACAAGGAATCATGTCCCGAAAGACCGATCAATTTAGCAGTCTCGGAAAATATGTTTCATACATGAACATTGAATTACACATTCTAACATACAACAACAAAAAATCCTTTGATAATTCCAATGTTCCCTTAGCTAACCCTGCATATCAAACATAAAACACTTTTTGGGGTCCTGGGAAAATAAATCATAAGAAATAGGTGATCTCAGATGCTCAGTAAGGGTAAATAATTTAGTGGAAGCTATAAAATTTTAAGGAAAGATGTGTAATAAAAAAAATATCCTTTTATACATAAACATGAACATAATATGGAAAAACTAAATCAAACATTACCATATAAACATGAACACAGATATTCTACTAGTCGAATAATGACATGTAATAACTAATTTCTTAATGAGGGAATGTATATTACTGGACTTCAATTTATGTTTCAAGGCCTCATGCCATGCCCTATGGTCTAACTGTAACTGGACCCATACCCAGAGAGCCTCTGTAAGCAGACTCCATCCTGGAGAGCCTTTGTAACTGTACTCCAACCCGGAGAGCCTCTGTAACCGGACTCTATCTTAGAGAGCCTATGTAACCAGTCTTCAACCCGGAGGGTCTGCTATAACAGGAACCCAACCCGGAGGGCTTATTTTTACCGGTCGCTAACATGGAACATACTATTCCAATACATTCATTATAAGAAAAGGTTGAAATATAATATAAACATTCATATTAAAACTAGCATATGGAATGTCAATAATTTATCCATAAACCGTGAATGGTATAAAAATAACACATCTACAGTCAAACATTTCACAAAGCATTAAATTCAAAATGTAAGTTTTGTATCATAATAAATCAATTACAAACACATATAAAATCCATTAAAGGATATTGACATAGATGAAAATGATCAGTAAAATTCTTTGAGAGAAATGCCTTTTTTCATGAAATCGTTTAAAATTCTCACAATTTATAAAGGTAGTCATTTATATGATATTTTTGAATCAAAGTGTCCCATACCACTTTAAAACATTTTTTTAAAATAATTATCATTTCAATACATTCATGTCCATATAAATAAATCCTTAAAAATCATTTTTAAAACATGGACATTAATGAGAATGATTTAGAAGAATCAATATTTAACAAATTGAAAATGATGTTTTAATAGAAAAGAACCTTAAAATAATCCATTTTAAAACTCATTCATGAAACATGGACGTGGATAATAAATATTCCCCAGTAGATACTTACGTAAAAACATCCTCGGATAATAAAAATTTTGTGAAATTAACTCTTACCAATTTGGTAACTTACGAAACATACACCCCATGAAACAAGAATCAAACAATAAATATGTAAATACACATAAATTAAATTTTTTTACACAAATAATACAATTATGGGTATTAAATAAACCACAAAAATGTTAATAGTGGCAATATATCATGAATCTCATGGGAATAAGGAGTGAGATGAAAAACCCTTAACTTGCACTTTCCTTTGGTCGGGGGTAAATTTAACATCCTCTTCTTCGGGTTCTTCCTTTTGATTTGATCAAAATAGATCTTTCGGTTTCCTTTCTGACCAATGTAAGGCCGCTAAGATGAAGGTAGTATAGTTTTGAGGATATTTTGGCAGGGGTTGGCCGAGCCAAATGGCTTTGGAGGTGTGAATTTGACAGAAGGAGAAGTTCCCTTTTATAAGAGGGGAGAGGGGACTTTAAGAATAACTTAAAATATTATTTATAATAAATTCATTTTTGGTTTTTAATAGCTTAAAATGAATTATTTATAGTCTATGGTGGGGATGGGTCGAACCACTCAACCAATAGGTTTTAGATTGGTTTGGGTCACTATATTAACCATATCTTTTATATCTAACTCTAAGTTAAATAGTTTGACATTTACCATGTCTCATTGTATTTTTATATTATATGGTTAATAAAAATACTATAAACATCCATGAGAACCCCAAGAGGTTCATTAATGACTATAATAGTATTTAATCCCTTTAGACGATCCTTATATTTTTAAGAATAGAATACCAATTAATAATCTAATATTTGTTTTAAAAATTATTTTATGTCAATTTTAAGACTATTTTGTATTTTGTTTTTTCTAAATTCATAACATCATTATTATTTCGAAAAATATTCATTTAATCAACCATAATATGTCATATTAACCTAAAAAATTAGTTTAGTTCCTAAAAATTCTCAAATTACATTTATTTGGGTATTTATAATATCAACTATTTTAATATTTCATTAGTAAAGTAATTACTACATCATCATTGTGTTATAAATAAAATGAATTATTTATTATTAAAAATTATAAATAAAATACCATTTTCTAGGAAATCTTTTTATCCTTATAATTAATATTTACAGTCAAATTTATCTAATGTGTAACCCTACATTAAAAATGGTTTAGTTATTAAACTTTGTATTTAACACTTTTAACTCTTCTTGGAATTAAATAATAATGAATGTCCTAATATAATCCAATTGGACCTAGAGGATCATATTTTATTCCAAATGTTGTATATGGTCGAATTAATCTTATCTAATTGAATTAGGACATGTGTTAGTGTAATAATAATATCATTTTTACCTTTAATTACACTATTTACTTTTAACCATGGTAAATAAAAGTCAAAAGTTACTAATCACAAAAAAATATTTTTATCTCATTGAACAAAATTTTACATACTGATATCAACTGTGTCTCTTAGATTTTTGAAATTCAATTCACAGAATCGGTAATATTATGTTTTATGCAAATTTCAAATGCTCATAGGAGGTGGGTAAAAGACTGTAAAATTTCAAAAAAACTTTTATATATCTAAACTTATTATAAAATTACTTTAATTAATTACATTTAAATTATATAGTTATTATGTATCCATTTAGACCAAAAATAAATTTAAATAAAATAAATAATTATTTAATGAAAAGTCGGTTTTAACCAGTAACATAATGTTTTCACTATTCATAAAAAATTGACTGTTTTCGAAAACATTTCAAAAATCCCCCAAAGATAATTTTTTATTATGAATTCAAAAATGAAGTCTGTTTTACCAAATTCAAAACATAGAAATTTAATTTATTAATTTAAAATTAATTCCCATTGTCACATCCAAAAAAGCGTATTTTTAAGAAAAAATAACTATCAAAAGATAGACACTTGTTTATGTCCAATTTCAAAGTGAAATTACTTAAAATGAACAGTATTGGATTAAATGGTAAAAATATATTCTATATATACCTCCAAACCAATCAAATATATAATTTAACACTATAAATTATTTTGATTAAAAAAGTTATTTTCAATTAAAATATATTATTTTCACTATTCACCCAAATATGAAAGTTATCATTAAAACACCAATAATTTATTGAAACAAAATTCTTATGTCCCAATTCTAAAGAAGATGTTTATTTTTTCAAATTGAATATATAATAGTTTCAAATATTTTATTTAAAAAAGGTTCACCATTAAAAGGCGGTAAAATTGCATTTTTTGAAAAGTACTTCTTTTATCTAAAAAATGAATTTGTTCTAACATTATGTATAAGAAAATCATAATATGGATTCTAAAATTATAAAGATTATATAAAGTTCAAAATTCAGTTAATACTATTCACAAACACTTTTGAACAGCTAGTTTGGTAAGTCATGTTGCGCTAGAACTCGGTGTTGTGTGTAGTGCAAGTCATTGAATTACTTTGAAGAAATAAAATACTATGAAATATTGGGGTGTTACATTCTTCCCTACATTAATAAATTGCATCCTAGAAATTTGAAATTGCGTTTTAAAAATAAAAGGCTGAAAAAAGAAAACACATTGGTTGGAAAAACCACATTGGAAATTGGGTTAATAAAATTTAGTCTTAATAAGAGGAAAAGGGAAATGAAAGGGTCACCACCAAATGTAAAATTGAGGGCCTAAAATCACAAACAAATGTAAAATTGAGGGCCACAAATCCATCAATCAATGATGAATTAAAATACAATTGGTTCAAGAAAACATAAGGTATTACTATAACACATTTTTGGTTTTAAGACCCCTTCTATAAGGTTTAAGAATTAATCTACCCATATAATAAGAGAGGAATAAATTATATATATATACACACACAACTGACAATTTGAGTTTCATACATCAACTAATTCTGTCCACAAACTCATATTTCACTCCAAATTATTTCATTAAAATATTCTATTTATCTTAATAATTTAGGGTTCCAAAAATAGTGAATTTAGAATTCACATATCATGCCATTTAAAACAACTAGATTATGCAATATAGAGACTACAAGTAGTCTAGTTGTAGGCGATAAATCCCAATCGCACTATGGTTGTGGGTTCGATTCCCACAGCTTTGTCCGATGCGACGGATTGTCACACAGTCTGTGTGTTTTCCTTTTTATAAAATTCCAAAAATAACCTTAAGAACAATATCTCATTTCAAACTTAATCTATTCCAAACATTAAAATTATCCAAAATACTTCAATCCAAACTCACAGTCCAAAATTTATAAGGAACTTAAACACAATGAAGATCCTTTTTTCCATGTAATAACATGTGGACACCTTCATCAAGTATTATTTTAAAACATGGTAACACCCTGAACTACCATAAAATCATATTGATTACATTCATGCTTTTTTATCCTTTATAAAATACTGGATATATTCATTATATTTAAAAATTTTGAATATTCCCACAATTATGAAATAAACAAACCATTAATCAGTTCCAAGATAGTCAAGAATATCCAATATAATTTATCCAAATCTACAATCTTATATTCCAAAATTACTACCTCAGTATCAGGACCATATTAAGGTTTATCTTTCCTCTAACAATGTATTTTAAAAAAAGTTTAACTTTTTTTTAGTTACTTTTCATAAAACCATATAATCTCAAATCCCCAATGAAATAGTACTATAGTACAATACTTATTTATTTCCATAATTCATATAACAGGTATATCATCGATACAACACCGAAATGACATTATCTTTTAACAACAACATAAGAACACTAGTCATTTCTCTTCATCTATGGTAGTATCATAACATTATTATTATCCAATAGCGTTATTTGGGGTATACTCGGATGATTTGGACACTGATTCACATAGTGACCCTACTCCTTGCAGATGAAGCATTGTACACATGAAACCTTTTTCTTATCCTTCCAATCACGTACTTATTGTCCTTTTTCTCCACACTTATAAAAAAAATCCCATTCCCTTTAAGAATTTACCATGGTGATTCTTTCCACAGTTATCATATATGAGAAAATCCTTCTTTCCCTTCTTCCCTTTATCCACCTTTCTCTCTACCATCCATTTCCTCTCTGGCTTCCCTTCAAATCTATAAGACTCACAGAATTCTTTACTTTTCATATTAACACGTGAAATAATTTTTCATATCTTGAGAGTATGTGGGAAACTATTCCCCTTCTAAATGATGGCTTAAAACTATGAAATATATGATCCCTCTTACTCTTTAGATCATACATATTGTTGGAGTTCTCATTCCTTCTACCGGGAACTATGTCTAAAAAATGGAATACACTAGGTCATTTTATGAATCACAATTCATAATTAAAAAAATGTAAAATAGTTAACATAAATTGAACAATTTATTGATATAATCAATAACCATAAAAATGTTTTCTTTGAGGAAGTATATTCTCACAAACCCTTCCAAATGTTTTATAAAGAAAATGAGAATTATCCTAAGCATATACCTTGGGAGTGTCATAACCAATATTGCAGCAAGGCCAGTTGTTGTGCACTAGTTCCAGTTTGAGTTTAGCTATAAGCATTTTTTTCGGGTTTTACCCCTGGGTAGATCTCTGCCAGAGCCACCTCTACCTACTCGTATTCAGACAGGGATGTTTTGTTTGGATAACTCACAAAATCTATACATTACCATAATTATATGAATTTCTTCTATACTAATCCTCAAATTCAATATAAGGATAATGTTCTCTAATTAGAGTTTATCTAAATCTAGTTTCCAAGGATTGTACAAATATTCCTCGGATACCAACTGCAACGCCCCGACCCATGATTACCAGAGTCAGTGCATTATTGTAATAAATTGGCATGATTATATGGAATCATGTCCTGAATGACTAATTAGTTTAGCAGTCTTGGAAAATTTATTGCTTACAAGAACATTAAATTACAAATTCTAACATAAAACACCCAAAAATTCCTCTTAGAATGCCATTGTTCACTTAGCTTGACCATGCATCTCAAACATAAAACACTACTTGGGATCCTGGGAAATTAAAACATAAGAAAGGGATAAGCTCAAAATCTCAGTAAGGGTAATTAATTTAACGGAAGCTATAAAAATTTAAGGCATGATGTGTAATAAAAAAATAACATTTTAAATAGAAACATGAACATAATATGGAAAAAATAAATACAAATTAAAATATAAACATGCACATGAATATTATACTAGTCGAATAATCACATGTAATAACTAATTTCATAATGATGGAATGTATAGTACCGGAGATTGATTTCTGTTTCATGGCCTCGTGCTAGGACCTATAGGATAACTATAATTGGACCCAAACTTGAAGATCCTCTGTAACCGAACTGCATCCCGGAGAGCCTCTGTAACCGCACTCCGACCCGGAGAGCCTTTATAACTGGACTCCCACCCGAAGACCCTCTATAATAGGACTCCAACCCGGAGGGTCTACTGTAATCGGACCCCAACCTGGAGGGCTTAATTTTACTATTCCCTAACCTAGAACATACTTCTCCAATACAATCATCCTAAGAAAAGGTTGAAATATAAAATAAACATTCATATTAAAACTAGAATACGGAATGCCAATACTTTATCGATAAACCATGAATGGTATAAAAATAACACATCACAGTCAAACATATCAAAAAACATTCAATACAATATGGAAGATTTATATCATAATAAATCAACTTAAAACAAGTTTAAAATCCCTTAAAGGATGTTGACAAAGATGAAAATGATCAGTAAAATGCTTTTTGAGAAATACCCCATTTCATGAAATCGTTTAAAATTCTCCAAACTTATAATGGTAGTCATTTAAAAGGGTTTTTTGAATAAAATTTTCCCATACCACTTTACAACATTTTTTATAGAATTATCAATTCAAAACCTTCATTTCCAAATAAATAAATCCTTAAAACCAATTTTTAAAACATGGACATTAATGACAATGATTTCGAAGAATAAATATTTAAAAATTTTAAATTGATGTTTTAGTAAAAAAGACACATAAATGAATCCATTTGAAATCTATTTCATGAAACATTAAAATGGATAATAAATATGTCCCATTAGATAATTATGTAAAAATATCATCAGATAATAAAGAGATTGTGAAATTAACCCTTACCGATTTGGTAACTTACGAAACATACACCCCATGAAAAAATTATCAAAAAATTAATATATAAATACACATAAATTAAAATGTATTAAACAAAGAATACAATTATGGGTAGTAAATACACAACACAAATGGTAATAGTTTAAATATAGCATCAATCTCACAAGAATAAAGAGTGATATGAAAACCCCTTACCCTGCAATTTCCTTTGGCTGAGGGTATGTTTAACCTCCTCTTCTTTGGATTCTTCCTTTTAATTTGATCAAAAGGGCTCCATAGGTTGGCTTTACGACCAAAGGAAGGACCCTAGGATGAAGTTAAGATAGTTGTGAGGATATTGGGGTAGGGGTTTTCCAAGACAAATGGCTTTGGAGGTGTCTATTTGAGAGAAGGTGAAGTTCCCTTTTATAAGAGGGTTGAGGGGCACCTTAGAAAGAACATAAAATATTATTTTATAATAAATTAATTTTGGGTTTCTAATGGCTCCAAAATGAATTATTTAAAGTATAAGGTGGGGATGGGTCTAAACTCACTCAACCAATAGGTTTTAGATAGGTTTGAGTCACTATATTAACCTTATCATTTTGATTTAACTATTAGTTAAACAGTTTGACATTTACCATGTCTCTTTGTATTTTTATATTATATGGTTAACAAACATACAATAGACTTCCAAGATAACCCCAAGTGGTTCATTAATGAAATATATAATAGTATTTAATCCATTTATCCAAATGTTTTATTTTTAGGAATTGAATACCAATTAATAATATAATATTTGTTTTCGAAACCATTTTATATCAATTTTGACACTATTTGGTATTTAGCTTTTTTATTTTCATAACAGCATTTTTACTTCGAAACAAATTCATTTAATCGACCCTAATATGTCATATTAACGTATAAAATTAGTGTAATTCCTAAATAGTCTCAAATTACATTTATTTGGGTATTTATAATATCAAATTTTTTAAAATTTCATAAATAAGGTAATTACTACATCATCATTGTGTCATATATAAATTAAACTATTTAATGTCTAAAATTTATAAATAAAAAACCCTTATGTAGGAAAACTTTTTATCTTTCTAATGAATATTTATAGTCTAATTTATCTTATGAATGTTTTATTTATTAAACATTGAATATAACACTTTTATCTCTTCTTAGAATTAAATAATAATAAATGTCCTAATCTATTCCAAGTGGACCTAATGGATCATATTTTATTCCTAAGGTTATTTTTGGTCTAATTACACTTATCCAATAGAATTAGGATATGTGTTATGGTAATAATAATATCATTTTTACCTTTAATTACCATATCTACTTTTAACTGTGTTAAAAAAAGTCAAAAGTGACTATTCACCAAATAATATTTTTATCTTATTGAACAACATTTTTCTTACTGATATCAACCATTTCTCTCGGGTTTTTGAATTTCAATTTATAGATGGGGTAAAATTATGTTTTATGCAAATTGGAAAATTCTCTTAGGATGTTTTTAAAAGATGGTAAAATTTTAATAAACTTTTTATATATATAAACTTATTATAAAATCACTTCAATGAATTACATTTAACTTATATAGGTATTTTGTATCTATTTTGACCTAAAAAAATTTTAAATGAAAAAAATAACTATTTAAATGAAAATTCAGTTTTTACCAATAACGCAGTGTTTAAACTATTCGTCACAAATTGAATTTTTTTAGAAACATACAAAAAATTAACCATAAGATAATTTTGATGTTCATAATTCTAAAATGAAGTCTATTTAACCAAATTCAAAACATATAAATTTTATTTATTAATTTAAAATTAATTTCCTTTGTCAAAACCAAAAATCATATTTTTATGAAATAATAACTATCAAAAGATTGACACTTTGTTATGTCCAGTTTCAATGTGAAATTACTAAAATGACCATAATTAGATTAAATGGTAAAAATATAATCTATTTATACTTCCAAACCATTAAAATGTATAATTTAACACTATAAATTATTTTGATTAAAAAATTTGTTTTCAAATAAAATATATTATTTTTCTATATTCACCCAAATATGAAAGTAACCAGAAAACAACAATATTTTATTGAAACTAAATTATTATGTCCCGATTCAAAATAATTGTTTACTTTCTGAAATTGAATATATAAAAGATTCAAATATTGGATTTTAAGAATGTTCGCCATTAAAATGCGATAAAATTTCATTTTTTGAAAAATACTTCTTTTATCTAAAAAATTGAATTTTTTCTTACATTATATCCAAGAAACTCATAATATGGATTTTAAAATTATGAGGATTATATAAAGTTCAAAATTAAGTTAATAAAATTCATAACTAATTTTGAACATGTAGTTTTGTAAGTCATGGTGCGCTAAAATTCGGTGTTGCGTGTAGTGTAATTTGTTGAATTACTTTGAAGAAATAATGTACTATGAAATTTTGGGGTGTTGTAATTTACGAATTTAAAACCCATTTATAAAGTAACAATAATAAAATTAATTTTGACTCTTTATTCAAAAATAATTCACATGATCATTATTCTAGGGTCTTGTAACATAACCCCTTATAAATCCCACATAAAACCAAAAGGTAATGTGTGTGATGGTGACAAACTTTTGGGGAAACTCAAATAACATCACCCGGGTGGTAAAATCTATTAACTTCCACTTCTTCTATAAGTGATTCTGTTCAATCATAACATGTTGAATCTCATCTTGTAAATGGTCCATAGCAAAGACCAGTTATGCCACCACCTTATTGATCTCTGAAAAATGGGCTTTATATGGATAAATTCTATTTTATGAGGCCATCACTTCCTTTATCTGAGTAAATTGGATTTGTTAATACCCATATTTATACTAATCATGTTATCACTTTTCAACTGATATATGTTCAACGGTCATAATTCTTAACGGTGTTTTAATGTCCAAAAACATAAAACCATGGAAGTACATTTGTTTTATATAACCATTTTACATAATATAATTAATTAAATAAAGAATAATTTTTATTAAAATTTTGGTTTATTAAAATTCATGAGAATATCCCTCAGATTTGAGTTTCTTACTTTGTGCTTTGTGTTTTGTTAAATGGATTGAATTAGAAATTTTTAATATTCAATGGTTATAATAATGATAATGAAGTGATTTCTATAGGGAAATAAAATGAAAGGGGGTTTATTTAATATGTTGTTGAAGGGTATTTAAGTTTTTATGAGTGAAGTGGAATGACTAAGGTTATTTTGTATTTGGATTCAAAACTATTTCATCATTGGTAATCTAGATATAGAAATCACATAATATATATAGATTGTACTAAAGTAATTTTTCATTATGTATTTGGGAGCATGAATGTTTTCATTATGTATTTGGGAGCATTAATGTTTTCATTATGTATTTGATAAGTGATGGTAAGATTTAAATTAAGTTTTTTGTGGAATCTAATGTTGGGATAGATTTTGGAAATTTAGAGACCTTTGGGGATAATAAATTTGGATGGAAGTATCTTGGTCAACAATAAAATTTTGAAGGGATTTGTTTTTGAATAGTAGATAATTTTTTTTGAGGTTAAAGTATGAGTAACTTTATTTTTTGAGATAACCATTATAGGTTTAGTTTTCATTTAATGAATAAATTAAATACATATGGACCATACAATTTGTAAAAATTTATTTATTAATAATGAATAATTGTGAATTTCCATTTCTAGGTGATCAAAACGAAGTGAATTTAGATTGAAACATGAACAAGGGATGATTGTGACACATGTAATGAGATCATGTATGTTTTCTCAAGTTCTTACATGGTTAGTGAAATAATTCCACAAATCTAAGAAAAAGTATCAATTTTTTTTTCTTATAATTTTTTTGAACCAATGGTATTTTATATCATCCTATATTTATTTATTTGATTCCCTCAATTTTATATTTATTTTTCACTTATTTGTGATTGATGACCTCAATCACTCCCTATAAATATCTATGTTTTCCCTCTATATATGTATCTTTACCTTCCACTAATTTTCTTTTTATAGATAGCCAATTTTTTGGGTGACCTTCACATTTCCCTTTTCCATTTATTAAGCGTATATTTTAGTAACCCTATTTCTGTTGTGGTTTTTCCATAATGTAATTTCTTAGTGTCAAAATTATATTTTCAATGTCAAATTTCAAATATCCCGGATGAAATTTATTGAAGGAGTGGGGAATGTACCACCACATGGTTTCATATATTATATTTAAAAAAAAAATAAATAGATTATATTGCATGCAATACCAACTTGGATTGTATTACACGCAAGATTGAGTTTTTGTGAAACAACACATTAGTGTGTTAGTTATTTAAATGATATATTTATAAGTTATCCCTTAAATATTTTAATTTAAATAGAAATAAATAAATATTCAATCTTATTTATAAAGTTTTCACAAAAATAATAGATATTTGTAATGAAATATATTTGTCTTGGTAAATTGGATTATATATTTAGAAATACTATATTTATAAAGAAAATACATTTTATTCTATTTTTTTAACAATAATAAAATTATTTTCAGACACTATTAGAAATTTAATTTGGTAAAATATATATAATATTTGAATTTTCAATAGTAAATTTTTCTTAGGTTGATTTTTAGGTATTTTTCTAAAAACGTTTAATTTTTTATGAATATTAAAAAAACATTTTATTATTTATAAAAACCAACTTTTTCAATTTATTAATTATTTTACATTAAATGTATTTTTATATAATAATAGATAAATAATAAAATTATTATCCCAATTTAGGGTATTAGAATCATCTTTTTAATAGAATTGGATATATAAAATCATTGATCTTTTTAACGTCTTTATAACTGACTTCATACCAAATTATCACATTTGCATTAAATGAAATGTTTTCCGCTTCTATGAATTTAATGTAGAAAAAATGACATACATGGTCGTAATCAGAATGAAAAATTTGGTTCAATAAGATCAAAATAATTTTTTCTGAATAGTAACTTTTGATTTTTATTTAACGCATAGAGAAATAAATAGTGTAATTAAATGCAAATAAAAAATTGTAATAATATAAAATTACACTAACACATTTCAAAATTTCATTGGATAAGACTTTTTCATCCAAAATCATCATTATGTTGAAAATATGATCATTTTTAAGCCTTCGATGTCAGATTGTAACATTTATTATATTCTATTTATAGAAGGGTAAAAATGACATATTAAAACATAACTAGATATTTTATTTTTAATATGAGGCTATATAGGTGATATAGTTGACTATATATAGTTTTTATAAAGATAATAAATTTATCTACTTTTTGATAATTTATATATAATTTTTATACATTAAATAATCAAATTAAATGGTGATATAATTATGAGGGAATAATTGTTTAATTATTTGAGATAACAAATAAATGATATAAATTTTTTTAAAATAAATATAATTTGGTTTAATTAATTACATCTTATAATTTAAAAGGAATCTTAAACATGTTACTGACATATTTTAATTAATTTTCCGATTTTTTCATGTTGTTTTCATATTTTTTAAAATGAAAATATTTAATAGTTTTAAAATTGACATAAATGATATTTTAAAATAAATAATATTTTATTAAATTATAAAAATGATAAAAACATATAAGGATCATAAAAATGACTTGGAAAATTTCAATGATTTATTTAATAAACCAATTTTAAATCTTTTTAGAATTTATAGTAACTATATTAACCCTATTGTGTAGCAATACCAGAAAACACGGTAAGAGTTAAACTGTTTAAGAGTAAAATCTAAAAGATAAGGTTACATTTATGAACAAAACATGTCTAAAATTCATTGTTGAGGATATTTATACTCATCCTCATATTTTAAAAGAAATAAATAACTTTTTAAGCATTTCAAACTGGGAAGAAATTTACAATAAATCTAATATTTTGAGATCTTTCAAGAGTACCCCACACCTCTCTTATAAAAGGGAACTTCTCCTTATATTTTATTAACACCTCTAAATATGTTTGGCTAGGAAAAAATCTACCCATTTCCTCTCATTACATCCATAAAATCATTATATAATCCATTATTTGGATAAAAAGGCATCCTAAATAGTTCTTTAATGCAAATCACAAGGAGACACTCGAAGAAGACGTAATTATTTTACCAATTCAATTTAATTTATTTTCATCTTCTACTTCCAATTCCTATGTTTTTTACTTAATAGAATAATAAATAAATCATCTAATTCATATTGATAATTTTCTTATTATTATTGGAAAACCATATTCTTCATCTTACCCATCTTGAATAAAACAATATCACCATGTGTGCGTACGTACGACTTACCGTCTCCACATCATGGTGTAAACTATTTTTCATTTAACATTATTTCCACAGGTATATAGATTAATATAAATGATTTAGATGATAAATATAACATGATATTATATATATATAATTCAAATTTCATCCAACTACGTACCATTTAACCATTAAGAAAATGATATTGTCGCTCGTGTGTATATACGACATACAATCTCTATGTCGTAATAAGATTCATCTTTTACATTCACTATTCAAGAATGAATATAAAAATATGTATTATGATTAAATAGGAAATATATGACATAATAATTCTACTAGAATAATAGATATATTTATGTGCATATATGTAATTCACTTACATCCATTCGACATGATAAGAAAATGAGAACAATGTTCATGCATATGTACGGCCTCCCGTCTCCATGAATGGTGTCATCCATTTCATATATCTATATTATGTATATATTTATAAACTGAATATATATATATATTATATTTAAATTATGTTATACATAATGGAAATATATAAATCGTGATCTAAGTAATATGATCAATAATAAAAAGTCAAAACACATACGATAAACAATGCAATTATTAACTGAAATGTTGCATTATCGTGGAGTTGTTAATAAATGAGTTATATAAATCCATAAATGAAACATATATGATTCTATAAATTTTATTATGATTCTGGTATAAGTTAATAAAATTTTTAAAAACAATATACCAGAGTTTCAGACACATACAGTGGGTATCTGATATAATGTAAGGGAATTCTGTCTCATTTTTAATTTTCATTAGATATAAGTCATGTTCACAACCGATTTCATGTGTGATGTGTATGTATTTCCTCTATTATATGTTATATCATGAATGAATTTATCTTCATTGTATTTAGAGATTAATTTGATGCTATTAGGTTTATAATTAAAATATTAAAAGTAGTATGGGATGCTTTTAATGTTAAAATAATTAATCCTTTCTCCATTTCAATATTCTTGATATTATCAAACATATTTATTTATATTGATATAATGGATTATAAATAACATTTAATGTAAAATATAAATTTCATTAAAGGATTTTCAAAAGGAATATTTTTATGGTTTTATGTATGGGACTCTTTAACTAAAATATATTTCTAAATGTTTTAAAAATGTATTCATCTAAATATTTCTCAGCAATATCCATGTTTTGAAATTTGTTTTATGGATTTATTTATATGGAATTGAATGTTTTTTAAAAATAAAATTCATTTCAATAGTTTCAATTTGGTATCATATAGTTTCATTAAAAAGTCTAATTTTTTAATGTATTCTTTTATAAATGTGCAACATTAAATTAAATGATTTCACAGAAAAACAGATATTTCTCTCAATAATTATAATGTTTTTATTATATTATTTTTCATCTATGTAAACATCCCTTGTTGTATTTTATGGTTAATTGATGTTTAATTTTTATGATAAAATCATCCATAATATATTGTAGTGTTTATGATATGTTTGACTATGGATGTGCTATATTGATACCATTCATTATTTACGGTTAGTGTATTAACATTTCATATGCATGTTTTAACAGGAATGTTTGTATTGGATATGTTTTACCCCTTTCATAAGAGGAATTAATTTGACTTAGTATGTGACGGTTGAGACCCACTATAGCCCCTCGATGCATTAGAATGTCTCATGAGAAAAACTATTGTCATTGAATAATGACTTGATGGTGTGGTTATTTATGGTCTTAGCATGATGCCTTCATGGTATGGTTATGTATGGCCCTGGAATGAGGCCTTGACGATATGGTGATAATGATTAGAATTATTCATTCCATCATTATGGGATTAGTTGTTGATATTACATATGATTATTCGACAAGTAGAATATCCATGTGAATGTTTAAATGGAATTATAGGATTTATTCATTCCATATTATGTTCAAGTTTATGTTTAAATGGATTTTGTTTCAGTTTAATACTTGCCGTAAAATTTTATAATTATTTATGAAAGACTCTACTATACTATATAATATTACAGTGCATCTGAGCTCCCCCCATACTTTTATTTTACTTTCCTAGGATGGTAAGTTGTAAATAATGATTTATAAGATGGGTTAATCTTGGATAATATTGGAATTTCATGAGTATTTTTTATGTTTTATTTTATGTTTGAAATTGTAATACATGGATTTGATCAGTCCTTTGGGAAATTATTCCTTGTAATCATTCCAAAGTATTTAAACAATTCATCAACTCTGGGAATCTGGGGTTGAGGAATTACAATCTATGAGATGCCTAGATCATCCCACAATAGATCTATTGTATTATTGTATATGGGAAGAAGAGTAGATAGAATGTAGATATGAAGAATCTAGTATTCAAATTAAGGATGTATCAATTTTACAGGAATACATTGATTTATTTCCTTATGAATTATCTTGTCATCAAACAGAGGATGAAGATGAGTTTACTATTGATTAATACATGATGTTAGACCAATATCAAAGACTCCCTATATAATAGACACTGTGGAATTAGTGGATTTTGATAAAACATTTTGAGAATTAGTGTCATAAGGGATTTATTAAACCTATTATTTTTATATGGGGAAGCCTCATTATCTTCATTATAATGAAATATGTATTCATGAGGAAATGTATTTATTATAGGGAAACCAATTATATTATGATAAATAACAATTATGCACTACCTCACATTGATGAATTATTCAATCAACTTCATAGATCCCAATATTTTTCAATGATTTACCTTTTTTCTAAGCTTCATTAATTGAAAGTATAGTAGAAAAACGTTTCAAAGTTACCTTTATGAATGCGGTATAAAAACTACGTGTTTACAATAATTCCATTTTGATTGAAAAATGAACCGTCTATTTTTTATATATTTATTGAACACAATATCCAAAGAATATCTTGTTGTTTTTTTTGGGAATTATTTGATGAAATATTTGTGTATTATAAAATCCAAGAGGACCATAAAAATCACTTGAGGATCATTATTGAGACTCTTTAGAGAAATGAGTTAACTTATAAATTTTGTAAGGATAATTATTGGTTTCAATATGTTTCTTTTTTTTGTCTTATTGTCTCTCTTGGTATAATATCGGTTGAAACTATGAAGAAAAATGTAGTGAGTGAATGGACTAAAAACATAATTTCAGTACATAGATTCATTGGATTCAAAAGTCAATATTAGGGATTCATTTAGAGTTTTCTCTAATTGGTTATCCCCTCAAAAAATCTTTCTTTTAATCAGTTAATGTTTGTTTGCAAAAAGAAATGTGAATAATTTTTATGATAATCGTTAGAGACGATTGGTCAATGATATGATTTTGGATCTACAATCTAGAATTGATAGGTTTTGATACATCACGATCTATTGAATAATGAATATTATATTTTTCTATTAAAAACTAATATGGTAATTTCATATAAGTCAAGGAAATTTATTATTCATGAAAAAAACTATCTGACACATGTTCTTGAGTAAGATGTTCTAATCATTTCATTGAAGATATGGAGAGATTATCCATATGGAGAACGATGTGAGATATAATGGATCAAAAAATCCTAAAATAAATTATTCCATAGAAATGGATCAATACAAGAAAAGGATATGGATTGAGCTACTAAAGGATTATCATTTCTCAAAACACTACCACCCATTGAAAAAAATTAAGGTAGCTCCTGCATTTTGCAGAAAATATAATACAGTTATGACCTAAATGTGGATTCATATGGATTATATATTCATTGATATAGTAAATATAGATACATGAATTATTATGAAATAGTAGACATCCCTCCATTTACAAATTTCAATGGAATAATATTTATTAGAAAAGGCGAAAATTGATCAATATGACGATGAGAACATTCTTAAGAAACTTAAATTTTTGATTGATGGGAAATCAACAAACATTGTTTGTGAAGATGTTGTTTTGAAAATTGGAAATATATTATTTGATTGGTATATACCTCATAAAAATGAATTTTTTAATGGTTCCCAATACTCAAAATATTCTATACACCGTGGTAGAACCAATATGTATTGGGAATTCAAGGAATATATTTTTTAGGACAACATGAAGTAAGAAATTGTGGAGTATCTATCAATATACCTTGTTTTTTAATATTTCAAGTCTTTGAGACATAATCCTAGTGGAATCATGAATCCAATTAACATTTCTATGTGGGTATGGGATGACATTAACATAAAACTATTCACAGGACTACCAAATACTCTTAGACGAAATGGCATAATATTTGTTATTATTTATTTCCTAACGAAATAGGCTCATTTATTCACTATAAGAGAATATTTATCTCTTTATCACGTTTTAGGGGACTATGTTAGTGAATTTATATGACTTCATGGTGAACCACTTACGATTGTTTCTGATCATGACACCAGTTTTACATTGAAATTCATGAAGATTCATTAGAAGGATCGTGATACTATAATTGTTTTAGCACATCCTATCATCCCCAAACTAATGGATGGTCTAAATCAACTGTTAAAATAATTTTATAAATTTATATGTTCATTCTCACTAGACTTTCTAGGTTTCTACAATAATTATTTACTATTCGTAGAGTTTTCAAATAAAAATAGTTCCCATTAGAAATTCAAATGGGGTCGTATGAAGCATTTTATGGAATGTGATTTTAGACTCCAACATATTGGGATAAATTTTTTGAATGATAACTTTTCATCGTAGAACATATTATAGATACTAAAACAAATTTAAAGGTTATTCAGGATGATATTTATCTATCTCAATGTTGGTAAAATATTTATATCAACAATTAGAGGAAGGATTTGTAATTCTATGTGGTAAAACATGTTTTCAAGAGAGTATATCCAGGGAAGGGAGTTATAAAGATCTCTAATAAATAAATACTAAGATATAGGTAAATCAAAACCTCTGAAATTAATGAAATAATTGGATTTGATTCATACTGCTTGTAAATGACACCATGTCTCTCAAAAGTAAATAATGTGTTCTATAATTCATTATTAAAGAAGTACTTGATAGACCAGATGCATGTTCTTTCCTGTGATGAATTATAATCGGAACACAATAAATATTACAATGAATAAACCATACATATGAATTTTTGTAGGGATCAAGTATTGAGGAATTGGATGACTTAACTAGAAAAGGAACATAAGAGAAATCACAAAATAGAATATGAATCTTCAGAACTAGAGGATATTATGAAGAAAAACTACCCTCGTATGTTTAGATGGTGAAATATAATAAATTTATATGAAGTTAATTTTTAGGGGGTAATAATCTACCAACCAGATAATTAGCAATTTAATTCCCTTTAAATAAATACAACCACTTCAACAGCTTGTGATGCACGCAACACCAAGATTAATTGAAACACGATAATATATAAAAATATTATTTAAACATGACCATTATAAACTATATGTTAGGTTTTATTATATGAAAAAAAAGTATACATATTATTAATTTTATGGATTTTTATTTTTTTATAAATAAAATAAGAATCATTTTAATGTAAATTAACTGTTTTTTGAAAATTTATATTAAAAAACAGGGTTTTCACTTCTTTTACAACTATGATAAAAAAATTATTGACACTTTTAGAAAAAAAATGGATAAAGATTTCCTAGTTTTTGAAAATATTATAACAAAATTTGATTAGGATGAATTTTTTTATGTTTTTTAAATGTTTCATTTTTTAATGAATAGTGAAAATAATAATTCTTATTTTAAACTGCCTTTTCATTTAAATTAAAAATAGTTCAATTGATTTATAAACAATAATCATGATGTAAATATAATTAATTTCATATGGAATTATAATATTGAAACATTTTTAACTTATGATAATTTTCTCTTTTGAAACCCATATTTTCTTTATGCGTGTGGGTATAATTTCAAATAGTGGGTATAGTTTCAAATTTAATTTCTCCAATTATATAAATTGAATTTGGAAAAATTGTTTCCATAATTGTAATTTGATTAATTTATATTATCTAATAAGTATAATTTAATTACGTAACATTATAAATAGTAAAATATGTAAAAATTAATTGTCGTGGTTAAGGTAAAAACTAATTTACAAGTGGTTAAAAGGGATAAGGGTTAAAATGACCTAAAATATTGTAAAAATACCATTTTATATACATAATACCAACATATCATCTATAATAGTCAATAATGAACAATTTTGGAGCACTTGGTATGATAAAAATTGGGGTGTAATTGATTCTTTTCATATAAAATGATTAAGTGTCCTCTCATAAACTTATAAAAGGTCACCCCCTCTATTCCCCTATTTACACACCCAAATACATTTGTTTAGGAAAATACCTATCAAAATAACATACATAATCCCATAATAACATCCTATATCCTATGTTATAAATAGAATGACATCTTAGGAAGGTTATTGGTGCCAACCTAAAGATAGTTTCCAAATAAGTTATAACATTCTCAAATGGGTGTTTTAAATTACTTTCTTCTTCCACCTTCTCAAAATATTATTAATATATTATTTTATAATAAAACTATTATATTACTTATTCTATGATGATATTATTTTAATTTAATGACATATATTTATCTCAACTTCTATCAAGTTTGAAGTGAAATTATCGATCATGTGTATGACAGATAACCACCTCAAGAACCAATGTAACCCATTTTCCATCAATGAAATTAAAATATGGATATAATAAAGGATTTAATGTATATTTATATTACTTTTATTAAATTAGTATATTTAATTAATTCTAATATCATGTAATCCTTATAACATTTCATTCCATTTAAAATATGATAATATCACTCGTTTGTACGGCGGAATACCACCTAGCAAAGCGATGTCATTCGTTTTTTCACTTATGATTTAAATGTTAGTAAATAAAGATTAATTTAATTTATATAATTGATATATATGACATTATATTGATTATATAACATAAATATACCATCCACTTCCTTTCCCCTTCACTCGTTAAGGGAATGACATTGTCACTCGTGTGTACGAAAGGCCTACCATCTCCACGAAACGATGTGTTTATTTTTCAATTCCAAAATTTAGAGAATTACTAAAAAAATGTATTTTATGTGTAAATATTATATTCATAACATTATTATAACTCTGGATATTATGGATTTATTCTGTATTCCTATTAAATTGAATATTTATGAGACAACATCATGTGAAAACTAGGTAATTAAGGTTTGAGACATTGAATATAGTGAAATCTTACCAGAAACAGGTAGTAAAATGTTAATTTGAACATATATTATATTTTAAAATTACTATGGTTAATTTAAAATTTTATAAAATTATTAAAATCATTATACATTCAGATAAACTCTATTCAACCACAAATATGCTCTCAAAAATGGATTTCATTTCAATTTAATTTTATTAAGACATTTTTATTATTTTGAACCTGTATTCTTTTATATGTTGCACATACATCCTATTTTACATGTAATATCAAGATTCCTTCAAAATTAGTTTTATTAAATATTTCAGATATAACTATTTTATGAAATGTTATTTTAATTGAACATTCTTATGTGGCAATGGATTACATCTCAATTAACATTTCATTGAAATATATTTTTTAATATTAAACTATTAATTTTTATATGTTGAATATACATCCCATTTTATGTGTTTAGCATGACTAAATATTTATTTATGATTACTAATAATTCTTTTAATTTTTATTCTTCAAGGGTTTACAATTTTAAAGGTACCAAATAAGTAAAAAAAATATGGTAAAATGTCACTTTCTTTTGTAATTATTGACATTCTATTGAAATGACTACAATATTGAGATCATTTTTAATTTTAAAGATCATTTATATAAAATATAAATTTTATTGTGATGGATATGATGGTCTCATAAACCATATACAATTTTCCATATGGTTTTTACTTTTAAATTATTTTTATTAACTTGGGGAATATTCAGAAATCTATATCCTTTCCTCAATATAGATATTTTATGTTAATTCGTATTCATTCATCAATTAAATTTATTATTTTATATATGAATTATTTTTGAACATGTTGTTATGTGGGGTTCATTATTATATATGGACCCTAGATGCATCAATATTTCTTATGAGACAAATATGTTTTTCGAATCAAATGGGGTTTTACCGACAGTTTTAAAAAAATTTGTGAAAGGTTATGACATAAAATGTATCATGACACCTAAGATCTTGATATCCAATAATGAAGCATTAAATTCATTAATAATGATGTTGTTATTATAATCCAGGAGAGTTTTGCAATGATATTAACTGTAATGGCCCGGACCTCTCCGGTCCATTACTTTGTGAAATGTTGGTGTTGGAGGTGTTCTGGGAGGTCAAGCGGACTTATCCCCAACACTTTTCCGATTTTCCAGTTCTGTGAACAGTGTTTCCAGTTTTATGAACAGTAACAGATCGGTCTCACCGATCGGTCTGACAGATTGGTTTCACAGATCGGTGTGACAGATCGGTCTGACAGATCAGTTTCACAGATAGGTCTGACAGATCGGTTTCACATATCAGTGTGACAGATCGGTCTCACAGATCGGTCTGACAAATCGGTTTCACAGATCAGTATGACAGATCGGTTTCACAGATTGGTCTGACAGATCGGTTTCAGAGATCGGTGTGACAGATCAGTTTCACAGATCGGTGTGACAGATCGGTTTCACAGATCGGTCTGACAGATCAGTTTCACAGATCGGTGTGACAGATCGGTTTCACAGAACGGTGTGACAAATCGGTTTCACAGATCTGTGTGACAGATTGGTGTGACAGATCGGTTTCACAGATCGGTTTCATAGATCAGTGTCACAGATCGGTGTGACAGATCGGTTTCATAGATCGGTTTCACAGATCGGTTTCACAGATTGGTGTGACAGATCAGTTTCACAGATTGATTTCACAGATCGGTTTCATAGATCAGTTTCACAGATCGTTCTCACAGATCGGTTTCACAGATCGGTTTCACAGATCGGTTTCACAGATCGGTTTCATATACAGTAACAGTGGGTGAACAGTGTTTCCAGACTCCTACAGTTTTACCCCTTTTGACGTTCCTTTGATGTAAAATACATTTAAAGCCTTATTTTAAGGGCTCTTAAGGCAGTTTAAAATGCCATAAATCCTATATTAATTATTCCTAAGGCTTGGAATGTTTTACTTGGTCAAACCACATTGGTTAATGCGATCCGTTTTCAATGGAGGATTAACCGGATCTTAAACCGTCGCACCATTAAATCTTAAAAAGGGATGAGATATCATTCTTCCTTGTTCTTTCCCATTTTTCTCGATTAAGAGACACTAGAACCTTTCAATTCTTTCCGTAGGAGTTGCACAATCAATCTTTTCTCCTAGGATTGGTTCTGCTCTGTTTTGGAAGCAACCGAGCCATGTCGATCAATCTTCGATATAAGGTATGTTGTATCGTCGTTCTTTTTGGGTTCATCTTCTCCTATCCTCCTTTCCATATTTATACCATGTAATTTCCAAGATTCTAATGGGTTTTCTTGGGGTTGGTTGGTAATGTCGTACTGCAGCATCATCCGGTGGATACAGTTGTCGCGAGGGGAGGATCGTGACCTGTTGTGTGGATAAAGAACGTGAGGAACTGTTTGAGGTAGGGGATTCATGGCTGCTCTAATTGTATATGTGCAATCATAGAATTAGCATGGTTTATCCCTTTGGATCACAATGAAACTGACCTAATTAAACACTTGAACCGGATTAAAATAATTGGTTGATCGCTTGTTTTTGCTTTATACCGTGATAATGGTTTGCCTCATGTTTTCCTAGATATAGTGATATCTATGTTTTCATTGATTGTTGTTCGTTCATGATAGAAATTGATAATGAACTTAAATCCGGAATTAATTGTTAATTAATTGGCTAAAGATAAAGAGGCATGTAAATTAATCTCGTTATTGTCGTTGTTGTAGTTGTTCTAATTTGAGGATAATCAAATTAGGGAAGTAAGCATGGTTATTTATTTGTGATAGCTTACTAATTAGGTATCCATGATTGGAACCTACGAATAAAAAATCTGCCAATTCAATATGGATTAGAGAATAGATTATGTGGGAATTTATAAAAGGGTTCTGAGTTACCTTCTTGTTTGCTAAAGGGTCAAGAGCCCATGGTTGTGATTGTTTGTTTTCCTGCTGCTTGTGCTGTGATGTGAGCCTGGATGGTTGTTGTGATATGTGGTGGCATGGAGGACTTGTGGTTATGGCAGCAGATGACGCCTAGAGTGGCGAGATGCATCATTTTATGCATGTGGGTGTCGGGGAGGACACCAGGGGTGATGGAATGGGATGGATGTGGTTTCTGGTTGCTTGCGGTTTTCTTGAATGTTAATCTGCTTTGCTTTTCCCCACTGCTCAAGGCAGCTGGTCTTGCTACCCTTAATCCGAGGGAGGCGAAGACGGGTGGGGTATGCCACGTGCTTTCCGTGTTTATCCTCTCGAGGGAGAATGGGTATATGCTCTTTCTATAGGCGGCAAAGACTCGACGGGTAGTATATCTACTCACCTTGTTGAGCCTCCTTTGTGTTTAAAAGAATAGGATTCTTTTATAGAATGCCTGGGAATGTCAAAAAGTAATTCTGTAATGAATGTTTGATTAAATGGTGAAAATCCACAGGGATGGAGATGCTGGAATTTAAAGGTGATGTGAATCTTAAAAAGGAGCAGTTGTTTTTGAAAGTGATGCCAATTCAGTTTAATGTAGAATTGTTCATTCTTAATGAATTTTTAAGGAATTAAATTAACGTACAGTGGAACTGATAAAATGAGAATGGAGTAATCTAATAAAGCTTTTCAAATGGTTGTGTGCTTATAGGATACCTAGTCTTAGAAGTAGCAGCCTGGAGTCTGAGAGACGTTAGCTGCAGTTTTATCTAAGACTAGGTAATGCCCATAGTGTGGATGTGAGTTACATATATATTCTGTACTTTTGTGTTTCTATACGCTACTCCACCCTGTCGATAAGGGCAACTGACACCCCGGGGATTCTATGCCCTGGGGGGGGGGGTGTTTTCCCCAACATTCTGATGGGAGGTCGAATGGCTGACTACCCCCTTTGAGCCATGCTCTCTTCTCTTGGTAGATACTTATTCCATGAGGCACAGTGGTTAGTTACCCTATATATGTGTGTAGAGGGCTGTAATGGCTTGTGGTTATTCACATGAATATATTCTGGATATAGTATCCTATGGACTACTATAGGTGTAACGTGTATAGGCTATGATGGCTTGAGGATCCTTACTCGGAGTATGAGCTGTAATGGCTTGAGGTATTATACCCGACGTATGATACACGTTATGCGAGATGTGGTGGCTCACGAAAATTACCTGGTTACTTTTAGTTGTGAGGACGGTGTGGTGCTTCGCCCAGGTGTCTGCGGGCAAACCTTGGAGAGAGATGCACTGGACGTATGTCATTGGGGCAAAGCGGCAAACCAGTGGGGAAGTAGTAGCGGGTTACCCTTGATATTCTTTACTATATGCTATATTCTTGTATGCGTTACTTGGTGAGAGTAGCCATGGTGAGGTTGGGAACATAGTATACCGGTTTAGGTGACGAGTTTGTTTCACTTGTTGTTCACTGGGCTTTAGCATGCTTTCTTTACTTTTGCACGAGAGGCTTGGGGAGGATCCTACTGAGTATACGGTTATACTCACCCTATGTATATATAAACTGTTATTTAGGTCACTTAGAGCAGGTTAGAGATCAAGATGGTTACTACTAGCATACGGTTGGAGGAGGAGCTGTTCGGGCTTGTGGTCGCTGTCATTTTACTTTCTTTTGGGTACTTTTAGTTTCCCCTTTCAGTTGTAGTACTTTTTCATGACATTTCATACATGTACTTGGGTTTCTTATATATTTCAGTTATGAGTTGGAGTTGGTTTGAGTCTATTCTATCTCTCTCTTCCGCATGTGTTCTCTTAGAGGGTAATTCCTCCCATTTGTGTGTTTATTATACCCTCGGTGCTAGTCACCAACCCGGGGCCTACTGGAGGCGGGACTCGGGGGTCATTATCTCTCTTCTCACATTGCCGGCCTAGGAGGGGTACACTTTATGGGGAGGGGGTCGTGACAGAGTGGTATCAAAGGTCTGGTTGAGGGATAGGATGGAGTTTGGAGTTAGGCACAGGTGAGGATGCATGGGATGGTAGGGCAACAGTGTCATTCATGTTTTGAAAGTGGGGCAAACACTGGAGACCAGTAGAGTCATAGGCCTTTAGGGCCCCCTATGATCTATTGCACGGACCTTTAAGTTTATGATGGCTACTAAACAAAGTGATACTGGTTGTAGGGTAGAGACCTTGGAAAGGACCATGCATCATTATTCTTTGCGCCTGTGTTTGAATGGGTAGACCTTGGGATAGGTAACCTGAAATTAATAAAACAAAACAACTAATTAATTAATGAGAATCTTCCATATTCTAGGCTTAGGAGTTCTAACAGTTGTTATTTTTACAGGTATGGCTCCGGGTCGACGTCCTCGTCAGGTTTGCGCAGAAGGTGCCCAGCAGGCTGTTCCAGCAGATCGCCGCCGGGTAGAGGTTGACGACGATGACACTTGGAGGAAGAAACTCCGAGAGTTTCAGCGCCAGAGTCTACAGAAGTACGAGGGCTCAATTTCAGATGCAGTCATAGAAGACTGGTTGGAGGAGATCGAGATAGGATTCAGTTCGATTCGTGCTCAGAAGGAACACTGGGTGTCCTTGGTTGTGACGATGATGCGTGGAGCAGTGAGGCAGTGGTGGTTCTTGTTCCTCGATGATCGTGAGGAGTCAGTGATCTCATGGGAGGAGTTTCGAGAGAGGTTTAGAGTCGAGTTTCTTTCTTCGACTGCGAAGGCGTCCAGTCTCCAGGAGCTTCTCACTCTTCGACAGGGTAGCTCCAGTGTTCAAGAGTTTGGAATCCGTTTCAGGAACCTTCTACAATATGCTTCAGACCTGTTACCATATGATGAGGCCAGGACGAGGCATTTCGAGGAGGCTTTGCGTCCAGAGATCCAGCGCCAGGTCACCACATTTATGCTGAAGACATATCTTGAGGTGCTGGCGAGGGCAGAGGTTGTTGAGAGGACATTGGCCAGGACCAGAAAATCACAAGAGGGGAATCGTCATGATTCCTCACGAAGCAGAGTTGTGGTCCGGGGTTCCCGGTTTTCAGGACAGAAGAGTTTCCGTTCACCTGGGGGTACGTCCCAGCCCTTCCCATCTCGTTTATCCGGAGGCAGCAACTCTCAGGCTTATGCCAAGGGATCAGGCACTTGTTTTTCTTGTGGTGGTCGTGGTCATCAGCAGTAGGAGTGCCCGACTTTTCAGAGCAGTCATCGTGCACCAGGTGCTCCACTCCAGGTTCCTCCGTTGAGGCAGTTCCATCCGAGGCAGCAGCAGCAGGTTACACCAGCTTTAGATCACCAGAGGGTAGATGGAGCAGGCAGAGGACAACCCCATGATGCTCCCCATCCTCAGAGAGCAGAGCGCGGCTGTGGTGGCGGTCGTCATCTGGGTCAGAGAGGCTGTGGAGGTGGTCGTGGTCTGCTTCATTCTCTAGTGTTTCCAGCTCCAGGCGAGCCAGACGTCGTCTGAGGCACCCTTTGCTTGTTTTGTACCTTGGTGTATGCCTTGTTTGATTCAGGAGTGACACACTCATTTATATCCCCTACCCTTGTCCACACTTTGGGACTTGAGGTAGAGAGGCTTCCAGTGCCGTTGGCATTGACTACGCCAGTTGGAGGTCGAGCTATCTTGTTTGAAGTATGTGGAGACTGTGAGCTAGTGTTGGGGCAGCACTGCTCTTGGGGATATTTTCAATGTTTACGAATACAACCATATGATGTCATCCTCGGCATGGATTGGTTGTATTCAGTGTAGGCTATTGTGGATTGCTACAGGAAGAAGGTCGTTTTATTTGATGAAGATGGACAGAAAGTGGTGTTTGTTGGTGAGAGAGATCTTCGGATGAGTCATAGACGAGTTTCATCATTATCATCCATGATGGCTGGGATGATGCTGAGTTTTTCAGAGGTTCAACAGTTGGCATTTCCTAGGGTCGTAGAGGAGTACCCTGACGTCTTTCCAGAAGAGGTTGTATCCTTACCCCCTTGATGAGAGATCGAGTTTGGGATCGAGCTACATCCAGGAGCGTCTCCTATCTCTATATCTCCGTATAGGATGGCCCCTTCTGAGTTACGAGAGCTACGTATTCAGCTTGATGGTCTGTTGTAGTGTGGTTTTGTTCGACCAAGCGTGTCACCATGGGGTGCACCAGTTTTTTTGTGAAAAAGGCTTACGACAGTTTGCAGTTGTGTGTTGATTATTGTCGATTAAACAAAGTGACAATAAAAAACAAATATCATCTTCCATGGATTTATGACCTATTCGATCAACTGAAGGGTGAAAGTTGGTTCTCAAAGACCGACTTGCGGTCAGGATATCACCAAATGCGTGTAAAGGATGATGATATCCCAAAGACACCTTTCCGTTGTCATCATGGGCATTATGAGTTTGTTGTAATGCCATTCGGCGTGACGAATGCTCCAGCTGTTTTCATGGGGTTGATGAATGCTGTGTTCCGTGAATTCCTGGACAAGTTTGTTGCGGTTTTCATCGATGACATCCTTGTGTAATCCACATCTGAAGAAGAGTATGCAGAGTATCTACGAGCTGTTTTGGGAGTTCTTCGCCAACATCAGTTGTTTGGGAAGTTGTCCAAGTGTGAGTTCTGGGCTCGAGAAGTTCATTTCTTAGGGCATGTTGTGTCCCAACAGGGAGTAGCTATGGATCCTTCGAAGATAGAAGCAGTAGTGTCTTGGGCAACCCCAAGACCGTGTCAGAGGTGCGAAGATTCCTTGGTCTCGCAGGCTATTGTAGGAAGTTTGTAGCCAAGTTCTCCCGAGTTGCGACTCCTCTGAAATCTTTGACCAAGAAGGATCAAGCGTTCATATGGACTGATCAGTGTCAGGCAGCATTCGAGTATCTAAAGGAGAAGTTGGTAAGTGCTCCTGTTCTTTTTCTTCCAGCTGAGTTAGTCCTGTTTGACGTCTTCTACGATGCTTCACATCTGGGGCTAGGCTGTGTTCTTATGCAACAAAGGTCAGTTGTTTCTTATGGGTCCCAAAAATTGCGTCCCCATGAACACAACTATTCCACCCATGATCTTGAGTTGGCAGCCGTGGTGTTTGCACTGAAGTTGTGGAGACATTACCTCATTGGCGAGCGCTTTGTGGTTTTCACCGATCATAAGAGTTTGAGGTATGTTTTCTCTCAGCAGGGCTTGAACTTGTGGCAGCGTCGGTGGATGGAGTTCTTGCAGGAATACGACTTCGAAATATCATATACACCTGGGAAGGGAAATGTTGTTGCTGATGTGCTGAGCCGAAAGTCACGTAGTGATGTTGTGCGTGAATCTGGTGATTCATGGAGAGTTATGGAAGAGCTTACAGCTTTGCATCTTGATATTTGAGAAGTTGGGGGTAGAGGTTGTCTTTTCCAGATGACGGTGCAGTCATCTCTGATGCATAAGGTGGAAGAGTCTGAGTTGGGTGATCTAGAGGTGGAAGTCTGGAGAGAGAGAGTTGTTTGCGGAAAGGCCCCTGATGGTTGGTTGGAGGATGAACAACACCGAGTGTTGTATCATGGCAGACATTTTGTTCCCTTGGCGACACGCGAGACGGTTCTCCGAGTGTTCCATAGCTCTCCCTTAGCAGTACATCCTGGTGTGACAAAGATGTACCGATCCTTGAGGAGTCAGTTTTGGTGGCCTGGGCTGAAGCGTGCAGTGGTAGAGTTTGTGTCTCGATGTTTAGTCTCTCAGAGGGTGAAGGCCGAACACCGTGTTCCTGGTGGTCTTCTCCAGCCATTAGAGATTCCTCAGTGGAAGTGGGAGGACATCTCAATGGACTTTGTTACAGGTTTACCTCGAGCTCCGGGAGGACATGATGATATATGGGTGGTAGTGGATCGTTTAACTAAATCAGCCCACTTCATAGCAATCAAGGAGTTGAGCTCAGTGGAGGTTTTGTCGAGGCAGTATCTGGAGGAGGTGGTGAGGCTTCACGGAGTTCCTAAGACGATCATTTCTGATCGAGATCCTCGTTTTACCTCTAGGGTGTGGAGAGGTCTCCAGCATGCTTTTGGTTCTCAACTAGGCCTTATCACTGCTTTTCATCCTCAAACGGATGGTCAGCCAGAGCGTACAATCCAGACTATTGAAGACATGTTGCGCTCTTGTGTTCTTGATTTTGGAGGTTCATGGAAAAAGCACTTACCCTTGGTAGAGTTCGATTACAATAATAGCTTTCACTCTACCATCGGCATGGCGCCATTTGAAGCCTTGTATGGCCAGCCATGCCGTTCTCCGTTGTGCTGGACTGGGGTCGGAGAGTCAGCAATTCTCGGACCCGAACTAGTGCAGAATACAACAGAGATGGTACAAGTGATTCATGAAAGGATGAAGACAGCACATGATCATCAGAAGTCATATTCTGATCAAAGAAAGAGACCATTAGAGTTTAATGTTGGGGATCATGTGTTTCTGAAGGCGACTCCCCGTCGTGGGCAGTGAAGGTTTGGTCGTGGGAGTAAGATTTCTCCCCGGTTTGTTGGGCCTTTCGAGGTGTTATCTCGTGTTGGAGCTGTGGCATATCGAGTAGCAATTCCCCCTCAGATGAGTTGGATACATGATGTTTTCAATGTATCACAACTCCATCGTTATCTTCATGATGAATCTCATGTTATCGATTGGGGAGAGATCGATATTGACGATGATGCAACCTTCGAGGAGAGACCTGTGTAGATCTAAGACAGCAAGGAGAAGGTGTTGCGTGGGCATTCTATCCCCTTAGTTCGTGTCTTGTGGAGACAGGGTGGTATGGAGGAGAGTACCTGGGAGCGTGAGTCATAGATACATGCTCAGTACCCAGAGCTGTTTAATGTTTAACTCCTTTCATGTAATGATGTTTTCTTTGTGGTTGGACCTTTAATGTTTTATTTATTTACCTTTGATGTGATGTTATGATTGAATTGTTTGGTTATGGATTATTTGTTTCCATACTCTCGGATGTCGTAGTTTTGTTCCAGCTTTTGAACAACTCATGGTGGTCTTCCCCTGAGAGGTATCTTATGGGGTGGTTGTTCGGACCCCTCTTTTCCTCTGGGTTGGTTTTTAATTCTTGAGGATGAGAATGTTTTTAGAGGTATCTAATGTAATGGCCCGGACCTCTCTGGTCCATTACTTTGTGAAATGTTGGTGTTGGAGGTGTTCTGGGAGGTCAAGCGGACATATCCCCAACACTTTGCCAATTTTCTAGTTCTGTAAACAGTGTTTCCAGTTTTATGAATAGTAACAGATCGGTCTCACCGATCGGTCTGACAGATCGGTTTCACAGATCAGTGTGACAGATCGGTCTGACAGATCGGTTTCAGAGATCGGTCTGACAGATCAGTTTCACAGACCGGTGTGACAGATCGGTCTCACAGATCGGTCTGACAGATCGGTTTCACAGATCAGTGTGACAGATCGGTTTCACAGATCGGTCTGACAGATCGGTATCACAGATTGGTGTGACAAATCAGTTTCACAGATCGGTGTGATAGATCGGTTTCACAGATCAGTCTGACAGATCAGTTTCACAGATCGGTGTGACAGATCGGTTTCACAGATCGGTGTGACATATCGGTTTCACAGATCGGTGTGACAGATCGGTTTCACAGATCGGTTTCACAGATCGGTTTCACAGATCGGTTTCATAGATCAGTTTCACAGATCGGTGTGACAGATCGGTTTTATAGATCGGTTTCACAGATCGGTTTCACAGATTGGTGTGACAGATCGGTTTCACAGATCGCTTTCACAGATCGGTTTCACAGATCGGTTTCACAGATCGGTTTCACAGATCGGTTTCATGTACAGTAACAGTGGGTGAACAGTGTTTCCAGACTCCTACAGTTTTGAACCTTTTGACGTTCCTTTGACGTAAAATACATTTAAAGCCTTATTTTAAGGGCTCTTAAGGCCGTTTAAAATGCCATAAATCCTATATTAATTATTCCTAAGGCTTGGAATGTTTTACTTGGTCAAACCACATGGGTTAATGCGATTTGTTTTTAGTGGAGAATTAACCGGATCTTAAACCGTCGCCCCATTAAATCTTAGAAAGGGATGAGATATCATTATTCCTTGTTCTTTCCCTTTGTTCTCGATTAAGAGACACTAGAACCTTTCAATTCATTCTGTAGGAGTTGCACAATCAATCTTTTCTCCTAGGATTGGTTCTGCTCTGTTTTGGATGCAACCGAGCCGTGTCGATCAATCTTCGATATAAGGTATGTTGTATCGTCATTCTTTTGGGGTTCATCTTCTCATATCCTCCTTTCCATATTTATACCATGTAATTTCCAAGATTATAATGGGTTTTCTTGGGGTTGGTTGTTAATGTCGTACCTCAGCATCCTCCGGTGGATACAGTTGTCGCGAGGGGAGGATCGTGACCTGTTGTGTGGATAAAGAACGTGAGGAACTGTTTGAGGTAGGGGATTCATGGCTTCTCTAATTGTATATGTGAAATCGTAGAATTAACATGGTTTATCCCTTTGGATCACAATGAAACTGGCCTAATTAAATACTTGAACCAGATTAAAAGAATTGGTTGATCGCATGTTGTTGCTTTATACCGTGATAACGGTTTGCCTCATGTTTTCATAGATATATTGATATCTATGTTTTCTTTGATTGTTGTTCGTTCATGATAGAAATTGATAATGAACGTAAATCCAGAATTAATTGTTAACTAATTGGCTAAAGATAAAGAGGCATGTAAATTAATCTGGTTATTGACGTTGTTGTAGTTGTTCTAATTTGAGGATAATAAAATTAGGGAAGTAAGCATGGTTATTTATTTGTGATAGCTTGCTGATTAGGTATCCATGATTGGAACCTACGAATAACAAATCTGCCAATTCAATATAGATTAGAGAACAGATTATGTGGGAATTTCTAAAAGGGTTCTGAGTTACCTTCTTGTTTACTAAAGGGTCAAGAGCCCATGGTTTTGATTGTTTGTTTTCCTGCTGCTTGTGCTGTGATGTGAGCCTGGATAGTTGTTGTGATATGTGGTGGAATGGAGGCCTTGTGGTTATGGAAGCAGATGACGCCTAGAGTGGCGAGATGCATCAGTTTATGCATGTGGGTGTCGGGGAGGACATCCGGGGTGATGGAATGGGATGGATGTGGTTGCTTGTTGCTTGCGGTTTTCTTGAATGTTAATCTGCTTTGCTTTTACCCACTACTCAAGGCATCTGGTCTTGCTACCCTTCTTTCGAAGGAGGCGAAGACACCCGGGGTATGCCATGTGCTTTCCATGTTTAGCTTCTCGAGGGAGAATTGGTATATGCTCTTTCTATAGGCGGCAAAGACTCGACGGGTAGTATATCTTCTCACTATGTTGAGCCTCCTTTGTGTTTAGAAGCATATGATGCTTTTCTAGAATGCTTGGGAATGTGGAAAAGTAATTCTGTAAAGAATGTTTGATTAAATGGTGAAAATCCACGGGGATGGAGATGCTGGAATTTAAAGGTGATGTGAATCTTAAAAAGGAGCAATTGTTTTTGAAAGTGATGCCAATTCAGTTTAATGTGGAATTTTTCATTCTTAATTAATGTTTAAAGAATTAAATTAACGTACAGTGGAACTGATAAAATGATAATGGAGTAATCTAATAAATCTTTTCAAATGGTTGTGTGCTTATAGGATACCTAGTCTTAGAAGTAGCAGCCTGGAGTCTGAGAGACGTTAGCTGCAGTTGTATCTAAGACTAGGTAATGCCCATAGTGTGGATGTGAGTTACATATATATTCTGTAATTTTTGTGTTTCTATACGCTACTCCAACCTGTCGGTAAGGGAAACTGACACCCCAGGGATTCTGAGCCCTGGGGGGTGTTTTCCCCAACATTCTGATGGGAGGTTGAATGGCTGACTACACCCTTTGGGCCCCGCTCTCTTCTCTTGGTAGATACTTGTGCCATGAGGCACAGCGGTTAGTTACCCCATATATGTGTGTAGAGGGCTGTAATGGATTGTGGTTATTCACACACATATATTCTGGATATAGTATCATATGGACTACTATAGGTGTAACGTGTATAGGCTATGATGGCTTGAGGATCCTTACTTGGAGTATGGGTTGTAATGGATTGAGGTATTATACCCGACGTATGATACACATTATGCGAGCTATGGTGGCTCCCAAAATTATCTAGTTACTTTTGGTTTTGAGGACGGTGTGGTGTTTCGCCCAGGTGTCTGCGGGGAAGCATTGAAGAGAGATGCACGGGATGTATGTCGTTGGGGCAAAGCGGCAAACCAGTGGGGAAGTAGTAGCGAGGTACCCCTGATATTCTTTACTATATGCTATATACTTGTATGCGTTACTTGGTGAGAGTAGCCATGGTGAGGTTGGGAACATAGTATACCTATTTAGGTGACGGTTTAGTTTCACTTGTTGTTCATTGGGCTTTAGCATGCTTTCTTTAATTTTTCACGAGAGGCTTGGGGAGGATCCTACTGAGTATACTTTTATACTCACCCTATGTATATATAAACTGTTTTTCAGGTCACTTGGAGCAGGTTGGAGATCAAGCTGGTTACTACTAGCTTACGGTTGGAGGAGGAGCTGTTCGGGCTTGTGGTCACTGTCATTTGACTTTCTTTTGGGTACTTTTAGTTTCCCCTTTCAGTTGTAGTACTTTTTCATGACATTTCATATATGTACTTGGGTTTCTTGTATATTTCAGTTATGAGTTGCAGTTGGTTTGAGTCTATTCTATCTCTCTCTTCTGAATGAGTTCTCTTAGAGGGTAATGCCTCCCATTTGTGTGTTTATTATACCCTTGGTGCTATTCACCAACCCGTGGCCTACTGGAGGCGGGACTCGGGGGTCATTATCTCTCATCTCACATTGTCGGCCTAGGAGGGGAACACTTTGTGGGGAGGGGGTCGTGACATTAACACTGGATGCATTTATTTCTCATCTTATTGATAAAATGATACGTGTTTCAGTAATTTATCTAACTCTATTGGTTTGTATTTAACCAATTATTAAGAGAAAGTTATTGATTAAAGTTAATTTTTGTTCATCTAGCTAACCTTATATGGTAATTATACTTTTTGATTCATGAGATTTTTAGTTTACACAAATCATTATGAGCATATGAGATCCCCCTTATTTAGTTTCCATTCCCAAATATATGATGATTAATTCATAGAATGAGTCCCTGAAGCCCTAATATTTTCTATTAATCTAATATCTATTTTATTTGACAATTTAAAATGGGTTTCAGGAATGTATTCGATTTTCCAAACAAGATAAAATGATCCTTCCTTCGAAATTCTACAACTAGTATCTTTATAAATTTAATAATGTAGTCATTGAATCCATGTTACTAGAGTCGGGGTTATTAGGTACTATTATATATAGGTAAATGAAGATGAAATTATGAACACAATGTTTTAGACTATACACAAGCATTGTGAGTTTGTAGATATTAAATTTAGGTTATCTAATTATCTAATTATATTTATTGACCTTATAAATAGATTTTTTTCCAGACTGTTTAGATAATTTTGTTGTTATGTTTATTGATGATATTTTGGTATATTATAAAACATCCTAAAATCATTCATGACACTTGGGGTGTGTTCTTTAAATCTTAATATAAAGTAAACAATATGGTAAATTTTTGATATGTGAATTTTGGTTGAAAAAAATTTCATTCCTTTTACATATTGTATCTAACCATGAAATAACAATTGGACCTAATAAAAAAAGGGATATTGATGAGTTTAGAATAGCCTAATATATCACAGATATATTTAGTTTCCATTTATTAATATGTTACTAATGGTATTTTTCTGAATAATTTTGTCAATTATCTATCCCACATACTGCATTAACACGAGAAGGAATAATATTCAAGTGAAAAATGAATGTTATGATTGTTTTATGGAAATAAAAATATAGTTTCATAAGGATCTACTTTTGTAAATTCCCTCTAGAAATGAAGGATTTTTCATCCAGAGCGATTTTTATTTAAAAATTAATTTTTATGTATTAATGATGAATAATTTATTAATTGTTTATGCTTCAATGTAAATAAATACTCTTTTGTTAAATTACCCTACACATGATCAAGAATTTTATATTGTGTTTTTCAAAGAAAAAAATATTGACGCATAATTTTTATGGATTAAAATGTGAAATATATTTTGACCATAAAAGTTTTAAGTATAAACTCACTCAGAAAAAAATGAAAATGAGACAAACATTATGAATGGAACTAATCAAGGATAATGATCAAACCATTCATTAAAATATAGGGAAAAAAATTTGGTTGAGGATTTAAGTCATGAAAATAATGATACATTAATCATGTTATATATGGAACATGAAACTCTATAGTGGTATGGATAAACATTATTTTGGCTTAGGTTTCAATGCTGTCGACGTTGTCAGAAATAATTAAGCATGTTCAGATTTAGGATCGTTCATTAGAAGAAAAGTTATAATCTATAAATAAGGGTATGGATCTAGAATTTAATATTGATGATGAATGTGTTATAATATTTTTAAAACTGTTATGTTTCCCTTATGATTTCAAGTGGATGTAATAGTTATTGAGTGATGATCATAGTTCTTTTTTTTTGTTCATCCTGGATGTAGAGATATATTATGAGACATTCTAGAGTAATATTGACCAGATGGTACGAAAAAAAATATTTCTTAAATTACTATGAATGTTTTTACATATGAGTAAATTAAATTATAATTATAATTACTAAATGAAATTTTTCAACATTTTTTATTCCTAGTGTTGAAATGGAAAAATATATCAATAGATTTCATGGTGGGATTACAAAATACATCTAGAAGTAATAATTGGATTTGGTTAATTTTTTATCAATTAACTATATATATTTACTTTATTACCATTATAGATAAATTTTATTTAGATCAAATTTATTCACTATATATAATTGATATAGTATGGTTATATGGGGTTGCTTTCTTTATTGTCTCTAACCACGATCCATATTTTTCTTCTAATTTCTGGAAAGGACCTCACAAGTTGTTGGGTACAAATTTTAATCTATACAATGGTGGTTATACTAAATTTATTATTCATACAATTTAAGAAATTATTAGTTCATTTTAAATGGATTAAAATGGAATTTTGGTTCAATAAATTTATTTGGTTGAGTTTTATTATAATAACATTTTTCATCTTTGTATATAGATAGTACTGTTAGAGGCATTATGTGGAAAGCAGTGTGAGACCCCATTTTTTGGGATGATGTACGAGAAATATAGTGTATGGTAAAATATGAGGTAAATGAAATGGTTCATATGGTTTAGTTGATTCAATAACATCTGGGGATGTCTTAAAGAAGGAAGAAAATTTATGCGGATAACGGGAGGAATGGTCATTCTTTCAAGGTAGGTTATCAATTTTTTATTAACATATAACCATGGAAAAGTGATATGTGTTTTCTAAAATATAGATAATAACATAAATATTTTTTTGATCAAATTAGATGAATGTTAGATTAGTTTACTACTGAGTTTCTTTTCCTCCATTTTTTCCTATGTCTACATCATATTTCATATTTCAATGATAAAGAAATATGTGCCAGCTTAATCTCATGTTCTCATCCATAAATTTGTTCATTTTGAAGAAAACCTATATTATGGCGAATAAAATATTAAATTTAATATTCATAGAAATAAATATTTATGGAATAGGTTGATTCACCCATATAAAGCTTTATGGAAAACCCATATGGTTAAATAAGCAACATGTGAATATGAAACATCTGTAAACGAAAGTTGTCAACAATTATTTAATAAGTGGATAAAATTTGAATGAAAAAATTTAAAATATGGGTTATAAATGTGCAAATTTAGTTAATTATATAATATATAATTTTCATGTTTTTTATATTTATGAATGAGATTGTCATATTCAATATAAAAATATTACGTAATTTTTAAATCAAAGTGGAAATACTTTCAATTATTATATTTTATTAAATAATTTTTATTAGTATATTATTTCAACATTATTAAATTTTGATTTTACAAAATAAATTTATATTTTTAAATAAGAATATAAAAACTAAATTATGTTGAAATTTTTTTATTTCCCAAAAAAATTGATTTTCTAGTGAATATTGAAGATATATAATCATTAGAATGTTAATTTAATTTCATTAAAATAATTCATTAAGATAAAACACTATGTATTCAATATTATTTGAAGAAAAAAAAATTTCTATTTTTATTTAGTCTACTTAAATACAATTGATTTTTTATATATTTTATTTTAGTGTAAGTTTATATTTGGGTTTGTAAACGAGTGTTTTTGAAAATAAAATTAAAGTGCATAATATTTACCATTTTTATATAATTAAAAAAACCTAATTAATAATTTTTAAAAATAAATATATATCTTTTATATCAAAACAATTTTAATATTAATTCACACATCTACAACTAGTAGTCATGTAGTAATTATAAAATCATTTTAGACTCTGAAAATTTGTTTTTTAAACACTTTTTTATAGCTTCTATGAGATTTATTTGAAAATTAAACTGTAATAATTTTATAAATTTAAATAGTTAAAATGGATTAAATTTTTTTAATCATAATAATTTATATTATCTAATAATTTAAACATTATTTATGATCATAATGAATAGTGAAAATTGTAAAAACATTTTTCCATGATTATGGTAAAAATCGATTTACTAACTGTTAAACTAAATAGATAAGGGTTTGAATGACCAGAAAAATTAACTAAAATATATTTTATGAACTTATTATAAACATATAATTTCCAATTATCAATACTTATAATTTTTATACTTTTTCATATAAAATACCTTGGTAACAATTTTTATTTTCAAAAATTACAAGTGTGGCAATCAACTCACATATGAAAGGGAACCCCCTATTCAATCCTATTCATAGAATAATTCCATTTTTTGTTAAGAAAATACCTTCCATAATTCCCTCCACATTCTCTAGATCCTATTTTTTTATCATAAATTCATCCGTCTAAGGATTTTTGTTCTAGCTAAATGAGGTTTTTTGAAAAAGATATTATCTTGTCCAAGTATTTTAATTTTATTTCTAATTTAACCTGCATAAAATATTCTTGAATTATTATGATATAATAAAACTATTTTTCCCATATAATAATATGTTATAATTCTAATTTTTAACCTAATCCAACACATATTACATAAAATTTGAAACGAAATCATCATTCCTGTGTATGGTGGACTACCGCCCCACTAAATGATATAATCCAATTTTCATCATAACCTGTCAAGTATTTTAATAATAACAGTATATATACATATATGATATTTATAACATAATAATACATATTTAATAATTATATCATATTTAAATTCTTACTTTCCATTCTATGGAGGATACGATAACGTCACTCATGTGTGTGGCGAACTAACGCCTCAAGAAGCTATGTGATTCGTTTTTTACTAACACTTCACATGGAATGTATTAGGGATTAAGATAGTTAATATATGTGATAAATATGAAATAATTATGATATTAATGACATATTTATGATTCTTAAAATTTAAATATCATTTTCTTTTATATCATTCCTCTCATTGACAAAAGATAATGTCGTTCTTTTGTGTTTGGACTACCCCTCCATGAATCAATGTGATTTTTTTTCATCACTAAATCACATGTAAGATATATATAAGTATATTATAAAAACTAATATGGTATTTATGATATTATTATTATTCTAGTAAGATATAATAATACATACCTCTTTTCTATAATGATCAATGAGAAATGGAAACATCACTTAGGCGTACATACGACCTACCGTATTCATGATCATATCATAATTAATTTTTCCTAACCATATTTCATGATGGGTTTTGAAATTATAATAGATAAGTAAATAGTATTTGTATTTCCTCATTATTATTCAGTATTTGTTTAAATAATGGACACTTTGGTAAATGGAAACCTATAAAATTCATTTTGGATATATAAGAAAAACATCATCTAAACATCTGATGTAATCATAACTGATTAATAAATTGTTTTTGACAATTTAATAATTGATGTAATAGAAAAAAGAAATTTTTAAAAATTTATTAAAAAATGAATATTTTATTTTATTTTTTATTCATGAAGATAAAGAACATACTCGATAAATCAGACTCGATGTAAGGGACTTCATCTAAATTTCCTTCCATTGGGTCAAATTGTAATGTTTTGAAACTATATTCTATTATGATGTATATATACATCCCCTTTTATATTATATACCATTAAAATATATATTATAATTATATTTTGTGATTTGATTAATTTTATTGTCTCCTAAGGTTTATGTGTTAAATTTTTCCAAAGTATTAATGGACATTCTCTTTAAAATACATTCTTTAATTATTATTTTTTCAAATATTTTTCTTCCATAAATATTTATTTAAAATTATTTTATGGATTATTTTGTATAGATATAAAAAATTTAGAAAGATTTTTTTATATCTATTTTACATTATTTCAATGTTTATCAAAAAGAATAATTTTACGCATTTCATATGGAATGTTTTGACTAAAAGGAAAAAAAAAGAATATTCTATATTAACATATAAGATGATAATAGAATTTCCCAACTCCATAACCATTATTTTATTTTTGGATTACTTTATAATCATTCATGTTTCCTTAAAAAAATCATCCTTCAACTTTTATGAGTCTTTTTCAATTTAAATGATTTCTGAAAAAAAATGAAAGCGTGTTTCCATATCCGAAAATATTTTTCATATCGGTCCAAAAGCGTTTTCAGAGGCTTTTATAAGTAAAAGATGAAAGAATAAATTTTTTAACTCATGATATTTTACATAGGAATTATATGAAACATTATAGAGCTTGATATATATTATTTTATGGGTTTATACTAATTATTTCTCTTGAGTGAGCCCCATATATATTATATGAAGGGTTGATCCCCATTTTAGATCATATAGAATTTGTGACCCTGATATAACTTATATGTAGGTTGATACCCATTGAATCTATCCAAAGAATATGATAATTATTATATACTATGGAGAATTATATTGGACATCGGTCAAATGGTTATTCGATTTTAAAAGCTTGTTAAAGGGTTTTTCTATTATAATGATATGTGTTTCCAAAAATTTGTTTTTTTCATAATTTTGGTTTTAAATTATTCCATTATGTAAATAGTGTGTGTGTTTTTTCATTAGAAATGTTTATTTCTTAATCTAATTAAGCATTAAAGATAAAGGGAAACATTACTTGGGTTTTCATGTATTTTATTAGACTTATAAATATATTCTTTATATACATTACTTATATTTTTTTTCTGATACCATGTTTTAAAATCCCTTCTACATATCTTAAGGATGGGTAAGAGAAACGAATATTTATTTTTGAAAGTCTTTTCTATTTTTCTTGAAAATAAAAAAATATTTTAATATTTTAATAATGTTGGAAAAGAGGATAATAAAAAATCCTCCATTATATATATATGAGTTTTTTATATAAGAGTTATGCTCTAGATCTCTAAATCTATAAAACTAATAAATATTGGGGAATACAATAATGTGAATTATATTTTGATGTCTCTATAATATGTAATGTTTAAAGTTGGGCCCATATACCTGTTGTTTTTTAAACCATTTTGGAGGACCCAAAAATCCGTTAAGGCCTTAGAGGGTGTTAAATGGTTTGAAAACCCATGAACCTAAGGTCGCATGACTTTGAAATAAACCTAACATTTATTATGTAGGTTGGACCATTGGTTGTTCATGGATTCTCTAACCATTATCCTAGCCCAAGCGTAGGATCAAAATAACGATGTAGATTCTCAATATACAAGAGGGGTGAATTGTACACTTTAAAAATTTCCTTAAATAAGGAAAGATCTGCGTTTAACAATGTTAAAATAAAAAAATTTACAACACCTATAACACCAATTTAAAGATTGGGTAAATGTGTGAAGTTACAAACTTCTATTTCTATACACTTGCATAAATCTGGAAAGTGATTTTGAAAAACTGGTTCTAGAAATATGGATCCGGAAATTGAAACTTAACCAATGTTTACATTATGAGATTCTACCTTAAAGCTTATAGAATCTAAATGAATCAGATTACAAGTGTAAGGAAATATTGGAAGGTTATACTCTCCATACATTTCAAAATGTAGCAGAAAAACATGTAACAAAAACAAGTAACAAGATATGAATCTTTTAACCCAAAGAGAAGGGTTTCCAACAACGTTGGATAAATGTCCCTTGATTTATACTTTTAATAAAGTCTGTCTTACCCACAACCGGGTAAGCCCTCGATACGAAGATTGGATTCATTGTCTTTCTATCCCCGCAAGCCCTCAACTTCAAGGTAGTTGGAACCTATGTCTTCCGCAGCAAGGAAGCCCTCTAACTTTAAGGTAGTCGACACCACTATCTTCCTATACCCAGAATCCCTCTAATGTAATCACTAACATTCGGAGTCTCACGAAGAAATCTACACAAGGCAAAGTTTGAAAAAGCTGTTCAAACTTTCTGTACAAAGCATTGAGAGTTAATAAGGGTCTCTCTCTCTATAAATCACTTCAACAGAACATAGTTCATGATCAGTGTCAAAGTTTTTGCTTCTTTTCAAATGAGCTCCAATTTATAGGTGAAGCTCCAACAGTCGGATCCATCCTCCAACGGTCATATTTCTCCTTGAATTTTTGAGGGACATATATACATTTCACTCAACCAATGGTTGGTTAGAAACAAAATTGGCCACATCGTTTTATAACAAATCATGTTTAACAGAAAGTATGAGATCATTTTATAAGAAACATAACAAATCAGACTGTAAGTGAACATTTCGTAATGTAAGAAAAATAAAAGTTTGGAGTCTAACAAAAATGGAATTCGAAGTCTATAAAAAGTTATTCGGATTCTATTTTGTAGGAATTTTGAACTTGAATTCCGTATAAATACGTAGTCGTAATTTCTAAGGAAATTCGGAGTCTAGTTCCACTAGAATTCGGACCCGGAACATTCAAGGATTAGAGTCAGAGTTTATAGGAATTTAGAGTCAGAACTCATAAGAGTTCGGAGTCTGAATTCAGAGAACTCAGATTCAAAACTTAGATAAGTTCGTAATCAGAACTCAGAGTCAAACTACATGAGAGTTCATATCCATAATTCGGAATGGAACTTCATGAGAGTTCGTATCCAGAATTTGGAGTGGAACTTCATTAGAGTTCATATCTAGATTTCAGTGTGGAACTTTATTACAGTTCTTATCCAGAATTTGGAGTGGAAATTCATTACAGTTCATATCCAGAATTCGGAGTGGAACTTCATTACAGTTCACATCTAGAATTCGGAGTGAAACATCATTAAAGTTCACATCTAGAATTCAGATCCTAAAATAGAATACTTCATATCTATGTATTTATTGGATTCCAAGGTTACAAATATGAATCCGAATTTTATACTTTGTCAAAATATGAACAATAAAAATATGGTAAGAATAAATTTCCTTAGAGAAGGAAATTTTCCTTATAAAAACAAAGCATAGAATAAAAAATATTTGCTTAATGATAAGGTGTTTGTGATTTTCAAACCAAGAAGGAATGGAAAAGTCATAAGGAAAACCTTATTGACTCAACAATCTCCCCCTTTTTGGAAAGCACAAACATCCTTTCAAAAAGAATATAAGGACTTAGAATAAATTTATATACTTCGAGATTAAATCTTATCTTCCTTTGTTTATGGATAATGATGAATAAAACTAACCCCCCCTTAGGCTTTGAAACTCTAAGGATGGTATTCTAGATTTATAGAATGTAATTTTCCTTATAAATGTTGAAATATTTTTTAATGAACACTCCCCCTTAGATAAACACGCCTTAGGAATGTTTATTCTATGTTTTGGAAATTTTCCTTTATCTCCTTAATATTCTTTTTCCTTATCCCCCTTTGTGATTTTCAAAAAGAGTTTGAGGGAATAGAGAAGATAATAAATTACCTGAAATATTAGTACATGAAACCAACCAAAAGACAGGTAACCAAAATTTCATTACTATTAGAAAGAAATAGTGAAAGGAAAACAATACAACAAAAGATTGGGTTTGATTCTATTAGGCTTCTTTTTCCTTGGATAACAGGCTTTTCAGAATGGTCTTCATTTTCTTCAACTCTTTATGGTCTTCCTCAACTTGCTTCTCTAAAGCAACGATTCTTACATCTTGAGCCTCTATTGCCACTGCCTGAGATTTATGAGTTTCCTCTAGGTTTAAAACATCTTCTTCCAACTGAATTCGGAGATCTTTTTCCTCACTATAATATTGGACAAGAGAACTTAGCTTCCCATTTAGATCTTTAACCTCCTGCATCCAAACATCATACTCAAGAGTTAACTTGTTATCAAAAGAAACTGAATGATTGCTGATTCTGGAATCTTCATTATCAAAATTATTCTTGACCTCTACTTGAAAATTATCAAATACATTGAAGTCTGCATTGACTTTATTGGACCACTTGGTCATCTTCTGGCAAGAAATTATGTGAGCTTCATAATCAATAAGGAAATATTTGTGATCAGGCTCAAGCTTAACAAACTTATTAATCACCATGGACATCGAATCCGATTTTTGATTCATGCCATGTTGAAGAATCTGGCATCTGGAATCAATGGCTAGAAAAATCAAAATGACATCGACCATGTTCTTGAGAGATTCAATAACAAAAACATGGCCTAGTGCTGATGACTCCGAATCTGATAGTTGGGTAGGAGATGGTTCTTCCTCTATCTCATCCAAATTTCTTTTAGATGAACCAACAACTGCCTTCTTTTTTACATTAATCTTTCTAGGTATAAGAAAAATCACCTTTTTTTCCTTTGTCAAATTTTTAGAACTTCTTCCTCATTTGGATATTCTTGCTCACTGTCAGACACTTGAACAATTTTATCTTCATCAAAATTTTCTTTTTCAGCTCCTTCTTCATAGAAATCATGATGAGAACTTTCTTCCTCAGAAGTATTGCTAACTTCTTCTTAACCTTTCTCATCATCTGCAGGAGTAGCTAACTTGGAAGATAAGTCTTGAGAAGTCTGATGTGAAATTTTCTTGGATGAAGTTCCCTTATCATGATAATCTTCAATTTTCCTTATTATATCATCAGAACCTCCACTCCATTCAGCTTGTTGGACTTTCTCCACAACCTTCTGAACTATTGCATCTATTTTAACTTCCATTTCTCCATGAGCATTCTCTTTAGAATTTTCGGGAATCTTATTTCTGGAGTTTCAGGAAAATATTCAAATGGAAAAGATTTCAGAACGGGAATATTCGCTGAAGCGATTTCTGTGAATTTCAAAATAATTTTGACAACCTCGGCATCAGACATCTTCTTCTTTAATTTCTTTTCTTTTCCTTACTTTTCAAGTTCTTCACCAACTTTTTCCGTTAGGGCCTTAGCCTGAGCAGGGTCCAAGCCAAACTGTGGCTCCCCTTATTTCCTTTTCTCTTTTTCCTCCCTCCACTGGGAAACCACATCATCTGGATAGAACTTTTGTTTCTTCGAATTAGGAGGTGCGGAATGGATTTCCTTGGACTTATGAGTCTTTTCAGCATCAACCCATTTCTTCAACATCTTTTTCTTCTCATCTTTCATAGACATTTCCGGAACTTCTTTCTCCTTCTCAGCGACATCAATCTCTTCCTCAGGTAAAGGATATAATTCTCTAGATTCAGCTGAAAACCCCATTTTCTTCTTTTTTAATGTGTCATCGCTGACAATCATTACCTTACAATTCCATTTCATGGAGGTGCAAGCAATCTGGAATTAATCAAGAGTTTGAACAATCAACTTTGAGAGCAAAGCTGGATACATGATGATTTGAGGTTTCAAATTACCTTATTTGATATTCTTAACTGTAATAAGAATATGACTCATTAGATTTATCTTCCTTAGATTTACCCAGAAATATAGGATGTAAATGTCACTCTTCTTGAGATTATCCTTGTCTACCCTTCTCGGTATGAAAAACTTGCCCCCAAAGTTGTAGAATCCGATTATTGGGGGTGAGATGAGCAATATTTGCTATTATATCATCTAAAAGTACAAGGCATTCCATGGCCTTTGCATTTTTGAAGCTTCCTTGATCATCAGGCTGCTTGTGGGAGCAAAACTCAGCTTCTCCCTCATAAGATAAACCCACAAAGCTTGCAGCCTTGGTGTAAGAAAGCTTGTAGGTCTTCCCATAAGAAATAAACGAAAACATATCTCTGCCATCTTCTTTACAAGAGGAAACATACTCATAAAACATAATAAGAAAATCCAAATAGACCAGATCCTAATCCCCTATATTGGATATGAAAACATTTTCCCATCTATTGAGATGGATGTTCTTGGAAATAAGAGAATTATACTTATAAAAATTCGGATGCACCGACCTCTCTATGTAAATTAACCACGTGGAGATAGGATTCATAGATGACATTTCATTAGAGGTGGATTCTACAGACATTCGTAATTGAAAGCCTCTGAAGAATCTAGAACTGTCTTGACAAAGATCGGAACAACCTTAAGAAGAGAGGTAGGGCTTCAAGATGCGAGAGCTTTGAGAAACCGATGTGGGATGACCCTTGGGGGTCCCCTTTATATAGGCGTTTAGGTGGCGGTTCAATGTCCATGGTTGATCTAACGATTTAGATTGATTGAGATTTGATCTGACAGTTGAGAAACAAACTGCAAGGAAATACTTGACTATGATATTTTGATGTTTTATGAAAAACAATCGGATTTAAGAAAACTAGAATCTGAGAAATTTTAAAACGCATAAGAAAACACCATCATGTAAAATATGATAAGAAAAGCTTGAGTAAGTAAAAAATACCTTTCAGATTATCTAGGAAGATTGTTCGTAATATTTTTCATTCTTATTGATGAAAATTTGACTACGAAAATCTTACAAAGAAAAAAATGAGTACAAAAAAGTTCATTTCAAAAACAAAAACTCAGTATGAAAATTTTATTACGAATGTTCTGGTATGAAAATTTCATTACTAAAGTTCTAGTATGAAAATTTCATTAAGAAATTTTCAGTACGAAAATTTCATTACGAAAGTTCCAGTACGAAAATTTCATTACGAAAGTTCCAGTACGAAAATTTCATTACGAAAGTTTTAGTACAAAAATTTCATTACGAAAGTTCCAGTATGAAAATTTAATTACGAAAGTTTCATTACGAAAATTTCATTACAAATGTTTCAGTATGAAAATTTAATTATGAAAGTTTCAGTATGAAAATTTCATTACAAAAGTTCCAGTAGGAAAATTTCATTACGAAAGTTTCAGTACAAAAATTTCATTACTAAAGTCTCAGTATGAAAATCTCATTATGAAAGTTTCAGTACTGAAATTTAATTACAAATGTTTCAGTATAAAAACTTCATTACAAAAGTTTTAGTAGGAAAATTTCATTACGAAAGTTTCAGTACGAAAATATCATTACGAATGTTTCAGTACGAAAATCTCATTACAAAAGTTTCAATATGAAAATTTCATTAAGAAAGTTTCAGTAGGAAAATTTCATTACAAATGTTTCAGTATGAAAATCTCATTACGAAATTTTCTATACGAAAATTTTATTATTAATGTTTTAGTATGATAATTTCATTACGAAATCTAACAAACAAATATACTCCCCCTATAAAAAAGAGCTTATTAATATAAGGAGATTATTTCAACAGGAAGTTAATGAAGAAATATTATCTTACGGTTATCATTCCAAACTTCTGTTTGATGTATTAAAATCTATCGTAGGGTAAAGATTTTGTGAAAATATCAGCAAGTTGATCTTGGGTTCCGATAAATTGATGAATGATATCTCCTTTTTGTGAGTGATCTCTATGAAAGTGATGCCCAATATCTATTTTCTTTGAACGAGAGTGATGTGAATGGTTTTTACTAAGGGAAATGGTTCTTGTGTTATCAAAAAAAATTTAGTCTTAGTAAAACTCAAGCCATAGTCTGTGAGTGTGTGTTGTATCCACAACACTTGAGCACAAAAACATCCAGCTGCTAAATATTCATCTTCAGCAGTGGAGAGTGTTTTTGAGTGTTGCTTCTTACAAGACCAAGAAACTAATGAATCTCCTAAGAAATAATAGGTTCTAGATGTACTCTTTCTATCCATTCCACACCCACCAAAGTCAGCATTTGAAAAACTCTTTAAGATAAAATCATTTCCATAATTATAAAATAATCCTAAATCTATGGTTCCCTTTAAGTAGCAATTTTTTTTTCACTGCCTTTAAGTGAGATTCCTTAGTATTTGATTGATATCTGGCACACAAGCATACTGAAAACATTAAGTCTGGATGACTAGTTGTCAAGTATAATAGGCCTCCTATCATACCTCTAAAAGATGTTTGATCTACTGTTTTTCTGGCAGCATCAAGATCAAGTGTGTTTGAGGTACCAATGAGAGTTCTAATACTTTTAGTGTTGTCAAATCCATACTTTTTAAGAAGATCTTTAATATACTTGTGTTGAGATATATAAGTTCCTTCTGGTTTTTGAGAAATTTGAAAACCAAGGAAAAATGTTAACTCACCCATCATACTCATTTCAAACATATATTTCATTAGATTTGCAAAGGAATCAGTCAATGATTGCTGATTTGAACCAAAAATGATGTCATCAACATAAATTTGAACAATCAAAACAATTTTCGTATCTTTATAAAAAGGGTGGGATCTGCATTTCCCTTAACATAGTTATTTTGAATCAAAAATCCTGTAAGTCTATCATACCAAGCTTGTGGGGCTTGTTTAAGGCCATTCAAAGATTTGGTAAGTCTAAAAACTTGGTCAAGATATTTTATGTCTTCAATGCCCGGAGCTTGTTCAACAAAAACTTCCTATTGAACATAACCGTAATGAAAAGCACATTTCACATCCACATGAAAAAGTTTAAAATTGAAGAATGCTACAAAGGAAAGTAAGATAAGAATGGATTCAAGTCTAGCTACTGGAGCATAGGTTTCTTAAGAGTCTATTCCTTCTTGATTATTATAGCCTTTAGCAAATAGTCTATATTTATTTCTAACAATGACTCCATCTGCATTACACTTATTTCTGAATACCCATTTTACTCCAATAACAGATGTTTCCTTAGGTCTTTCAACCAAGGTCCAGACATTATTCCTTTCGAATTAATTTAGTTCATCTTGAATGGATTTTATCCAATCATCATCACCTAAAGCTTGATCAGTGCTTTTTAGTTCTAATTGGGAATGAAATTATAGATGTTCTACTTCATTTCTTAATGAACTTCTAATCCTTACAGTGTGATTGACATCACCAGTGATGCTATCACTGGGATGATTTTTAAGAATCAACTGGTTTGGGTTTTGTAAAACTTGTTCATAAACATAGGGTAGAAAATCTTCTAGGGTAAATGTTTCAGAAGTATCTTCTTTAACATTTTTCTTGTCAGAAGGATTTTCCATCAAAGTTTGATAATCAGTTTTTGAAAACAAATCTAAGGATGTTGGTTGGGATTGTTTGAAAACAAAGGGATCGGTTTCATCAAATTTGACATGTACTATTTTTTCAATAGTGAAAGTGTTTTTTTTGAAAACTTTATAAGCCTTAGAAGTTGTGGAGCCTAAAAATTCCTTAATCAGATGTTGGTGTGAATTTGTATAGGTTATCTTTAGTATTCAGAATGAATACTTTGCAACCAAAAACCTTAAAGTAGGAAAGTATAGGTTTTCTACCATTACATAACTCATAAAGTGTTTTATTAAGAAAAGGTCTAATAAAAACTCGATTTATAGTATAACAAGTACTACATAAAGCTTCAGCCCAAATATGTTTGGCTATAGAATATTCACTCAACATAGTTCTAGTTATCTCTTAAATAATTCTATTTGTTCTTTCAACTACACCATTTTGTTGAGGAGTTCTAGGTGCTGAAATGTTGTGAGTAATACCTTTTCTACTACAAAAAGTTTCAAAATAAGAATTTTGAAATTCTCCTCTATGATCACTATGAATAGTTTTCAATGGAAGGTTTTTCTCATTTTTAATTTGGGCTCTAAAACTTTTGAAATAAGAAAAAGCTTCAGACTTATTTGCTAGAAAATAGACCCATGTAAATCTATTGTAACCATCAACTAGGACAAATACACAATACTTCCCCCAAATACTTCTAGTTTGTGTTGGGCCAAAAAAATACATGTGCACCAACTGTAATGCATCAGTTGGTGAGACTTCACCAATTGATTTAAAACTAGATTTATGTTGCTTTCTATATTGACAAGGATCACAAAATTTAGAATAATCCAATATATTCTCCGGTAGATCCTTAACTAAACCTTTCTTAGAGAGTTTTCAAAAGTTCCTAAGGTTACAATGTCTTAACCTTTTATCCCATAACAAATAATGATCTTCCATTGCACTTAGGCAAGGTAAGTCTTGGCTCCTAAGGTCATCAAAGTTCAAAAGTGTAAACATTCTCTTTCATGTGGGTAGAGGGAATAAACTCTTCCATGGAATTGTGAACTAAGAATTTATCATTCCTAAAATTCACAAGGTATCATTCATCACATAATTGACTTATGCTAATGAGGTTGTGCTTAAGACCCTTAAGAAATAAAACATTTCAAATCAATGTTTTAACAAGAAGAACTATGTTATCTATACCAACAATTTCTCCATGATCATTATCTCCAAAAGATACATTTCCTCCTTTCATCTTGATAATATTTTCAAAATAGTTTTGTTACCAGTCATATGCCGGGAACACCCATTATCCATGTACCATGTATTTCTGCTAGTACTTCCTTTTTCTTCATAAAAATGAGAAATGAATTAGACTTTCAGAATCCAAACTTGTTTGGATCAATGATTTTTAGATAACTAAATTTTGGGTACCCACATCTTCTTATAAAAGTATGCCTTATGAAAACCTAAATATTGGGTTTTTTTAACAACAATTCTTTCCCCATTGACCACCACATTGACACTTGTTACAAAATGGAGCACTTTGAGTAACAAAATAATTGTTACTAAAAGTTGGCCTTTCATGGGTATAACCAAATCTAGATGTGTTTCTTAAAAGTCATATTTGTGAATACATCTTATAAAAAATTTTTTTACCTAAGGTAATGTTCTACAAACACTTCTTTAGGGAAAATATTTTGGACTTGAGTTTTAAATCCAAGTTTTTATCTTCAAAATCATTTTATTTGGAACTAGATCTAGGCTTGAAATCAATTTTCATAGAAATTACATTTTCTAGATCTTTTGAAAGTTTATTCTTCTCAGAATTTACTTCCTCAAGACTTTTTGAAATACTTATAAAATCAGATCTTTTTTATCAAGATCATTAGAATGATCTGATATTTCCTTACTAAGAATAATATTCCTAGAGATTGCCTTACCATGTTTTTTAAAGAGTTTTGAATTATCAATCTTAAGAAGTTCAGAAAACCTAGATACTTTTTCATAGGTAGGTAAAGTATTTTCTTCATCAGAAGAGAATTATTCATCTGAAGAGTTATAATATTTACTATCATTAGAATTTAAAGAAACATTGGTCAATGATTCAGCATTTTTACCGTAGCCATAATGAAATGATTGTTAATAGGTAGCCTGGCTATAAGACCAAGATTCTTCTATCTTGAAGATTCATAATCAGAAGATTCATCTGAAGACTCACCACAACATGCACTCCATGTATCATTAGCTTTTATAACTTTCTTAGATTTAGATTTATAATACTTCTTCTTATTCCTTTCAGAATTCCTCTCTTTTATTTCTTTCTTCTTGAGTAATGGACAATCGGGTCTTATGTGTCCAGCTTTATTGCATTCATCGCATGTGACTTCTGAATCTTTCTTATCTTTCCTTTCCTTCTTCTTATACTTGGATTGGAAATTTCTTTGTCCAGCTATATTTTTCATTCCTCGAGAAAGATTAGCTAACTCATTCTCTGAGACTTCACTCTCACTAGAATCAGATTGGATGAAAACCTTCTTAGATTTGGATCTAGTTACTCTCTCAGGAGTCTTAGATTTAATATAATTCAATGTTGTAGTAAAGGAAACACTACCATTACCATTCTTCATTTTGATGTTGTCAGCATCTCTTTTCATTCTTGTTTCATGTTAGATAAGAGTTCCAAACAGCTCATCTAAGGAAATTTGAGTAACCTTCATATTCTCATAAATAGCAGTTCTCTTTGATTCCCACTCATTGGGAATAATATCAATGATCTTGTCAACAAGAGCTTCATCATCCAGACCTTTCTCTCCCATAGATTGTAAGATATTCATGATAGTCATAAATCTTTGTGGCACCTTACAAATGGGTTCTCTATAAGGAAATTTAAAACCATGATACTCAGCTCTAAGCAAGGATCTTCTTGGCTCAATCACTTTAGATGTACCAAAATGTGTAACTTTAAGTTTCTTCCATGTATAGTTAGCTGCATCACAAAAAAAAATTGGGCTATATATGATCCTAGTCATTGAACAAAGTAAAGTATTTTCTACCTTATAGTTGAGTTGATAATCATGCTTCTCTTGCTTTGTGAAAGTACTAACTTCCTTATCAGGAATTTGATAACCTCGAGTAAGCATAACAAAATTTTCTACTCTAGTATTGATAATGACTGTATTCATTTGATCTCTCCAATACTCATAATCATTACTATCAAAAATTGGTGGTCTTGTAGGATTTTTGTTTTCGATGGAACCAACATTGATTCCTGCCATCTAAAAAATCTTTCTATACAAAAACTTGTTAATAACAAAAGTTCATATTCAATGAGAATATTTCTAAGCAAGGGATAATATATAACAACGAAAAACTAAGCAAGAAAAACTTATATGTTAATATAAGTATTTCAGAAATGTATCCTCTGATACCAATTGTAGGATCGAAAAAACGATGTAGATGCACAATATACAAGAGGGGGTGAATTATACACTATAAAAATTTCCTTAAATAAGGAAAGATCTAATTTTAACAAAGATAAACTAAGAAAATTCACAACTCCTCTAACACCAATTGAAATATTGGGTCAAAGTGTGAGGTTACAAACTTCTAGTTCTATACACTTGCTTAAATATGGAAAGTGATTCTGAAAAACTAGTTCTAGAAATATTGATCTGGAAATTGAAACTCAACCAAAGATTACAATGTGAGATTCTACCTTAAAGCATATAGAATCTAAATGAATCAGATTACAAGTGTAAGGAAATATAATAAGGTTATACTTTCCTTACAATTCAAAATGCAGCGGAAAAAATTGTAACAAAACCAAGTAACAAGATATGAATCTTTCATCCCAAGGAGAAGGGTATCCAACAACCTTGGATAAAGGTCCCCTGATTTATACTTTCAAGAAAGTCTATCTTACCCACACCCTGGTAATCCCTCAATACGAAGATCGGAGTCTCTGTCTTGATATCCCCACAAGCCCTCAACTTCAAGGTAGTTGGAACCTCTGTCTTCCTCACCAAGGAAGCCCTCGAACTTTAAGGTAGTCGGCACCACTGTATTCCTATCCCGAGAATCTCTCGAATTTAATCACCATCATTCGGAGTCGCACGAAGTAATCTGCACAAGGAAAAGTTTGAACAAGCTATTCAAACTTTATGCATGAATCTTTGAGAGTTAATAAGAGCCTCTCTCTCAATAAATCACTTCAGCGGAACATTGTTCAAGATCAGTGTCAAAGTTGTAGATTCTTTACAAATGAGCTCACACTTATAGGCGAAGCTCCAATGGTCGGCTCCCTCCTATAACGGTCATATTTCTCCTTGAATTTTGGAGGGAACTATATACATGTCACTCAATAATCGGTTAGTTAGAAACAGAATGGACGCCATCGTTTTATAACAAAACATGTGTAACTGAAAGCACGACATCGTTTTATAACAAACTTAACAAATAAAAGTGTAAGTAAAATGTTCGTAATGTTTGAAAAATAAAAGTTTGGATTCCAACCAAAAGGAAATTCGGATTCTATAAAAAGATATTCAAACTCTGTTTTGTTGGAATTCGGAACCTGAATTCTATATAAATCCGGAGTCTGAATTTCTAAAGAAATTCAGAGTCTGGTTTCACTAGAATTTGGAACCAGAACATACAAAGTTCGGAGTCAGAGTTTATAGTAATTTGTAGTCAGAACTCATAAGAGTTCGGAGTCTAAATTCAGAGAACTCAGAGTCAAAACATAGATAAGTTCATAATCAGAACTCGGAGTCGAACTTCATGAGAGTTTGTATCAATAATTCAGAATGGAACTTCATGAAAGTTTGTATCCAGAATTCGGAGTGGAACATCATTAGAGTTCGTATCCAGAATTCGGAGTGGAACGTTATTACAGTTCTTATCCAGAATTCAGAGAGGAACTTCATTATAGTTCGTATCCAGAATTTGGAGTGGAACTTTATTATATTTTACATCTAGAATTCGGAGTGGAACTTCATTACAGTTCACATCCAGAATTTGTAGTGGAACTTCACTACAGTTCACATCCAGAATTCAGATCCTAAAATATAATGCTTCATATCTAAGCATTTATAGGATTCCAAGGTTACAAATATGAATCCGAATTTTATACATAGTCAAAATATGGACAATGAAAATATGGTAAGAATAAATTTCCTCTCTGAAGGAAATTTTCCTCATAAATGAAAAGAATAAAATAAAAAAGATTTTCTTAAAGATAAGGTGTCTGTTATTTTCAATACAAGAAAGAATAGAAAAGTCATAAGGAAAACCTTATTGACTCAACACCATGTGTCATGTAGAGGTGATCTGGTTCTGAGGGAAATGTTTTCACATGGTTTATAATACCATACACATAGCTCGTGCGATGTGTGGCACCTTGATAGGGTAATCCTCATGGTTGGTACCCAACTTCCCTAACCATGTAGCCTAACCAATATCCTTTTAAATATGGTTAAAATAACTATTCTACTACTCTAGTCATTAAATGTGTTTACCATTTTCTCCCTCATTTCACCCAAGATCACTCTACACCCCCTACAACCTCCTACTTCCCCTCTTCCCATGGTGGGTTCTACTTGATTCCAAGTCTTATTTAAGTGCCATTAATCACATTAGAATACAAGAAGAAAGTATAAGACTAATATTACATAGATTTTATGTTTTATTTTATGTATTAGTTTTTATTTTCATGCAATATTACTATATATTTAGATCATTTTTACATTTCTTTGGTTTCTCTCATTTCAGTTCAAATCAATGGGTGATAATAGATGATTGAAGCCTCATTGGTATAAGGAGGGTGTTATATGATTTTTTTCATGGTTTAATTATTTTATAAAATGTTTTCTTGGTGATATGTTTTGTACCCTCACTACATCTCTCCTAAAACATGTAAATATAATATATAATTGCCTAAACTAGAGTCTAGAGGCTTTATGAATCCCATTTACAGTGATAGAATTGGATACCTAAATGCAGAATACCCTATTAGTGTGCCCCATATTGCCTGTAATGAAAAATGTGTATAATTATAAAAACCTCTATTATGGTTTTTTGGTATTCCCTTAAAATTTGAACCACTAAAGGTTGGTAAATGAATTGATTCAATTGACATTAGAAATGTATCATTACAAATATATGTTAAATTATGATGTATTTATATAGAATAATAATCTATTTGAATGAGATGTAGGGATAAAATAATCATTATTTATTATGGTTGTGTTTCCCATGTAACTCAATACCCCTCTGAGGCATGTTGTTTTTTTTATTTAGAAATAGCGAGTAGAGGATCTCGATACACGTTATGTGTTATAAACACTCACACTAAGCCTTCAATATTTATTTTTAATGTGATTAATGGTGTATGTTAACTAATTAATAGTAAATTCTTAATTGGATGTCTATTTATATTCCCCTTGCAAATTTATGAAGCAAATTGATAAATTAAATGAATCATAATGAATATTTAAATTCATATCCCCTTTCCTTCACTAGGGAGTGATTTGATTATATGATTGGTTTGGTGATGAATTATGATTCGTCATTGAAATTCCCATTTCCAATTATTTTTATTGAAATTGATGAGCTTTTTTATTTTCTTACACCTTAAGAAATTCATTTCATCCTTATATTTGATTCATTTGATAGGTTTATAGGTTTAGTTAAATTAATTTGAGACTTGGGTGGTACACGGATTCCTAATATTCAATTTCCCTAATAGACTCTAGGTTGATTGATTTATGATATTAATTGAGTGATACCAAGATTAATTCTTTATAATCACTCAATTGGTGTTATAGTATTATTTATGTAGCTATACATGGATTCATTATACATAATGCATTGAATGGGTGCATAGGATGCATGATGTGGCATATTGCTTGAGTGATACTTATACTCCATATATGGACTCCAATGGATGAGATTATATAATAAATGATATTATAATATGGCTTGAAATATAAATTTATTCCTAATTTGAATTCCTAGTAAGGGCTCAGAAATTGAATGAGTTTTCATAGGATTCATTACGCTTTGGTTTACCCCAGTTGTTAGATTACAATTTCGATGAAACATTTGGAACCTTATATGGTTATTACTATATACAAGGATTCATATACATATTCATATGGGATAGAGGACTTATTTATCACCATTTCTAGTATTATTATTTTTTATATGTGTACTTTATAAAATTAATTATACCATCCATGTTAAAATATAGTCAATCAAAATTTAGAGTAGCTATGGTCAGCTAGGTGACCTTTGAGGAACCTTAGCCTAACCTGATTACATTTATTACTACACTACCATATAATTTATCATAAACACTAGTTTATTTTAGACTCAAGTAATATGTTTCATTATAAACCATTATTGGTGGCCTAAAATTTTTTACATACACCCTTTTCAAGCCTCTATTAGTACCCAAAATTTTTTTTCTCTTTAGTTCAAGATATTTGATTATGATCCTTACTATTATTCATTATAGACTAGGAATTTCCATTCAACTAGAGGTAGGGAATTTAATTTTTCTCCCTATAATAGATTTTTATTTTATTTATTTATCCTTTCGTTGGTCTAGTCATGTCATATATATTACCTATCGTATATTGACTACCTTGTATTTTTGGCCATAGGATGTTCATGCATTGATGGCTTTATTCTGCTATGTCATTGTTATCTATTTATTTCTATTTTTATATCTTTAGTATTTCATAAAATACATTTAATTTATTATTTAATTCTCTATAATGATGATATATATATATATATATATGGTAGAGTGTCTTCACCTTTCCATCATTCGACCCATGCTGCTAGTTGGAGGCCTCTAGCATGTGGGGAGGTGTACTAGAGGCAATGTGGTGCCCATGTTCAGTTACTTATTATTAAAAAAGACCATGTAAGTTATAATTTTTTATAGATTAATTTATTTTTTATCTTATTATTTTTTATGGTAAACAGTAGATTAGTAATGTGTCGACATTTGTTAAATAGCTCAAGTCTAGGTTCAGACAACCCATTCATGAGGGAAATATCACGTTTTCTGGGGATGAGATTTGTCATGTTACTATCAACAAATTTTATTACAAATTCACATTGAGTGAATGATATATTTTTACACTTATTAATTTTTAAGGTATTTATATTATTTTACCCTTCTCTAGGTATGTAAATGATGTATTTTTCACTCATCCTTATAGGCACCTGAGGATCTTAATGTCATGCATATACCACACCATGTTATTTTATTTCTTCCATTTATATTTGTATATTCTATGTTCATGGATTTATAAAACTTATCTATGTTAATTGCTCATGTAGATAAAATAATGAAAATAATTGGATATTAATGTCACTACATATACCGAAATGGTGATTTCCAAGATAGCTTGAGAGTGGAACCTTAATTAACAAATTATGATAAGTATATTCCATGGATATATAGTTACGTAGGTTGAATGAATTTTCATTTATATTAAATGGATTCTAATTTATATTTTTAAATCTTATACATACTAAATTGGGAATGGTGATCCATCTAATAAAATCATTATATTTCAGCTGTTACATTCTAATACCATATGTATATTCTGGTTACAGTTACATGAATTACATTTTTAAATTATAAAGAATATTAAATTATAATATTTTCATTGTAATTAATCTTACAGGGCCATTATATAAATATAAAAGTTTTTAAAATATGACTCTTAAATTGATTATTTTTTTAAAGATCATATACTTTACTCAACCCATGTTGGTCAGCCTTGGTGTTTTATACTTATGTGATGAACTAAATTCGACTTGAGTGGGCCAGTATTTACGTGATATGATTATATGATCATCCAACTATTGTTGTAGTTAATCTTTTTTAAATAAACTAATACTTGGTTTCACTCTTAAATGGACCTATTTAAGGAATTATGGGACCCTCTTTCCTCCCCTTTATCCTAATATTCTTTGGTACACAACCCTATAGGATGAATCCTTCTAGTAAATATGGGATGGTTATTTAGAGCATCATCATCCACTTATATATTTTACTCAATAATGTATTTTATCATCATATTAGACCAATCCCTTTTAAATGATTTAACATTATCTATTTTAAAAACCAATTTTTTATTAGATTTTTAAAAATTAAAATGCCAAGTAAAACCAATTGGGTGTTTACCAATATAGATTGTAAATGAATTTCAATTCACTGATTCTTGTTTTGAGAACATATAGAAAAATAAGGGATGGTTAAAATTGAAATTATATTATAATTTTCAAAGAATATTATGAGGCATAGGTTAAAAGAAGTGTGATGAAAGCTTTCATTTTTAACTATCAATTTTTATATCTCATATCAGAGCCTCTAAAATGGTTATAATTAAAAGATAATTAAAAAAAATTGATGTATTAATAGATCTGGCTCACATGTAAGGGTTTTATTTAGTTGTTCTTTGAGATTTTCCATGGATTGGAACATGGATGTTTCCGTAGGTTTTAGTTTCATTTTCAATTTCAAATAATATGAAATATTAGTGGTAGATCAAGGTGACCTTTTAGTTATGTCTCTCATTTTAAAGTCAAATTCCTTATATTAAATAGAGGTGTTACCCAGTTTTAGTTGTGACCTGGGAAATATGGAACTAGTAGGATTTTAGCTGAGTTTATAATCATGGTTGATGTTATCCACAAGACCAGTTGAGTCGGGTAGGACTCTATTATTGTGAAATGACACCCCCTTTTGTGGGTTTATCTTTATTAAGTCATATAATAAGTGGTTATTTTCATACACTAACATCCAGTGAGTATCATCACCATATTAAAATTACACTCATATTGTCACCCTCTAAAGAGTAGTTCATAATGTGATTAATTAAAATGAATCAGGCCTTTGTAACATGATTCTTATTTGATAATGTCATTAAACATTTGTTGATAGGTTTGACCGTTATGGTTCAATGTTATTTTTACCTAACATCAATTTTACCTCTTTAGATAGAGTTTTTAGGTGTATTAAATTCTTTGTAATAGAGTCCCTTAAATGGGATATGGTTCTCATGTGAGATACATTAAGTGTATGTCAGAGACCGTAAGGGCCTTATATTTTAATTGGACTATTATAGGTTGATGTCTCATTTGGTTGATGAAAACATGCCAGAAGAGATGGCCCATAATTTTATAGATTCCTTAGAGGTGATGATCGTGGTTTTATACTCATATTGATACTAATTCATGAAAGGTTCATGGGTTATTTGGGAATTGGAATAATAAATTTCCATGGTTTCATGAAAAGACCTAAGAGGTCTAGGAATCATTATTTTTCTGGATAACATGGATTTCGTGGGATGCTAGCCTAGTTGACCAGCAGTAGTGTTGTTTATGTTGTAACTTCTGAAACCGCATCCTGAGGAGGGGGCATTAGATAAATCATGACATAGGTAGGCGCCTGATTCGGAATTGGAGTTATAAGGGGCCTCATTGAATGTTAATATCTACGTGTCATGACTCATGGTCAACATGGCCTTTTTTTATTTTTGACTTGTGGGATCATGAGTCTCATTCTGAACTCGGTGGCATGAAATTGTACACATATTGGGTATATAATTTTTATTTTTTGATGTATTCATGTCGTAAATGGTTATATAGAACACATGTAAGTGGAAGGGTATGGGATGGGGACTACCATATTCAATTATGATACTTGTTGTCATGGATAATTGGAGCTTTTGGTAAATTTAGAAGTAGTTCTTCATGATAAGGGATAATTTTGAAATGAATTGGGTACCATGTGATGGTTGTCATGTGGTTGGAAATAGACACACATGGTCAGGAGATGTGGTGTTAGGAGTTATTAAATGTCAAGTAGATCCAATTTTTTAGACTGTGGATTAAATATATAAATATGAATACATAAAGATAGAATCTTAGTGTACTCTAGATTTAGAGGTGGATACGCATATTATGTTGACATCATTTTCAGTATGATGGTATTGAATCAACATTATTCTATGCTACATAAATATGTTCATTTGGTTTGATGAGAGAAACATATATGGTGATGTGCTCGATTAGCAGTATAAGGTAATCCATAATGTGGGGGGTAATATAATGGCCTTTGGAGGTTGGGGAACATTTTTTGAGTTAAATCATAGAAAAAGAAATGAGAACCATTCCTGGGGAGCACGACGTCGATCATTGAAGGGTGACCCCATATGATATTGGGTTGTTGGACTTTGATATGAGTCTTTTGGATCTTTTATGTCATCAGAAAATGGAACCATGGATGTATTGTTCACTGAGTAAATTCCATTTCATCTACTTTTTGTTTTATTCATGACAATGGTCATGGATACAATCTCTTTATATGTGTGATTTTTCTTCACAACAAATTTTATTTATGAGAAGAATGCCATGGATTAACTAGTAGACACCAACTAATTCATTAAACTGATCTTATGGTGAGACATCACCATTTGGTTGGGTCAATAATTATTATTTTTGGATGCCTTGGACACATAAAAAATTTTTACTTATATACTAAATAGTATTAACTTCCTTCAATGAACTACATGGAATCTCTTAATTTTATTCTGTTGTCACCATTAACTTAAAGATGGGCTTGATTGATGGTCAGATTATGATGTTATATGGATGTTTGATTGGGAATGTGTCGATCCATGTTTTATAGTGGAATGAAAATCTAGTTCTAGAGACAGTTTCATCTTGAGACATCATTGAAGGTCTTGTACGGGCTTTAGTGAGTGTTCACATATTATATTATTGTGCCTTGTGGTAAATTCTTAGTATATAATTTTTCAACATGTCGGTTACTAAAAATGATCTTTTTTCAATATAGTTATCCAAATGTTGTTAAACATTGGTTTTCCCAATGAGCATGTTGCGTGTACTGTGGTACCCAATCTGGTACACCATTGGGTTGAGATATATGTATTCTAAAATTTCATTTGTTTCCTTCCAAGGAAAATATGACGTGACTTGTAAAATATTGGTTGATTATATTTTGATCATGAAATCAGATGTAAATTACCAAGAGTTTTTTCCTCATGTTTAATATGATAAATATTTTAGGTGAGTCCTTATGAAATAGGTGAAATTCATTAATAAGAAATTATAGTGGTGGAAACACCATGACTTGGATTTGGGAAAAACAATATTGGACCTATTCTAGTACGTGATATTGTTAATCTAATAGAAGAAAAGACAATTTTATCATGTAATAGTTTTTATGGGATCTTGTAATTGTTGTATTGATATTTCATCTTTGGTAAGGAGGATTGGATATAGTTATAGCAGTATAAAAATCACAGTGCACAAAATTACTCTTTGTGGTTTTGTGTGTTTTTAGAAATACAATGCATCCATTTTAGATATAATTCATGTCCTAAGTAGTCATAGTGATGTTTTTTATTACAAAAATATATATTAGGTATGAGAACTCAAATGGTATGGAGGTTATAAATCATATATTTTACAAGGGTTGAAATTTTTCAAAAGAAATTATAATTTTCATTTGGCGGATGGCACAAAGCTTAAAAAAATGATTGGAATATAATTACAAGAATTGGAACATTTATATTTTTTTATGAATCTTACAAAAAAAGGTGTTTCAAATGTAATAATGTTTTTTAGAAGAAGTGGGATTCAAAATATCATTTCTAGAAGAGATAGCCATAAGTGCACGATTGTTTTGAGGTTAGAGAAAACCATGAGGCTCAACCCTCTGACCTGTTTTTGTAAGGCACACAGTTTGATTAATATATGTTGGAGAAAACAAAAAACTATTAAGTCCATATAGATTGTAACATGGTTTTTAAAACATTGAACCTATGGCTGATCATCCATTAAATACCTCTATAATTAATTTTATTGGTTGTAACATGGGTTTTTCATGGATTTCCTAGCCATAAACCTAACCCATGTGGGTGTAGATGTGATATATTACCAAAGTTATGGTTTTTGCGTGATTTTCCTAACTATGTTCCTAGGCCATGAATGGTGTGTATCCTTGATAGAGTGATCTTCATGTTTGACATGTAGTTTTCTTAACTGTATACCTCTTAAATGGGGGAAAATTAAACATTTCCCCCTCAGGTACATAAAGGGGTTTCACCCTATTTCTCCCTCACTTCACCTAGGAGCATGTCTGTTGGAACCCTCAACCTCCTCCTCCTCCTTCCATGTTGTGTTATACTTTGTTAATTATCATACTCAAGCATTATACCTTACATTAGAGTCTTAGAGGTAAGGATAAAACATATATTACCTTATTTTTCTATATTTTTCGCCATATTAGATTTTATTTCCATGTGAGGTCATATAACCTATAGTCACAATTTTTTTATATTTATTTATATTTTATCATTTCAACTTGAATCAATAGGTAATGATAGAAGAGTCATGCATTATATGTATAAGTTAGGTGGTATAAGGATTTTTTCTCCAGGATTTATCTTTTTAGAAAATGTCTTTACTATACAACATGTTGGAACCTCTCTTCATAATTCCTAAAATATTTAAATAATTAATATAATTTCCTAGACATTGGTCAAGAGACCTTATAAAGACTATTGACACCATTATAGGTGAGTAACTAAATACGGACCACCCCATGGGTGTGTCACTTTAACTCCATTAATAATGAATGTGTATAATTATACAAAACTATTCTATGTGTGTTTTTCATGTCTTTCAAAATAGGAACCACTAAAGTAGAGTAAATGAATTGATTGAATTTCCCACAGGCGTGTATCTATACTTGGGTATACTAAATTATGAAGTATACATATAGAATAAAAAGGTATTTGAATGGGTTGTAAGGATAAAAAACAAGTGTCTATTATTTTTTTCCTTCCCATATAACCAAATATTAATATAAGGTATGTACGATTTATTATTTATAAAGAATGAATTAATGAACATGATACATGGTTTGTTTTATGGGAACACACACTTGGCCCTCATTAATTGTGATTAAAGTGTTTAACAGAGTATGTTAAATGAGGTATAGTTAATTATTTAATAGAATGTCCACTCACATGGTCCTTCTCTTTTATTAAAGTGAATTGATAAATTAAATGAATCATTATCAATGGTTAGAACCATGTCCCTTTACTTCACTTGGAAGTTATTTGATTAAAATATTTGTTTAATGATGAATTTTAATTTTAAATAGATATTCTCATGGCCTATGTTCAATTATTGAATGTAGTGAGATTGTTCATTTTCATATTCCTTGAACAATACATTAGTTCTCTATATTGTTTCCCCTAGATATGATCATAGTTTAAATGAAATTATATTGAGTCATGGGTAATACATTTTTGTCCAACGCTTTTTCCGGTGCGTTTATTCATCCATCGAGGATGTGTAGCTATATTTACATGCATTTACACTTTATAAATGTGAGAGGTATCATTCACTTATTCAGGTACATTTGATCCTTAATCAAAATGGGATTATGGGATGTCGGTTCCTCCCCCCTTGGATTCTTCCATGAAACTCATCTTCTCATTCGGGTCTCCCTTAATGATTAAGACACTTTTCATTAAACTCTTACCAATTACATGTCTTCAAGGATGCCTATTAATTACACTAATCATGTTAGGACATTATAAGGGGTCAAATGAGAGAAGAAACCTTTGATTAGAGGATTATTCACATTGGATATCACTAGCATGTCTGGACATTGGAACACTAATGCGTCTGATGTTTATCCCTTTTTTATAGGGAATCTTGAGGATACAGAAGCCTGACACATCCCACATTGAGTGTGGGGAATTCTATTTCATATGCATGTATCTAAGGATTTCCTCAGGTTCCCATGTTTAACATAGGGCATGCTTCTAGTTTAACATCCAACGGAGGTGGATTAGACAGAATGGAACACTGATAATAGTGGATCAGATTAGTGTGACCCCCTTGAGGGAACACTATTGTTAGGGATAACACGCGGTTAGTTACCCGACCGTTATTAGAAGCAGTGAGAAGGTGGGGGACCTGATCTCACCAGTATGTGGTAGCTCGGATAAAGATAAAGATGGATATATATGGTTAAGTGGATAGATAAGGAGAGGGATCCCTCATGAGCACGAAAGTGATGTTGGGATTGAGCCTCAAAGAGACCTTATAGGTATCCTCATGTCAGGGATCAAAGTCCATGTAGTTTGATAGGGTGAAGGGAAACCTAAGTAGGCGGCATATGAGAATGGATGCATGGATAGGATCTAGAGGAAATAGAAGCTCTGGGTTAGGACTTGACCTTCCCGAAGCACATAGGCTTAACAGAGAGTCAATGACGGGACATGAATGATGGGCTTGAACCTCATGGAGGATTCTTACATATCTTTATGACACAGAATCAGTGTTCACATAGTTAGGGATATGGGGCATATAATTAACATGTACACATTAGAAAATGAGATGATGATATACAGGGGCTTATGCATAGTTAGAAGCCTCGGTTAGTCTGACGCTCGAGGGGTGGACCAGAGATGTGGGTCTTAACAAAGGGGACTTCAATGGCTTGTCGTTGGATAAGGATCACAATGTCTTACCGCTAGATGGGGATCACAACAGCTTATCACTAGTTGGGGATGAAATGGAATACCATTGGTTGTGGATGAAGCAGCTTACTGCTAGTTGGGGTTGATCCACATGGGGGTTTCTTACGTACCTTGTTTAGGAGAGAAGGATCAAAGACCACGTAGTTTTTCAATATATAATTTAATGTCGTGTGAGACGAAAAGTGGGGCTATTCAGTTTAACCACATGCAGAATGAGGGTGAACCAGCGTGAAGTGGTCAGGACTAATGAGTGTTGGGCTTGAACCTTAGGGAGGCTTCCTATGTATCATGCCTGAAAAGGGAAAGGATAAAAATCCACATAGTTCGGAATGGGGGATACAGTTTAGTGTCATGTGGGACATAGTTGAGCTGACCTGAAGGGTTTGGGACAAGTATGTTTTGGGATTAAACCTCAGGGAGGATTCCTATGAAGCTAGCCTAGGAGACAAGGATTAAAGTCTATGTAGTTTTACATAGTGGATATATTTTAACATCATTTGGGACGTAGGAGAATCGACGCGAAGGGGTCGGGACAAGTAGGTGTTGTCATTGAACCTCAAGGAGGCTTCCTACGTACCTTTCCTAGGAGATAAGGATCAAAGTCCGCATAGTTTGGGATGGGGGCATAGTTTAACATCGTGTGGGATGTAGGTGAACCGATGTGAAGGGGTCGGGCTAAGTAGGCATTTTCCTTGAACCTTATGGAGGCTGCCTACATACATTGCCTAGTAGACTAGGATCAATGTCTATATAGTTCGGTATGGATTGGGGAATGCACGCTAAGAAGGCCTTGTAAGGATTCCATGGTCAATGGTTAATATAACCCCATGTGAGTCATGCTCGGTGTGAGAAACAAGAGGTAGAAAAGACCTAATGATCATGTCGTGAGTGTTGCATCCATGAGGAAAGTTGAATGAGGACGGCACATTATTATTGGGACAAAGAGGAAACAGGGGATTATGCATGCTCAATAGCCCAAAGTGGAAACATGGTCTTATGTGTGGTTAATTACCCATATAAAAAACAGGGGCTTATGCATGGTTAGCGGCCTAGAGAGATAGAGGTTGGGACATACTCCAGGAGGGAGGCCCAATGGTAACAAAGCCCAAAGGGAGAGGGATATGGTATTGAAGATCTTAGTGCCCATATCTACTCGAATATTTGGTGTGGAAGAAGAGAGGAGGAGTGGGAATTATATCTCTGGTAAGAAACTCTAGGGACTAATATGAAGATGGTTTACCTTCCCCACCAACATACACTGCTCCAGCAATGAGGATCTCATTCCATGTGAGGAAGATCTCACTCATGCAGAGATGAGCGGGGATGGAGAATGTTCATGGTCGGGAACCCTGTATATAATGCGTGGAGAGATGCCACATTTTAATGTCACATGCTGAGGACAATGGTGCTTGGTAGATTGACATCTTGCAGCTCGGATGAGGTGGGTTCACTATACGCCCCTAGGACATACATAATTGATACCCACCCACCCTTGGGGAAGGGAAGGAATAAACAATGCCATGAAGAGGTGGTGTTGTGGAGTGATCCAATGAGGGACTACATTAGCATTGCTATAAGAAGAAGCAATAGTCATTAGTGTGCCTATGCGAAGAAGCATAAGGCTAAGCCACACAACAGGAAGCACGTCCCAAGGGACCTCAAAATCACTTTGTACAAATATGGAGGGTTGTATGGGAGATGTATGTGCATGAAAAGGGTGTCGTGCATAAGAGGGGATCAGATGTGGTGTCTTTTTATGGGGATGACACATGGAACCCTTGAGAAGGGGAGCACACCAAATGAGAGGATGCCCGTATGATGGAGTAGCTCGCACAAACTAGATGGATCCACGAAAAAAGGTTCTATGTAGGGACAACCTTAATTGAAAGAGGGTTCTTTTGTGCACAATTGAATTAGGATAAATGGAAATGGATGATGATCATGCCCAATAGGGCCCACCTGTAGGGGGATCCCGAGGCCACCTATCACACAAGATCTAATACCATGAGGCCATAGTGTTTTTTGTACGGTCATGGAAGATGTTTCTTTTATGTAGCATAGCATCCGTTCATCTTCTTTAACCATCCATGAAGGGCAGGGGGTATTATTATATTTATATCTGAAAACCTCAGAGACGATGCACAATAGGATCTATGCGCAAGAAACCATTTGACGTCGGATTGGGCCTGGAAGTGTTTCCGTGCCTAGGGGAATCATGCACACCATACTTTCTTCCATCGCACCCCCACCGTGGATGGTTTTCAAGAAGATCTCTGTGAAAGCCTTCATTTAATGTTGCATTGGGCGTGCAAGAGTATGCGTGCAGTAGGGAATCTTGTGTGCACCTAATATTTTTGTGGGGAACTCCCTCTTTCATTGGGGAATAATCTTTTCATTCTCAACCTGCCTTTGGTTTCTTTAATAGAACCCACTCATGGCCCTATCTAAAATTTAACATCTAAAAATACCCACTCATAGAATAAGAGTTGATGGGGGACCCAAAGGTCAGATTCTGAGGGTCACACCAAAAAGTAGAGAAGCACCTATTTGGTGCATGAAAAAACAGTGTTTTCGCACAAAAACCACTTTTGTGTGTGTGAAAGGTGCGGTCCGCACCTAAAAATACATTGGGGGACCCCCATATATCCCCACTGTTATTTTTTTCATACAACATGATTTTTTCTCTTGTGCATGAAAAATCTCCCCACCCGCACAAAAGTTCTCATGGCCGATTCTGATTTTTTTGCACACCACTATCACTTTTGCGCCATTAACCATTTTTTTAGGAGTACTTTTTTTTGCAGCATTCCAGTGCTCCATAGATTATCCATTCATTCACACAAAGAGCTCTAGATAAAATGGCTTCCCAATAGACCGACGTCAAGAGGGAGGCTACAACATCTGCATGGAGGGCTCAGATGATCGCAAACCCCCATATTCATCACGTGAGGAGGGTTGTGTCTGATAATCAAATGATTTTTGGGATGATTACACAATCTCAAAAATATGTATTGAGTGAAAGAATGATGATATGGAACTTCCGCATTTTTTGAGGAGGTGATGATGCCCAACTTTGAAACAGATACATTGCGGTCATGGGTGACCCATGAGGATAGTCTCCCCCAATTCAACATCACAAACAATGGTTATCCCACTAGGGTAATATAGAACACAACCTTCTATTTCCTATATCTGAAGACTATGACTGTTGTAGGAGTTATTCGGTTCCTGAGCAATCTCCATCTATTTATTAGAGAACCTTCAGAAGAAGCATTACTGATGAGACAAAGGGTTGGCAGGATTGGGACTTCAGGTATGGGGGAAACTTCTCAAGTGAATATGAGTGGGCATACTGGTTACGCCAAACATGCGAGGATTTTTGGGTAATCTATAGTCTATCGGGCCTTTTGAAGATATTTGGACATTCCAACATCACTTATACCGGCACCAGGAACTGGTACCAGATATATTCAACTAGTGTTCTCCAGATACCAACACCTTCCACCTCCACCATGGGGAGGTATTTATCTATCTATTGAACTTCCATTGTATATTAGGAATCCCCTTAGAGGGGTACTAGTATGATGAGTTCCTCCCAATAGATAACATCTGGAGGGATAGGATGCGCACCCCCTTCCTAAAATGGAATCTGCTGGTGCTGGATAAGGTGAAGTTGAAAATAAAATATGTTTTGATGGAAATATCTTATCCAGGATGGTTCATACTTTTTCTGATGTAGGAAAAGGCTATGAAGATGTCAGGAAAAGGGATTAAATGCCTAAACAGGTCTCATAGAGGAAAGGTAGTATCATATTGAATGGTCATATAGGTAGGAGAGTATCGATCATGGGTCTTCGACATAATGCAATGTTGGGACCAGAATGCATGATATGCTAGGTTACATACTACATTCATGAGTGGGTGGTCATTTCCAGTGATGGACATGAGGATGGGTGTCCACCCAGTGACACTAGTAATGGTCGGGATCCTAGCAGCAAATAACAAGGTCAACCTAGCGGTGCCCATGATGGCTAGGCTATACAACATTCTTGGGCATATCTTCAAGGGAAGTATGCCCAGAAATATATGTAGACCATTCTAGATCCTTCATGGATAGGTTGCAGACCACTACAGTGTGTATGACTTCCCAAATGCCATTCTCCATCCAAGTGATGATATGTGGCCATCCCTCTTGAATATTGATGGAATCCGCCCTCTTATTCTCACATAAGAAGGGATCAAGATCAATATCATTAGCCATATCTATTTTTACTTTCACCAATTCTAGACACCAGTTTGATAGATGTTAAATGTTGGGTGGGGCCCATTGGAGCATAGGGAATACCTGCAAAGAATTAGGGGTGGTGTGCTGGTAGCTTGGATTGATGGAAAAATATTTTGTGAATCCTACATATCGACCAGGTTTGATAGGCTTTTCAGGTGCATGCAACAGGTGCTAAAAACATATACACAGAGGTTCTAGAAGAGCGACATCCTTGCATTGTCTGCCAACTATGGCTTATATTCATGTCTACAGGCCTGGTTGAAATCATCACTCTCTCCCTAACAATGTATGTGTTGGCCTATCAAAACAATATTATAAAAACTAGATAAAAACAAACCCTGAGGAGATTCTACAGAAACACATCTAGAAAATCAAAGCGGCTAGTGTGGAGCCTAAAGAGAAGGGAGGAAGACGTTGTTCTATGGGAGAGGTGAGAAGAATAACTGGCCATGTATCTAGAATGGCACAATCTGGGACATTATTGATTAGAGAATCACAGGGAGAGAACATTCCCCCACCTTTTGAAGAGGGGTGGTCCCATAGGGGGCCTCATGGGCCAGCTAGGAAACATCTGGGGAGGCAGCTCAGGCGCCTCCTAAAGCCAACTGCTGATGAAATCTTCCCATATCTCTAGTCTTACGGGAGGATGTTGCGACAGTCTATGTCAACCGAAGAGCGATGGAGGAGGCTAGTGCATATCAGACTCAGCTTTCCAGGCATATGGTACATCCATATGGAGGATAGGGAAAACCTTCATTGTCGACATTTATACCTGAGAGCCATGGATATGTACATATGCCAGTGAGGGAGGTATGAAGAGCTGCATCTCCTGGTGAAGTTGATTCTTGGCCAGGAATAGGACCCAGAAAAGCTTCCATATGAGGATGAAGATGTAGAAGAGGAAGAAGACGAAGAGGTAGCGAAGGAAAAGGACAAAGAAAACTCAGATTAATAAGATGAATATGAAAAATAGTTTGAAGGTCTCGATGGTGAAGGACCTTCATAAACACTTTCTTTCCAGTGAACCCACTGTTAGAGCAGTGAAATTGCTGACTCCAATGTAGAACTGGCTGAACAGCTCATGGTTAATTTATTTCATATATCCAATGGCCTTTCTCTTCTAATAATCATATACTATTGACCAATTTCAATCCTTTTTAGGAACACATGGACGATAGTTCCTATGAAGCCTTCCCTGCAGGGGAAAATGTTATACCCATGGAGGTAAGAAACAATCGTTAGGAACTTGTCTCCAGAACTGAGCAAGGTGGGGAACCTACTATGGTTAGAGTAGGTGGTGATGAGCCCGATGGAAGAGATGAAGTGGTGACCTCTGAGTTTCTTGCCATTCCCATCATTTAGGAGAAGCTGGTTCCAGTTATTGAGTTAACATCTGTCGAGGGATATCCTGTGGTGGCAGCTCCCACAATGATGCAGGCACTGGACACTACCGTACATGGCCCCCATATGTCTTTATCTTCATTGGCTCTCATTTTTATTGGGAAATTCAGTTAACAAAGATATTGATTCCCAATTTTGTGATCTCATGGTTGGTGGCTCAACATACCATCAAGTCTGGAAAATCTACAGGATCCCTTTCAGTGATTACATCAGCTTCTGTAGATCCAACTATTCAAGATAGTCTCTCCCTAGTACTTGGTGATCTAGATGCTGCAATTACGGGAGATAATTATACTTGGGTAGATCTCCAGTCTGGTGAGGGTGAATTCACTAAAAATAACAATTCTAGAAGTGGACCCTACCACTGAACACCTGGATGTTCTTCCTGAGTACAAGAATGCAGACGTTGACGAGATTGAAAATTTTGACCTAGACATGGCTGAGGACAGCCATGTGGCATAGATAAAGGCATGGAAGTGAATAAAATACTTTCTTAGTCAGTGAAAGATAGAATGGATAAACTGGATAGGGTCATGTCACACCTGGCTATGCATTATTTTCACTAGAGGGGTAGATGCTCACCGTCTTCATCTAATTATCCATGATTACAATGCTGAGAAAATTCCAGATAATAGACAATTATATAACATCTAATGTTACCAAATGGATTTAGAGAATACCCAATAATTCCTTAAGCCTGATCAAGAAGTCTGATTCCTTGAAGAAAAATCAAAAGAAAGGAATGGATTTATTGAAACCCACTCTGAGCTCATTGAAAAGTTGAGGTCCCAGTTGGAAGATTCCCATGAGCAGGTAGTGTGGGTGAGTCTCCATATAATTGATATCTAACCTAAACAAGCCCATGCACTAGATTGGTATAATGAGTTATTCTCTACATTTTATGTCAAAGAGAGGGATCTCAGGGGGCGGGAGGCAGTCATGGAGGCCACAATCCAGAATGTGGCAACACTAGAGAAATATATCAAAGACACATATCCTTAAGGGACCGGTTTTGGTTGAACATATAAACTGATCATTCTTTGTTTCATTCTATTCTAAACTGTGTGCGTGGATGAATCACTGGTTTTCTCTTTTGTTTCATCACATTCTGACCACAATCTTGAATCGATTAACAATCTATCCCTAAGATCATGTGGGTTTCAACTATTTTGAGAAATAAGGGATTATCACATCGTTTATTCCTTTGAATGTGGGAGTGAAAACCAATCCATGAGAATCTAAGGTATAAATGACCCATTTGGGATTTTAGGAAGAAAGAGGGAAGCCTGACTGGATAATGATATTCTTAGAACAATCAAATTTTTGTTTTCCCAATGTTCTCTAGTGCATGAGTGGAGTAACACTAGGGGAGTTCGAATCAATCAAAACATATGGGAGTGTATATTGTGAATCATGATACCCCAAATTTGGAACACTATAGGGGTTGAATAATGATGAAGGTTAATTTTTGACCATGTTCCAAACACAGTGTCCCTATCGAGTTAGCCTGAAATGGGGACAACAAATGATGGCCAACCGCCGACCATGTTTAAAACTTGGGGCCTGACTAGAGATGTAATCCATTAGTTGTTTGGGACATTAGCCTAGGATAGTAGGTGAGCCAGTATCCGAGCATCCATACTGGTTAGGGGTTCCTTCATGCATTAAAACGAATGAAGATCCAAATAAAGGGCACACAAAGCATGGAGGGTGGATTGATGGGTTGTTCAAGTTGATTCCAACAGTCATTAAATTATGCCTCCATGGAAGAAACACATTAGGTGGTTGCATCAGTCTGATCAGGGATCATTCCTACTTTCAGACATGACCTCTCTAGTGAAAACCTAAAATAACTTATAGTTTTATGTCATACCAATGAAGAATATAGACATTTAGTTTAACATCATACGGTAAGGACAATCCACATAGTTTTAAGGTTATACTTCTTGGACCATGTATAACAGTTTAAAGTTGTATTGCGAAGACTGAAGGCTCTTAGTTTAAGGTCATACAGATTGAATAGTGATGGGTGCCGAGGGGCCACAAGGGTTAATAAACCTGGGGCTGGGACCAAGGAAAATTCTCTTATGTTGCTATATATTCCATAAGGATGAGAATCAAGCCAAGCTTAATTCTTAAACATAGCGTGGTCAGAGAACAATGTTGGTAGGGGAAACCCTCTCCGGTGAGGAAGCTGACGCATTCCCTTGTTATCATGGGGAATCCTGAACATGATTAGGGTAGAATAACAATTTGAATTCATGCGTTCAGGTTATGGTTACACGTAAAAGAAACGTGCAGCACAGTACATATACTGACGTGAATGAGGACATAAGACCATATCACAACACGTGTTCCTAATGGGATTAATTATTCTATAGACCAAAGGTGGCCTGACATGGAGCATAGACCTGAAGAGAAGTGTTCAGATGTTCCTACATACCTCATTAGGATAAAAATCAAGGCATAAATAGTTTTGAGAGTGCAGTTTAACATCAGGTGGTATGAAAGGAATGTTTGGTTCAACTGCATCTGTAGACATCATACAGAAACCATTAATCCCATGTGAGTCATGCTTGGTGTGGGAAACAAGGAGTAGTGGTAGTAGTTTTTTTAATGTACAGGGGTGTAAAACCAAATGTGTGGGAATTCCACTTAAACAAAATAGCGTGGAAATATATGAATCATTTTGCCCGGGATCTGGATCATAGTAATGGTGGAATGATGAGAAAATATAGCTTTTGTCCACATTCGAAACATAACATCTATTTCATGTTATCTAGGAATGGGGATAGAAAAATGAAGGTCAACCATTGGACATGTTCGAAACACAGGACCTATCAGAAAATGTTGATTGAGGTCTTCTGAGGCATTGGCCCTAGATGGTAGGTAATCCAATGTGGCATGAGACCAGACTATAAGGGGGGTTCCTTTAGAAGTGGATGATGATGATGATGATCCAAATAAATGGCTCATCAAGCATGGACATGAAGTGAGGGAATGTTCATGTGAAAACTCAACACTTTGGGGTTCTTTGCCGCAACACAATCTAGTAAGAAAATAAGATATTTCAGATAGGGGAGGTTGAATCCTTTCCCAAGGACAAGGGTTCTGGTGTCACATGCTCCTAAATTATGGTCATACAGTGGACCATTAAAAGGGTGCATAGTTTAATGGAATGTGTGCACGAGGGTGAAGTAGCCAATCCCGGTTGATGGTTCCTAAGTTAAGATCTTACATTATGGTTGTAGAACTAGGACCAGGCTAGGGAGAGTCAAGGGAGAGACATGGTGAGGTTATTTCAAAACTTGATATGAATGAAAAACCTCTAGGTTGTTGCTAAACCACATATTCCTAAAATAGTTTGAGCCAAGGGTCTGAAAACAAAGAGGTTGGATTTAAGATTCATGGGGCGAGACACACAGACAGAATGTACGGGTGTTCCTATGTATCCCATGATGATGGGAATCAAGCTGCACGTAGTTCTGGGAATTGTCGTGCAGTTTTATGTCCTAAAGAAAAGACATGGAGAGATCATTGTTTAATGGTGTTAGAGATAAGATCATAAATGGAAAGGAGGTAGGGAGAGTGGTGGTTCGATAATTACAAAATGTGATGTGAATGAAGACATAAGCCTATATCACCATGTGCTCCCTAAGTAGCTTTTTGGTCGAGGGACAAAAAATGAAAGTATGGATGGGACTGAGGAAAATTTTGTGTGTGTTCATACTTACCCCATGATGATTGGGATAAAGACATAAATATTTATATAAGTGCCATTGTAGGGTACCAATGCTTGGGACAATACATTCAAGCAGGTCTGTCCCGTGCACCAAAAGATGCAGCATTTGATAGATGTTGTTTATTCTTCTGGGTAAGTTAATGTTGTTGTTTTTTCATAAAGCAACAAACGTAGGATTGAAAATTAAGGTGTCACTATAGTAATCTAGCCATACATTTTTTCATAAACATTTTATGGTAGATAAAAAATACCAAACATGATTTCCCCTCGAGTGAGGACATCACAAAGTAGTTCCATTTTTTGTCATGAATCCAGGATGATAATGGCATAGTTTAAGGTCGTATGATAGGTCCAACCCCTTCATTTTAATGTTCTATATTAAATATTTGATTGTTTAAATTCATGTGGAACAAGGAAAAATAGTTTAGAGTCATATGGACTGGACACAAACATAAGAGATGAAGTTTTAGAGGGGAATGTGCATGGTGTGATAAAGCATACCCGACATGAATGAGGACAGGGTCCACACCATCTGAAATTCCAGTGAAGAAACCTCAGGACAAGTGGAATGAAAATGTCATAGAATATGGGGCTATAAATATGGATGAAACTTCTAGGTGATCCTATATATCCCATTAGGATGGGATTCAAGCCATAAATTCGTTCTAGGAGTGAAGTTTAATGCCATGCGGGACAAGAGGAATGAAAGACCAGTTCCTAGAAGGGGTGTACATGGTGTGGCTATTGGAAACCCGACATAAACGAGGGAATGAGCCCACACACATCATACCATGAAATCCTATGAATGATACGGTCAAAAAGAAGAATATAAGAGGTAATTAGTGGAACATTAGTTGGACCTAAAGATAAGATTCCTAGGCATTCCTATGTATCCCATAGGGATGAGAATCAAGTTGTACATAGTTATAGGAGATGTGGTTTTTATGCCTTTTGGAAAACATGAAGAGAGATCTTAGTTTAAGGTCTTAGAGCTCGGACCATAGAGAAGTGAGAATCTTTCAGTTGGCCCCAAATATCAACCAAATACATAAGACCTTGTGAGATATGCTCGATGTGGAAAATAATGGTGGCGAAGGTCTTTAATACATGTGGAATAAAAGAAATGGAGAAAATGGTGTGGAGCCCCAAAGGACTCCTCACTGTGGCTTTGTCCTCCTAACGCCAAAACACACACAGAGGGATAACACCAATTGTGTCAAAATTCCACTTGGAAATAATGGAGTGGAAAATTATGTGAATCATGAAACAAAAAATTAGGGCTTAATAGGGAAACATGAATATGGAGGATAACTATTGACCATGTCCAAAACACAGAATTCCTATCATGTGACCTGAAATGGGAACAAAAAATGAGCATCGTCCACTGACCATATTCCCAATGCGGTACATGTATTAATTTTTCATTCGAAATTCTCGAGGATGTTAGCCCAAGGTGGTGGGATAGAACTGGGGCCTAGAAACCATGCCTTTCATGGGTCATTTTGAATGTGAAAGATGATGAAATCCCAAATAAAGGGGAACATGAAGCATGATAATGGTTGATGACTTGTCTATGTAGAATCCAACACTCTAGGTCTCAAACCAGAATACTGTTGTGCACATTGGTGAACTGTCAAATATGGCCATGGGGGCCCATACCAAGAGATGCTGACTTAGAAAGATAACTATCAGACAGGGGATGAGAAGATCTTAGGAGGGAGAGATATGTGGTTTATCTTTTACAAACCTAATGTAAATGAGAACACAAGGCTATAACACACCACATACACTTCTCCTGGGAAAACTAAAGACATGGGCATGGAAGATGAAGTGGTTTCTATGAAACAAGTCTAGACATGAAGTCTAAATTTTCAGGTGGTCCTACATATTCCATAAGGATGGGAATCAATCCAAACATAGTTACGGATGATGTTTTGCAGTTTTACATCATGTGGAAAGGACTCAGGATGAAGGAGCAATGTCTCATGGGGATATGTGTGGTGTTGAAAAAATAGCCCAATGTGAATGAGGATGTAAGACCATTCCACACCGCCCAATCCAAAACGAGAACATGGTCTGGGGGGAAAAAGGTCGAGGTACCTGAGATGTGAAGTCCCACTCATTATTTAGCTTACCATTTTGTGGTGAGGATGGTGAATGTTCTTAGTTTAAGGTTATAGGGATCAGACAGTAGATACAGTACCCTTTATTCACATATTGCCTTACCAAAGCTCCTAATACAACATTATAAATTCTCAGTGTGGAAAACAAGGAATAAGATCAGGCTCCCCCAACATATAATTGGACGATAATGAGGGAAGGAGATCGAGTATGGTCGAACCTGACTAGACCAACACTCTTTATCGAGTAAGACCGATGTTTGAAGGGATATCATAACAAAATGAACCAATGTACCAAATATTTGGGACATACACGGGTGGGGTTAATGACAGAGGATGGATATTGAAAACCATCAAAACATAGAAACCTCATCATGTGACCGGAAATGGGAACAACAAATGAGTGTCAGCCATTGACCATATTTGCAACGCTGGACTTATATCAATTTTTTTTTGATATCCTCAAGGGAGTTTTCTCGAGGTAGTAGAAAATCCATAGTGCTTGATATCCATGTCGTTCGGGGGACCTTTTGGAAGTTAAATATGAGGAATACCCAAATAAAGGAGATGTATGCATCATGAATGTGCCAATGCAGTTTAACAACATTAATGATGAAGAAAGAGGTGGAGATTTCCAAGGAGAGGGATATATGGTTCATTCATGATGAACTCATCTTGAAAGAAGGCAAAAGCCTGTACCACACCTTGTGTTTCGACCCAAGGGGAGATCTTGATGTTTGGTGATGGGCCTATAGATTAAATTCATGGGTGTTCCTACGTATCCCTTAAGGATGGGAATAAAAACATACCTTTTTCTAAAAGGTCCATGTATTTTAACATCGTGTGGTGAGGACGTGAGAGGATATAAGAATCAGTAGGGGCACATGGTGTGATCAATTTAATCTCGACACAAGTGGGACCAAAAAATTATATGCTACACCATGTGGGATCCTCTAAGAGAACCACAACTATTGGTGGTCAAAGAGAAGAGTTCAAGGGTTGGACTCCAAGAACATGTGTCTGAGCATTCTTATGTATCCCATGAGGATGGGAATCAATCCATATGTAGTTCCTGAAGATGCAGTTTAATGTTATATGGACGATGTATACATGGAGATCTTAGTTTAAGGTCATAGAGCACAAACCATATTTCATTTTATTGTCATGTGTGATGAATACATGGTAATTTTACGCCCATCAACTCGGATGGATCAGAAATTTTAACACCGTGTAGTAAATATGCCACAGTTTATGATCATGTATGAATTTTTAATTAGGAAAAGTATTTCTTGAGGAATTTGGAATTTGAGGGAGGAGTTATAGGCACACTGTCTATGGTAACTAGGGAGTATATTCCATTGGGGTAAACATTGTGAATGATGTAAGTTCATACCCATTTGGGCCCCATTTTTCATGGTTTCCTACTTGGTATCATCAGTATTTTAAGATCCAAAAACATGTCACCTTGCAAGAAATAGCGTAGGTGACCATTCTTGTGGAAAGATCTAGTTATCTTGTTCTGATGCCTTTCTAGATTGTGGAGGGCACAAATCCTATTCTCATTGAAAGCTTCCAATTCAGAAAGATGGACTCTAGCAACCTTATTTGGTGTTTTTTTATCATATATAGTTGTGCATAATTAATTAAAGTGAATCTCAGTGGGAATGACGACCTCCATTCCATAGACTAGAGAGTATGGGGTTACCTGGGTGGAATTACGACATGTCATTAGATAATCCCAGAGGGTTTTGGGGAGGTTGTATGACCAAATATTCTTGTTCTGACCAACTATTTTTTGCAGGATGTTAGATAGAGTTTTGCTGAACACCTCTATCATCCCATTTTCCTAAGCGTGATAGTGGGATGTATGGTTATAACGTATGGTGTACTTGGCATTCAACTTATTTAACTTGGCTGCTCAGAAGTGGGTTATGTTATCGGTGAGGATGGTGTGAGGGATTCAAAATTGATAGATTATGTTGGAACTCACAAATTCAATGAAAGATTGGGTCTTGACCACCTTGAGTAGAACCATCTTTTCCCACTTAGAAAAGAAATATATAGCGGTCAGGATATACCTCCACTGGTGAGCTGTCGTCCGAGGATATGATCCCATGACATCGAGTCCACAAACCGCGAAGGGCTTAGAGTACATGGTTTTGTAGAGGGGATCTGGTGATTGATGAACAAAATTAGCATGTATTTTGCATGAATGGAACCTCTTGGGAAACTCTATACTGTAACAGATCATGGCGGGCCAAAAATACCCCAGTCTCTAAATCTGGTGAGATAGTTTCGGCCTGGTCTGATGAGCCCAATAAGAACCGGCATGAACCTCCAACATGACCTAAGAAATATCACCTCCTTGAATGCAACAGAGGAGGACTCCATCAAACCCATTTTTTTAAAGGATCCTCTCGTTACTAGGACCACTCTAGAGGGTAAACTATAATGTGAGATGTGAGACTCGCTCATGCTCAGCTCGATCTTCCGGGAGACTGACGTGCTGGAGGCACTTGATAAAGGGGGTCTGTAACATCATAGGTAAATGAAGAATAAGATATTTTAATATTTATTAATATTTTTGAATTAAATATTAATTTTAGTTTAAAAGGGTTTCTATGTTCGATAGCGTACCCAATACGCAACAACGGGTTTCATTGAAATCATACATTGCATACTAATAATATAATATTATTATTTTAAATGGTAGTTAACTCCTAGCCATTGAATTGGTGGGAATGAAAAAAACATACTACAATATGATTATAAATGTTTGTTAAATGTATTTACATTTATCCAATAAAAATTTAGAAGCTTAAAATATGAATGAATCTAATTTAAGCATAATTAACATTAAAAGGCTGATTTACAGCCTTTTAATGGAGAAACCTCTATATATATAATTTTGGTCACTTTAATAAATTATTATTGACCAAAAAAATCTTTATTTAGAATGGGGACGTCAAAATTATATTTGTGTAAATTTTTGGAATTTTTTCGATAAAGTTCATATATAATGAATAGTGAAAAATATTGTATCGTAATTCCAAAGTGCCTTTTAATATAATTTATTTGTATGGATAAAATATATTTTTAATTGATTTTAAAGTGAAATTAATATATATTTTTACCATTTAATCCAATTTTGGTCATTGTAATTAATTACACTTTGAAATTGTACATAAACAAATATAAATATTTTGATTGTTATTGTTCCTTAAAAACACTCTATTAGTTTTGATAACATGAATTAATTTTAAAATTAATTAATGCGACTCCTATTATTTGAATTTGTAAAAATATGTATCATCTTTTATTTATGAATATCAAATATAGATTTGGATGAATGTTTGATATTTTTCTAAAAACATTAATTTTTGATGAATAGTGAAATCACTTAGTAGTAGTTAAAAAATGAATTTTTCATTTAAATGAAGATTTATCACTTCTGTGAATTGAATCTTGAAAATCCGACATACATGGTTTTTATTAGTAAGTAAAATTTGGTTCATTAAGATGAAAATAATTTCTGGTGAATAGTAACTTTTGACTTTTATTTACCACGGTTAAATGTAAATAAGGTAATTTAAGGTTAAAAGAATATTATAATAATTAAAATTTACCTTAACATTTGTTCAAACCTAAATTGTTGAGTCTTTTACAACCATGGGAATCTTTGCGTAGATTTTGGGACCCCATTGAGCCATTTGCGAGTGATAATGACAATTTAAATTAATTAACTTAAAGTAAAGGAAAAAACGACAAAAGCAAATATCTTTTAGAAAATTAATTTTTATATGGTATTATATAAATTATATTTTCGACTATAAATATTAATTGGAAAGAGAAAAATATTTCCTAAATTATGGTATTTTTTTATAAAATTTTTAGACATTAAATAATTTTAAATATTTATGACACAATAATTATGAAGTATTTACCCCATTAATACATGATTTCAATAAATAAGATTATAATGATTAAAATATTAACCAAACCCTATCCAATTCTTATTGAATGATTTTATTTCGACCATGAGTCATTTAATATTCGACCTTAATGATTTTTGGACCATTTGAAACTGCAAATATGTTTATAATAAAATAATGTTTTCACACATTCCTAAAGAGCCCCTCCTCTCCCTTATAAAAGGAGACCACTTCTAACAAATTCCTCAAACCTATAAAGCCTTTTGGCTTGTCGAACCTCTTCCCAATTAATCTCCCTACATCCCTCTACTCCTCCTAGAAGCCTTATCTTATGTAAAAGGCACTTCAAGAATTCCATTGGTTCAAACCAAGTGGAGTTACCAAAATTAAAGGTAATTGTTTTTCTTAAATTGTTTTCTTTTATTTTACTTCTCCAACCCCAAAACTCTTTTTATTCCTTTATTTTGTAACAAAACCAGTATCCTTAATATACTAGGATGTTGTTATGAGAAGTATTAGAACTACACTTACACACACATTTATCTAATTGATGAAGAACATAATGTTTCTGTGGATGGAAAACTAACGCCTCACGAAATAATGATTATTCAAATATCTCCAACCGCCTCTCATGGTGGACATTGTGATTGAAATTTATTTATATATGATATATATTAGGTTTATTTTTTCATTATGATTAGGTATTTTCCATTTATATCATGCCTTTATGGTTTCCATTATTAGTAAACACGATAATCTCATTAGAGAATGTGCGTACTACCGCCACCTCAAAGTGATATAACTCATTCATACCATATGTGGTATGTATAAAGGATAGATTTATGATATTATATATAATAAAATACTATAATTGTAATACTAAAATGTATCATTACGTTTTAATACCATTAAATATGAAATAGAAATGTAAGTAGCGTTCATGCGTACGTACAGCTTACCGTCTCCATGAACGGTGCATTTCATTTATCACCTCTAAATGTTATGTACTATTATAAATAAAATTATATGCTTGATATATATGATATATATGACATTCAAATATTGAATATAATTTTGGATATAATGTACCATTAACCACAGGAATAAAATGTAATTAGAAGAATTCCATTTTTGACTCAAGTACCAAATATCGACAAAATGAACATTTTTAACTTAAATGATTACATAATGTTTATAACATGGTAATAAGTGATATAAAAGGAATAATAAACATGAAAAGGGTTCTTAAGAAAGTAGGATTTAACTTTAGTTTATTTTTTTTGGAGATTAAAGAATGACCAAGTCAAGTCAGACACGAGGTAAGGGACTCGTCTCAATCTCCTTCCATTGAGGGATATTTTGTTTTAATACTCAACTTTCTTTTATACACTGTATAAACACCCTTGAATTTTCAAAGGAATCTTATTCTATGAACCATTTTACTAAACAACAAAAACGAGTGTTTCTTTTAACACAAGTGGTGACAACGACCTTTTCCGCCGCCGTGAGTATTATTTGATCTTTGGCATCCTCAACAAGCCATAATGTTTTTAAAAGAAAATAAATACCATATACTCTTTTATGTATTTTGGTATTGAAAATGGTTTTGATAATGGATTTGTTATGTCTATATATTTAATTGATATATAGTGGTTGAAATTTGGAAATGTCTTCTTTCCTTTATATTTGTTTTATGTCTTATGATTTTATAATGGTACATGGACATTTGACGAGTGGTTACGTGATAAACAAAATGACGGGTGGTGTCGTGAATACCAGGATGGGTGATTACATTATAACCTCCATTACATTGGGTATGGAAGTCAGCCGTATGGAGATTCCATTTAGTAATATGTGTGTAAGTCGACTGTATGGTTATTCCATCTAAGTATGTTTATGTCCCAAGTTACCTTTATATGTTATGTGTTCTTTATATGTGTTTTATGGTATTCTTATGGTTACAAAAGGGTAAGTAATGATATTTTATTCAGTGAAGAGTATTTACTAATTCATAAATGTGAAAAGTATTACTTATTTTAATGTATTCATGGTTTACTTGTTGTTTTAAAAAACTAATAGTTTTACTTCCTTGTGTATCCCTTACAGAGATTTTTATGCCTATCCCATGTTTTTGAAATATTTTTCACATGACATAATTTGGAATAGGTTCAAGGATGGGATCAAGGAAAATTCATGTTGTCTTAAACATGGAACTAGAAATGACTCTTTTTCTCAAAAGTTAATGTTTTGTAAAACAAAATTGGATACTGGGTAGAAGTGTCTACTTTTTTATCTTTTGAGATGTAATAGTTATGTCCTAATTCTCTGAAACTCTACACCTGAAAAGATCCTCAATGTGAATTATTCATTTAATTCAATATTATGTTAGGATAAAGGTCGTGTCCTTATAGTTGGTATCAGAGGTAAGTTTAGAAAGTTTTAATACTTAGGTTATTGTTAAATTAATATTCATAAATTAATTTATGTTAATATTGAAATCATATAGCATTTACAGATTACCATGTTGCTTCGCCTAAGATATTTATGTGTAATGAATGGTTTTCTGCAGAGGAAACATGGTAGCTATGTTAGGAGGAAATTAAGAGGAAGAAAACCTTCCACATCAGCAACCTAAGATGGTTGAAATCGGAACTGAACAGTTTATTACAGTGATGGCACAGTTGACTCAGGCTATAAATGGTTGTGGTATCCATGCATGAGATCAGCCAGATCAACCGTAGAGGAACATGTCAATAGTGAATCATTTCATTAGAAAACATCCCCCATCATTTAGAGGATCATCTGACACTGTGTTAGCAGAAGGGTGGATTAAAGTACTGGAATAGATTTTCAATGTTATGGGTTGTTCAGAACATCAAAAGGTTAGTCTCGCTGTTTACCATTTTGAAGGTAAAACTGATCAGTGGTGGTCGATGGTGAAACATTTCGGGGATAGTGAGGAGATTTATGATCTTGATTGAGATGAATTCAAAGTTATGTTTCTTGTGAAATATTTTCCTTAGGTGGTTCGTCTTAGGATGGAAAAGAATTTTCTAGAATTTAGGCAGAAGGATGACTCCGTGGCTGTTTATGAAGAAAAGTTCACTCAACTGGAAGGGTATACACCAAATTTAATCTGATATCTTGATAGTAAGATAAATAAATTTTACTCGGGACTAAAACCACGATATCAAAGCGCATTAGACTCTCGTGAGTTCAAAAGTTATGAAAAACTACTTTGATGTGTGGAGAAGTTGGAAATGGAGTTTTCATATGATCAAGTGTTCTTTAAAAAACAACAGAATAAGAGGTCTGGTTGGTATGAAAAGGGGAATAATTCATCAAATAAGCTTAGATGTAAGAAAACTAAATATCCATATTGTGAAAAGTGTGGTAAAAATCATCATGTAGAATCATTATCAAAGTCTGGAAATTTCTTCGGGTGTGGTAAGTATGTTCATATTGCTCGTAACTGTAAGGAAGATGATCAAGCAGGAAATGAAAATCCATTGGTAAGATGTTTTAAGTGTAATGAAAGGGGTCATTATGCAAATTAGTGTCTATAGAAAAACTCAACTAAGGGAAAGTAGCCAGAATACAAGTAAAAAGGGGTGGTGAAATCTTTTGCAACTACTTCAGCAGATGTTGGGCCATCGAATGATGTAGAATCAGGTACACTGTTTGTTTTTTTAGATTATGCCAATGTGTTGTTTGACTTAGGGTCTACACACTCTTTCATTTCTAATAAGTTTTCTATTAAATTGGGATTTCCACCTCATGATATGAATACAGAACTTACGGTAAAAACACCTGGAGGAAATGTTGATACAAAAAAGAAAAAATAAGAACATTCTTGTCCTTGTGTGCGGATAGAATCTACCTGCAAAACTTATGTTTTTTTGCCTCTAGAAGAGTTTGATGTTATTTTGGGCATGGATTGGCTTTCTGTTTATCATTCTAAGATTGAGTGCAGAGCTTAAATGGTTTCTTTTCAGAAATATTTTCAGTTTGTGTACAAGAATGAACCCTTTATTTTGATAACATTTCAGGAAGTTGAAAATTGGTAAAAGATGGAAATGAATGTTACCTTGAACATATTGTTGAAAAAAAGGAACTATTTAGATTAATTATGTTCCAGCAGTAAATGAGTACCTTGATGTTTTTCATGATGAGTTTCCTAGTATTATACCTGGACGAGAAGTTGAATTTACTGTTGAATTAGTTCTTGATGCTAAGCCAATTTCAAAACCCCCTTATCGAATGGATCAAATTGAACTTTTAGAGTTAAAGAAGCAATTGTATGAGTTATTAGATAATGTTTTAATTCATCCTAGAAAATCACCATGGGGTGATCCTGTCTTATTTTTTAAAAATAAATATGGTTTAATGAGACTGTGCATTGATTATAGAGCATTGAATAACATTACTGTCAAGAAAAAATATCCTTTTCCTCATATCGATGATTTGTTTGACCAGCTGCAGGGAGCTCAGTATTTTTTGAAGATTGACTTGAGGTCGGGGTACCATCAGTTGATAGTAAAAGAAGCAGTTGTTCTGAAGACTGTGCTTCTTACTAGATATGGCCATTATGAATTTGTAGTTATGCCTTTTGGGTTAACCAATGCACCTTCTATATTCATGGATCTTATAAATAAAATTTTCTTTGAGTTCATGGATATGTTTTTGGTTGTGTTCCTTGATGATATTTTGTTTTATTTCAAAAGTAAGGAGGAACATGAAAGTCATTTAAGGGTTTTCTTACAAACCATTAATGAAAATAAACTATTTTGGAAATTCAGCAAGTGTGAGTTTTGGTAGAAAAAAAATTCTTTCCTTGGTCACATTATTTAAAAAAATTTCCTAACTATTGATCCTTCTAAAACAAAAGTGGTTGAAGAATGTCCAATACCCACAAATATAACCGAGATTTGTAGTTTTCATGGTTTTCCAGGTTATTATAGGATGATTGTTGAAAATATTTCCTAGTTATCTAGTCCAATGACTAAGTTAACTCGAAATGGTGTTAAGTTTATTGGAAAAAAGAGTGTGATGATTGTTTTCAGGAATTGAAAAGAAGATTGGTGAATGATCCAGTTTGGGCATTGCCATTCAGAAATGATGATTTTGTAATCTACACTGATGCTTCTTTGATATGACTTGGTTGTTTCCTAATGCAGAATGATAGGGTAATTGCATATTCTTCATGTCAGTTGAAACCTCATGAGTTAAATTACCCTATACATGATTTGGAATTAGTTGATGTTGTATTTTCTTTAAAAATTTGGAGGCTTCATTTGTATGGAGTGAAGTGTGAAATACATAATGATCATAAAATTTTAATGTATATATTCACTCAGAAATAATCGAACATCAGACAGAGGCGATGGTTGGAATTAATCAAGGATTATGATTAAAAAATCCTTTATCATCTAGGAAAATCAAATAAAGTGGCTGATTCTTTGAGTCGAAAAAGTAATACTTCATTAACCATTTTACGTTTGGAACGAGATCCTTTTGTTTCTGATTTGATAAACTTTGGAATAGAAGTTGAGGGTGCAGGAAATTCTTCTGTTTGTTTTCAGGTGTCAGTGAAATCATCTCTATCAGACAGAATTAAGCAAGCGCAGAAGAAATAAAGTGAGTTGTAGAAAAAGGTAGAGTTGGTTCAGAAGGGTAGGTTATCTGATTTTATCATTGATAATGATTGTGTTTTGAGATTTGGAAAGAGATTATTCATACCTTCTGATTCACAGTTGAAGAATGAGTTGTTATGTGAAGCTCATAGTTCCCCATTTTCAGTTAATCCTGGTCGTACTAAGATGTATAGATATCTTCAGGAGTATTAATGGTTGTTTGGAATGAAAAGAGATATTTCTGATTTTACATTAAAGTGTTTGACTTGTCAGCGGGTTAATGCAGAGTGAAAATTACCGAAAGGGATGCTTCTTCCTTTACCAGTGCCAGAGTGGAAATGGGAAAATATATCAATGGACATTGTTGCGGGATTACCAAATATATCTCGAGGTAACAATGCAATCCCGGTTATTGTTGATCGATTGACTAAATCTTCTCATTTCCTTCCTATTCAAGATACATTGTCATTAGATGAACTTTATCGATAGTATATTAATGAGATAGTCAGGTTTCATAGAGTTCCCCTCTCCATTGTATCTGATCATGATCCTAGGTTTACTTCTAGCTTTTGGAAAGGCCTTCAGAAGTCATTGGGTATGGATTTAAATTTTAGTACAACTTTTCATCCTCAATCAGATGGGCAGTCAGAATGAAAAATTCATACATTGGAAGATATGCTACTTTCTTGTTAGATGGATTACCAGGGAAGCTAGGACCAACATCTTTCTTGGTTAAATTTTCATATAATAACAGTTTTCATTCCAGTATAATGATGGCTCCATTTGAATCATTATATAAAAAGCGTTTTCGAACTTCAAATTTTTGGGATGAAGTTGATTAAAGGAAGGTGATGAGACCAGAATTGGTAGAATAGATGGCAACGAAAGTTCAATTGATTCAGAAGCACATGAGAACAGCTCAAAGAAGACAGAAAAGTTATGCAGATATCCGGAGGAAGGATCTTTCTTTTGAGGTAGGTGATCATGTCTTTCTCAAAGTTTCTCCATGGAAAAGTGTAATGTGTTTTGGTACAAAGGGAAAGTTGAATCCGAGGTTCATTGGACCTTATGAAATTCTAGAGAAAGTTTGATCAGTTGCGTAAAAAGTTGCTTTACCTCCAAGTTTATCCCAGTTACACAATGTTTTTCATGTTTCGATGTAGAGAAAGTATATGCCAGATCTATCTCATATTTTGAGCCAAGAGGTAGTTCAGTTGGAAGAGAATCTCTCTTATAAAGAACAACCAGTTCAAATTCGTGACTGTAGAGGGAATGTGTTGAAAAATAAGGTAATTCACCATGTAAAGGTTTTTTTTTGAAAAACCATATGGCTGAAGAGGCAACGTGGGAATATGAAAATGTTATGAGGGATAAATACCCCCACTTATTTTGATATGTGAATAATAACTGTGAGGACACAATTTCAAAAAGGGGGAATGATATAACATCTCAGGTAGATGAAGAATAAAAGATTTTCATATTTATTAATATTTGTGAATTAAATATTAATTTTACTTTAAAAGGGTTTCTATGTTCAATAGCACACCCGATACGCAACAACAGGTTTCTTTGAAATCTAACGTTGCACACTAATAATATAATATTATTATTTTAAATGGTAGTTAACTCCTATCAATTATATTGGCAGGGATGAACAATAATAACTACAATATGATTATACAGGTTTGTTAAATGTATTTACATTTATCCAATAAAAATATAGTGGCTTAAAATATGAATAAAACTAATTTTAAGCAAAATTTATATTAAAAGGCCGATTTAACACCTTTTAATGGAGAACCCTATATAAATATAGTTTTGGTCACTTTAATGTATTATAATTGACAAAATAAAATCTTTCTTTAGAATGGGGAGATCAAAATTAACTTTCTGTAAATATTTGGAATTTTTCCGATAAAGTGCATTTTGAATGAATAGTGAAAAATATAGTATTTTAATTCAAAAGTTACTTTTAATCTAATTTACTTATATGGTTATATTACCTTTTTAATTTTTTTTTGTGAAATAAAAATATATTTTTACCATTTCATCCAATTTTGGTCATTTGAATTAATTACACTTTGAAATTCGACATAAACACATATCAATATTTTGATAGTTATTGTTCCTTAAAAACACGCTATTTGTTTTGATAATGGGAATTAATTTTAAAATTAATTAATGCCACTCATATGTTTTGTATTTGGAAAAATAGAAATCATTTTTGAATTAGCAATAAAAAATATAACTTAGGATAAATATTTGATATTTTTCTGAAAAACTTCAATTTTTTGATGAATAGTGAAATCACATGGTAGTAGTTAAAAAAACTGAATTTTTCATTTAAATGAAAATTTACCACTTCTATGAATTGGATTTCGAAAATCCAATATACATGGCTGTTTTCAGTAAGTAAAATGTGGTTCATTACGATGAAAATATTTTTTGGTGAATAGTAACTTTTGACTTTTATTTACAGCTGTTAAAGGTAAATAGGGTAATATAAGTTTAAAAGAATATAATAATAATTTAAAATTACCATAACACATTTCCAAACCTTATTTGTTCAGTCATTTACGACCACATGCATCTTTGGGTCGATTTTGGTACCCCATTGAGCCACATGGGAGTGATAATGAAAATTTAGATTAATTAACTTAAAGTATAGAAAAAAAAGACAAATGAAAATATCTTTTAGTAAATAATTTTTTATAATGTGTTATATAAATTATATTTTCAACTATAAATATTCATTGGAAAGCTAAACCAATTACCTACTTGATGGTATTTTTTGAGAATTTTTATACAACAGATAATTTAAAATATTTATGACACAATAATGATGCAGTATTTACCTCATTAATACATGATTTAAATAAATACAATTATATTGATTACCATATAATCCAAAACCTGTCCAATTCCTATTCAATGATTTTATTTCGACCATGAGTCATCTTATCTTTGACCTTAATTATTTTTGGAACACTTTAAACCGATGATATGTTTATAATAATAAAATGTTTTCACACTTTCCTAAAGAGCCCCTCCTCTCCCTTATAAAATAAGACAACTTATAACCAATTACTCACACCTCCAATGCATTTTGGATCATCCCAACTCTGCCCAATTATGCTCCTTAAATACCTCTCCTCATCCTAGAGGCCTTTTCTTAGGCAGAAGGAACTTCAATAATTCCTTTGGTTCAAACCAAAGGGAGTTACCCAAATTAAAGGTAACAGTTTCTCTTAAATTGTTTTCTTTTATTTTACTTCTACAACCCCTAAACTCTTTTTATTCCTTTATCTTGTATCATAAATAGTATCCCAAATATACTAGGATGTTTTTATGAAAATTATTCTAACTACAAATACATAGACCTCCATCTAATGGATGAAGATCATAATGTTTCTCTGGATGGAAAACTAACGCCTCACGAAACAATGATTGTTCAAATATTTCCAACCGCCTCTCATGGTGGCCATTATGATGGAACTGTATTTATATATGATATATATTATGTTTATTTTTTCTTTATTCTTCTTTATATTCCATTTATATCATGCCTTTATGGTTTCCATTATGGGTAAACGAGATAATATTATTAGAGGAAGTGCAGACTACCGCCTCCTCAAAGTGATATGACTCGTTCATACCATAAGAGGTATGTATAAAGGATAGATTTAATGATATAATATATGATAAAATACTGTAATTATAATAATACTATGTATTATTATGTTTTAATTCAATTAAATATGAAATATAAATGGAAGTAGCATTCATGCGTACGTACGGCTTACCGTCTCCTTGAACGGTGCATTTCATTTCATACCTCTAGATGTTATGTACTATTTTAAATACATGTATATGTTGGATATAAATGATATATATGGTATCCAAATCATGAATATCATTCTAGGTACAAGTAACCTTTTACCACGTGAACAACATGTAATTATAAGAAGTCTATTTTTGAATCAAGTACCAAATATCGACAAAACGAACATTATTAACTTAAATGATTAAATAATGTTTATAACATGGTAATAAGTGATATAAAAGGAATAATAAACATGAAAAAGGTTCTTAAGAAAGTACAAATTAAATTTAGTTTATTATTCAAGAGATTAAAGAACGATCGAGTCAAGTCTGACACGAGGTAAGGGACTTCATCTCAATCTACTTTCATTGAGGCATATTTTGTTTTAATACATGGATATCTTTTATACACTGTATAAACATCCTTGAATTTTCCAAGGGAATATTTTTCTACGAAGCATTTTACTAAACGACAAAAAGGAATGTTTCTTTTAACATGAGTGGTGAAAACAAACTTTTCTGCCGCCATGAGTATTATTTGATCTATGGCTTCCTCAAAAATCCATAATGTTTTTGAAAGAAAATAATTACCATATAATCATTTATATATTTTGGTATTGAAAATGGTTTTGATAATGGGTTTGTTATGTCAATAGATTTAAGTGAAATATTGTGATTGAAATGTCGAAATGTCATCTTTCCTTTATATTTGTTTTATGTCCTATGATTTTATAATGGTACTTGGACATTTGATGGGTGGTTACATGATAAACCAAATGACGGGTGGTGCCGTGAATACTAGAACGGGTGGTTACATTATAACCTCCAATGCATTGGTTATGGAAGTCAGCTTTATGGCTATTCTATTTAGTGATATGTGTGGAATTCGACCGTATTGTTATTCCATTTAAGTATGTTTATGTCCCAAGTTACCTATATATGTTATGTGTTTTTTATATTGGATTTATGGTAATATTTTGGTTACAAAAGGTTAAGTAATGATCTTTTATTCAGTGAAGAGTATTTACTACTTCATAAAGGTGAAAAGTATTACTTATGTTAAAGTATTCATGGTTTACATGTTGTTTTGAAAACCTAACAGTTTTACTTATTTGTGTATCCCTTATTGAGCTTTTTATGCTCATCCCAGGATTTTAAAATGTTTTTCACTGGACATAATGTGTAATATGGTCAAGGATGGGATCAAGGAAAATTCATGCTGTCTTAAACATTGAACTAGTCATGACTTGTTTTTCAATAGTTCATGTTTTGTAAAAAAATTGTATACTAGGTAGAAGTGTCTAATTTGAAATCATTTGAGATGTAATAGTTATGTCATAATTCTCTAAAACACTAGACATGAAAAGATACTCAATGTGAATTATTCATTTAATTCAATATTATGTAAGGTCAAAGGACACGTCCTTATAGGGTCCTCCATTCGGAAGTTACATGGAACACTGCATTAGGGGGACGAGTGGACTTTGACATGGAGGCATCAGAGGTAAAGTGGCCTACTTGTGGGCTATCGTCGTTGTCCTAAGTGATGGGGGAGATAACTCCATAATGTGCCACATGGATAATCAAATCATCCTGGTTAGGATATGTATGAGATGCAGTTGGGATGTCCAATGAGTCGGCTTGACCATTCTAGGATCGAAGGACATGGGTAACATTTGGTCGAGATAGGAACTATGCTATCTACTGGAAGGTAAATTACAACAGTGGTATGATCTCTGGATTCCTAATAACTTGGTCATCGTTGATCTTTTTTATGACTATTTCGAAGTCCCCTTTTGCATTAAAGTTCCGAACATCAATCTCGAGGGCCATCTTGAGGCCAGTAATGAGAGCCTGATACTCTGTCTCATTGATGGAACATCATTTTGAAAACAATAATTAATATGGTAGAACAGATTATGCTTGCATGATTAGGACGATACCCAGGACCACTCTATTGAGTTTGGGGTCATTGAGAATTTTGCCGGTATGGATATAGGAATCTCTATCAATGTTAATTTTCCAATATAGAACAACTTGGTCTTACAATAGGACTACCCCATCTAGAAAATCAATGTCCATGGATTGGTCCACATGAATTGGATGGGTGGAAAGGAAGGATACCAATGCTTTCCCCTTAATATCCTTTTGGCGGAAAAACCTGATTTTGAACTACTGGAGGATTACTACCCACTGAGCTGGATGACCTATTAACAAGGGGTGGTTCATGATGTATTTTAGAGGATCCAGTCCTAACACTAGATGTATCTCACGGTTCTATATGTAATGTCACAATTTCATCATTGTGAATACTAGCACAAGGCAGCTTTTCTTGATAGATGATTATCTATTTTCCGTATTGAGGAGCATGCATTTGAGATTGTAAAGAATATTCTATTTTACCTCATTTTTCTTCTGTGTGATAAGGGTTCTGAGAGATCATTCAAGGGCTATCACATAAAGGACCAATGGTATTCTGGAAACAGGTATCATCAGGACTGGAAGATTTAGTACGTACTTCTTGATTTCATTGAAAGTAGTCTGACATTCCTCATCCCACTGATAGAAAGTCTCATTCTTCAAGATCCAAGAAAAGGGTTTAAACGTTTTGGCCAAATTCACGATGAATGAGTGTATGTAGGCCAAGTGGCCTTGAAAGCCTTCTAGGTCTCGAATGATGCTTAGAAGATACTTCTATCTTCTGGCCATAATCTTCTTTGGATAGATCTCGATTCCTCTATATTTGTCATCGAAACCGAGAAACATTTTAATGGTTAACCGAAAGGAACACTTTAATGAGTTCATCTTTAGATGGAATTAACGATGAAAGATGAAAGATTTCTCAAGGTATTTGAGATGGTCCTAGTGCTGGCGATATTTGACCACTAGATCGTCCATGTTGAATTCCTACAATTTCCCAAGGATCAAATTAAATATGCACTGCATGGAACGCTGATAGGTGGAACCTGCAGTATTTAGACCAAATGGAATTGTTTGGTATCAGAAAGTACCTTTTGGTTCTCTGAAAGTTGTAGAATCATCATCCTTAGGGGCCATTCAAATAAGGTTATTCCCAGAATATGCATCCATTAATGAGAGATCTTGAAATCTTGCAGTAGCATCAATCAATAATTTTGTCCCATGTGGTGGAAAACCATCTTTCTAACAATGAAGATTAAGATCCCTAATGTTGGTGTAGACTCTAATATGGCCATTAAAATTCGAAAATAAACAATGTTGGATAACCAACTGGGTTATTGGAACAACTTGAAGAAATTTTCTCTTGTGATCTTAACAACCTCAGCCTGAACCAGTGCATTGTGAGAACGATGCATCTTTCTGGGAGGCTGTTTGAAACCACGTTGATTTGCTGGAAGAATGAGGAAGTGGATGGTTACCTGAGGATCTAGTCTCAACATCTAATTATAACTCTAGGAAAACACATCCCGATGATACTTTAAAAAGTCAATATACTGATGTTGCTCTTCAATAGGCATATCGTCACTAATTAATGTGGGTTTTGGATCAGTCTCATTACCAAGGTTGACCTATACAAATTAATGAACTGTGGAATAGACACCCTCTGCGAAATCTATAGGAGCATCCTACAAATACTCTTCATCATTCTAGGAGGAGTTTTCCTCGGTGGGATGCAATTCAGTCTTGATGGGAAGCATGTGTCAGCCTGAGCGGTGGTGGAAGCCGCAATGGGGGGCTTTTGTGCTTCCAAAACCATAGTGATGAAAGATGTAGACCCTATCCCATCTAGTCTTCTATTCAAGGGGACACACTTGATGATATGAAAGAAATTTTGGTACATTGGACTAAGCAATTTTATCCCCACCCGAAAAAACAAGCATGTATGTTGTATTGTCGTTTCCATGTTGCAGAAATTTCGGTACCTTATTGGAGTAGGGGGCTCTGGGATAACCTGAGCCAAATTTGTATATGAATACGAGGTAATTATTCCAAATCCCCTTTACATGGGAATCTTCTTCCCACTCATTCTAGAAACAAAAAAAAATCATTTCTCCAAATTCAGGGTCGTAGCCTCAAATCGGTTGATTGAAAAAAATGTATGCATCATCTAGGTCTGTCTATGAGTCCGTCACTGCCATAGTGCATTCAACCTCATTAGCATGAATCTTCTTTTCCTTGGTCTTGTAATAGTCAGCCTCTAGGTAGCAGGATGCATAAGTGGAAAAAGGATACGCGTCACCTTTGAGTACTCCCACTCGACAATTAAGGGAGTACATAAGGAAAAAGTGACACGACGAAGGGACCGCCGCATGTAGGTGAAGCCCTGGCCATCCCATCAATGTGTTTTTGGCGGTGTCCTGGGAGACAACCATGAAATTGGCGATGGATACCAGACCACCAAACTGGGTCTTTAGCTGGATCATGAAAAATAGTGATTATTCCGTCCTTTCATAACCTCATATTTTCATGTTGGTGTGACTCAGATCATCCTTCGACAACCCCATTCTTCGAAGTTTCCAGGATGGGAGTAGTTTCATTCCAGAGCTTGTGTCGACAAGACAATGACAAACCTCCATGAAATTGAAGTGGTAAGTGATATATATGAGGAGGATGTGCCCCTGTATGAGATATCCTTATTATTATCTAGAGAAAGAGATAATGTCCTGACATTCAACATACTCGACTGCCTCTGCATGGAAGTCATCTTCATGAGCTACCTTCGACTCAAACTAGAGGCTGATTCTTGAAGCCTCGACGAGGGCTTCATGCATATCCACAGATAGGTGAAGAGAACCGAGGATAAAGATCCTCATAGGAATGCCGACAATATTATTAAAAATATCATTCATCCATTCCAAGCATGAACTTATTCTTACATGAGGTTGTTATGAGGTATGGGGTATGAGGGGCCCTTCTGAATAATCGGCTGGCTGATTGGTCCTTGGAATGTTTCACTTCTCGCTAGTCAAAGTTCATGGAGGGACTACTAGATGTGGTCTAGATGACAAAGTCTAGATTTTAATAGACCGTGGCTAATCACGGTGTGGTTGGGGAAGCTCTTCTAGATAAATTATGAAAAATGGCGGTGAAGGAAGACCTAAAGACAACAGATGAGAAGACTGGATGTGCTGAGCTATGTGCTAGGGCTGCTTTCTGGTTTTAGTGGCATGCGCAACCTGAGACAAAGTACTGACCAATGAACTCTAGTAACACTTATAGCCATGGATCCGTTGATGATGGGGTTTGCTGGGGAAGTTGGGAGGATCCGACTAGTTCTCCTTGTCACTGGGGATCTTGTAGGGGTTTACCAGCTCCACGGTGTTAACAAAAGTGTACCCTTGATCGTCACATGAAGAATCCTCCACCACTGGATGAATTCTTGGTGTAATCTCCATCTATGGGGTTATGAAGTCACCAAGATTATGTGATGATGATGGCATCATTGGGGTATTTGTTTTCCCTTGCACCGTTAATGCTTTCTCTTCTGGGAAGAGGGAGAAATCAATGGATACGTAGTAGTTTAGATTGATGGAAGTACTTATGAAGTCTCGGGTTGATTCAAACATGTTAGGAACATGATTCCAGTCACCCTCACTATCTCTGTCATTGTCTGGCCTTACAAATACACATGCCGCCGATATTAGAGCTGGTCCTAACCAGACAATGTTGTAATTAACGTAGTTTTAAATCCATTATTTAAATACATAACACTACTTGATTGTGTTCTCCCAGATCCAGTGATAGGGGAAGTAGTTGGGGTTCTCTGTGAGATTCTCCTCTTCCGGCCTCCAACATTCAGGTAACGGTAGAATTCCCTTCTCCAAGGAAACTCAGAAATAACCGAGGACCTAAGCCAAATTGAATGAGTAGATTTGATTCATTCTATCTAAGATGGGGGATCTAGGAGCCTAGACACGATGCGGGGCTGGAGGATCCTGCCAATGAGGCGGAACCTGATTATCTCACCTGGGTGGTGGCAACACATTACGAGGGTGCGCCTACCTGTTCTATGGTAGGAATGTCTAGGCCGAAGGCTACTCTTATAGTGGTCACCCTCTGTGAGGATGTGGAGGTGGATCCACTATTAATAACTCTAGTTTCATAGGGTCCCCTATTTGGTCCACCATGGCGGGCTCGACCCTAGCGACCCTTCTCGCGATAACTACAAGAGGCAATGGATTTGCCTTCTTGGCCTGCTGCAATTCTTACTCAAGGCGATGGGCCTTATCAGTGAAATCATGGAATCCCCCAAGGTAATTATGAATAATGAGAGAAGGATGAAATTTAGTTTGGACATTCCCTACACACATTGTCAGTAGCTGTTCCGGAATTAGCCGCTTATCTAGGGATTAGGTGAGGCCTTTCCACCGGGCGACGAAGTCAGTAACGCACCCTTCAGGCCTCTACATTCACTTAAATAGGTCTAAAATACTCATCTTCTATGTGGTAGAGATGAAATGGTAAATAAAATTTCGTTGAAGATATTCCTAGATGGCAACTGACCCAATGGGTAGCTGGCTATACCCGACAAAATCATGCCATTCTAATGTTTTAATGAGACACTGGAGTTTGGCTGCCTCCTACTACTCTGGAGTTCCCAAAATTGGTCTACACAATGAGATGAAGTGGTACATATACTACAACGGGTCACCCATCAAATTAAAGGGGTAAATTATAGAGTTTCTGAAACTAGGGGTTGCTAGAATATCATCCACCCACACTAGATATGGCTTTCCATCGGGTGGAATTTCAACCTGTTGAGTTTCTAAAGCCTCGAGGTGTGCAATCAGAAATTCCATTAGATCATCTGTGTGGGTATTCTTCTCTTGATGAGGATCCCTTACGACTAATGCATTGGTAGTTTCTTCAACAAGATATGTAGGCCCAATAGCTTGTCAGGCGGTTGGTGGGATGACCTACAAGACTGTTGGGGAAACAACCTGTGGAATGTCTTGGGGATCCTGAAATAGGTCCCAAAGTTTATTGCACCTCTCAAGTAGATTTTTTGATACATACCGCTCCCTTTTTCCGTAAGCTCTGACCTCTATCCTATTTAAGTCGGCAGGATGGTCAGGGTCACCTGGAGGCAACATGTTGGGGGAAAGTTATAACTAACCCTACCACCCCGGCTAAGGATCCCCATAGTTTAGTTGCCACTCTACAACACATTCTACATGGATTTCATCAACCTTCTTCTTATGCTATGCGAGCTGTTGATATAATGAGGTCTTTTTAGGATCATCCTCTATCTTTTGAACTGTTCCAAATAGGTTAGAGGGTTAGATAGCCCCAAGATGCCCTTTTCCCTTATTGGGATTCTGGCTGTGGACTAATTACTCGGTGGTAATAGGGAGACCCTATAGGTTTCTATGTTGGGATGTAACCCTTCCCAGTGGATAAAATAGGTTTAGCACTCCCCCGGAGGGTAAGTTCTCATCCAGAATCTCAAGCTTGTTCTCTCCCTAGGATACATCAACCATGTTAACCACAACCCTACAATGGGGAATATCTTCAATTTCACCTAGAAAGTCCAGCTGGAACTCATTAAAACTATAATGGAGTATAGCGTACTACAACCAACCATAGACCTGAACATGGGAGGGAAGCATCTGTGATAATTCAGCATAGAAATTTAATGCTCCGAACACATCCTTATTGGAGGTTCTGGTGGCGACCAAGAAACTTAGGGTGTTGGGACATAAGAAGCGCAACTCATTCGACCATAAGGCATTGCTGATCAATATCTTCAAAGTGTGTCAGACATTTGAGTTAAGCTATTCGATGATAACATAGATGGAAATGAATCACCAAGAGGGTTCGAAAAAATCTTGTGACTTCCTCCTGAGTAAGAAATTTCGACATGTAGAAGATCATGGTGTGATCAGATAGAACATCTATGGGAAATGATCCACTGGACGGATGTTCCAGAAGCTCCTCAGCTTAGACTCATGGTCTAGCCCTTGGATTCCCCACTCATCGACTGGGGGATGCTGCGGGACCGATAATGGAACTGTAGTAGATCATGGAGACGGTAGATTGGACGGTGGAGAATATAGTGAACAAACTGACAAGCCTCTGTTTCTTCAGTTTTTATACGATGAATACAATGACTGAGCTACCATATCCCGATAAGACGGCATAGCGACCATAGTTTCCAGTGAAGGGTCTACATTTACTAGTGGTGGGTCATGTTATTTTTCATCCTATACTGGTCCCCAGAAGAATTCTCTTTGATCTCTATTTGTGGTATAAAATTACCCCATTGATGATAGAGAGGATTGCACAACCATGCCCTAGGAAGGGGCTAGATATTCCTCCTCCTGGATGTATCTGCGGAGTGAGGTGGGAATCTGGTTGACCTCACATTTTAAAAGGATGAGGATGATATGCCTCTTTCCTTCCCTGAACCTTGAAATAGTGGATCATGGTGAGGGTTCCATTATATAATCGCTTTTATCATCAGAATCAGAGAATAATACATGATTAATAATGGTCTGAAATATCTTGGTATTCTTCTTATACCATCAGAAACCCACCCTCCTACCCCATGATCGTTCTTTGAGTCATGTTAGATTTTCAACTCGAGGAGGAACTTCAGAAGAACTAATGCATTGTTGGAGAGTACTTCCACCTGGGTGAGCCAGGGTTTGAGGAGCCCCGAGAAAAATGTCAAAGGGAACACAGGGAAAACCTATGTGCCCACAGGCTGACGCACAGAGGGAATTTTTGTGGGAAGTGCTGGAGCAGGTAGGACCTCTACTAAATTTGGTAGGATAATGGGCGTGTCCTCCATTCATGTTTCCTTTGGAATTGTTGGTATGAGAAGGGTCCTCATATTGGTCTAGCTGAACATGGATAGCACCTCTGGGTTGGGTGCCCATGAAACAAGGAAATCCTATGCTTCTCTAATTTCCAGGATGAGGGGGAACGTTTTCAGTATCTATCAGAACATGGAAAAGACCCCCACACTGATGATTGATAAGATGAGTATCATATTCACATGGGAGACTAATTACAGGAGGAACAACTCCATATCTGAGGTCATGTGTGTGGAAGAGGCTTCTATACAGGGTGTCAATACAGTGGGGAGGGCCTTCGCATGGATTGATGGTGGCATGGGGAGGACCTCCATGCTAAGATTGGGAGATAGATGGACCTGCACACTCATGTGTAGTGGAATATGGAGGACTTCCACACTGATCTTGGGAGTTGGATGGAGTGACCTCATTGGTGGTGGCACGGGGAGGAACCCCGTTCAGGATGTCATTGTCGCGGGATGGCCTTTGATGGATGCCACTTATGTCGATGACCAGTAGAGTCAACCCAACCTTCCCATGGGGTGTTTGAGGCCTCGATCTAGGCCAGTTTTATGAGTGACCTTTCAAGGCATAAACATGGGAATGATGGTAAAAATCAGTGGTGGCACGGGAGATTGTATCCATTGATGTCGACTCTCCTCGATAGGCATCCTCCTCAGCTTGCACCCAATCCTGGAAATGGGTTAATAGGACTAGGTCTAGTGGTGTAGGTCCATAACTCACCTACATCTCACCACATGAGGTCAGAAGGTGGTGCTAATATAGAAAGGTGGGATCAATCATTGGGAGACTCTAGAAAAGGATTCCAGGTGGGTTGGACAAGACATCCCTCACTTCATTGGTGTAGGGTATGGAGTAATCGAAGCCTTCTGGAAAGAGGCTCCCAAAATGATTATATGTTAGAGTGGGGAGTAATGGATCCCTAAGTGTCCCTTGGGGGGGGGAGGTGATGATGGGGTGCAGAAGACTCTAGGTCTTTTCAGTCCATATCTTAGGTTGGGATAATCCCCTCCTCATATCGTCAAATGAGATCATTAATTACCCTTCTCTGAATGATTTCATAATGGGAGATGGGGCGTGGGAACCTAAAATCTGTGGACATGGAGGTTCTCATGGGAGAGATGAGTCCATGTGGGATTGTTGTGTTGGCGTTGCCCCTGCCCCTACATTAGTGGGTGGGAGGTGATTGTTTTCCTATCAGGACTTCTTGGGTTCTACAAAGTATAGAGATTTAACCATTAGTGCTGACAGAAGTAAAGAGATGTTCAGTGACCCCACACCCTTCTCATCACCCATTGTTATTATGATGCATCCAAGTTGACAATGTCACAAACCAGGATTCACAATGTTTAGCTACCACAATTTCTAGTGAGTTTCATGCTAGGCTTACTATTTAATTGGCATGACCTAATTCTAGATAACTAGATCTGGTGACATGCTAATCCATTGATGTCTCGAACACTACTAATCTTTACATTGATGAGGAAAAATTCACATCAAGTTCACCATTTCAATTTTTGATGCTTTCGTCGGGTGCACATCCATCCCCCGAGGATGTGTAATTGGGCTGCCTGGTATTCCCACTTTCCAAAGGCAGGCAACATTCGTCGCTTATTTCAGGATGTTTTCTCCTTGTTTGAAACAGGATGATGGGATTTCGGTTCTTCATTACTTGGATTCATCCTCATAACTCGTCGCCTACTCTAGGTCTCCCATAAAGATTAAGTTTTTGTTCATGAAACTCTTCCTAGTGCCATGTCTTTATGGACGCCTATGAATTACACTGCTCTTGTTAGGGCATTGCAAGGGTTCAAGTAATGGATGCAACCTTCGATCCTGGGATTAGTCATGTTTTACATCGCTGCCATGTTTTGATGTTGGGAAAATGATGTGTATGGGTTTCTTCCCCTTATTATAGGTATTCTCAAGGGAACAACATTATGACGAATCCCCCAATGAGTGTAGGAAATTATATCCCATAGGCATGTGTCTGAGGTTTTTCTAATATTCAAATGTTTAAACACTGGGTATGTCATGAGTTTAACATCTAGTGATGACGGATCAGACTGATACGAACACTGATAAGAGTGAATCAGATGGGTGAAACCCCAGGAGGGAACACTGATGTTGGGGATAATGCATGGTTTTTTACATGATTTTTTCTAGGAGCAGTGAGAATGTGGGTGACATGATCTCAACTAGATGTGGTGGCCCATGTAATGATCAGGAGGGATATGGATGGTTATGTGGATGGAGAATGAGCAGGAACTGTCATGAGGACAACAAGTATTTTGGGATTGATCCTCTAAGAGACCTCCTACATATCACTGTGGTGGGAATCAATGTCCAAGTAGTTTGGCAGGGCATTGTGACACTTGAGGTTTGGCCCATGAGGATCGATGCATGGATGGGATACAAAGGAAATAGAACCCCTGGATTATGGCATGACCTACCTAAAGCACATAGACTCTAGGGAAAGACAACGATGATACATGAATAATGAGATTAATCCTCAGGGAGGCTTCTAAGGTATCCCCATTGTAGGGAATCAAATTTCATGTAGTTTGGGGGATGGGAGCAAAGAACTGGGATATACACATAAGACAACGACCCGAAAATATACTGGGGATTATGTGTGGTTAGAGGCCCAGGATTGTCTGACACTCAAGGGGTGGACCCGAGATGTGGGTCCTAATAAAAGGGATTACAACATATTTCCATTGGATGAAGATCAAAATTTCTTAAAACTGGATGGGGATCCGAAAGTCCTACCAATGGTTGGGGATAACAACAACTTACTGTTGGTTGGGGATGAAATGGCTTACTACATGTTGGGGTTGAACATCATGGATGTTTCTTATGTATCCTATCTAGGAGACAAGGATCAAATCCCTTATAGTTTGGTAGTATATTGTTTAATTTCTTACGGTATGAAAAGGGGGTCGTATAGTTTAATGTCATGTAGGATGAGGGTGAACCGACTTGAAGTGGTCTGCACCGATGGGTGTTGGGATTGAAGCTTAGGGAGGTTTCTTACGTACCTTACATGAAAAGGTAAAAGATCATTCTCCATGTATTTCAGTTTGGGGTATACCTTTTAATGTCATGTGGGAGGCAGATGAACTGACATGAAGGGTTCGAGAAAAGTAGGTGTTGGGATTGAACCTCAAGGATGATTATACTTACGTTTCCCAAGAGATAAGGATCAAAGTCAATGAAGTTTATACAGTTTAACATCACCTGGGACATTGGTTAACCATTGGGAAGGGGTCAGGACAAGTAGGTGTTGGGCTTGATCCTCATGGTGGCATCCTATGTACTTTACCTATGAGACATGGATAAAAGTCTACGTAGTTTGGGATGTGGGATATAGTTTAAATTCAAGTGGGACATAGGTGAACTGACGTGAAGGGGTCGGGACTAGTAGGTGTTGTGATTGAACCTCAGGAAGGCCTCCTACATACCTAGAATAGGATACAATGATCCAATTCTACATATATGAGGATGGTTTGGGGCTTACATGATAAGGATACCTAGGAAGGACTCCATAGTAAATGCTTACTCTAAGCCCATGTGAGTATTGCTTACTGTAAGAAATATAAGGCAACGAAGACATGTCGATCACGTTGTGAATGGTGAATCTGTGAGGAATGTGGAGTGAGGATTTTATGTGATTAGCGGCCCAAAGAGGAAACAATGGCTTATATGAGGTTATCGGACCAAAGAGGAAACTTGGGATTTTTCATTGTTAGCGGACCAAAGAATAAATAGGGGCTTATGCATGGATAGTTGAATAGGGAGATGAAGGTTAGGACTTACTCCAAGAGAGAGGCCCTATGTCGATAAATCCCAAAGGTTGAGGGATGGGGTAATGAAGATCTCGGTGCACATCTCTCCCATATTCATTGGCACGGATGAAGAGAGGAACGACATGGATGCTTCCTCCCTCATTAAAATCTAGGGGCTTACAATAAGATGGGTTCCCTTCCCCATGGACAGATGTCTCTATAGAAAAGAGGATCTCATTCCATGTGTGGAAGATCTCACCCATGTGGAGACAAGAGAGCATGGATAATTTATGTGGTGGGGAACCTCATGTATAATTCACCGAGTGAGGCCACATTTTAACATTTTGTGTTGAGGATGATGGTCCTTGGTAGTTTAACATCCTGCAGTGCGGACGAGGCGAGTTCACTCCGCACCCTTAGGACATACATAACTGATACCCACCCACCCTTGGAGATGGGAAGGCATCAACAATGCCATGATGCAGTGGTTTTGTGGATTGATCCAATGAGGGGACCACATTAGTGTGTCTATGAAAAGAAGCAATAGCTATTAGAATGCCAATGATATGAAGCATAATATTAAGCAACACAACATAAATCACTACCCAAGAGACATTAAAATCACTTCGTACAAACCTGGAATGTCATACGGGGGAAGTGTGTGCACCACTACTGTGTCGTGCATAATAGGGGCTCAGACATGGTGTCTTAGAGTGAGTAGAACACCTTGAACCTATGATAACGGAATCATGAAAAATAAGAGGATACACGCAATATGGAGAAGTTTCCCACAAATGAGAAGGATACATGCAAAACTTGATCTATGTATATAGAAACATTCATTCAAAAGGGATATATTGTGTGAAAATGCCTTAGTTTAAAAAGAAATGGATGAGGATCAAGCCCATGAAAGGCCACCCATAGGAGGACCCATGGGTGACCTGTCGCGAAAGATCCAATACCTTGAAGCCATAGTGTTTTTTGTGTGGTCGTCGAAGAGTTGACTTTCATGTAGTAGAGAATTGTTTCTTCTTCTATAACCATAACCAAACAGTAAGATGTATGCTTCTATTTATAGACGAAAACCTCAGAGGTGGCGTGCAAGTGGAGTTGCGCGCAAGTTAACGTTTGATGTCGCATTGGGTGTAGATGGGTTTGTGGGCATAGGGGTATCTTGCGCACCAGACTCTATTATTTATTGCCCTTTCCATGTTTGGTTTTTGAGACGGTCACCATGAAAACCTAAATTTGATGTCTCATTGGGTGCAAAAGATTTTGCGTGTCGCTGGTAATCTTGCATGCACCCCATAATTTTTGCGCCATACTCCCTATAGCATTGCCAAATAATCCATTCATTCTCAACTTGCCATTGGTTTCATTAAAATATCCCACTGATGGTGTTATCCTAAATTCATTTTCAACAACATTAATTCCTAATATGGAATGTGTTGGAAGAGCTATAGGTTGATTAAATTAGGATACATTTTCAGGGACAACAGGATTCCATATATGTAATGCCTCAAATGGGAACATAGGATGAATGATTTGATATAGTCCTTGGTTGATAATTGGATTCCCTATATAGAATGTCTTAGACTGCCACATAGGTTACATTACATGATTTATGCCTTGAGAGATAAATGGACTCCTGATACAGATTTCCATGGATAGTATTAAAAGATAAATTTGATTTTAATTTTTAATTAGTGATACCTAGATTTCCTTATAGAACTCCTTTGATTTTATCTAATATTAAATTAATTTTGAAAGGATTGATTGTTATTTTGTTTAACATAGTAATGAGAATAAAATTTACATTATACACTTGGATTATATGGTAATTCTTTTCAATCGGGATTCCTGGGATTATTTTAATAGGTCATATGAGAGATTTATCACCATAAAGATTAATATTGTTATGGATATATTTGATTTAACACTATCATAAATGGATCATAGTTTAGAGACATTATGAATTAATCTTCAGAAGGTATTTTTGTCCCAGTGTCCTTTGAGGAACCTGAGCCCACGGTTATTAAATTTAATACTACTCTATCAAATTATTATGCCAGAACACTGCATCATTTTATACTCACTGACTAAATTTAATTAGACACCACCAGTAGAAGCCTACTGAGTTTTACACAAACCCTTTTCAGGCTGTCAGTTGTTACCCAGATTGATTTCATGGCTAAAGGTTCAGATCCTTGAATGTGATCCATATTGTTACTCATTATAGACATAGATTTAACATAGTGTCGGCGAGTCATTATTTTACTCATGATAACTATTGGATATGGTACTGTAAAATATTTATCCTTTGGATAGTCTAGTCCAATCATACATATTACCTATTATACGTGGAATACCTTATATTTTTTGGAAAAAAATGTTACTTCACGGATGGTTTAATTCATCATTGTCCAAATTATCTTCTTATTCCTATTATCATATCTTTCTTCTTTCTTACTCTATCATTAAATTATTATTTCTCCCATTTACATAAGACTAATCTAGAGGGTATATTACCCCCACCATACCATCATTTTACCCCAACTACTAGTTGGGTGACTCTAACATATAGGAATCCACACATTAGGCTATAAGGTACTAAGGATCATTTATAAAGGGGTGATCCAGACCCATGATGTTATAACATATTATTACTGATATCATATATATTAACCCAAAATAAAATGATTTTCATAAGTTAAGGTAATTTCCAAATTTTATATAACTTATTATGAAAAAATACTATATTTAACATTAGAATTATCACAATCACCAAAATATTTTAACTTATTCTATTCCCTAAATAAATAACTCATCAATATAAATTACCTCAATTACCTTAACATTAAATATTTTTAACCTCAAATGATTTATTATAAACTTTGGATTAAATCTCTAAAGCATTAATCGTATTTTATCCCAGATAATACATTATGTTAAACCAAAAGAAACACCTAATGTTTACTAGTACCATAACCTAATAAAAAAACCCCATAGATTTCATTAATAACTTTAAAGTACCTTCACATAAAAATTTTTATGGTAATGTCTATACCTTTAAATATATGATTTTCATTAAAATTATAAACCTATGATGGTTTCCAAAAATCTTAGAATAACATCACATGAAAAAAATCATAATAAAAAATGTTTTTTAAACATTTCCTCTAATATGATATATAATAACAAATAAAAAACCCTCCCATATATAATGTAAAAAAACACAACCATTACATTTTTGGATTTGATACTAATAAATTTGACCAAATTTAAACCCATCAAGACATATAACATAAAAATAAAATATTATACCATGTACACATCATATGGCCTTTTATGTTTACTATTTTATTGAATAAGGAAAATATTTTACATAACATCTTGGATACATAAATAACTTGTTCATAAAAATATAATTGACATAAGACTATGTTTATAAAATCTAGAAACCTTCTTTAAAAATAACAAACTTATCACCATTATTCATAACCTGGGGAAAATGATACGCAAGAATTGTGAACCCGTGTTCTCAATAAGGGTAATCATATTCCTTAACAATTTAATTTCAATGGCGATTACACGAGGAGCTTAAGTGTATGTTGACATAATGAAAGTACATGATCATAACAAAATAGAATTAAAACCCTATTGAAATGTGGATTATAAAATGAGAGGAATGGAAAAAATATTTAACACAGGTAAAGATTCACATAATTTATCAATCAAGACATGTAAAAACTATATCAAATAAATGGATCCCTTAGAACATGATTACACTAAAAATATATATTAGAATCCTGGAAAATCATTTTAATTACATCTTACAATAACTCTTATAGATGGAAAAACCTTCCTAGAAAATTTCAAAAATATATTATGATAAATATATCACCGGTTATCTCTCTCCCTTTACTCAGTTAATTGGGGTTCTATATCGAGATTACCTATCACCATGAGTATTATCGGGCTCACCTGTCCTCAAAAATAATATACATGAACCATAACATAATATTAACATAATAAATATTCCATTCTATAATATAATATGAACCATTGTTCATTAATAACATGATTCACCCATGGAATTGAATTGGGTTCCCTAAAAATATCATAGAAAAAATAGAAATACCACTAGATAAAGAATAAGGATAATATCACTGTAACATTTCCCTTGTAAAGAAAATTTAAAATAAAGGTTTGTTTTAAATAATGAATTGAAATACTATAATACATAAATAAAAATATTTCTATGAAAATACCCCTTCCACATTGAAAATCACAATAAAATAACTGAAAATTAAAAAAATATAGTGTAAGTAATTTTATTTTAATGTATCACTTGAATAATATAATGAAATCCACAAATAAAATAACATTCATAACATTTTAAAAGTCATATCATATCACAAATTCTAAAAAAACTATTTTCAATATTTTATAGTGAGAGTCAAAGTTGAAAGAATTGGAAAATGTTAATAACATTCAATTTAAATACTTTTGAAAGAATGTAAATGATCAGGTAAAATAAATTTAGAAAATCATTTATTTTTTTAAAGTACATTAATTAAATAATTTTTGGTAACATGATTTTGTAATAGAATGATTCTTATTCTACAAAAAGATACATGATCTATATGAGTTACAAAAAAAAAGTCTCAATGATTCTATTATAAAAAAGATAAGAAATACAGAATAGAAATGTAAAAACAATTTAGGAATGAAGAGAAATAAAAGATATTTTTTCATGATAATAAGATAATATCATTTCCTTAAAGGAACCATGTACATAAATAATGTCCCAAAGGAAAGAGATTGTAAAATAAAGCCTTTACCACATTAAAATATTTGAATCAAGATCCACAAAAAAATATATAATAATATGGATCTTTAAATCATATAAATTTTAGGAATTATTATTTTAAAATTCATTCATGATGTTTAAAGAACACCATACCCAGAAATCATTGTGTATAACATCAAACATGGCACATGAAAATGAGAACGAGGCAGGGTAAACCCTTAAAAATTATATATCATATAAATTGATGATAAATCCATGAATTAATTATCTCAACATAGGTAAATAAAAAATAAAAAAATTTAATAATGAAATGTAGAGATCAATCCACAAATAATCATTCCATAAAATGTTAATGTAGTGGAATTTTATCCCAATGAATAAAAAATGAATTAAGAAACCCCTTACCACTAGGAAACTTTGATATTAAAAACATATGGTGGAAATAATTTAATTTGAAACATAAAATACCATTATATTTGAAGGATTAATGATATAAAATTAAAAATTGGTGATATATACACCATATATAACAAATTAAGGGCACAACAACAAATATTCCTTGATAAAAAGAAATTTAGAAGAAATATCATACCTTAGGTATAGAATTTCCATGTATTAACTTTTAATAATATTATATATATATATATATATTATTTAATTATATTTGGACATTTTTACTTATTCAGTTTTTTCCACACTGGGGGTTTTGAGGATGTTTAGTTCCCAATATCAAAACGACTTTGGTATGTTAACAATGATAACAGAAGTAATCATTCTAATTTCACTATGATAATTAAATAATTATAATTTTTATACATTGGTTATAATTTTCCAATCATGTTTGAATTATTGGATTGAAAAATTAATAACATTATAATCATGGAAAAGGTAGGCTATACGTATGTAAGAGTAATCATTCCATTTTTCAATGAAAATGGGAGAAATAATTTAAATATAATTTAATCAATATATATTGATTAATATATTATAAATATCATACTATATATTTAAATAAACTTATATTTACCATCCATGTGATGAGTAAATGAAAAAAAATCACATATCCTCAGAGAGTTGGTAGTCATCACGTACACATGAATTGCATTATAATTTTTCAAATGGTTGAAAGGTAAGAAAACAGATGATATATTATGTTTTCCTAATGATAAAATTTCACGAATATCATATATTTAAATTATAAAAAACACTATAACCATTATTGATAGGTTTTTATAATAAATGAATTACATTGGTTGTGAGGTGGTAATCTGCCGTATAAACAGATGATGGATGAAGTTTTCATTTACTGAAATCAAAATATGGTCATAAGTTATTAGAGAAAAATATGCACATATAAATATATGTTTGTTAATTTTTTTATTATTGAATATTTTTTATTAATATTTTGAGGTACTATAAAAATAAATATAATGAGAACACTAATATAAGAACCATACATCTTATTCGGATAACCTCATTATGTTTATACCAAAAGACTTCCAATAATGAATTTTTTATCCAAATAGATAATATATGATGTGGGAAGGATGTAAGGAAGGTATTTTGAATGTATTTTATAAACCGATAGTCAATTTATATTTTTAGATAATAGTACAGGGGGAATAATTTTATATGTTATAGTAGGGGGCTTTTGAAAATATATTAAGTTTTACAATATAATATGTGTCTAATTCATGTATAATGGTCCCAAAATTACATGTAACAATATTAGATGTATATTATATTAATATAATCAAAAAATTATATTTTTATAGGTTTACATATCATTTTTATACTTATTTTATGATAAACCCTTTCATTATCCATTTTTAAACTCAACCATGTTAACAACTATTTCAATATAAAAGGATTATAAATTTACATCAATGATAATAATTGGTTCTAAAATTTAAATGTGATGGAATTTTCCATCAATTAAAATTCCAATTTTTCTATTAAAATATTTTATTAATTTTACATAATTTAATAACATATATTTAACATAAAATACTAAGAATGAGATTTTATGAACTAATCACATAATTTGACATTGAAAACAACATGAAAAAATTTGAATTAAAATATAATCCATTTAACCATCAATATTAAAACAAATTATTTACTAAAATATTAATTTTCTTAAAACAGAATGAGAAATGAATTGGTCACCCAGTTCATGTCCCTATTGAATTAAATAAATAAAATAAAAGTTATAATAAATGCATGAATTGTACTGCGCTTAAACCATAGTGAATTGTTGGAGGTGCAAACAAAGGTGACTTGATGAAAAAATAGTGGATCATAAATTCAACCACATTGAATAAAAAATAAACGTGAATGATTTTTTTCCTTCACCCAATATATAATTAAATTTTCTTTAGAGATTAGTAACTAATTGTCATGAGTAAAACCCCTTTTATGTTGGCTTATACTATGATAAGTGAAGCCCATCTAGTCTTGTAACCACTAAATCTAAATGATAGTGATAAGACAATTGACTAATCTCAAGGAAGATTCATAAAAAATGACTTCCATCAAGAGAAATATCTCAAATAAGAAATAACATTCAAATAAACCTCCATTTTACATGGAGAAAAAAATAATACATCATTCTATCACATAAAATTCATAAGTGGAAAACACATCTGGAGAACTAGATCATAAAGAAAGCCCAAAAATTATACAGAAAAAAACATGAGTGAGAGACAATCAATTAAATTCATTCACAAGAATACAACATCATAAGAACTATTTATCACACATAGAACAAAATTATCGCAAAATTAGTGATTATTAGATTAAATAAAAACCATGACATTCACATAAATGACTCCAAATGAAAACCAAAAAAAACCAACCACCCATCCGAATGAAATGGAAAAAATAGGCGATAAAAAACACTATCTATGAAACCAAAAAATTATCAAAATCAGTTTCATGGTGAAAATATTAAATTAGAAGGACAATATACATGAATTATAACCCAAGAAAAACATCAATAGAATGAATAAAACAAGGAATAACGAAAATAAGGTTCTTTTCCTTGAAATTTAGCTGAAGTTTAAGTCTAGATTGTTTGTAAATACCTCTACCATTTTAATGAAAAATTATCATTATAATTTCATGAAAATTATGAAAATACAATTAACCATATTTATATTGATGGAATGTAATAATGTATTGATCACTCATCCAAGAAAGAAGTTCTTAAACAAAAACATAATTTCTGTACAATTTGATATGAATCCCCTATGATTGGGTATTCATTATTGTCATTGTTTTTGTCCTATAAATCATCCTTATCTAAAGATACAATTTGATGTTTAGCAACCAAAGACTGTGGAGTAGTAACGATTGTACCTCTCTCATAGGTTTCAAAGGATCCGATGAAATAAATATGATCAATGTTAGAACAATTTATACATTTTGAATTCTTCCTGAGGAATTTAGCGATGTAACCATTTACATCAACAACTGATTTTTTAAAATTTTTAGATTTTGTTTTCCAGAAAACATCATCAAACTGGCCCGATTTCTCATAATCATCTTGTAAATACTAAAAATATTTATATTGTAAACTATTTTCCTCCCCTTGAGTTGATTTTACAACCTTTGTGGGATAAATAGTATAAGGATCTAAGTTGTTTGGTGTATCCCTGTCCTGGTTTTTAGATAGGGTAGTATGCACTTCCTCCAAAAAATATAATAGATAAATAGAAGAGATTAGATTATTATAATTATATTTGACATAATTATCAAAAGAATCCACAAGATAACCAGAGAAAGAAACCTCCATCACTTTTTCACTTTTTTTAACACAAATTGAATTAACATGTGTAAGGGGGAGTGAATCATGAGGATTAAACTCACATTACTTTGACGAATGTGAAATTTTTAAACTTTTTGGGTAGTAAGAAAGAATTATTTCAACGAAAACATCCAAAAAAATTGACAATAACCATTTTGGATCCAATTACAAGTTGGAAAATACTATGATATATCAACTTCTACACAGATTCCAGCAATATAAGGTCAAGATTGGTTCTTAGTAGTAATATTTAACATATGGCTTTCCTAATTAACACATCAATTGGAAATTGGAACCTTGTTTAAAAAAATTCAGTTGAAGACCAAAGAATCCAATCAAAATAGGGACAATATGAGCATTGTAGTCAAATAATACATCTAGGGACTGTTTTTAGATCATCATGATAAAACCCATAAAGGACAGGTAACCTCTTGTCCAAATACTATAGTAATTGTTATGAGATAAGAAATAAAAAACCACATGTTATGGGTTTGGTATATTATTATTAAAATCCATAAACATATTATTTATAGGGTCTTTCATAGGATGATTAATTAGGGTATTTATTTTGAAAACAATTGAACAAGAAACAAATTATTCGAAGAAAAAGGTATTTATACCTATTCCATTTTTAATGAAATAACTGAGAGATCATAATGATGTAATTTCTTTAGATTAAGCACTGAAGTCTTTGAATCACCATGATCTAATAGAGGATCCCTCTCAATAACTATGTGTACAGTACATCAAAGCTCAATGTCTGGTTTTAATCATTGTTTGTAAGATGAAGCATTCACTGGTATGTATTCCATTCGTATTGAACTCCTCTTAACTACTGAATTTCTATGAAAACATAATTAATTCATAATATATTAATTTTTATGTTTTCAAAAGCATTTACATTAATTTTCTACTACATGCAGACGTATTATGGCAGTGTTTCCTATGAATTTATGTTAATTAAAATTTCACTAAATTTTTTAGAAAAATCATTAAAAAATATTTATGTAAAAAAATAAACATTTATAATATTTGCCAGCTTATTTATATCCCTATGGGGACACATAATAGAAATTTAAAATCTAGAGGGGTCCATTTTTTATTTTTATTTATTGAAAATAATATATATGTAATTATCAAAAAAATGAAATCAAATTACGTAAATTAGAATATTGGATTAGGATAGTCTCACCCAACTCATCTAATAGACTAAAGGAATGTTTTATGTCCCTTATTAGTCATTATCATATATTTATTAATCCATAATGACTTGATTTAATCTTAATGAGGTGAAAAATATATACTATGTTTAAAATTCTTAAAGATAAAAAAATAAAAGGGACCTATTTACCAAATTTAATCCTCTTGATTCCAAATATTGATTAAAATTTTTGAATACAAATTAAATTAAGTGGTACATCTTATTTAAAACTAAACTCCGAAAACAAGTTGAAAATGTTTTTCCTAAAAAATGCATTTTTGAGTATAAAATGTATTTATGCCAAATTCCATGATAATGCTGATTACAAAAATATTTATTGGATTATTTTTAATAAAATATAATAAATTAAAATTTTAAACCAATCCCAAATATAATTTAATATTTAAATTGTTTGAAAGGGAATTATAATTATCAATAAAAATCCTTATTTTTTATTATTCATTGAAATATCATACTTATTAGAAAATTCTGAAAAATAAATCCAAATATAATTTTCACATCCTAAATTAAAAATTTAAGTTTCATTTTTTAAATAAAAATTTGATAATATGATAATCAATCTTATAAATATTACCATATAATGGGTGAAACTCCAATATGGTTATAAAAATTTAATTTTCCTATTCAACTGAAAACTTTGATAATATCCTTATAATCAATTTATCAATATAAAATATAATTATGGAGTATTAATAAGAAATTAAAAGGATTTAGAATAACATTACCAAGGTTTTTATTTAATATGAAATGTTTAATGATATACCAGTGTTTATCCCCATCAAAAAATGGTTTTTATATAGTTGTCATGTCACCTGAGTGGTAAACCCCATAATACTGCGACCAGATGTTCTATGTTTGAAACTAGAAAATGGAGAATTTATGATTTTATCTAGTAGTTAATATAGAAGTTACTATTTTTAATGTAACCAATTTGGGGCTATGGGACCCTATTCTTGGCCTTTCTGGCCATATGGCCTTTGAGTAACCATGGTCCTTTGAGCTATAGGGCCTTGAAGACAACTTAGGCCTTCATTCCAGGGATATTTAGGACCCAGGTCCTCTATGTCATAAATCATTTGGATCAGACACAATGGGAGGTGGCCCGAGAATAGGATTCAGAGAAAGGTTCATCCATCAAGAAAAGATAACCATATTGAGAAATAAGAGAGGGAATGTGAACCACAATCAATATGAGGAACCATGCAGTAATACATGGGGAAATGATACCTGATCAACCATCGACAGTGGGGTTATAGAACCATCAACAAGGAATATTTTAGGAAGGGTTAGTTCTAGTGATGTTGGGTCTTTAGGCCTTTAGATCATATATTGGTCCTAAGAATCTTTTAATGTTTCCCTCTTAATCTTCTAAAAAAAGGTATTGTCCAAAAATAATATAAAATCAAAGGCCTTTAAGAAACTCATATTATAAGATGGTTTATTATGATTTTATTTGAAATACTGAAACTAATCAATTTTGTTTTAGAAAATGTATGGAACCTGTAGGAAGAAAATTAAAATTGGATGTGAATAACAATGTGGTGGTGTTCTGAATGACCAATCAAATGGAACGGGAATTATAGCAGAAAAAGATGTGGTTTTTTTAATCATATATCATTAGTAATGATTAAAAAAAAAGAAATGTGTGAGTTTCTTAATGCACCAAATAAGAGAATAATAGTGTCCCATAAAATTTTATGTGATAAAGATCATTAAGATGAAAAGATAGATCTTTATATGTGCTTAGAATTTTTTAAGAATTTCTATACAAATGTCCTAAAGGAACGAGAATATGGTTTATATTTTTTAATACATTAAATAGAGTAATAAACTTAAAAATAAATAGTAATAATTTTGTTGAAACTATGATGAAATATAAATTTCATCCCAATATATTAATTTAATGTTTCAAAATGTATGGAATATGAGAATTATGAAAATCATTGTCCTAGGTAGAAAACTCGTTAATGGGATTATCAATGGCATATGAATAATGGTTTACAAATGCCTAATTCTATTATAGTTGAAAATGAGAATATTAATAAGTATATATAAAAATTAATCTATTATATTTTGGCTAATATTCTGATATTGTTTAATCCAAGTAGATGATTCATATTTTATATTATAGGAAGGATATATTATGAAATTAAATGGAAAAGTATAGTTAATGGATTATAAAGAAAAAATAATAATTTTTAAGGTTTATAAATATATGGATTAAAGATATATGATGTACTGATAAATTTAAGGATGATAATAAGTTTAAATACATTACAACTCTTTTGATAACTACTAAAAATTGGTGTAATACCAATAGACCTTTACCAAATGTTTGGAGAATCATTGGTGTAGGTACCCTATACCAATGGTTTGTCCAAAAACGTATGTATATGTACCATAAAGAGACCCTTTACCAATAATTTTTCAAAAACCATTCGTATAGGTCCTCTATGGAGTTACACTATTCCACTGATTTGTCCATAACCATTGGATTTGGTACCTTTGTGAATCCCTTTAGAAATGGTTTTTCAAAATTGTCACCATAGGTAAAATGGACACATATTAAACCAACGGTTTTGTCTAAAACATTGGTATAGGTATCATGGTGGCACACTATTAAAATTTTTTTTAGAAACCATTGGTATAGGTCTCAACCAAAACTCACTGTCCACCAAAACTATTTGTATAGTAACATGATTGTTCAGAATTTTTTTATAAAATATTATTAAAAACATAAATATTAATTAAAATTTTAATATATATATATATATATATATATCATTTTATTATAACATAATTAATGGTATACTAGTGTCTATAACCATAAAATATAATCTGGAGGTGTTGGGATCAAAACAATCATATCTTTTTTTACATTAACTATAACAAAAGATTTTTTAAAAAATATTGGTTTATGTATTTCATATATAATTTAATAATGGTTTAGGAACCATTAATATAGATCCATAATAACAATGAATCAACCAAATATGTACCAAAATATTGGGATATACTACAAAAAAAGTTTACAGATCTATACTAATGGTTCCAAACTGTGGGTATAGTATTTTTTCCCGCAATGAGGGTTTTATTTGATTGAAATACCTTGAAACATTTACTGGTAATTGGTATATGGTTGAGCTAAATATATCCCTTAAGTTTTAATTTTTTTATGTAATGGTTAGTTGAATATGATTAAATTTATATTTTATGGAATTATATTAATGGTTATTGATAAACATCTGGGTTAATATTGTTTATGATGATGGCACAATTATAGTTAACTTGGGAAAAAGGGTTGTCACATTTTGGGAAAATATTATTTATCATATAGATAACTATGGGATTGAAAATTTATTTGGTGAATATGTGATTAGGTTTATTAATAAACATGTTCAATATATCTGAAATATTATATGATTTAGGTAAATTAAATTTTGTTAATAAATATTTAGTTAATTAAGGAATGAATATATCAGTTAATTGAGGATTTATTGTATTTTTTATATTTTATGGAAACGATTAGGACATTTTTTAGATTATATAATTTGGAAATATATATTTTGTGTGTGTGTAATTAGTAGTGGATGATGTTATTGGTAGATAATGTTTTTAATCATGGGGGAGTATATAATCAAATCATTCTAATTTTTGGGTTTTGAAATTCGTCAATATTATTTTAATAAATTCTAGGGTTAGTTATGTATTTAATTACATATTTGCTGAAATGGGTGATATAGTTGAGTAATTTACGATATTATATAATTTATTCATATTAGATATTATCTTACCTTATGTTTACCATTCTGGTTTTTTTCATGTCTACCGTTGATATGAATAACATCTTTTCTTTTTGTGGTTCATGTAACCCATTAAGAGTAGATTGTGTTACTTTTTTACTGAAATGTTCACCATCAACATTTATTTATTGAAATATAATATATGGAATATGACAAAAAACATGAAAATAATAACTAAAGCATAAAAATATTCTTACGTAATAGAATGAAATTAATTAAGAATATTTCATCATGTTCTCTATCAGTATGGTATATGAATCGATCATCCCAAGGAAAACAATATTTATATAAAACAATATCCTTTTATAGTCAATTTTTATTAAACAATTATCTCTTCCATTCTAAAAAAATATTAATACCATAATATCATAACTGGATGTTCCTTTCAAGACCATGATTTCATTTCCAAAAATGCTATCTTTTTTTTGAACCTTGATAGGGGTTACTTAAGATGACCAACATATTTCCATTTTCCACTTTTCATGAGGGGTTTTTTGTTTATTTTTATGATGTCGCTTTTCAAAAAATGTATTTTTAAATATTAATAAGGTTTTTCCATTCATGATTATATGTTTTGTCTTCCACTCCATATTTCATATAGAAAAACCATATGTCTTTTCAAGGTTCCCTTCCTAAGGTTTCTTTTGAAAATTATGATATTCAACGTCTTTTTTCACAAACTAAATATTATTTTTGAAAAAATTTAATTTCTAAACATAATATTTAATTTCTTAATAACCCCAAGATAAAATTGTGGGGATGTAATTTATTTATGGCATAAAAATAGCACCAAAAGAATTTAGGCATTTGTTGACTTAAGTAATTTTTTTGACAACTTATTTCTTATGAAAGACAAAACTAAATTAAAACATGACATGTCTTATTGAGGAAAAATATTATAATTCTAGATAAAAATTAATAATGTAAGATGAAGCTATAATAATCAATTATAAGAAAAATAAAATTATAATAAATAATAAATATGTATTAAAATGTCATGATCATATAGTATTTATCATTTTGGTCTTCCATTATGATAGTAATATTAGTCACAACTATTGATAAAATATTATGATGTATAAATTTTATTCTCATGATGAGAGGGATGTAATGATTTTAGTTATTTGTAAGAGATTATATAGGATAAGTAATATTGTCGATGGGTTTATATTTATATTTGTATTATATAATTTTATGAATCATATGGTCATTGGGATTCTGTAGCCATTATAAAAATATAACAACTCTTATTATATAGTCATTGGGGATAATATGAGTAAAATTATTATCAAAATAAATGATTTGATATGATTAATATCATTGTCTTCAAAGATTTTTTTAAAGGGGTTGTATATATTATCTAAATAAATTAATCATTTTGGAAAAATGATTATGAAAATATATTATATTTCAAAATAAGAACAAATATATTAAAATTCATGTCACGGTGGTTACTAAATAATTTATTATTATAAATTAATTTTATACATGAAAAATAAATTTTCATCAAAAATACAGTTATATTTCATTTTATTTTCAGATATTATAATTACTTTCTGCAAAATTTAGTAATTTTATGATAATATGTTTATTATATTTCAAGCTATTAGTTAGTATTTATATTTGGATGAATTTTCTGATAATTTTTTGAAAATGTTGACTTTTGGTTGAATAGTATAAAATCCCAACATTTTAAAATATAGTCTATTCATTACAAGTATTTAAAATTTATATTTTATTTCTGATATTATTAAAGTTAAATTAGTTGTATTTATTAATAAAAAATTAAATAATTCCACTGGGATCAGAATTTTGTAATAAAAAACCATACATAAGAGGCCTTTTCTTGAAAATTATTATTCGTTGTGTGTCTCATGGTTGTTTTTAAATTAATTACATACATTATTAAAAAATGAATTTCCAGAAATGGAATCCATATTTGAAATTATCAGGATCATATTTAGCAATGAAGAATTATATTTTGACATTATGTATAGAGACAATGGTAAATAATTTCAGTTTCCACCTTAAGAATTTAAATGAGTTAAAAGTGTTAAAACTAAAATAAAAGGTATTAAATGGCCTAAAAACCTCACTAAATTGTGCTGGGTGGTTATATTGAGACCCTATATCAACTTAAATCTTAATTTCAATCTTTTTGGACGAATTATTATGATGTAAGGCATTAATATATTTTAATATTTTTAAGAATTCCAACTGTGTCATCCCCCTCTTTAATGAACTGTCCCATGTTACCGTCAAACTTGGCACCCAACGCAATCCCACACATACCCAAAGGGCATTCCTAATTTTTACATGGAACAAATAGAACCCCGTAATAAAAAATTAATCAAAGGGAGTGATTTCAATTAAACTAAAGAAGAAAAAAATATAATATATATATATAGACATAAGGTAGAGAGTTATAGTGGAAGATAAAATAGAAAAATATATTCCATAACACTGAAAGAAGTTGGTAGAAATGATATAACTCAATAACTCAAACCAACAAAAACTAAAAGTCCTATAGGAAATGAAAATTAAAATAAATAGTAAATACTCTATGTGATGCAATAGGAAAACTCCCACTATCTCACCAATAGCTACCCAAACTCAACTGGCAGAAACTTCAACAACACGATATGTAACCTTGCATTTATTTGCATCAAAACACATAACTAGTTCTACACAATTCTAAATGGGTGTGCACAGTGGGAGATTAATAGGCTCATTCAGATCTGACCCAGGTGTTCTATAACAAGTCTCTTTATAAAAATTCCATCATGGTTAACATTAAATATTATAATAAATGATAATCAATTAAATAATGTTTATATGAAATGAATGGTAAACCACTCCCTTTTTTCCACAGTTATGAATAATCTACATAAAAAAATTCAATGCATAAAAAAATATATAAATATCAAGGAATCTAATAAAATCCAAAAGATAAAAACTGAAACCAAAGGTAACATTCCCATATAGTAACACTATAGGCCAGAAAATCTACACATCTACAAAAATGGAATTAAACAATGATCCGATTTAGTAGTGTTTGGATAAATTCACTAATAAAGTAAATATTTATTGGTTTTAAAATATGAACTGGTAAAGGGAACCCTTTATCAAAGCATTATTTTAGCACTGATAAACGATACTCTTTATTAGTGGTTCACTTTTATCGTTGATAAAGGTACCTGTTATCAATTCTTTAGTATTGCTGATAATGGTCTTGATTGGGGGGATATGTACGAGATTTCTGAGAGGTGGTAGAGGATACCTCAAAATGTGGAGGGTGTGTTTGCATGTCTCAGGATATATATTTGACTATAGGATGTGATCTTGAGCTGTGTTTTTTTTTGTAGCTTGTCCATGGGGAGCAGTGTTCTAATATTATGTGATCTGATTGGCTATGGGTTCTAGCAGCCACTAGGCCATCACATGGTGATAGACTTGTTTTGGCCATTTCTATGAGCCTTTGGGATTAAATAATGTGGGTTCTCATGTATTCATATATGGGTCTATTTGTGATGGTGTGTGGGTCTTTGGACTTTTATTTGGTTTGGAAACGCTTTTTATGTTGCACGTTTGTTGTGTTTCACTGTATTTATTTTTCATAAATAATGTTTTAGGATAGAGCTTGGTTAATTACTGTACTTTCCTTTAGAATAGTCTTCAATAAAATGAAATAATTAAACAAATAAAAATTATAAACATTATCAAATTTATTAATTAAATAATAATTGCTAAAAATGAATACATTGAATATCCCTATATATAAATTCAAAAAATTGATAAATATTTTATATTAAATATTATGAAATATAAAATGATTCAAATGAAATAATTAATAAAATAAAAAAAAACTGAGTAAATGAATAAAAATATCAAATAATTTATTAATTAAATAATCATTCATAAAAATGAATATATTTGAGATACATAGATATAGATTATAAATATTAATAAATATTGAATATTAAATATTTATAAATAAATTTAATAGATTGTATTAATTAACAAAAATTTAAAAAAAATTACAAAATTACAAAAATTTTTAATTTATATATTATTAATTGAAATGAATAAGTATAATATAAATATATATATATTAATTATAAATAGTAATAAATAATATTATATATATATATATATTGAATAAAATGTTAATTAAAAACATATTAATGTATTTTTTTTTATCTTTGTTGATTTTCTAAAATAACATATATCAAAGGTCATGTGTTGCATTGATTTTAGGCATATATATATAATTAATGCATTTTTATATACAAACACTCACGCAATATATATTTATGCAATATATAGAAACATATACACCTAATATTTATGTAGTTTATTCAAATTTTAGTATATTTTAGAATTTCCATTATATCATGATATATTTAATATATTATGTTTTTAATCGATTTATTTTATTTATGTATTTTTAATACTAATTCATTTAGGGTATTCTTATTTAATTTAATTTTTTATTTTTATTTTGGAATTTTAACATTTTATATTATATATTTTTATATATTTATTTACTATTTTCTATATTTTCAATATATATCTACATTTTTTTAATAATTTATTTTAAATTTATAAAACATGTACATTTTTCAAATATATGTAATGTGTAATCATTTTGATTTTTTCAAATTCACACATTTTTAAAATTCATGTATTTAAGATTACATATCCACTAATTATGTTAAAAATATATTTATAATTAAATATTTACAAATAAATATATTTATAAATGTATATTTTATATATTTATAAATTTATATATTAATAATTATTATAAATGGATAATTATTATATTTTAAATTAGTATTTATATAAATATAAATAAATAATCATATATATTTAATAATTATAAAATTATAATAAATTTATTTAAATAATTAAAATTATAATTCCATTTATCAGTGGTATAATTTTATCATTGATGAAGATAACTCTTTATCAGTGCTAAAACGTAAGTGCATATAAAAGACATATGTTTTAGTACTTATCAATTGAATGATGATTTAAGGGAAATTTATCAGCACTTTTATGAATGAACATTTAAAATATTCCCAAACATATTTAAAAGAACCCTAACTATGAATTAGTCACTCATGATTCTCAAGATCTCATGGAAATCCTCTTGTTTTGACATGACTCATCTGTGTTCCCTCTGACGAATCAAGGCTACAATACAATGTATGTAATTTTCTATTTTCTTATGTAGTTGTTTAATTTTTAGTGTTCCAAAATTTTCATTTTTGTGTTTTTCCTATCCAAAATGAACCCTACATGTCATCTCATCCCCACTGAATTACAATGAGTTATTCTATTTCCTCTTTCCCCCATAGAAAATGGTTTTGAACAAAGAGAGGTATGTTTGCATATGGTAAGGTCAGTCAACATACATGTTTGGTCCCGTATGGATAAAATAGATTTTTCACCAAACATTGTGGCAATGGTAATGTTATCTATATGCATTAACATTGAAACATGACCTTGGTGATGAAGAAGTGTGTCTGAGGCGATGTGCTAACCTGAATCGGTAACTATTTGGGTATAATAGGTCAAATATATTTCAAAATGGAATCATGTTAAAACTAGAGATATTTGTATTGATTATTTTCAAAAGAATAATATTTCTAGACCTAATAGTAATCCATAAATATGTCTGGAAAGAATATTTAAGTTGGATACTTGAGTTACCATATGATGTCCATGTTCTTTTTGTTTATTTTTTCGTTGACCTATCTTGTTTACTCTCATGCCTCTAATTTAGTATTTTATAGGTAGGAATCAGTAAGAATATATGAAATACCATGTTTTTATATATCTTTTTATATTTTTTCTATAATAAATTATAAATTAATATTAATAGAAACATTAGTAATAAATAAATAGTGTATTCATATTTAATTACTAGTTATGACTAGGTTTATATAACTTATTAACTGATTGAGTTTATTTAGTAACCCACTTTATTGATAATATTAGTTAGTTTTTTAGTACATATATTTAAAATAATGACTCTAACATCTTTTAAATTATAATTAAAGTATTAAAACACTTTTTGAAAAGGGAATTAATGAGATAGAGGGGCATGGGGTTCACATTTAATATTGAATTTTTTTCCTATTAATGAAAGATTATTGTTTTTAAAAGTCGAAAATAATGTGAATATATATATTAATATATAATTTGTCGTCACTCTATCTTATAGATCTCAATTGGAATGATCCAACTAACATCCTCATTATATAATAACTAGTATTTTCTCTCATGTCTTATTTGTAATTGTGGAACTACTTCAAGGTATGTTGTATAATTTAGAATGATGGGAAAATATAGTTTATATGGATCCTCTATGATTTAATGGTAATATATCATAATAATAAATTTTAGGATTACATTGGATATATTCATTTCTTTTATAAAGTAAAAAAATTCTAGATCAATATTGGGCATTAGTTGGAAAATTCACCCTTTAAAGGGATGTATATTATTGTATGGATCTTATAGTGGATTAAAAAAAATCCAAAATAGCAAGGTGAGGAATCCTTGAGTAGAGAGAAGTTATTTTGAATTTAGGTGGGGTGAGATTCATTTATTCAAGAAAATTAAAGAAGAAGTATTTTAATTCATCATCAATTGAGGAGATGTTTTGAGTGATTCCACTAGTGTAGGTTTCAAGGACATTTTAGTCCTTATTTTCACTTTGATGAGAAACATTTATATCTATGTGGTTATTGGGATAACCTCCAATGATCCTTTTGAGATAATCCTTCTAGGAAGGGTCAATATATATGATTGGTAGATTATTTATAGAATAGAAGTCTATAGATGAATCTAGACAAGTTTCTTCTACAGTGATAGGTAAAATCCTAGTATATTAACTCTTTTGGATGGTCTTAAGACACAAAATCTTCCTATTCATTATTTATGAGTATCTTATATTCTATTTGTGATTGAGATTCGAAATTATTCATAATTTCATTATCATGAATATTCTATATAAGTAAACATATGTAAAAAGTGTAATGAGATGAAATTTTATTTATGAGTATATTATATATATATATAACCCTTACTTATACCTACAGAATTCCACCCTAACTCTATAGACTCATTATAGCTTAATACGAGATAACTATGAACATTGTCTCCATCAACTATTTTGAAATAAGTATACCAAACATGATAGTCATAAGCAACCAAAAAATATTTCATAAAAAAGAACCATATGATTCAAAAATAAGTTTCTGTAAATAAAGATTCATTTTGGTAAGATAAATATACAAGATAATACACTCCATGATTTAATGTCCATAATTGCATGCATCTAGAATGAAAATATTACTATCTAGAACAGATATAAAATACTGCAATACTTTAGCGAAAATAAAATTCACCAGATTTATTTAATCGATCGTGATATGATTTATTACATTTCATATCTTGATGATGGATTTTTCTCCCTCTTCCAATATAGCCATCCACCCATTATTGTGGTTCCAAGTTCCTTAATGACATACCTTACTATTGGATTGTATTCTTTAATCTCTGTTAAAGATACAACCCTAAATTTAAATACCACATCTCTCAAAAAATTATTCAACTCTTTTAGCCTTTCGCTATCCTCATTTAGAACATCATCAGAACAAAAAAATGACACCAAGAAATTAATCTAAACAGATAGAATAAATTTGTTTCATTTCATTATGTGTATTTTCTTATACAACCCACTCAGTTACATTGGAAAATAATTCATCATAAATTACATTTATTTTGGGTTCATTCAAATTTGATCCTATAAAAACTCTATAGTTAAACATACTTGGATGAGAATACACCTATGATGAGTAATCTAACATAACTCTGGAAGCAATACCTCCCACAAATAGAAGAGCTCTCCAACCATATTTGTGCCTTCATATTAAGGATACTTTCTCATTGAATCATGGAGAAATGGATGGTTTTCCATCTCTCCCATTTGGATCACGTCAATACCACCACAAGTTTGTGTCTACTCTAATACATAAAAAAAAACATTTCATAGGAAATATAAATAATAAACATTTGTGAGTGCTGGTAAATGACTGCGAGTGAAAGTTAGGACGATTTGAATGTTTATACCTTCATTTTTGTATTTTAATATGTTTGAATATATAAATAAAAATTCATTTCAATTTTTTTAAACCTCAGTTGCAACACAAAATTATACTCTTGAACAGTTATTATTATGGTTTTCTTGTTGACACTCATCCCCCATCTATTATGTGTTTCTTGATCTACTCTAAGTAGTAGTAATCCAAAAATGATCAATGGATGAATTTTGGTTAGAGTAGTTCAAGAAATATAGGAGGATTTATATAAAATATTGGAGATAAATATCAATCTAAAAAAATGAAATAATAAATATTTTTGAGGCATTTCAGCATATAACATTGGTTTCACAATGATTGGAGGAAGGCTAGTATAAAAGTGGGAGTCCAATCCATCATCAAGAGATGGAAAAAAAATCAATGTTGGAGGACAGATTGAATAATGGTAATGAGTGTTAATTGTACATCAATATTGATGTATTATACATCTATTCAATATAGTAACAATTTTCACGCAATATTCTTGAAATTGTGATCTTTTATGAATGGATTGTATTGTATCATAGTTATTTATGACAAATTAAATGCTTTAATACTCATGTAGACAATGTCTTCTACACATGATGATGTTACCAATCCTAAGGAAGAACAAACTCATGAAGATAAAACTACAAAATTATTAGGGGATCGAGAACATGTTGATGAGAAAAAGAATTAGGTAACATCATAGTGGTGAATAAAATAATCAAGGAAAGAGTCCAGGATATAAAATTTGATGTTAGTTGGAATCAACATGACTAACCATTTTAACCCCAATAATTCAATGTTCATTAGTTATATAGGTTTCATAATGAGGATGACTGTTCTAATTGATATTGATTCATGGAACCACATTCAGCCTGTAATAAAGGAAACACATTTGAAAGATATAACTCTAATGTTATAATATAGTTTCTTTATTTTAAAAAAAATATTTATTGAAACACTGAATTAATTTTCATTATTCCTAGTAGAATTCATTTATTTTAGGATATTTCAATAAGAAATTTACTTCAAATGGCCACTAGAAATGCCCATAGATTCTTCTATACTATTAATATGAAGTTACACCTAATTGATGATATGGGGAAAAGAAAGCCACACCTATCACTTAGTTATACATACTTTATAAAGCAGGAAATATGGGATTATTTCATTAATCATTGTAATGAGAAATCATTTCAGGTGCATTGTAGTCGATAATATATTAGTTTTTATTATTTTCTTATGTAAATTTATTTAAAATAATTAATTTATAGAATAGAAAAAAATTGTTGAAAATAGAGATCATGCATTAAAACCAACATACCGTATAAAAAAGAAAGGATGGGGAATGCTTCACCAGAGAAAAATTGGTTTGTATTTCAAGTAAATAATAAAAGTTTAATTATGTAAAATTAAAAAAATGTTTCTTCATGTATATGAAGTTTGGTAAATCGAAATATATGGACACTATTACCCCACATCATGTTATATAAACGGAGGCTTGTGTAAATATGGTTGGTAAATTAGTTATTGAAAACACATAAACACTATGGGAAGCATGTGTATGTATGAAATAATTAAATTTAATTATTCTTTATAACAACATTACATAAAAATATCCATTATTTTTTTTATTTTTTTTTATTTTTTATACATAAGTATCAACAACAACCACCCCAAAAGAAATGCTGATTTTAGTATCATTGAAGTGACAATAACAATATGATCACATTGAAGGATTATGGTTTGGAGTCACTCTTCAAAAAAATATCAAGAAGATAAAACCACATGAAGATATATATAATATTGTGAGGCGATTGAAAACAAAAATAGGCTCACTGAATAATATTTTTTTATAGTGTGGTTTAAAAGACCAATATAAAAGAAAGGATATAATCAATCTGATGATGGAACGATGATATGAACATTAACCAAATGATCCCATTATCATTGAGGCTATTTATTCCCCAATCCTTATACCTGACATAGGATAATGTTTTTTTTTCATTACTCTTTCTCCTAAATTATAATAAAACAACTCCTAATAACATGATATTACTAAAACTTTTTACGGTACAGTTGTATGTGATTTGTATTTTTCAACACCTAGGTACTGCAGTGTTGTAGTGGGTACTGTGTATAATATCTCGAGAGACAAAATACACAATAAAGACCTCCAAATAGATCAATAGAGATTGGGGATTGAGGGAGCTGATGAAATGAATGAAAAGTTTTGTTATCAACATGATAGTATAGATATTACAATGGTCAAAGCTTCAAATAGTCCTTTTATAGCTTGACCATCTAATTATATAATGATACATGAGGTATGTATTTAAAAAAAATTTGACAACAAAACATGTAGAAATTGATGTTAGAAGACCCGGTGTTATATATGATATCACATATAGATAATGTTTTAGGGAAACAGAAGGTAGAATCATGAAAATATAGTGAATTGACCAAGAAATCAAAAATGATCTTCCGAGAGTAACATATCCCCACCAGTTCTAGAGTAACATTTAGTATCATTAAAATATCATACATAGACCATATTTAATGTCAAAACTATGTCATTTCTTTTAATATGAAGAAAAAATATATAGAGATTACTTCATATACTTAATTGGTCTCAAGAGTCTATCTGAGATTTTTAAGCATGAATGGTTTTTATTATCAGTTATAAATACATACGGAAGGTACATTTTCATAATACTTATGCCTAAATAGTGATCTAATAGGTTTACTAAATTTAATAACTATTCATAATTTTAGAGGATTTTATATCACAACTATATAAAAGTAAAACCATTCGAAGTACGATTTGGATTCATTAATCCATGTACCATTTCTATGTTGGATCCTACATTGAATGAGGAAGAAATTTATAAGAAAAAAGAACATTTAATCACTAAATTTAATAAAAATATAATTAGATAACATACTATTTTTTATGCATATAATAAAAAAAAAGTTAATACACTACAATCTGATCACAAAAAATATATTTTTAATTTCCACATTAATTATATTTTTAGGACACACTGGATGCTGAGAGAAGTCAATATTGACACCCCAAATACTTATTGTTTTCATCGAATGCATGTATATACAACCAACCAATAACACATGATGTGTATTTTGAACATTTAATACACTTTAATCAATATTTTATTTATAATTTTCCAATTATATGCTCAGTCCGTGTTTCAAAAAGAGTACTGTTATGATAGGGTGGTCAATCAATATAGGACAGATCATTGCATTAATTTGATGTATCAAGGGATAAAGCCTATATATTAATACAAATAGAATAAAATTTTGGTATATATGGAATATCTTACTATAAAAAACATTCAAAATAATTTACTTATTTTGATCCACATTTTTGTAGTTTTTGTTACAAGATAATGATAGTGATTGTGAATTTTATGTTTTCAAATTTATTAGAGAACTCAAAAAACACAAAAATACCAGCTTCCACAAATATGTAATTTCCAAAGGTAACTATAATTTAATTAAATATAATTAACAATCAATTTTCTATATTTTCTCAGTAAAATCAAGACACCCAACAAGGTAGTTACTCAAAAGAAGAAATCATTTTTTAGAGGTGAGTGGGTTGTGTACATTTTTTCAGAATGTATGCCTACATCAAATTTTGGTGAATACTTATTATGATTTTGATCTTCTATGAGTTATAACAATTGAATGATATTTTAATTTGGATGAATTAGTGACAGAAAGGTAATATATTATTTTTTATCACTTTCTCTAATAGATTTATAATAGAGGAAATCCTCTTTTAGAATATCTGGTTGGAAAACTATAACATTTTTAGAAAATCGTAGAGGCAGAGTTGCAGGAAAAGCTAAAGACAGAGGTAGGTGTGAATGAAAATGTAGAGTTAGAGGCAGAGTCATAGTCTGAGACCAATGTGCATGAGGAGGTAAAGGTGAAGACTAAGTTGGAGAATAAGAAGGAGAAAAATAAGAATATATGGCTTGAAAACATTAAATTATTTGGGAAATGATGTTTAAATAGGATCATACCATGATTTAGTTTGAGAAAAATTGATTAAAATTCTACATCACCCTTGTTACTTAAGATAAAAGCCTTTGTGAATGTGTTTCAGTTGACTTATTGAAATAAGTTTTTTCACCACTTGTCTTGATAATTTGGGAAAATAATTCATAATTAATTTTTGATGGGTATGAATTTGTGTCATGTCAAATCCACACAACATTCCACCTATATGACTCAAATTTAGTGTTTCTATTTTAAAATGAAATGTTTGTAAAAAAATAGAAGTGGAATACTCAAAATTGGGGAAACACATTAATATTGTTTGGATACATTATGAAAATGACATAAGGGTCATTTGGGAGGTGTAGAAATCAGTTTCACCTCAATCTGACGCATTGGATGAACATTATGACTCCAAGTGCCTCTTTGTATTCAAAATTGATAATAATTTTAGTGAAAAAAAACATATTATATACTCAAAATAGGGAAAAATATTTTTTATTGTTTTCATACATTATTAAAACTATCTATAAGTCATTTGGGACATGTAAGAATCATCTTCACCTCAATCCGAAAAATGGTGTGATCGGTATTACTCCATTTTTACATTATTAGTTTAAAATTGAAAATTGAATACAAAAAAGTGTAACTCAATGAAAATTGAGAAAACATGCTCGAATTGTCATGATAAATTGGGGAAAAAAGTAGAATTCATCTGTGATGTGTATGAATCAATATCATGTCAAACCCACACACGATGCCACCTATATGACTAAAAGTCCTTGTTTCCAGTTTAAAATGAAATTTTACTCAAAAAATAAGCATACTAAAAACCAATAAAATTTATTCATATTTTTTGGTTATTTAGAAAAATTATCAATGAGTCATTTTTTTCATTTATGAATCAGTCTCACCTCAATCTAATGCATGGTTTAACTAGTATGACTCCAAGTATTCATTATCTGTTTAAAATCAATATTTTAATACAAAAAAGTTTTAGTTACTAAAATCCAAGAAAACACACTCGGATTGTGTTCACCATTTTTTGAATTTATTCATAATTCATTTGTAAGGTATATTAATCATTCTCATGTCCAACCCAAACAAGATATAAACTGTATGGATCAAAGTGTGTGTTTCGTGTTTCAAATGATATTTTAGAAAAAAAACCCATGTGGCATACTCAAAACCAAAGAAGAAAATTCTAATTGTTTTCATACTTTAGTAAAAAAATCCATGATAAATTTCATATGTGTAGAAATTAGCCTCAACTCAATTCGATGGATAATGTGACTGGTATGATTCCAAATGTCTCTTTATTATTTAAAATTGAAATTAATTTTAGTGAAAACCCCCTAACACACTCAAAATCAAGAAAGTGCATTAATTTTGTTTTGTAACATTAAGAAAATGATTCATAAGTCATGTTTCATCGGTAATAATCATTTGTATCTAGACATGTTTCATGTTGTAACTAATGTTACTCCAAGTGTTAGCTATCAGTTGAAAATTGACATTTTAATAAAAAAAAGTTTCACTCACTGAAAATAGAGAAAACACATTTGGATTGGTTTGATAATTTATTTCAACTATTCCAATTTCATTTGTGACATTTATGAATCATTTCAATGTCAAACCCACACATGATTCCACCTATATTACACAAAGTGTGTGCTTCCATTTTAAATTGGTTTTTTTAAAAAAAAATATAAGCGGCGTACTCAAAACTAAGAAAACATATTCGATTTGTTTTTTACATTAGTGAAATGATATATGAGACATTTTTGACATTTCGGAATCATCCTCACCTTAATCTAAATTAGATTGTGAATGGTATGACTCCAAGTGTTCGTTATGAGTTTAAATTGACATTTTAATACAAAAAATGCTACTCATTGAAAATAGAGAAAATGAATGTGGACATTATGGATAATTTTTTACAATGATTCATAATTCATTTTTATGTGTATGAATTAGACTCCTGTCAAAACCACAAACAATTCCTCTTGTATGTATCAATAAGCGTGTTTCCAGTTTAAAATGGAATTTTTATAAAAAAACACAAGACGCATACTCAAAACCAAGGAAAAACGTTTTGATTGTTTTGATACTTTCGAAAAATGATAAATGAATTATTTGGGACGTTTATAAATCTTTCAAACCTAATTATGATGCATTTTGTGACCGATATGACTCCAAGTGGTCCTTTTTATTCAAAGTTGACATTACTTTTAGTGAAAAAACAACTTACATACTCAAAAACAAGAAAACACATTCATATTGTTTAGGTACATTAGGAAAATGATCCATACATAATTTTTTTTGTGTAATAATCAGCCACACCTCAATCCACACATAGTCTAACTAGTATAATTCCTTGTGTTCGTTTGTAGTTTAAAATTGACATTTTAAATCAAAAAGTGTCACTCAATGAAAATTGAGGTAACATGATTATATTGTCTTGATAATTTGGGAACGAAATTCCTAAATCGTTTTTCATGTGTATGACTCTGTATCATGTCAACCCCCCCTCCCCACGATGCCACCTGTATGACTCAAGGTACGTGTATCCTATTTAAAATGGAATTTTAGTAAAAAAACAAAAGTGGCATACTCAAAACTGAGAAAAATAATTTGGATTATTTTGGTATATTATTAAAATGATCCATTAGTCTTTTGTGATGTGTAAATATAAGATGAACATCGATCTAATTCATGTTTTGATTGGTATGACTCCAAGTTTACCTTGATAGTTTAAAATTGACATTTTAATACGAAAAAGTGTCACTCACTAAAAACCAAGAAAACATTCTCTTATTTTCATTATAATTTGGGAAAATTATTCATAATCAATTTATATGGTTATGAATCGGTCTCATGTGAAACCCACACCTGATTCCACGTGTATTTCTCAAAGTACATGTTTCCAATTTAAAATAATACTTTAGTAAAAAAACACAACTTGCATACTCAAAAACAAAGAAATACGTTATGATTATTTTTATACTTTTGGAAAAAGATCTAGGAGTCATTTGGGATGTATATAAATTAGAAGAAACTCAATATAACACATGTTGTGACCAGTATGACTCAAAGCGTGTATTTTTATTTAAAATTGACATTAATTTGAGTGAAAAATGAACTAACATTCTCAAAACCGGGAAAACACATTCGTAATGTTTTGGTACCTTATGAAAACAATATATAATTCATTTCTGACTTATAGAAATGAGCTCTCGCCCACTCTGACACAAGTTGTGACTGGTCTGACTACAAGTGCATCTTTTTATTACATACTGAAATTAATTTTAATCAAAATAAAAACTGAAAAACTAAACAATTAGAAAATACATTCATATTTTTTTACTTTAGAAAAATGATACATTAGTCATTTGTAATGTCTAAGAATCAGTTTTACATCAACCTAACACATGGTGTGGCCATTATGACTCCAAGTTCATCTTTTTATTCAAAACTGACATTAATTTGAAACAAAAAAATGACATCCTCAAAACCAAAAAAATACATTCGGATTATTTTTCTATATTAGAAAAATGAACCATAAGTCATGTTTGACATATATAAATCATTCACATATCAATTAGGCTCAATGAGTTACTTGAATGAATCCAAATTCATATTTTTAATCAAAAGTAACATTAATTTTAAGAAGAAAACTCACATACTCTATAATAGTGTTTTTTCATGTATTTGGGTTAAAATTTTTATTTCATTTAAATTCAGTATTTGTATCCTTTTTTGGTAATTTTTTTATTTATAGTGACACATTACATTGTTATACTACACTACACTTGTTTTTAGTGCAGTAGTGTGATGTAGCACCACAATGAATTTTCACCTTTTTTAGTGCAACAAAATGCATAGATAAATATAACATTTATCATCACTTGTATAATACTGATAAAAGATTCACATATCAGTGATTTTCCAAGCACTGATAATGTTTATCATTATCAATGAAAATAAAATCCCAGATAATGAAAAAATTTATCAATTCGTCTAAATGTGAAGATAAAGATAGACTTTATCAGCACTTATAAAAGTGTAGATAGAGTAATGCTTTATGAGTTATTTTTGAAGAACCAATAAAAGAATCTTTTTCATCACAAATAAAGGGACTTATAATCAGTTCTAAATAAAATTGACGATAAATGGTGTCTTTTATAAGTGCATTTTGATGTACAGACAATGGTATGGTTTATCAGCACTATTATTTGCCCTGTGAAATATACCCTTTAGTAGAACTTTTCAAGCGCTGGTAAAATCCAAATCCTTTTAGCTACGTTGAGTTATTAAAAACATTTGTAGTCCTGATAAAGGCATATTCATGCACTTTTAATGGTGTGTTTTGTATTTGTTATAGAATAGTCATACCGAAATATAGATAATACCTAACATCATGTAAATACACATATAAATCGATCCTGTACAATAGAGGAATTCCCCAGAAAGTGAACCTCTGAATAATTACTAAAATGTCTCTAGATAAACAGGCCAAGAGAGAAGAGTAACACCCCATGATTGAGCTCCATGATAGTATCAACAGGTGAGGGCTGGTACCACATATTCCACCAAAGTACCCAAGTCTTCCCATGTGATACATTTTAAAAATAATTTAATCAAAAACATTATTTGAAAATAAGTTCATAAATTAATTTCTAAGATCTGTGATTATACCTTTTATTTTACTAACTCAGGGAAAACTGTCATTTCCATAAAACCCATTTACATACAACCCCATCTATATTTCCAATTCTCTGTTAAAATAATATATAAAATTGGATCAATAAATTTTTTCCAGTATAGGTAACAGATAGATAAAGCTTATTTAATCTCATTTCAGACCCACCAACAACATGATCCACCCAAGTGGAAAGAATAAGGAGATAAACAAAGATATCATGAAATAGATTCTCACATCATTAAATAAATTAAAAAATACAACCAGTGATGAATATAAAATAATTCATAACTCAAGGATCCCATATTCCACTCCATAACAAACGTATAGGTCAACCTTCGGGAGAAAAGCACACAATGGATCTAGAAGAAATCAACTGAAGCATCACCATTTCTTTGATAGATCCAAAAAAATATTGGCAAAGTGCTATCAAGAATAATGTAAATGAAGAATCAAAATGACATATTTCTAGGGAGAAGAAACATGAACACCATAGAGAATGAAAATTGAATAGAGGAAGTCTGAAGGAGTCCTGATCACCCAAATCACACCTCGAATCTCTTGGGGTTGTGGAGGGTCTACTGCACAATGAATATGAAAGATTACCAATATGAATTTTAATTAAATACTAATATACCAATATATTTTTGGTGAAAATAAATTTTTAATTGTGTAAAACCAACAATAAACATGCATGCTAAAAAACAACGCCTCAAGTTAAAAATCATGAATAATAATTTCAGAGTGTTAAAGTGGGTCATAAAAAAACTAAGATATCGTGTAATGGGGAATTTGTTAGCTTTCAAGATTCTTATTCTGTAAATCATTTCTATGACTTGTTCCTAATGAACAATTTATTTCATAAGGAAAATATTATAGCTTAAATCCCACTTGTAGGTAGTTTTAGACCAATGCTTTATAGTAGCTTCAAAAGTTCATTTTAATCATTAAAAACCTAAAATAAAACACATTTGAACAACAGATAAATCCATAATATTATTGATGTTACAACATCCACACCATTAGACTTTACATCCCCAAGAAGTCATGTAGAAGTAGGGTTCCCTGAAAGGGATGAGGCCACCACTACCTCATTAATATTTTACATTGCCATGTCTTGTGAGAATATGATCCATTTCACCATAACACCATAAAAAATCATATATAATTTTCATGAGAAAATTTCACCTAACAATAGAATATCTCCATTGGATTCTCTAAAATTAAATCAACTAGATGTAACTAAATTTCCACAAAACCCATAACATAAGAGTGATCGGGATGATACATTATTGTCTAAGATATTTAAAATACAACATGTAGACCCATCAACATAATTGGAAATAATAACAAATTTAAAAAATTATTCATCCTTTCAATGACCTAAAATATCCCAACATATCTCAGATATGATGATAAATGTTTCCCAAGAAAATTCTTTTACAACTGAGGATAAATTTAAAAGAAAACATAGTAACTAATGAAAAAAATTTAAATGATAATATCAAGAATCCAAATATGATTTCAACTGACTCTATTCTATAAATAGAAAATGAAATATACTATGAATCAATTTTGATGTCTCTAAAACAATATGTGGCCCCAAAAGAGAGGCCTCGACCACATATACCAGAAAACAAGGTTATCAGTATGGGAAACCATACAAAATATCAAATGACACCATTCATATCAATATATGATAAATTTGTTTATATAAAAACTAAACTACTCCCAAATGGCTATCCCATGATCCAAGGACATCCAAAATGAATTTGTGGTGTATATCCACGAGAATCTTAATTGAACACTTTATATTATTTCCTATTTAGTGATGATAATTTGTACTCAACCTAACATGATTACAAATAACCTTCTATGGAATCTTTCAGAGTAGGGAGGCAATCCCGAGACCCCTTTCCACGAAATAGGTAGTGGCAACCACGTGTAACCTCATAGCCTCTAGAATATATAGCTTTATTGATCTTTAAATTTAATGGTGTCTCTGACAAGAATAAAATGAGCCAATTTTGTAAACAGATGAATCAATAACTAGTTATTATTATTCCCTTTTGGATTCTATGGTGATATAAAAATAACATCATTGCACACCTGATCACATTTCCAAACTACCATTGGAAGCATCTAGAGAAAATTATATGGTTTCAGATTCTATTACATTATTTGTTTGCAAGTACAAAAACGAGACACTTAAACTATATTTTCATGCTATGTGCTTAGCCACTAGAATCATGATCTCATGTAATAATACATATTTTTTGATTCCAAATAAATGGACCATGATGATCTAAAATAGTAAAAAATAAATATCCTCATAGATGTTGGGATGAAAAATTGATCCCCAAAGTGTGGAATACCATATTAAGGGAGAGGCCAATAAGAAAAATTTTCCCACCATAAACGGTTTCCCAAATTCCACTTTATATATTATCCTCTTGATGAACCTATAGAAAAGTCATAAAGAGAGATGAGTAAAACTAAAAACTGTTCAAAACCATACACAAAACATACTACTGAGCATCCAGATGTAACTACGAAAACATCTCTAAAAGGTTACACTATTACTTTGATTCCAAAAGAGCATACAATAGCGCATTAATATTAATATTGTATTCCACAAAATTCCACTTCTTCATAGTATAGGTGATGTCAATGTAAAACATTTGTCGGTATTCCACGAAATATATCTATATGAAATTCAAGTATTTTATATAATATATATATCTAAACCATTATGGTCATAAAATACTATGAATCTATCCTTGAACAGATAGTGACCCCATTATTTTAGAAATTAAATAATTGATGTAAGCTATAGATCTTGTAATATTCGATTCATCAGAGAAATAAAACCTACTATCAAATTATTAAGACTAAAAGGCATCAAAATATATTTATAATGGCCATTATTTATATAGAAAGACTTATTTTGAATATATGACTCCTAAACATTGAGTTGAAGATAACCCAACTAAATATCTATCTTTGAAAAAACACTTTTAAACCTTGAAATAATGAAATAATTCATCTTCATGGAGAAGAATATATTTATTCTTGATTATCACATGGTTCAAATTTTGATATTCTATGAAAAAATGAAGTGAACCATATTATTTCTTTCCAAATGGCACTAGGGTTGTCCATGGTGAATCACTAGGGATAGAAAAACATTTTCCATAAGATCATCCAATTAAATGGTGATCTCTTTTAGATATGTCGGTTCCATATTATAAGAGTTTATATATATAATTTGCGTACATGGAACAAGATCAATTGAGAACTGCACCACCCTCTCAAGGGGAAGACTAGATAAGTCATCTGTGAATAAATGGAAAATATCTGTCACAGCCAAAGGATTATTACTAATGAAAGAAACATCATCTGTATCAAATGAAACAAAAGATAAAAAATAGTATTCTTTGGGTGAAAAGGGCATTCACAAACTGTCCACAAAATCCAATCTCATAGAAATACCCAATAACTCCCATCAACAGTATAGAATGAGACACGCCAATTTTAACAATCAACCTCATCATGATGGGTGATAAGGAAATCCATCCTGATTATGAAATCACATATATCCATATTGAGAACAAGAAAAACACAAACTTTCTCTGCATCAACCATCAATAAAACATAAAGCATAATAAAATACTGACACTTTCCTCTTCTTACGATGTTTATATAACTCCATTACAAAGTAAATGAGTTTCGTTGGATGTTTATTCAAATCAAAAAATTGGAAAAATGAATATGTTGATGGGACCAATATTAAAAAAACATGTCACATTAAAAGATGTAATAAATATAATACCACTCATTGTAACTTCACCTGCACAAACCATCATCAGAAACTTATCCACCGTGTAAAGGTTCCTCACTCACGAGGAATTTGGATAGAACCCAATAGACTGTAATTTATATAAATATTCTATAGTGGAATTTGGAGCAAGTTATCACTTCTATAATAAGGTGTGTACATATCCTTACACAACCTCTGCATATGGCCGTAGTGGAAAAACCATTTAACTTTTTTTATAGGAATAGAAATGGCACATCGGGTGTGCCCGATATTCAAACACCATGGATAGGGAGTTTTATTGTGAACAGATATGATCTAATATCTCATCACAAACCATGAAGGTACTTCTGATCCTAATTTTTTCCCTTCTTCACTACCTCCACAGAAAATAACCCATATCCATGAAAAAGATTTTGGATGATAACACTAAATGATCTCCTCAATAGAGAGGGAGGAACACCATATAATTTTTCCATAACCAGAGACTCTAGATAGAACCACTAGAAGAACATAGTCTTGAAAACCTTCTTGTCCAATCCCACTTATCGATCTTCTTATTCAATGAAATCCCACAATCGCTTGTTTGGGACATCAATTTTAAACACTGCAGACTCCACCTTGATATTCTCATGTGTATCATAGAAGTCTAAGATCTAATAAAATTTTCCCAGCTAATCCTCCACCTATTAGAGATTATTAATTACATAAAGGGATGGTGGTTTCTTACATAAGAACTCTTATGATCAATACCATTCTCCCCCATCTCATGCATGTACCTCAACAACTATGTCCCATACATGTGGTACATTTTTCTCTACATAATGAACTACTTTCCACATTGTTTGTATAAATGTTTATCCAAAGGTAGATTTCTTGGTAGAGAATATACTACACTCTCTTGTGGAACTGATGGAATATGTCTTAGAAGAAAATCATTGCACACAAAAAGTTGATGAAGTGATCATACAACAAGAAAATAACAATTCTACTACAAAATCATAAGAAAAAAATATGAGATCAAGAACACAAATCAGGACTCACAAATTCCAACCTTCTATAGTAACTTGAGTCTTATCATGACAAGATACAATCAACCACTCACCACAACCTACCTTTTATATAATGAAAATCTTATAACTAATATACCAAAAATCCCAAGACTGTGACTCATGCGGACAAAAATTCAATTTATATCAATTTCTAAATAACCCATCAAGGTTAACCTTAGACCAGGAAATAGAACGATTCGACCACATACCCTAAGGATGTTCCCTATCCACATGGGCTGAAGACTAACACCTGAGTATCAAATAAAAACTAGAGGGAACTATTTTTACAAATTAAAATGAGAAAACATGGCATGTATATATAGATAGTAGAAAGTAAAAATCAAAGAAAAAATAGTAAAATATAATCCATAAAACTGGAAGAATACATTAGAAACAATACAAATCAAGAATATAGAACATCCTAAAGTGGAAGTCCAATAGAAAAGGATAAATAAAACACAAACTGACTACTCTATGTCATAACATGGTTAAACTCCCACAATCTCACCACCATATAAATAATAAAAAATGGTAGAAACGATGCCACACACTATGTGACCATTCATTTCCCAGTTTTAGATGACATAACCTATTCACCACACCACCAAACAGTTGTTTGGGGTGTGATTTGAATAGTCTCAATAGGATCCTAACCTTGTGTTCCATAAAAATTATCTTTATAATGCTCCACACATGATCATCATTAAAAAATTAATGATAATTTGATTAAAAAAATTATATCCTAATCATGGTAAAATAGTCCCATTTTAATATTTCCAAATAATATATGAAAATAAATTTCAAATAGTAATGCACAAATATATATCAATTTATGTAATCAAATCCTGAAGGTAAAAAACAAAATTACATGTAACATCTTGTCAATGATCACTATAGGTCATGCTAGATAGAAAAAAAGTTCCCAATAATATACAATCATTTTCATCAAGTCTCTAGATATATTTAACAAATTTTGAGAGTATATGAATACCCTAGAAAGTGAACCACCAAATAGTTTCAAAAAATTACTTTGAATAATAGGCCTAATGAGTAAAGAAATAACCATTGAGTGATCCCCCTAATAGTATCAATGGATAAAGCCTGTTTCCAAACCTTCCACCTAAGTACCCAAGGCATCCCATGTGCTATATATTCTATATTATTTCATCAAAAGCATGTTATTAATACAATTTCATAAATTCATTTCATAATTCCTAGAATGGTCCATTTCATTTATCAAAATAAAATAAAACCTCCAATTCTCAAAAAATTGTTTACACACACAAATAAATAATATTAATTCATTTATAAAACAATTTCTAAAAACTAATAAATATTAGTCATTTAGAATTGTCTTGTGATGAAACCACATACCTCATAATCTTGCCACACATGACCTCAGTAAGATCCAGCAACACAGAAATAACACAATGATAATCAAAGTGACCATGAAATTGAATCCAACATCAAAGAATAAATCCAACAATAAAATCAGTCATCCAATAAGATAAGATGAAACATTCATTAATGAACCCACACACTCCACCAAAACCAATATGAGGGTTGGCCTCTAGGAGTAGATCGCACATTTGAACCATAATAAGTAAACCAAAGCTTCACCACATTGTCGAAAGATCCAAAAATAACACATCACTACATCACTACTATGAAAATTGGAAATTAGGAAAAAGAAATAATACTTATCAGGGAGAAGTAACATGACTTTCACAAATAATTAATAGTGAAAATGGGAACTCAAAAAGATCTGAGATAACCCAAATAACACATAGAATAGTAAAAGTTTAGGGAATTAAATATACAATAAATTAGAGGAATTACCAATGTGTTGGGAAATTAAAACCTAATAGGGAGAAATATTTATGGCATAAACAATAGTTTTATAGCATAAAACCCCCATGAAATAGGTATGCCAATAAACATATCACCTCATGTTAGAAATATTTTCAAATGATCTTACAGAATAAAATTAGGTCATATGATATTAAATTAATTTACGATGCTAAAGGTAAATTTCTATATTGAAAAATTATTTTCCCTTAAATAATCTTTATGACTTCTTCCCGACATCCCATTTACATCATAAAATAAATGTTATGTTTTAAATACCACAAGTAGGGAATCTTGGACCCAGGTTATACAGTAACACAATAAACTAATTTAATCCCTTCTGAACCTTAAAACACACTCTTAAATATCAAACTAGTGTACCGTACAATCTATGACGTTAGACAGTTTAGTATAAAAGTTCACCTACACCCATCTCTTAACAACAATTCACATGAGCATTTAATTAACCAATACCTTCATAAATAATTTTTCAAATTCAATTCCCATATCAAATTTGTTTTATTTGATTAGAATATCACCCTATGTTTTATTTATGTATACACCGACAGTTTTTTTCAGAACAAGAGGTATAATTTTCAATGAATAGTTTTAATTTTTAAAAAAAATGCTTTGATGATTTTTTTATAATATTATACTTTAATGTCCATAATGATTAATTTATGTGTAAATATTAAAATAAATGCATTGAAAATTTCACCTTACCACTCCATGGGATTTCATTTCATGTCTTTGGAAATAATTTGTTTTGAAATTCACTCATAATTTTTGAATTTCTTTACAATGTATATAAATAATGATTTTTTTCCTATTTGACATCAACATATTTTATTTTTTCCTCAACAATTATTTGATATTTTTATTACATTACATGATTCATTGTTTTCTTCTATGAAAACCACTTCATTCAATTTTTATTGATTTTTCAGATTTTAAAATGGTATTTTTATGTAATATGATATATATATTTCCAAAAATGAATTACTTATCTATGGAAAAAAATTATGTCTTTGAAAATGGTAATGGATTATTTTATTTATTTAATATATATTATAATCTATATACATTTTTTATAATGATGGTGATCCCAATATGGCCCTCTAATACATTGGGTAATACTTTTTTTCTTGAGAGAGTAATGTTGGAATTTACTGACAAGGTTATTATTTTTATAAGAGTTCTTGTAAGGTTTATTTTAAGAATTATATGAAGATAGTGTCCCATGGAATAAATATGACTTTTCTATGATTCAAAATGACATTTCAAGGAAATATATTAATTTCATAAGTTAATATAATGAAATTTATATTAATGAAATGATTATTACATTTAATGGTAAGAGGTATGTTTTTATGAAAATGATTTCCTTGGGGTATCATGTTTTTTTTCAAGAAACCGCCATGTTTATTATTTTGCCTTTATGTTTTCTTATAAAGTGTTTTATGAAAATATTTGGGTAGAAATTTTGATTTCATGTCTATATGAATGATTATTTGAGTATAAAGTTTATTATGTTATAGGAAAATTCTCTTATATGATCTTGTCATTATGAAATGGACTAAGTGATTTATTCTATTTCTTGAATATATCGCTTAATGAAATATTTTTCCACATCCCACATATTAAAATAATTTTTTCATAGGGCATTAAAATAGGTAAAAATTTAACAAATTTAAATCTCTAGATATGGAAATTACCTTGAATGTAGAAATTGAATCGTTATAAAGAAAATGTTATTTTGGGGAAAAGTGATAGTTTTTGGAATCATTTACTTGGTTATATAATATTTATTCAAAATACACTAAATTTTTAAGCTATAAAAGTTCATTAGAAAAGAATAAAAATGAATTCCTCTTTAAACATTGAATTCTATGTTGAATAAGGTTGAGGACCTTATACCATTCCATGATTAAAATTGAGTATGATTTAATTTCCCCACATTTGGGGAAGTGATCAAAATCAATTTTCATTGGGGACATTTTTATTATATTCAATTCATGTTGGATGATTAGATACAAAACTAGCAATATCCATGTTTTTTAAATATAAATCCATGAATTCAAATGATAAATAACCTTTCAGAATAGATCATTCATGGTAATTAGTATTTATAAAATATGAATTCTATTAAGACACAATTCCTTTTATTAGTCACATTTAGTGACTTGAAAAAGGACAACTAAAATGAACATATGCAGGAAGATGTAACATTAAATGGAACACAGATTTAAAATAGTGGAGATAAAATCTCATTTATGTCATAATGAATGAATTGTGTGTTTTTTCGTTTTATAATAACACATATTTCTAACATTCTATCAAAATTTATTTGAAGAAAAGTTACATAACCTTATCCTAATGACCTTTATATTTGGTAATAGAAAATTACATATAGAAATGGAAATCAACTCATTAAATTAGGCATGATATTCATGAGATTTAAGGAATTCACTGTTCACATCTCATGTATTCACCAATTTTGAAATGTTACTTGAATAATAATAAATAAATTAATCTTTACAAGACTTGATGGAGTTTTATTCTCAAAATTGATTATAAAAGACAAAGAAAATGGTAATTACAATAATTCATGAAAATTAAATTAAGCTAAAAACTTGGGATCATACCGTAATCGATTAAATTTAGATAGGACCACAAATCATATTTTATATTTACTTTTACAAGAAAAATCATTTCAATTGATATTTCACATCAGTTTATCTTCATATTAATTTTATCAATAAAGTGAAATAATCAATTTCATACCCAATATAAAAAATAAAACAGTATAAAAGCCTATTTTTGATTGATTTAAAAAAATGGGGAAATAAACCTTCACATTCTTGAAGTTTATTGACTCTTTTAAAGAAAATAATTCAAACCATCACATTCTCTAAGGATAGCATACACCAATATTCCCTAAGGTTCAATAGCTTCCACTAACACATTATCAATGTGGCTATGATTTTTCTTATATTGGTGGACCATTGGTATAAATCATCTATTACCTGTGATTCTGAATGTTCTTTCAAAATATATTATCCTGGAACATGTATTTTTTTATAAAATTATGGCATAATAATTTCCTATTTATATTCCAACCATACATCATTCCATAATTTAGGAAATCATTTATTGTCCATATTTATGTTACTATAAGCATAAATTTACCATTTAAAAATTCATTATATGTCAATTCATAGATGGTCCAAATAACTTTTAGCTCATCAATTAATGGGTACATGTATATATCAAAATGACTTATATGGTTATGGAGTCTATATAATATTGTTCTCATGCCCATAAATGGCTTAATGAAACACAACCCCAATGGATGTTATAAATTTTAATGAAAAAAGACCACGTATAGTTTGTAATATGATTATACAAAATTGGTATGAAAACATTTTTAGATAATCCCAAAATAAAAATTAAAGGGTTGTACACAACATTATGAAGTATGATATCAAATTTCATCCATGCGAACCCATATATAAGTTAACTATTTCATTATTTTCCTTATTTGTTTCATATATATTCCATTTTATATTCCTCACCATTTATTGTAAATGAAATTTTTTTAAAGTCTATGAACCAATGTAATGTAACACGACACTTCTTAGGTATATGAAAATGAGTATAATAATTATTGACATTTCATTTGGTTGTACCAAAACATTTTTCAATCACTAAATGACGTTCTACAAGAATAACTAAAATAAATATTAGATTATTTTAGATAAATATTTGATTAATAATATAGTTTTAAATTACCTAGAACATTATAGTTCTAGTTTCATTAGAATCTAGAAAAATAAACATCATATTTCATATTGGATCTTTAACAACTCCCAAAAGTATCTAATATCCTAGTACTATACCTAAATATACCCTACATAAAAACATTATTCACGGCCTAGGAAAAATGGAAACTTATGAAAGGGTAGGATCAGATTCTATGTAATGGTGAACATAGTAGATATAAATACTAGATCATTAGTGATCATAAGGCTGTGATAAAATGACCATTACATAAGATAATTATCCCTATTCAATTAAATATCATTAATCATGATTATTGGTATAAGAATTTTTCAAAAAATAAATTTGAATTTCATAAGAGTGATTAATCCTCAACAATCAATATTGAGTCTTGAGAGTATATCATAAACATATGAATGTGGCAGAAGAAGACCCTTAGAATATCATAATGTTTTGACCATGTATAAATAATAACAGGTTTAAGATGTAAGTTAAGGATATGAGATCACAACCACGCAATAAATCATAACTTTTTTAACATGTATAAACAATAATAAGGTAAACAATATCATTAAGGTCATAAAATAACATTCTCACCTGAACTTATTGACAAGAAACGGGGTCCATACATAATGTTGTGTATGGAATAATGTTCAAACAAAACATCATTATATCTTGAGTTATCTATATTTACCCAATAAATTGGAGGTTGATAAGGGATCCAACCATTATGTAATCATAATCAATTCATATATATGACACACAATCAGCAGACCATTTATAATTTCATCATAAGATTTCCTATGGAAAAGAAAACTCATTTTATAAATATATCATCATAATAATTATAACAAATAAAATGAATTAATAATGATAGTATTAGTAGATCATAACCCCATTGATGAATAATTTATATAAAAGGAGGTCATCATACCAGAAAAATGACTTTGAATGATCAATGAAATATTTCTTAATGAAAAAACCACATTTCATTTGGAAACAAATTATTTAAAATAAAAATATAAAAATATTAATAAATAAAATTTCTTGGAAATGAACAATGTGAACATATAATAATTTATTTAAATAATTGTGTAGTCAGTATTGTGTGAAATTTTAATCATGTTATAACTATTAAATCAAAAATTCAATTCACACCTTCAGAAAAATGTACCTCATATAGAAAATTTCAATAATATTCTTTTTGAAAAATTATTATTTTAAGTAAAAATTGGTAAAATGAAGTTAAATATTCAATATTTTTTATTGAAAACACTGTTGATTTATTTTTTCAAAACATTATTATGGACTAATGATGATTCTCGAATGAAGCGAGAAATAAGGCAATTTTCTTTTAAAAAACATTTTCTAGACTTTTTTGAGTATGGAAGAGAGAAAAATTATTCCAAAAAATCAACATTAATAAAATATTTATAGAATAATAATAAATATTGTGCTTAATATTTAAGATCTATATAATTTATATTGATTCAAATTATAGTATAAACTGACCCAATTGAATGATATTGAAATAGAAATCCCTTACCCCTTTGGTAATATTATAATCATAACAGCAAGGATAAATTAATTTAAATATTAAAATTAAATATAGTTATTTCATATTTATTCATGATAAAATATTTAAAATGGGAACCGTGTATACCTCAGAAAATAATATAGGTTCATAACAAAACATATGTCCCAAATAAGATAATCTTAAACAAAAGACCCTAACCCCAAGAATCGCCATTCATCATATGGGTCCAAAACTCCTATATAAAAATTATATATTTTTTTATAAATAAATGAAATATATATATTCCTAATTATAATACCTTAAAATTTTTAATTATAACAATTAATCACCCATACATTAATAATTATTTGTTAATGTAACTTTTTTTTGTGATAATTATTACCTTTTTCATCTATGTTTTAGTATATAAGTTATTTTCCATGAATCATTATCATTGATATGTAATATATAGAATGTTAAAAATCAAATAATTATCATTTTTATTCATTATATAAACTTCTATAACCATTCATATAATTTTCTAATGAAAAACTAATTACACCACTTCATAGAGGTGGTAGTCCACAAATATGTACGATTGATGTTTCCAATTTTTGGTAGATGAAAAAAATAATTTTAAATTATAATTCATAGTAAATAATCATAATTATATCATAGTTAAAATATTTATTTAGTAAATAAATCCTTATTACAGTCTATTTATTAAATAAATGAATAATGGAATTACCTCACTTCGTGGAGGAGGAAGTCCACGCATAACTATAAGTAACATGTTTATTTTCCAATGGATGAAAATGGGATATAAAAGGGGTTTATAATTTTAATAACATAATATCAGTATTTTTATGTTATTTTATAAAGTATATTAGTATTTATGAATCATAGTTTTAGTAATAATAATATGAAATAAACCATTAATGAGTCAGGTAAAATAATAACATTTTCTTTGTAAGACTTTTTTTGACTAACACCTTCATCATTTTTAATGAGCTATTATGAGAATTAAAAAGATAAATGAAATGAAATGTTAATATATAATAGTATATTTTTTCTCTGGGATATTATAAGTGGAATAATAAGTGTAAATAAGTGAGGGGAAGTGGTTCTATTTTATAAGTGAGTAGTGTGGAATAAATTGAATTTAAAATAAATACACAAAACACACACAATTTGTTTTTTAAAAAATAACTTATTTAATCATAAAATTAATTTCACCATGAAATCAATTAATTGGATTACTTATATGATTTTATTGGTTAAATAATAAATAAATAAATTAATTAAAACATTTTAATCTATCCAAACTATAATTTTACATTCCAACAATACTATTAAATGAAAAGATCCAAAAAATAGTTTTTAAATAAATTAAAATATAATTTATGTCCATAAAGTCCCTACATTATTCCCAAAATACGAAACCATGTTTCAAAATACATTATTTAACTCAATAAATACATATTTTGTCGAAAACACTCATAAACTTGAAAAAATTGTTATAGTGATTTTAACGTCTTTCCCCAATTTTTTTTACCAATTTTTTTGTATTTTACCCATACCCAGGTAGGAAATCATTACAAATAAAATGATATATTAATCAAATTTTAAAACAATTATTCAACATATGGAATAATTTTTTCAATAACCCATTTCTATAAGGGGATACGCCAATTTTAGAATAAATTTGTAAAATCTAATGAAAATCTATTTTTTAGAAAATCTGAATGAAAAATATATATAATATTAAAATTTAAATAAGGTCATTCAAAAATATAGCATTATTTAATTTATTAGAAAAAAATACAGTACACTGAAAAAATTAATGTTCTGTAAAAATATCATCTTTTTACCATTAAATGATTTAAACATAATTTTATCGATTTCAAAACGAATGAATTCATTTTATACATGTGAAAAATAAATTTTTCCATAATTTAATCAGTTTTATTCAAATTCACTTGTCTAATGACCAGGTGATTACAATCACATATAATAATAATATATTTATAATGTATCATGTTTTTTTAAGATCAATGTTTTTTGTAGTGAAATGTATCAAAGAAATAAAATATATTTAAATAAAAAAAATATCATAAACTTCTGGGATGAAAAATAATACCCCTTATTAGAATGTATACCACCAAATTTATTCATCTTTATTCAAATAAATCAGTATAATTCTACATCTTCACATCTTTGGGTTCCCACATAGCTTCTTAAAATTTAAGATTACCCCAAAACACATTGAATATGTGAGTGATCTTATTCTATATCAAAATATATCTTTGATTCAAAATCTATATTGATTACTCCTCTTAAGATATACCTTCCTCTAGCGGTATGCCATCTGATTTTGGTACATGTGAAGGATCATGTTTGAACTTCCTTATAGGAGATTCATGGAACACGTCTTCAACATAAGTGATATTTTTTTGAAGCACCAGGATATTAGAAAAAATAATTGTATCATCAATAATTTCAAAATGAATTATATATATTTGGCACTTCTTTATCTATATTTAAAATATCATAACCATATTACGAGTAGGTATTCAGAGGAATACCTTCAGACTGACATTGATGAATTGATCTCATCGACTATAACAAACCAAACATGTTCAAATTGACATGTAACTCTAGATAGCCTTCTAGAATGCTTGAGGGATGTTCACGATCTCCATGGGCTTGATACATGAACATTTTTATTGATAAAGGAAAAAATGGGATTGATTTTACCCTATGTATATATATAATGTAATATATATATATATTCAAAAAAATTATGAATCAAAGTATAAACCAATCATGAGGCATAACAGGACAAAATAAAAATGGTTTAGAACAAATTACAAACCAAGATCCAAGAGTATATAAAAATTTTAATATAAACTACCACTATCCCATATCACCCACATAAAATTTCAACTAGATGGACCATTCATGCTACATGAAATCCACCCATATACATGATTTCACCAAAAATAAATTCTATATATACCCAAATGGAATATTTAGGGTGTGAGGTATCACCCATTAAGATAACACCATGAATATATATAGATACTTTCACCAACAAACCATTAGTTTTTATTTATAATAAATCCATTTTTTAAAATAAATTCATATGAAAACTCATTTTCATATGACAACTATTTTATTTTCCTATAAACAATCTCTATATAGGAATACTTATGAACATAAAACTAAAAATTATTTCATTAAATAAAGGTAAATATCTATTTAATCTCTGAAATATATTTATTTATGAAAAATGTGAATCTAAATACAAGAATCAATGTATTTTCTATTAAAAAATTTCAAATGGGTTGAATGATGGAGATTATTGTACTAGGAAATCCAAGTAACTGTAGATTATATAGTGAATCCTACATCCACACAATGATTTTTATCCCTACAAATTCTCAATGATATAATTTTTAAAATTACATGCTATAGAATTCAATACTAATATTTCAAAATATCATTTTATCATTACATCAAACAAATAAATATCATAAAAAAAACTTCTTAAAGAAAATCACTATTAAAACATTTTCTATCGACAACAAAGAGTAGTGAAAATTAATGAATTTAAATTTATCTCTTAACATCAACAAAAAATCATTTTAAGTTTCCAAAAAAGAGTATTTCAAAAGAAAATTCATGTTTACTATGAGATAAAATCCATTTTTTAGAGACACATATCTTGTCACATGATGAAACATCGACACATTAGAATTATGTTATAGGAAATAGGATATATGATCCCTACAAGTATGTATCTATATTTAATATCTTCAGTTACATATAAACCCCTTTACATACATAAAAACCCCAATTATTTCCCAATGCATCAATGGAAATAGGTATCAATAATGGATCAAAAAAATGAATAATTGAGGGGTTAATTGGATATTAGAGTTAAAAACAACAAATAAAATTGGGGTTATTTTTCTTATCAGTCAGTTGTTGATGAGTTCCATAGTGAGGATACATGATTAGAAAAAACCTATGATAACTGTATTTTATCTATATTCCCATGAAATAAATTCCATATAAATTCCTACCAATAGACGCACAATTTTAAAAACCATGAACAAGACATTAAAGATTATCTAGAACCAAAACCAAAAAATGTATTGTTTTCATGGTGAATTACATGGTTTGAAAAATCATTCTCAAATCATTAAAATATAAACTAAAACCAACATATCTATATCACAGAGTTTCTACATGATTACTTCTAACTATGTTCTTAAAATGTGTGTCTAGACTATTCTCTACAAAATATCTTTTATTAAAGACCCATATCATGAAATCCTCTTAAACCAAAAAAAATGATATTGCATAATCTCAATATTTTACATAATTTATTTCCTATACATAATCATAATTTTACCCACTATTAAACATTAATTTCATCAAAAAAGCACTTCGGGTTCTCGAGTTGTGATCATATAAGGTCACATATACCTCATAAATGATTCTCTATCCCATGTTGCATGCATATCTCATCCACACTTCCAAAAAAATATGCCAAATGTGAACTTTTTATCACCCAAAACCTAATTTTGACGATCCATAATATGAAATGGTTATTCAATCATAGAGGTTTTGGGTTCAATTTCGATATCCTTATATTCAATCATTTAATTGTGGCATAGATGAGAATTCGTCCGCTGGGAAACATGGGAGTCATCGTGTATCAAGGTCATGTGCCTGATTACGATAAAATGATTTTAACAGTTTATATGTCTCTTAATAATATGGAATAGACCAATTCATCATTGAGTGAACATATATAATTTTAACAATTTCTTGTTCCTTACTCGAGGATAAACATTGAAAAAAATTTGATCACCATCCTCAAATTATAATTATCTACAACAGTGTTAAGAATATGATTTTGGATGAATCTGAGTTATTGCTAATATCATTCAAATGAAATACACCTTCTATGCCATCTCATGATCAAGACTCAGTCCCATGAGTGACTACTTATTAGTATACACCTAGCATAAAGGTGATCTATGAGGATTCCCATACCATGTTTTTGAGGGTTACATTATAATATTATCCATATAACTCTTATTATAATAAAATTATGTCATGTTTAGTATCTTGTCATATGAAAAAATTATGTCATGTATTCACACCCAATATATTTCAAATATAATATTTATGTCTCTCTCTATTTTAACTTCTGTATGACGATGATACACCATGATCAACTTTATCTAGTTACATATCAACACAAGTAATCCATTCATAAATGGGGTTGTAAAGAGTGATTCTATAAAAAAAACAACATAAGTCTCTTCATGGATCATTATAGTTTCTTATATATACAAATATTGGAGATTTTTTACATTTCGTACCTTATTAATTGAAAGGAAATGAGATGATTAAGTGGGAAGACGGTTGATTATAAAAATGTCACCATTTCCACTATTTTTTAGATGTAGTATAATCTTTGAGATCATATAAATATAATATAATTTCTATAGTGGAATGGGTATGGGATGTAATAAACCTACATGTCTTTGTTTCTCCACTATAATATTCTAGAATGCAATGAATTATGAAAAAAAGTATATAATTGATCGCCTTATCTATAGAAACTTATATATAGGTATTAAGTAGTGATTAATTTTTGTATATATAATAATAATGGTACAACTCAATCAATTTCCACTATCCAAAATCTAATACCTCATATCTACCAAAATAACCAATCTGGCTCAGGAAAAAAAACACCATTGGGGGACTGAGACAAATCACCGAAAGTATCCCAACAATAAATTATTTTACTACATCACTGAAAATATTTGTTTCTTTGTTTCCCTAGATAAATAAAATAATAATATGATGAATAAAATTTTATAGAATATTATAATACCTTAATATCATCCTCTTCCACTTCACTTCATTTCTCAATAAATAGAGTCATTAAAAACCAATGCTACACAAAAACCTATAATGAACGAGTTTAAAAATTCATCCTTAATGCGTCAGAGAGTATATTTACCTTTCTAGGTATATATGAAATATCAAAAAAAAATTATAATATATTCATCCTAATAACCCTGTTTTAGGTTCATGTCTTTATTGGTTAAAAATATACTTCAGTATTTTATTATCTAAATACAGTGTGAACTACTCACCCTATTGATTGTTTTGGAATGTATTTTAAGTTGGTGTCAATAATTTAAATTTATTAAAATATCTACGAGACATATCATTTCATTCTAATATAACACAATATATGGTCAACTCTATCATATAATATTAACTCATGGAGAATTATTGAAAAAAACATCAATAATAGCATGTTACACCCAAAAACATCCAAATATCAAAACAATTATGGGGTTATCTCCAGAATAAACTTACCACAAATTTTTTGGGATCTACTGAGATACCAAAAAAATATATCATTGTTTCAAGATACAAAACTTTTTTGATCCAAAACTCCGACATTGATAGCTTCCCATATAGAAAATATTCTTTTTAGAATCTAATGATGAAATCCAAATGATCCTTGTAATCCTCCTCTTACTTGGATTACAGAAAAAGTATCATCCAAAAAGAAAACTATGAATGAGTTACAAACCAAAGAATTATATGGTCCACAAATTCCACAAATTTTATTAAATCACTAGTAAGACTAAATGGCATAACTAGGAAATTGAAATTCCTATACCAACTCTTAAAATCTAAATTAGTAGTATATTTGTTTCATACACTCAACTAATAGTACCCTGGTCATAAGTTGATCCTATAAAATCATTGATCTTGTTGGAACTTTTCTAAAAAATCAATAATCCAATAAAAGGGGTATTTATTCTAAATTGTCACCTGATTGTCCTTTTGGTAATCAACATGATGTTGGAGGCTTCTTTATTTATTATTTTAAAGTGGAATGAGAGAATCCAATGGTGATGTCAAGGTAACCACTTGCCATTGTTGGAAATAGAATTCCCATAATTAAATACATCAGGGTACTCACTCACTACTACATGTAGAAGACTTCTCAAATTCTAGTTAATGGTGTCAAGAAATAGCTTCATCAAATGGAATGAAATCATTCTATAATATGGAACAACATGTCTTACAATCCCTAATCTAGGATCTCTCTCACCCAGAAATACATGAGGGACCACATATGTAAATAAAAACTAAAAGCAATTTCAATAAAAATTGATATGGGTGTTTAAAATGATCATCTAATACATTAATATTATATGGTAAAAGATATCAAAATATAGGAGAATAAATACAACATGACTTTGAAGTCATCAATCATCACCTGAAATTATGGGCATTTAGAACCATATTTTAACCTCATTCTCAATTGAGTGAAAATATACATCAAGAATGGAATAATATATGAATGAAAACTCATCATATCAATTAGCTTAGAAGATATGATGGAAATTTATTCATAAAAATAAAACAATTTGAGAACCATTAGAAATTTTATAATTATTGTAACTCTCCTATTAGATTGTATTTCTTCAAATTATGATGATTCTTACTCCACTATGAATAGATGACCCAATTTATCTCCCACATGTTCTTTATTTTATATCTAATTGTCATCATTATCATAATAGTTAGATCCACCACTTTGTTTCATAAGAATAAAACAAGATCCTTTTTAAATTGTGGATCATGCCCTACATAAATGAGGATACATTTCACAAAACCATTGGAGTTGACCATACTACCAATAATTATTTCATTCTCTTGGTGATATCATATAGTTAGTCTTGGATTAGACAAATTGCTCATACTATATACATACTCCATTTCTCTATCCTAAATTCTACACACCACTTCCATTTCCCTGATGTGGCTCACCTAGCTCTATCTTCTAGGAGGAATAAATATCAAAGATTCCCCTTTGGGTTATTAAAGCTATAATGAGATCAATCACACCATATATTTATATGTCTTCAATTTAGTCATTGTGAATAACCTCATCAATGGTCCGTAGGCACAAGACAATAATCATTCACTAAATATCTTCCCCTAATCTGATCTCAAACCTTTAATATTTATGGTATTCATATGAAATAATATTTGGTGATAAGTTCCATAAATATATGAAATGATTGTCATACCATGTAGCCAATAATTCCCCTTTCTTCAAGGTCACAATTTCATGTATCTTTGTGACTTGTAATATTTCAGGAAAAAAATACTGATTGAATAAATTCATAAAAATAGTCCAAGTAAGAAACTCAAAAAACATAGCTTACATAATAGAGTCCCAACATTATCTTCCAAGATGAATAATAATATATACAGAGGAACCCAATTTTAGGTCCTCTACAGTCTTATATGTGTGGAAAATAATTTCAATCTACTCAGTTTATCCCTTAGGTTCCTGGTCCCCCTTATCACCGTGAATGATATGTAGATTATTAATGGAAGACTTCATGTAATGTTCCAGCCTTCAATTCCAAGATTCTAATAACATCCAATCCTTGTGTTTGGATTGTGAGGATAACTAATTCCACAAAAAAATGTATAAAAGATGATTTATCTTTGGATCTTGTCTCATAACATCCACACCTATATTTAGAATTTCATTTCTAATAGATATTATCTATTAATTAATAGGGGTTAAATGTAATTTTCATATGAAAATGCCTCAAAATTAAATTATGGACCTTATGAATAAATATTACATCACATAATTGAAATTTGATGAATAATAGATTAACCAATTGAGAAATGGTAACATTAGTAACCAACAGAAGACTATAAATTGTTCATATAAATAAAACTCATGTCAAGTTCATTTAAATATCCAAAAAATCAAACTCATTGTTGATAAAAATAAACCATTTTCGAAACCTGATTACTTCCGATCACATATGGAAGTAAAATGGATAATAACCATTATAAACATACTACACATGTTATAAAGGCCATATTACACTCTACCAACAACCTCATATGATACCTCCTTTAATAGAAATTTGTAATGAACCAGCCCAGTTCGATATGTCATGTCACCCAAGTCAAAAAATCACAGGGCTTAAATATTATTCCCAATAACTATGGACTACAAATAAAAACATGGGTATCAGCAAAGGAAGTATGGGAGTGATTTCCCTCACAACACATTTCTCAAATAATAACATAACTAATTATATATAAATAAATCCAATATAGTGAGAAAGTGCATGTCCAAAGTAAACATGAGACATTACAAGAAAAAATACCAATTCTATAGGACACAATAGAAACCTAGAAAAAATATTATATCTCAGTGTGACAATCTGTCACCACCATCCAAAAACCAACCCAATATGATGTCGATAATAAGGTGCCATAAAGGAACATGGCATCCTTCCCTTAACCTGGGTCCTAAAAACCCAATTTTACAAACACCCCAACACATATGCAGGGTGTGAGGTAATACACAACAAGATACCACTATGAGCCTACACAAATTATTTCACCTTAAAACAAATATTTATATCTTTGAAATTATACATTTTTTATAAATTAGTCCATATGGAAACAGATTTTTAAAATTTATCCATTTGAATTTACATTATAAAACAATATACATTGCAATGTATATGAATACTTATCAAAGAAATGATTAAGTAAATATAGAGAAATGAACAATTATCCAATAAATCCATGAATAATAAAATTAATTTGAAGGTATAGCACAATAATCCTTGTAATGTTTACTAACAATTCTCAAATGGGTTGTAAGATGATGATAATAATACTAGGACATCCAAGGAACTCTAGTCGTTATACTGAATCAAAGGCTCCTCCAAATACACATATCATTGGTTCTTCCAAATGATATAACAAATATACCATTATATTCACGGTAATTCAATCCGATCAATCAAAATTATTTTGGTGTTATCTCATCGAACACATGATGTTTATAAGGATCACTTGTAATGAAAATCCACATTTAATCATTTCCTGTTATGACAAATGATCAAGTAATGATCCTGGTTTTAAATATATCCCATCACATCATCAAACTAATAATTTTCAAATTCAAATATCAACGGTTTTCAAAATAATATTATAGTTAACCATGGGATTGTATCCATTCTATAGATAAACCAACATCACTATTTGTTGATATGTTGACACAATTGAATTTGGTGATGGGAAACAAGAGATTCTATCCTCACAGGTAAAAATCTATAAATAAATTTTAAACAACCCATATAATCCTCTATAAATAGAAATAACATACCAATTATGTTACAATGGAACATGGAATAATGTGATATATGATAGATCGTATGAAATATGATAAATCAAGGGAAAATAATTGAATACCATAAAGAGACCAAACCAAATTAATTAAGGGTCTCCATGAAAATATGTGTAGACTCCTATATATTATCATATAGGGTCTAATTAAAAATAATACGGGTTTATAATGGATGATATTACAGTTAAGATTCTCATGGACAACAGTGTAATTCACGATTTTTTAATATTTAGATGGGTACACACGGTAAGGTTGTATGGTTAGATAAATCATTCATTAACAATACAGTGTCCACTGCACCTTGAAAGCTATGTCATATGATTTATTCAGAATTTTTGTACTGTTTGAAAAACCAAGTACAAGTCATGAAGATTCCTTCGGTCCCAAACCCATCCTTCTACATTATTTATATAGTGACTTACATGGTTAGAAAAAACATGCTCAAATCATATAAATCACCACCAGGAAAAATAGGCACATATCCCATGGAAAAAATATATTTACTACAAACCATGTGATTAAATAGAATGCATGGTACATTCTCCCAAAAATTTCTTATTTTTAGCCTTTAACTCCAATTATCCTCTAGAGCCATATAAGAGATAAACTGATCTCAAAATCAAAACAACTGTGACCTAAATGGTGTTGCATTGATGAATGCAAGAATAACTTTTATGTCAACACTGTCTTGCCATGATGTACTAATAAATGGTTATATCCTTTTCTGATAGTTCCTCATCATTTCAGGTCTAAATATCTTTTTTTCTATAACATTATCCAAGAATGTTTAAATAAACGTCTTTATAAGGATCCATGTTAATTTTCAAGTAGAAACTATTATTATATGATGATTCTTCAAATTAAAGGTATTGATCACAATAAAAATTGAGATTTATAGAACCAGATCAAAGTATGTATTCATTTATTTTATTGGTCTTCTCGGACTGATTTTTTATAATGATATATAATACAAATATTCCACACTGTGTTAAAATATTGTTGATGATTTATCTAGAACGTCAAGGTAAATCTTTAAACCATATTAAATACAATAGAATTTTAAAACCCATTAAACCCTTCCACTTCCTCGATTTATTTCCACACATGTTAATAAAGAGTGAAATCTTCTGTTAGTAAAAGTATATATGCTAAATTTATAAGGCAGTTGAATATAGCTAAAAAATAATTATTCCCTTTAGATTTATTAAGGAGTAATATAACAAAATCCATGTTGATAAATTCCTATTTATATATAGGAATGGGTTGTAGTTGCAATAACCCCATAGAGTTATGTTTTATAGCATTAATTTTTTTTCATATAGATCATCGAGAAACTTACTCCAAGTTATTAATTTTATTATTGACCATCTATTAATAAAATTTTAGGTGTATATATATTGCTTTGTAATTCTAGAAAGAATTGATAATGATGAAAAACAATCATCATCCAAAAACTTCATCATCCATTATGGTATAACAAAGAAACATAAATTTTTCATAAATCATATCATTATTTCAAAATCATTGTGAAACTTAAAAATATTTCCCAAATTTTACTATATTTATATATCATCATTTAATTCCATATTAATCCTCATGTGGATAAATGGTAGGAAATTCATTTGAGAAAGACAATTTATGGCCCCTTTCTTCACTATTTCAAGATACATATTTTATAAATCCAAAAGAATTTTATTTATTTGAATCATCATCTTTATAAAAACATCATGGTCTTTCCAACATAGGGCATTATGAACCTTGTTCATAATCCTAAGGTTATTTTTTGTATATAATTAATAAAATTTAATCAACCTGAACCATATCCTTTAATTCATATTTATATCGTTCTATGAGAATATCTAATTACAAAAATTATGATCAGTATATAAATTACATGTTCTAACATGAAGATAATTTTCCAAATATTCAATTCAAAAAGTACTATTTCCAACTACAAATCATTAGTAGTGTTGTTTTTATTAAGAATTTAAAATTAGAATATGGAATAAGCCATAAACCTAAAATTATGATTGATTATTCATCCCATTGAATCATTTTATGAATCGCTATATATCGCAAACACTTCTCTACAATTGTGTAACTTGATCACATGTGTAGTGACCAACCCTCTCTTCAATTCCTAGAAATTTCCTCATATTCATATATCCAAAGGATCTAGTCTCCTTTAATAGTGAACATTTTTATCATATAACATTGGTATGATAAAATTCATAAAAAGAGTCTAAAATGTAAATATAAACTAGGAAAACTAAGGATATGGATCAACATGGTTAGTATAATACATTTCTCAATAACATATTTCATACAAGGACATATCAGTATACCCTCATGTAAGATTATATTTCCCAAGGATGATAAATTTTATTTCAAAAATAAAAATATGATAAATTTTTCATACAACTTCCCCTTCCTTTAGGTCTTCAATGAAATATTCAAAAAACATATATTCTCTTCATTACTCTTTGAAAATATAAGAATATCATCTACAAATATGATAATAAAATGTTGAATGTAATACATAAACACACTATTCATTAAATCAACTAATATATTAGAGTCATTGGTATGTAAAAATATAAACACTATAAATTAATAATGATCATTCCTTGTGAAAAATATTTTTTTTTTGAATATCCTCTTTATTGACCATCAATAGATAATATGAAGAATGAAGGTAAATATTATAAAATTATTTATCTACAAATGGTTGATCAAACAAGGAACCAATATATGGTATAGGATACTTGTTCATGAATTCAATCATGATATGTTCCCGGTAATCAATGAAATGATGAGTTTACCAATCTATCTTCTTAACAAAAATAATAGGTGGGACCCATGATTAAGAACCTGGATGAATGAATCCATTTATTAGATTATCATTAATCTTCTATTAAAGTTTTCATAACTCAACTAGTGATATTATATATGGATTCATTTAAAGTGGTTTGAGATTATATACATATTATTTTGAAAGCTCAATGTTATCATCAAAATTAATACTAGGAAGGTATTTGGTAAATACATCAGTATATTCTTAAAAAATAAGGATATCATCAATGTTCAGTTTCTCCATAACACTTTGAGTTAAATATCCCCAATAAATTGAAATTAATATCTATACAGAGGGAGTAATTTCCATTATATGTTGATATGCATCCTCACACTGAAACACGATCATAGGTTTATTTGGAATATCAATTATTGTTTCCATATTCTATATATAAAATTGGATCTCTATATAGAGATATTATTATTTTCTAAAAAAACATATTCAAATAAAGCATTAATAGAAATATTTTCATAGGTAACATTCAAATAAAAAATAATATAAATGGATTTGATATCCTGTTTTCTTATTTTGGGGAGTTAGTAGACACGAGACATCAGAATGAGTTAGTTATTTTTATGTAACATGGTCTGTTGCATCAAGAACACCATTTATGAGGGATGTCTCGGTTACCATGTCAAGGGATTGATATTTTTGTTTTTATGATTCTATCATATGTTTTCTCTTTATGTGATGGAAAATGATTTTGAGGGGTTTATTTCATATATATTTATCTCTTGACAGTGTTATAATGAGGAATCACTTGCATAATATTCAGGATATATATTACAAATGACATATATCCACCTTGTGTGTGATTACATAAACCCTGATGCATTCCTACATCTAATAGAAGGTATTCAAAGACTATGGTGTGGTGAACCTATGTTATTTTTGGAGATAACATCAATGATGGTGAAGATGATGTTGTCCCATTATACATATATGGTGTTTCATTATTTTTAATACATTATTGGGTATTAATAACCTTAATAAGAACCTTGTGTGAGCATCTAATGGATATGCCTTGATACTTATGTATCCAACTATTCTATATTTGGATTAATCTATATTTCACCTCATATATTTATTCTGAAAATGCCTCATCATATGTTGTTATCAACATAGTTAGTTAAAGAGGAAATATTTCGTGGATTGTCATGGAGACATTCCATGAAGGATTTACATGATATAGAACCTTTAAGGAATCCTTTAATGGGGTTTTCAAAGAACTTATGGACTTAATATGCCTTTAGTTGCTAATATGTTGTGCCTCATGCTACTTGGTAGTAATCAGAGTAGGGATATTCCTTGTAGAGGGATAGTCAATGTTAATGTTGAAATATTTTCCATTGGAAGAAATTCCTTTTACATGTGATAAACCATTGGAATACTAAGGGAAGGACTTTACATGTTTCTTTTGTTCCTACGGTATTAAACACCTTTAGTTTTGTATTTATGAAACAAGGTCAGGATTTAGGTGCATAGTGGATTCACAACATCATGAGGTGAAACCCATGAGAGGTGTGGTGAATGGTGAAACCCTATAGTAAGAAGTTTCCTTCCTTGAAAATTTGAAGTGTGTCTGTGTGTGTGTGATCAGGTTTTGTAGTGTTGGAACCTTGGGGTGTGTTTATATTGAAAAATGTGAGTGATCCCAACTTAGAGGACCATAAATCCTTATTTAATTACTCAGTTTGAATAATAAGTGATGTCATATTTCATTTATAGGTATTCTTAATATGTCATTGATTGTCTAGTGGATTCAAAATAATGTAGTATCTATTGGAATTTCAGGGATAAGATGGTCGATTAAATTTTTTTTGATTCAATGGATTAACCTAATAGAGCTAGTGATCGTTGATCTCTACTGAATTGGATTCTGGGTTAATATTGATGTTTTCAATTTGTGCATTTGGAATGAAAATCATATGTTATTTTGTCTGTGTGGTTAATTTTTATAGAGTTATATAAATGGTTAATGATAACATGGAAAAAATATTGAGTTATTTATGTGTGGTAAATATGGGTTTTTGCTGAATGAAATTTCATAGTTTGAAATAAAATCATGCGTATGGGGATTAGACCCATATGGATAGAGGTTATAACCTATAGCTAGGTTATCTTTTTTATTTCGAATAAATACTTTGAAATAATATAAACTGAATTATGAGACTTTTGATTTTTGGCCTGTCCACAACTCATAAGGGGTTTTATTAAGAAAAGACGAATTAAAACTCGATTTATAGAATAACAAGAAGTACTAACAACTTCTGCCACAATATGTTTTACTACTGAGTATTCACTCAACACAGTTCTAGTTATCTCTTGAAGAATTAAATTTCCCCATTCAACAACACCATTTTTCTGGGGTGTTCTTAGTGCAGAAAAGATGTTATTAATACCATTCTTACTAAAAAAAGATTCAAAATCATAATTTACAAATTCTCCTCCAAGATCACATCAGATAGTTATAAATTTTAGGTTTTTTACATTATTATCTTTAGAAACAAATGTTTTATAGAAACAAAAATCTTATGATTTTCAGCGAGAAAATATACCCATGTAAATCTAGTGTAATGATTTACTAAAAAAATACACAGTACATACCTCGAATACTTCAACATTTAGTTGGAAAAAAAGATCAATGTAGACTAACTATAATGTATTGGTTGTTGTGACTTCACTAATTGATTTAAAGAATGAATTATGTTGTTTTCTAAACTAACAAGGGTCCCAAACGTTAGTAGAATAAAACCTATGCTCAGTTATATCTTTAACAAGTCCTTTATTAGTGAGTTAATATAAGTTTCTAACATTACAGTGTCCAAGCCTTCTATTTTATAACCATGATTGGTATTCCATTTCACTCAGAAAAGGTAGGTCTTGGATCATAAGGTTTTCTATGTTCAATGTGTAAATATTCTCATGCCTTTGGGTTTAGATAATGAATTCATCCTTGGAATTGTGCACTATACATTTATCATTTATAAAATTCAAAAGGTAACCTTCACCACATAATTGACTTATGATAATGAGGTTTTGATTAAGAACATCAACAAATAAAACATTAGAAATCAAAACATTACCTTCGAAAACAATATTATGTGTGATAAGAATCATCACTTAAGCATTGTCTCTGAAGGTAACTTTTACCCCTTTAGTCTTGAATACTTTTTCAAAGAAGTTTCTATTTCAAGTCATGTCCCTAGACCATTCACTATCCAAGAACCATATATTTCTATTGTTTCTTGTTTTGTCTTCCTAAAACAAAATCAATCAAAATTTTGGAATCCGAACCTTTTTGGTTTTGGAAATATTAGACTGAAATTTCTTTGGAATCCATATTCGTTTTAAAAATTTGGATTTATGGAATCATAAATATTGGGTTTTATTAAGAAGAAAATATCTTTCCCATTGTCCAACATATTAACATTTAGTGAAAATTGGAGCACATCGTGGAATAAAAAAGTTTTTACTAAAAACTAGTTTTGAAAATGTATACCCAATTCTAGAACTATTCCTTAAAGGAAGAATTTGTGAATACATTTAATCAAACTTTTTCCTTCTAATAGTGAAATTAGATAAGAGTTATTTTAATGAAAATATTTAAAATTTCAGCTTGATGACTAAATTTTTAACCTCATTTTTATTAGTTTTAGAATTTAGTTTTTTTTATAATATATTTGTCCCAAATAATCATATTTTTAAAGTCATTAGAAAGTTTTTTATTTCTAAAAATAACATTTTCAAGGTTTTTAGAAAAACTTTCCATCACAAAGTTTTAATATTCATGATCTTTAGAGAGATATGATATTTCTCTTGTTAAAATATCTATCCTATTATTTTCCTTTTAATATTATCTAGAAACATTACAACTTTAACTATCTGAAAGTTTAGCACATCTCGAAAATTCTTCATAATTAGATAAAGAATTATCATTCTCTGATAAGGATGTCTCTTCATTAGAAGAATAATCTTTATCTGTATAGTTTTTACTCAAAGAAATATTAGTAAGAGATTCAAAACTGCGTACCTTATCCATTAAGAAATGAAAAAGAGTTTTGACAAGGAGACCAACATTCTTGTGATTTGAGATATCACTCTCAGAAGTTTCTTTAGAATAATCACCTCCAGTGGAACTGGATAAGTCATTAACTTCCAAGACTTTTATTCCCTTGGGACTCTATAATTTCTTATTATTATTATCTTAATGTCGTTCCTTTCTATCCATTTATTTATGAATATGAAAATCAAGTCTAATGTGTCTATCCCTTTTACATTCATAGAAAGTGACTTCATAATCATTATTGTCCTTATTAAATATGAATGTATTTTTATATCTGTATTGTAAATCCTTCATTCCAAAAAAATTATTCATTCATCTATGAAGATTAAAAAGATCCTTTATAGACTGTTCAATATCTCTAGAATATGATAATACTTTAACCATCCCGTTTCATAACTTATTTTTCATAGGTTATTGAGACATTGTAGGATTCAATGTATTAGTGAATGATATTCCACCATTCTTCTTTTTAACTTTATCTGAATCTCACTAAAGTCTTCTCTCATATTTCAATAATGTTCCAAAGTGATCATAAATAGTAAGATTAGTAATCTTTTTATACTAAGCCATTGCAGTCCTCTTGGATTCCCAATCATCCGACATAATGTCTCTGATCTTCTCAACAAAAACATCATCTTCTAAAATTTTCTCTCCCTTGGCTTGAAGACTATTAATAATTTTCATAAATATCTATTTAACCTTAACTATAGGTTCACAATAATGAATCTTGAAATATTTATAGTTAACTATAAGAATAGAACTTCTTGTGTCAATAAAATTGGAAGTAAAAAAAAGGAGTAATCTATTATTTTATCCATATACTATTTACGAATTTACAAGAAGAGATTTGACTATAAATATTCCTTTTCATAGAACACAATAAATTATTTTGTAACATATATTTTAACTAATATTTATGTTTTTCTTTAGCATTAGATGGTTGGACTACTTTCTTAGGGATCTTATATTCAACAGTGTGAATAACAAAGTTATATACACCAGTGTTTATGATTAATGTCTTCCTTAGATCTCTGCAATATTCAAAATAATTACTATAAAATAATAGGCGGTCTTACAAGATTAATATTTTCAATTGAACCTATATTAATCAAGTCTTCCATAACAAAGAAAAATATCATTCTTCACACATATACAGGATAGTGTATTTAGAAATATAGAAAATGATATAGATTGAGAATATAAAAAGAAGTGGAAAACATACTCTCATATCAATTATTGGATCAAAATGGATATGATATGGCACAAATAAAATAGTGGTGAATTGTATATTAAAATTTTCTATTAAAATATTTAATGATGATTATTAACATAAAGTAAAACAATTCAAAAATCTTATTATAAAAGGACAGTAATGATCAAATGGACTCTACGTCCGATGAAATTTTTATGATACCAAAGGTTATGATGAAATTTTGTTCGGATTGAATACAAATATCAGAATAATACAATGTGTAAATTATTTTACCTTATATAGAATTGAATAAATATTAAATGAATAAGATGTAATTAAAACAATTAAAAATGAATACCAATAAAAAATAATTAAAAGGATTTTATTTCTATTACAATAAGCAGCAAAAAAGTAAACGGTATTACAAATATTTTATCCCAAAGAGTATAATATCATTTCACCTAGGATAATAGGTCTGTCTTACAAAATCTGTTAATCCCTTGATACAATGATTGGAAAATCCATCTTTCTATCCCCACAAGAACTCAATTTTACTGGTAATCAGCACCTCTGCATTTAACAAATTTGAATGCCCTTGATACAATGATCGGTCGCACCATCTGCCTATCACTAGTAGCCCTTAATCGTTATCACATAATTGGATTCATGAATAAAAAAATAAAATATTGAAATACAAAAACTATGATTATTCCTTCTAGGTTTTGTAGTTTCTAGGATTTTTCATAAAGCGCGGAGAAAACACACAGTCTCTCTCTAGAACATGGATGTAGCTGAAGTTCTTTTATCTGTTTCAAATGACCTACTATGTACATGCCTCAGGTTACAATTGTCACAATTTCTAAAATAGCCATATCTCTTTGGAAAACTTGGTGTGACATGGACACCTATAACTACAACGGTCATATTGAAACAGAAAACAAGGCATCATTTTGATTAGTTTATAACTACATCCAATACATCATTTTGTTTAGAACAATTGGTAAATTAAAATGATATCATGAGTATAATTTTTATAAAACCTTTTTTATAATAAAATAACATCATGCATGTGAGAAAAGTAAAACATGATTATGATTAATATTACATACTATAAAATAATGATTCGATTCAAATTGAGTATGATAAATAAATTAAGTACAATAGCCAATGTCCAGAGCAAGTACAACAAACCGAGTGGGTATGATGGCCAGAGTTTGTATGATAGACATAGAGAGTATGATAGATAGAGTCAGTATGATAGACAGAGCCAATACAACACACAGAGTCATTATGATAGGCAGAGTTAGTAAAATGGTATAAATAGATTTTTGATTTCCAAAAAAATACATAAAAGTAAAAAATATGACTTTTGACATAACAATATATTCTTTTTTGGAAAGCACAAAACACAATTTAAAACTAGAAATAAATACTTATCTCCCCCTAAGTAATGAAAAATCAACTAAATAAAGGAAGTAATAAATCTGAATCCCCTTTAGGCATATAATTTCTAAAGGATTGTATTCATATATATTTTCCATGATTTCAATAATTATTTTCTTTATTGTATCAATTTTCAGTAAAACATTAATGATTCGCCCTCTTTTTAAAACTACCTCCCCTTTTATAAAATATTCACCCCTATTGTGATTTAAAAAATAATAATGGGATATTCTTGACTTTCCTGAAAAGGATAGATGAAAACAAATATGAAAAAAATGTAAATGAAAACATAAACAACATTGAATTTTCAAAAGTTCATAGAATTTCAAATGACAATAAATAAAGAAGGATACATCAAAATGTTAATTTGTTTTATCTTTTTTATTCTTTCTTGATCAACTCATGGAGAATGAAATTCATTTTCTTAATCTCTTTCTTCTATTTTGAGATAAAAACACCCTGATATTTGAGATGTTCTTGTTGGTCTGCAAAACGTTGATCCCAGTTTTTGGTAGTGTATTATTCAATTCTGGTCACTTATTTAAGAGTATAAATTATATCTTGAAATTTCTTATTTTCTTCATCCAAAAAAGTGTTTTGTTTCATTAAAAAAACTTTTTCATCATTGAATGATGAAAAATTTAAAAATTTTAACAGGAAATCACTAAACCTTTCTTACAACTATTTCACTAAAAGGGAATCCACACCATGAGTTTTTGGAATCAAATTTAATCTTTCATATGTTTCATTATCAAGATTATTGAACGAAATAGCAAGATCAATTGAAATCCTCTTTATGTATTCAATTGATTACTCATGTTCATTCACTGGGATTTATTTCTTGTATGAACACTTGGTCATTTTGTTATAAGATTTCTTATGAGCAATATGTCTATCACTCAAAACAATTAGACCAGCCACTTTTTTCATTACCTTATTTCTGATCTCTCATACTGAACCAAAATTCTTTCTTTGATTCTCTGTGATTTAATCAATTTTTTCTTAAATTCTCCGAAAATGAGGAATTTTTTATTTAATAATTGTTCAAAAATTAACTATGTAATAATTTTTTCAATGAAATTATGTTCTCTAAATATGTATCATCATCATACGGTTTGAGATCATTGATAGGGTATAGTATCTATCAGGTTGTTTTCCTTTGCCTTTATGTATTTCCTTTTCAATTCTTTATTCTTATTTTTCAACTCTTTGTTCTTCAAAATTGTCACTAATGATAATAGTTTTCTCATCATGTGGACTTTGATCTATCTTATTGATTTTATATGGAACTCTTTCTGATTGAGATTCCATATATTGTTTTAGTTCTTTATTGGCATAAACATCCTGTTGTTGAACAACTTCACATTGTTTTTTAACATAATATTATCCTCTAATTTTCTAAGAACTCTCATGGTATTCAATAAGAAAATAACCTTCATATTCATCACCTTTCTATTTTAAAGCCGATTGAATAACTTCTTGTTCTATTTCTTTCACTTTTTCTTTCTCCCGAAAAGTCTGCATGATCGGTTCTTCATGAATTTCTTCAATCAATTGAGCACTATCTAACTTAGAACTTTTTAGAATCATGGAAGCATCAAAATATTGAGCTTTTTTTTTCAAAATTTTATTTTTCTTCTTCACAAACTATAGAGTATCTACATATATCATTTACTTAGATAGAGCTTTACATGGATCAAGACCAAAATGAGGATTACATTCTTTTCTTTGTTATTTATCTTTTATCCACTTATCAAGAACTTATTTATGGTATTTGGATATCATCTTGGGATTTGTACTGATTTGAGGATATGACTTTTGAGAACATAAAACAGCTTCAGTAGATTTCATTAGAAGTTGTGATGATATTTTTGGTATTGATTCATCCACATATTTGAGAAAAAGTTTTGACATTTCATTTAAAAAACATTCAATTTCATTTTTTATTCTAGCTTATCCAAGATCCCTTGATCACTATCAATTATCCTTTCACTAAAATATTGAAAAACATAATACATTGAAGAATAAACATTGTGATAATGGTTGGATACTGGATGAGATGTGACTTAATTGCTACAGACTTCTCATTCTTCATAGTTCTGAAAATTTATCCCATGAGATTTAGCTTTCTCATATTCAAATGATAATCTAACATAAATATGTTGAAAACATTAAGATTTTCTCTATCTCCATTCCTTGGAATAAGAAACCATTTCATACAAAGTACATTAAACTAGTTGACTGTAGAGATATGGGCTTCTTTTATTTTCTCCTCATTGATAATAAATAATGAATTTTCATCTCTTTCTTTATTAAAATTACCAGCTTCCTCAGATGGCTTATGAGAAGAACATAAGGTGTCACATTCAATAGAGACATTGAGAAAGTTTGATTCATGTTTTATTGGAATAGAAGAAATTATATCGTACATAGATAAATTGATTATATATTTATCAAAAGAAACAGTATTGTAGAAGTGCATAACCTATTCATCAAGAATATGTTTCTGAGATAATGGTTTCTCGACACAAAGACGTTCCCAGCCCTGGAACAAAAAAATCCATTTGATCATTGAGTCTTAACTATTAATTAAATATCTTTAAACTAACCTCTCTCTGAAGAAATACATTTCATATAAATCCTTGGAAGACATATAGACTGAATTATTGGATGATGATAGATACATAAAGTTGATTGACAAAAGAAATGATCTTAACGAGTCTAAAAATGAAAGAGTAGAACTTCACCAAGAAATCAGAAGAACTGTTGTGGGTTCAAGGAGAGGGGTACACTATTTAAAGTCAAATTTAGGCGACTATTGTACTTATACAATTTATATTACAATACAAATTATCCAATGATATAAAATAAAAAAGATATTCCAAAAATTCACCTTTATTTTAAATGATTTGTTAAAAAAATGAGAAAAAATAACACAAAAGGAAATAGATACAAAAATAAAAGAGAATGTACCTATTGAAGACTTCAAGTGAGTTGTTTGATTCATAGTTTTAAGAAAGTAATAACATAATACAATACAGATAATAGATATTTTAAATAATTAAAGGATAATACAATTAAATGTCAAACAAATTATAAAGAAATTAAATACACTCAGTTTCTAGATAGATGGAAAATAAAGTCAATACCATTGGTGGTCAAGATGATGAAAAAGAAATTCATTACCATAGGTTGTCAAATCAATGGAAAAAAATTCTATATGCTAGGTTTTCAAGATGATGGAAAACAAATTCATTACCATCGATTGTCCAGCCGATGGAAAAAAGTAATTACCATAGGTTTTCAAACCGATGGAAAACAAAGTTGTAACCATAGGTTGTCAAGCTAGAGGAAAATACTTTATTTGACCAATTAACATAATGTTAAATTGATAAAAAATGTAAAACTGAAAATGAAGCTTAATGTCATAAATTAAATAGCTAATGAAACAAAAAAAATAAAAAATACTCTAAACATAATGAATTAATAAAAATTATAAAATATAAAATAAAATAATGTCGAATATATAAAAAAATACCATAAGACTAATGTCCTCCCCTAATGAAAAAGAGTTTTTTAATGTACATTGATTTATAAAAATTGAAGTAGATGTGAATGATTATTTTATTATAATCATTCCTAGCTTCTATTTAATATATTTAAATCTATTTGAAGATAATGATTTATTAAAAATATCATCAATTTGTTCATCCATTCTGATGAATTGTAAAATAATATATTCTTTTTGTGTGATCCCTAAAAAAGTGATAGCTAATATCTATGTGTTTTGCACAAGAAGGGATGTGTAGGGTTTTTACTTAAGGCAATGGAACTTGTGTTATCACACAATAATTGTGTTTCAGTAAATCTCCTTCCATAATTGGTCAGTGTGTGTTTCATACACAACACTTGAGCACAAGAACTTCTAGGTACCACATATTTAACTTTATTAGTGGAGAGTGCAATTGAGTGTTGCTTTTTTTTCATGACCACAAACTAAAGAATCTCATAAGAAATGAAAAGTTCTATAGTTATTCTTTATATTTATTTTACCCCCACCAATTTCATCATCTAAAAAACATCTTAATTCGAAATCATTTCCAGAAAAATACACACTCAGAAAAAAAACAACACTCATCCAGATCAAGAGTGTTTGAGGTTCCAATAAGAGTACTAATACATTTAGTATTGTCATATCAATACTTTTTGAGTAATTCATTGATGTACGAATGTTGAGAAATATACACACCTTCTAGTTTTGGAGAAATTAAAAAAACAATAAAGAATGATAATTCACCCATCATACTCATTTCAAACTCATAATTCATTCGATTTACAAGTGAATATTTTAAGGACGTTTGAGTTTATCTGAAAATAATGTCATCTAAGAAAATTTTCACTATCCTAAGATTTTTTTTTTCATTATTTATAGACTGTGTAGGATCAGCTGTGTACCTAAGGTAATTTTTTTTAACAAAAATCATGTTAACCATTCATACCATGATCTGGGGGCTTTTTTGAGTCCATATAGGGCCATGGTATGTTTATAAACATATTTAGGATGTTTGGTATCTTTAAAACTCCGGGGTTGGTCTACATTGATTTCCTTACATACATATCCATTATGTAAATCACACTTGACATCCTTTTGAATGTGTTTGAAATTATATAATTCTATGTAGGCTAATAGAAATCTAATAGATTCGAGTCTCACTACTGGAGAATCAGTTTTTTCATAGTATATACCTTGTTGTTGATTATATCCTTTAGCAAAAAGTCTAGATTTATTTTTTACAATGATACAACTTTCAACACATTTGTTTTTAGAAACCCATTTACTCTAATAAAAGATGTATCCTTAGGTTTTTCATCAAAGGTCCAGACATCATTACTTTTTAATTCATTTTGTTTATCTTGCATTGCCTTAATCCCATCCTCATCACTTAACGTCTCTCTTGGAGTTTTAGGTTCAAATTGAGATAGATAAAGAAGATGTTCTATTTCATTTACAAGGGGTTTCTAATCCTTACAGGTTTATTTAGATCACCAATCATGTTATCATTGGGATGCTTCCTAAGAAATAACTGATTTGGATTTCATAAAACATGATCATCACCATAAGGTAGAATTTCTTCAGATGAAAACGACATAGAAACAATTTCTTGAGTATTTAAAATTTTTGAAGAATCTTCAATCATAGGTTGAAAATCAATTTTGGAAAACACTTCAGAAGTATTATTTTATAGTTTATTGAAAACAAAATGGTATTTTTCATCAAAAATAACATGTATTATTTCTTCAATAACACAATTATTTTTATTGAAAAGTATATAATCCTTAAAGAACATGGAATAACCTAAAAAGATTCCTTCATTGTATTTGGGTGCAAACATATGTAGGTTATCTTTTTGGTTTAGAATAAAAAAATTGAAACCCATTAATTTGAACTATGGGACCTTTTTTGGTATGCTGAAAACTCATAATGGGTTTTTTTAAGAAAAGGTTGAATGAAAACTTTATTTATAGTATAATAACAAACAGTACTAACAAATTATTCCCAAAAATGTTTTTCTATTGAGTTTTCACTCAACATGGTTCTAGTTATCTCATGATTAATTCTATTTATTCTTTCAATAACATCATTTTGCTGAGGTGTTCTTAGTGTAGAAAAGAAGTGATTAATACCTTTCCTACTACAAAAAGTTTCAAAATCCAAATTTACAAATTATTCACTATGATCACTTCATATTGTTATCAACGGTAGGTTTTCTCATTTTTACCATTAGAAACAATTTTTTTAAGGAAAAAAATTCTTCAAATTTTTTTGTAAGAAAATATATCCATGTAAATCTATTGTATTCATCAACAAAAATAAATACATATTACATGCCTCCAATACTTCTAGTTTTTTAAGAACCAAAATGATCCATGTGAACTAACTATAATGAAACAGTATTTGTGACTTCACCAATTGGATTAAATCTTAACTTATGTTCTTTTCCATACTAAAATGGGTCATAGATATTTTTAGAATCAATCCTATGCTTTTGTAGAACTATAACAAGTCCTTTCATCGAGAGTTTATATAACTTTCTAACATTATATTTTCCTAGGATTCTATGCTATAACAAATATTGTTCTTCCATTTCACTTAGAAAATGTTACTCTTGGCTTCTATGGTCTTCTATGTTCCATGTGTAATCATTATAATGCCTTTGGGGAGAGGGAATGATATTCATCCTAGAAATTTGGAACTATATATTTATCATTTCTAAAATTCACATGGTAACCTTCATCCCATAATTGACTCATGATAATGAGGTTGTACATAAGACCATCAACAAATAAAACATTAGAAATAAAAACTTTATAGTCGAAAAAAATTACATATACCAATAAATTTCATTGAGAATTGTTTCCGAAGGTAACATTTCCAACATTCTTATTGATACATTTTTTGAAAGATGTTTCTGTTTGTAGTCATGTTCCTCGAACATCCAATATCCATATACCATGTATTTTTATTTTTTTTTTGGTTTTTTCTTGAAACAAAAACAATTAAAAGTTGGGAATCCAAACATGTTTAAATCCATAAATTTTAGAAAGAAAACTTTTTGGAATCCAAAATTTCTTTGAAAAGTGGGATTTATGGTATCCTAAATATTGGTTTTTTAAGAAAACAATTTATTTCCCAATGTTCACCACATTGACATTTTGGGTGAATGGAGAACATTGGGGAACAAAAAAGTTATTACTAAAAACTGGTTTTGAATAAGTATAACTAATTATATAACTACTCCTTAAAGGAAAAATTTGAGAATAAATTTTATCAAACTCATTCCTTAAAATAATGAAATTAGAATAGAGTTATATCAACGAAAGGATTTCAGATTTTATCCAGATGACTAAATTTTTATACTCATTTGTATATGTTTATAATTAAGTTTTTCTTCTAAAATATTTTTCATAAAAATAATATTTTCAAAATCATTAGAACTTTTTTTCTTTTTAAAATTCATTTTTTCTTGGTGTTTAGGAAAAATTTTAATCTCAATAATTTTAGAATCATGATCTTTAGAGAGATTTGATATTTCTCTTGTTAAAATATAAATCCTAGTATTTTATTTTTTAACTTTTCTAGAAACATTACTATTTTTATTTTCTAAAAAATTAGAAAATCTGGAAACCTCTTCATAAGATGGTAAATAATTATCATTCTCTGATAAGAATGTTTCTTAATGAGAAGAATAATATTTATTAGGATAATTGTTTCCAATAACATATTAACAAGATATTAATAACATTGTACCTTATCCATTAAGTAACGATAAGTAGTTTTTATAAGGATACCAGCATTCATGTGGTTTGAGATATCACTATCAGAAGAGTCTTCATAAGAATCTCATCCAATGTCACTGCATGAGTCATTAACATTGATGACTTTTTTCCCTTGTACATCCAGTCATTCTTTTTATTATTATCCTACTATCTTTCCTTTATATCCTTTATTTTTAGTATAGGAAAATTAAGTCAAATTTTTAATTCCCTTTTACATTCATAACATGTGACTTCAGAATCTTTCTTGTCCTTATAACCTTGGAATTTATTTTTATATCTATATTGGAAATCCATCTTTCCTAAAAAAACATTCTTCTAGAAAGATTCAAAAGATCGATCTATGAATTTTCAGAATCAATAGAATATGATAAGACTTAAACACTCATTTTTTAAAACTTATTTTTCATAGGTGACTGAGTCATTGTAGGATTCGATGTAGTAGTGAATGCTAGTCCACCATTCATCATTTTCACTCTATCTGCTTCTCTCTTAAGTCTTCCTTCATATTGAAATAATGTTCCAATGAGATCATCAAGATTATGATTACTAATATTTCAAGAATCATCATCTTCTGTCCTATGGGATTTCCATTCATTTGGCATAATATCTATGATCTTATCAACAAAAACTTCATCTTCTATATTTTCCTCTCCCATGGATTGAAGACTATTAACAATTTTCATAAATCTCTGTTGAACTATAACTATAGTTTTATCATAATGAAACTCAAAATCTTGATTTTCAGCTCTAAGAATATATTTTCTTGTTTTAGAAAATTTGGAAGTACCAATGTGAGTAATCTCTAATTTCATCCTTATCATATTTTCATCTTCACATTAAGATATTTGACTATAAATATTTTAGTCTATAGAACACAATAAAGTATTTCGTACCTTATAGTTTAACTGATATTCAACTTTTTCTTGAGAAGTAAAAGTCCTAAATTAGTTCTCAAGGACCTTATATTCACCAGTGAGAATACAAATTCCATCTACACTAGTTTTTATGATAAAAGTATTCATTATCTCTCTTCAATATTCAAAATCATTAACATCAAAAATAGGTGGTGTTGTAGGATTAAGATTTTCAATGAAACTGATATTCATGATGTTTACCATCCTAATTAAAAATAACAATTTTTCCACAAATATGTGTTAGTGTATTTATAAATATAGAAAAAAATATATCATGAGAATATAAAAAGTAGTGGAAAACCATAACTGATACCAATTAATGAATCAAAATGGATATTAGATGGAAAAACCACAACAGGGTTGAATTTTATATTAAAAATTGCTAGAAAAATCGTTATGTAAGATTCTTAAAACAAACTAATACAATTCTAAAATACACTTATGAATGGAAACAAATGATCAGACATAATCTCTGTCCGATGAAATTATTATGATACCAGAGGTTATGATGAAATCGTATTCATATTGAATACAAATGTCAAAGTAATAAATTGTGTAAATGATTCTAACATATAGTGTATATATTAAATACTAAAAGTATAAGATGATATTAAAACTATTACCATAGAATAAAAATATAAAGAATAAATAAAAGGATTTTATTTCTATTACAATAAGCTGTGGAAATGTAAAAGGTATTACAAATATTTTATCCCAAAGAGTAGGGTATCCTTTCAACTAGGATAATAGGTCTGTCTTACCAAAAAAGGTAATCCCTCAATACGACAATCAAAATATACATTTTTTATGCCCTCAAGCCCTATATTTTATAGGTAATAGACACATATGTATTTCAAACATTTGAAATCACTTTATACGATGATCGGTTGCACCTTCTGTCAATCCCTGATAGCCCTCAATCGTTATCTCCTAGTCAGGAAGACAAAGAAAAACAAAGAACTTATTGAAATACAAAGAAATATGAATGACTCATTGACATTTTTTTATTTCAATGCTTTCTCACAAAGCAGAGAGAAGTCACAATGTCTCTCTAGAACATGGCAGTTTATGATGTTCTATTCACTTCTTCAAATAACCTCACATTTAAAGGCCTCAGGTTCCAACAATCACAATATCTACAACAATATTATTTCTTGTGAAAACTCAGAGGTACTTGGACACCTTGAATTTCAACATTCATATTGAAACAGAAAACACGACATCATTTTTATTAGTTTATAACAAACTCCACAACGTCATTTTGGTTTGAACAAAATGTAAATGAAAATGATAACCTGAATAAAATTTATATAGAACATGTGTTTTGATAATATAATAAAATAATTCTTCTGATAAAAGCATAACATCGGTATGATTAATATTTCATTGTGTAAAATACTGAATTGATGCAAAGTGATTATGATGCACAATGTGAGTACAATGAAAAAAGTCAATACAATAAATAAATTAAGTATAATGGCCAATTGCCAGATTGAGTACGATAAAAAGAGTTGGTATGATGTCCAGAGTCATTACGATAGAGGGAGTTAGAACAATACATAGAGTTAGTATGATAGACAAAGTCAGTATGATTGATAGAGTCTGTACAATTGAAAAAGTAATTACAATAGTATAAAGATATATGTTATTTCCAAAACAAAAGACAAAAAAGTAAAATGAATAATTTTTACTTAAGAAAAGGTTCATTGATTCTTATGGATTTCATTCAGATTAATCCATGTGTCTATAATTCTTAGGGATTTAAAATTAATTGTGTGTAAAAAAAATATTTATTTTTTTCATTGCATTCGGTGTTGGACTAGTCAGTATCCGGGTTGATTGATGTTTTTGTTGTGGGGAAATAGATATGAATCCATCTATCATGGGAAGCATCAACTTATCATATTTTAAAATGACCTATCTTATTGTAAGGGGTTTCGTTTTACAATAATATCCCTTATATAATCCTTAAGAGTCCAAAATACATATTTTAAGTGGACCCAATATTATCTAGTTCTATATAAAATATATGAGGATTTATTAAGATAGATAATTGAATAGAGACCAGAGGTGCAATTAAAAAATGAAATAGTATCAATGAAAACTGCAATGGATTCATCTCATTGATTTTTTGATACATTATTAAGATCCTTGTGAGTACTGAAAGTGATAGATACAACTATCAGTTAAATTTCTATATGGTCGATTTTGACTTCGGTAAGGATGATGGACTAGTTTAATGAGGCCTCTAAGGATTAAAGAATCATGGTTAATGGATTCGAGGGTGTTATTTGTTACTCACAGATCCTTTGTTAGTATATGGATAGAAATATAACAACTGAAATTCTATGTGAACCCAAATGAAAATGTGTCAAACAATCTTACACTCATCATTTTGGGAATGATTGTGGAGGTTAAAATTAACCAGAACCGTTTTGTAAAGGTTAGCTTTCATTGGGTTGTGAAGTTTGATGAGACTCATTTTCGTGGATTGGAATCAAGTAATAGGTTTTTATATCAAATTTAAAGACATTTTTTTGTCTAAAATGTTTCACGGGTGGAGCCAATTTTTATCGCATGGTTCATTGGGATAATCATGTGATGAAATTTTTCATGAAATGTTTCAGTGGTAAAACCCAGTTTTATCACATGTTTCTGGTGGTAAACCATGTGATAAATTATATTGAGGGTTATTTAGGTTTAAAAATTATTAGGAGGCATGTTAAAGTGGTGTTGGGGTTTCTGAAACAACCAAGACCATGCATGTCAGGCTATGTGTGGAAATGTTAGGTCACATGAAAAAAATTCATTTGAGGATTCCTCAGTGATATTAATAACAGTTAGTGGTGAAATTTGCCTATATGTGGTCTGACTGGATTTATTTCTTGATTTTGGACATTATATAGGAGACCCATTTATGTAAAATTGTGTTGATCATAGTAAGAGGGCTGCTAGACCACTGCTTTTGGCACTGTCGTTAAGTGATTCCTATGGTGGGAAGCTCAAAGGGTTGGGAATCAACCATGGAAATTCATTCAATATGGTGAGACACTACTAATATGAATTATTATATATTTTTTGGATACATTTATTTAATGTTTAAACATGATTTATTTGATATTACACAGGGTTTGTGCCACTTCGGTGGTGGTGCGGTGGTGAAGGTGAGTAGCCAAATCAGGTTGTTCTTTGGGAGGATCAGGGTTCGAATCATGGGAGTCCACTTTTGAGATGAGAGTCTCCCCAAGGAACCACCTACCTTTCCAGGTCACTCGGACTCCTCTGGGCAGGAAAAATGAGGCGTGGCCTAATTCCTGATGGATCGCTGTGACGGGCCATCGCTGCCAGGACGTTACCCTCCGAGACGCTTTTCCATCTCAGCTGGAAACGACTCCTTCCCCAGCTTCGGAGCTACCTTCGGGTGCTACCCCTTCATGGGGGAGGGGGTTTCTCTATGTGGAGGGTTTGAAAAGGCCACTTTAGAGACCCAAAGCTTGATGTACATGGAAATTTCATTACTTTTGTGGAATACATAGTACATAACAAAAACAGATGCACAAGGACCGTAATAGTTTTGTGTCTCTGGAAACATGGAACGTAATCATCTAATCGTAGTGAAAGATCTTCAACATCTCCCATAAAGATATTCCCCTTTTTTTCTTACCTAAAACCTCTCTTTCTATCTCGGGGAAAAGAAAACATAAAAAGGGTGAGCTGAAATGCTCAGTAAGGGTAAGCATAGAGAACATAAAACAATCCATAAACATTTGAATGCAAAATCTTGAACATAAAATCTAAACATCAAAATCTTGAGCAAGAAAATTAATCTTGGAAGTACGTAAGGCATATTTCATAAAGGAACATAAATCATCATAAAATAGCATAGGAATAAAACATGTAATTGTGGCATCCATTAAGCACATTTAATGATTTCCATAGTAGACAAGGAATTGCTGCCAAGACCATCTTAGTGGACAAAGTCTCTTTCTGAATCGAGTTCACTGCTCATTACAGTCCTGTAATACTAAACTTGATTAACTTACCTTTCCATCCATGTCTATATCATGAGATATAAATCTTTACCCAATGCATTGGAGGGAGAAATAGGTCCCACCTATCTCATAATGAAATCATTCTAACTTGTGCCAGAAAATAAACTTAAAACATTCATCATAACCCAAAGAATAAAATGGGTTTCATAAACATCATCCCATCATCACACAATCCATATAAAACTAATGGATATTTAATCATAAGAAAATTTAAACCATGTAAATGATAGATACATTAAACTTGAAACATACACATATGAAATAATGTCATCTTATATGGAAAATGGTTTTGCTAAAACACTTGAAATGAAATCTTGAGGAAAATATCCTTTCTTCTTTAAAATCAGTTTCTTTTCAAAAAATGTCATGAATTTTTAAAAGAAAGAGATTTTGTTGGAAATAGTCAGGAAATATTTTGCAGGAAGCTTCATGAAAATAAGGGTTTATAAAACTATAAAAGTCCTTTCATGACATATAAGTTAAAAAAATCATTCTCCTCGTACTTTTTCCAGAAAAGTCAAAAAGTACCTCGTAACATAAACAAAAGAAAGATTACTTAAATACCATGTAGTTAAAGTCAAAATGGGTAAAAATGACATTAAAAATACATAAAAACACTTTTAAAAAACATGTACATGGATGATAACAATAACCCCAGTAATTACTTATGTATAAGAAATCTCGGATAAAAATGAGATTTGCAAAATTATCCCTTACCTTAGGTTAGATATGCTTCATACATATCTGAACCTCCTGTATAATGATTTAAATAATGTCATTGAATTATTAGATAATAATATTCATTGTTATGATATCATATATGGTTCACTTATGACATTATATTACCTGTTCTTTTGTAAATTCCATGTTAAAGAGCATTTTGGGTAAAATCGTTTCATTTGTCGTCTGTGTTTTGACTTGTAATTATTCATATGATTACTTAGATCATGATTACATAATTACATAATATAAAAAATGATTTATATATAATATATATTCAGAATATACATATATATAATATATCGATAAATGGAAAAAAATACATTGTTCATGGAGACGGTATGCCATACGTACGCATGAACGCTGTTTTCGTTTCCTTATTGAATTGAATGGAATTAAGTGGATGAAATAAACACACACAGATATATATATATATATATACATAAATCCAGTATCATTATTATGTCATATATTTCATGATTACTTATAATATATACTTTGTAATCATTCATGAATGATTAATCATTGAGAATTAATCTCATCGCGTCGTGGAGACGGTAGTCCGTACGTACACACGAGTGATGATATTGTTCCCATAATTATTGAATTGAATTGTAGTGGATGATACAATATATCAGAATCAGTATGATGTTATAATAACTATGTATAGTTATTCTTTACACCATTATACCCATCCAAGTAAGGTGGTGTTGGAAAAACAGACTACACCACGGCGTGGATATGGTATTCCGTACGTACGCACGCGCGGTGATTTTGTTTTCCATAGGATGGATAGATGGTGAAATAGGGTTGTTTCATACATATAATAACATATCAGTATATGAGTTATACTGACGTTATTACTTAATAATGAAACAACTAAAGAATAATAAGTGGAAGAAGAAATAAAGTTGAAGGAATTGGTAACGGACATTACCTCTTCTTTGAAGCGTCTCTTTGAGACCTCCACTTAGGGCACTAAAATTGGTCTTTAAAGAAGACCAGGACCTCTAGGATATTTCTAGGGAAGTGGAGAAGATAATTTGTAAGGGTTTGGACGAGCTTCAAGGCTCAAAATGGTGTTAAGAAGAGAGTGAGGATGTGCCCTTTTATAAGGGAGTAGAGGGGCACCATTGGAAAAACAAAAAATATTATTTTATTATAAAGTCATATTCGGGTTTTAATAGATCCAAATTTATTTATTTTGAAGCTAATGTGGGGATGGGTCTAAATACTCTCATCAAATAGAATTTAGACTAGTTTAGGTTTCTATTTTAACCTTATCATTTAGATTTAACCTTATGTTAAATAATTCTACTTTTACCGTGTCTTCTTGTTTTCTTACACTATAAGGTTAATAAAATTATTATAACAAGCCAAACTCACACCAATTTGTTTATTATTATTATATATAACCTTATCAATGTCATTTTTCTGAACCTTAAATTTTTTAAGAATAAAATAACAATTAATAATATAATATTTGATTTTAAAACTATTTTATGTCAATTTTGACACTATTTGATAATTGATTTTTTGTGAAAATCATAACAGAATGATTAGTTCGAAAAACATTAAATAAATAAATATTAACATGTCATATTAATCTATAAAATTAATGGAATTCATTAAAATTCTAAAATTACATTTATTTGGGTATTTATAATATCAATTATTTTAATATTTCATTATTTAGGTAATACTGCATCACCATTGTGTCATAAATAACATAAATTATTTAATGTCTAAAAATTATAAATAAAATACCATTAGTTAGGAAATAGTTTTATCTTTCTAATTAATATTTATAGTTGAATTGATCTTATGTATAACCCTATATTAAAAATGATTTACTTATTAAACATTGATTTTAACTATTTTAACCGTTCATTAAATAAATTAATAATAAATGTCCTAATCTAATCCAAGTGGGCCTAAATGGTAATATTTTATTCCTAAGGTTGTTTTTCGTCGAATTACACTTATCCAACAGAATTATTACATGTGTTAGGATAATTATAATATCATTTTTACCCTTAATTACCATATTTACTTTTAAATGTGGTAAACAAAAGTAAAAAGTTACTATTCATAAAAAATTATTTTAATCTCATTGAACCACATTTTAGTCCTCGATATTAACGGTGTCTCTCGGAGTTTCGAAATTCCACTCACCGAAGCAGTAAAATTATGTTTTATGTGAATTTTTAAATTCTCCTAGGAGGCGAGTAAAAGACGGTGAAAAGTTCAATAAAATTTTATATATCTAAAATTATTATAAAATGACTCCAATTAATTACATTGAACTTATATAGGTATTATGTATCAATTTGACCTAAAATAAATTTAAATAACATAAATAATTATTTAAATAAAAAGTCAGTTTTTTAATAGTAACCTAGTGTTTTCACTATTCATCAAAAATTGAAAGTTTTCAGAAAAATACCAAAAATTCACCCTAGGATAATTTAGACATTCCGAATCCAAAAATGAAGTCCGTTTCAAAAGATAAAATTTATAAAATTTTGAAAAAATATGTATTACTATTCTTAATGGCTAGTTTATATAACATATCGTTGTTTAGCGAAACTCGATATTGTGTACGACGCAAGCTATCGAGGAAGGTCGCAATTGCGTGTAATGCAAGCCAAGTCAAGGATGCGTGTTGTGCAACCTATTTTTGGTGTATCATACAACACAAGACATTAATAAAATTAAAAACAATATTTTTCATGAAATATCGGGGTGTTACATTTTACCCCCCTAAAAATGAATTTCGCCCTCGAAATTCATCGGGGTTATAAATGGTTTACTACTAGAATGTTTCTTTAATAGAAACTCACATTATAAAAAGGAATTCCAAAACTTGGCTTTAAAAACAAAATAATGAAACATAACAGTTACCCAAATTAACTAATCATTGGGTTTCCACATAGGAGAACATAGGTGAGAATATGGATATGGAAGAAAAATATAACCATCAAGTTCTGATGGAGAGTGGTAGAGAACATGGCTACGAAAAAGCAATCAATCACAAGGCCATACATTTGTGATGATCTAAGGTACCATTTGATTCATCAGATATAAGAGCACTAGGACAACATTTTTGGTTTTCAATAAAATTTTCCTAAAGTTAAAAATTTTGAATTAGAAGAAATACCTACTTTATTTCGTTATAATCTCACCGTTGTTCGTGCCATGAAAAATTTCCACTTCTTCTCTTAAATAATTGAAGTTTAATTTGTTATTCGTGAAGTGTTAGAAGATCATGTGATAGAATGATGGGTCATTCCATCTGTCTTAATCAAAAGGTTAGCAATAGCTATATACATAAGTCTATTTATCGTATATCGTTCAAAAAATGGACATATATATCATCTATCATACCACTTAATAAAATAAAACTAGTTTATACTAACGAGGGACTTCTTGTAGGACATTGGTAGGCGATAAATGCCTACCGCACATCGGTTGTGGGTTCGATTCCCACAGTCTTTTCCGACGCATTGGGCTGCCACCCATCCTGCAGGTTGTCCTTTTTCTAAAACTACATTACTATAACATCCCATCAATAATATCGAAAAAAGTTCTATCCTTAAAAAATACTAACTTATGTCCAACATAATCCATTTCAATCTTTAGTCTTATCCAAAATACTGTTGTCCAATCTCATATTATAGTGAAAACAATTACCAGAGAGTTCATATAACAATCATGTTAATACCATCATAGATCCCCATATATCATAATATATGTCTTGTTGGTCACATTCCAAACATTCGAAGGCCTTAATCATGTATTCCCTTGAAAAATTAATACCCATTGAACCTTAGTGAAAACATGATTTCTATCAAAAGTTAACTTTTTCTACATACCAAAATCCCAAAATTTCGATATACTCAAACCATAATATCACTTAGTCCTTGTATCAGTCATGAGCTCATGATTACTATCATATTATTTACACCTTATCCCTTCATTATGCGCATTTAATCTACTTTCTAAAAATATTTCAATCACCTTTTCATGGTTAGAAGTACCATATAATTATTGAAAACCAATACATAGATATTCCAAAATTCCACAATACCATAAATGAGATTCCATGATACTATTTTGAAATCCCATTACATAAACACTTTATCATTACAAAACATCATTTTCATACTCAACATCACAATTAGTGATCACATGATACTTCCCTTTATCCTTTGACTTAAGAGGTTTCTAATTTTGATCATCATTAACCCGTGGATTAGGGAATTTAATAGTATAATTCCCCGTTTCCTCGCACTTGAAGCATTGAAGTGTTGGAGGATAGTTCTCTGTAGTCTTTTCTCTATTCACATCATTAACAACCTTTTTCCCATTACTTAGACAATCAACTTCTCGATGACCTTCTTTTCCACACTTAAAAAATTTTCTAGTACCTTTGAGGCAATATCCACCATGCTTCTTTCCACACTTTGAGCAGAAAGAAATATTCATCTTCTTTTCACCATTGTTCTGAAATTTCTCCTTGAACTCCATCTTTTGTTTCTTGTCAAAACCATGAGATGGATCTGTTAAACCATCTTGCAGTTCTACCTTGATAGCACAACACACAATTTATTCATAGCTACTAAAGTCTCTTATAATTAATTCCCTTAGAAGATTTGGTTTTAAGACACTAAAAAATTGATCAAGTTTACTTTCAGGTTGGATGATAAAGCTAGATGCATACCTTGCAAGTCTTGTAAAATTCTCTTTGTATATACCAACAGATTCATCATCCTTCTTCTTAAGCCCAAGAAACTCCTTTTCCATCTTTGTTTGAAGAATATGAGAGAAGTACTTACTGAAAAACAAGTTCTTGAACTGGTCCCATTCCATGGAATCAATTTTATCTCTTTGCCTCATATTCTTGATAAGATTCCACCATTGATCAGCCTCACCTTCCAAACGATTTACTGCTAAGATGACTTTATCATGCTCAGAACATTGTAGAACTAAAAATATCTTTTCAGTAGTACTGATCCATTCTTCAGCCACTAAGGGATCAAAAGACCCACTGAATGAAGGTGGACGCTGCCTCATGAAGGATTCAACAGAATGTTTCTCCTTTGTCTACTCATTTTGAAATCCAGAATTATTCATATATTGTTTAAGAATAGAAATAAGATTGTGCACTCCATCTCTCATGACATTGGTTTGGTCAGGAGGATAATCATTGCATGGTCCATTACATTGATCAACGGGTTCCTTCGGGTTCCAGCCAACGTCTAAAACCCAAAAAACATAGTGTGAGATGCAAATACCATGCTAGGGAAAACAACATAATAAAGGGGGAGTACCGTCAATATCTAAAATCTTAGGTTTAATTCTAAGTGCGTTAGCGCAATTCTAGGATTATAACCTATACGTATACTTAACCTTAGGGACATCCTTAGACATACCTTAAAAATATCTCTAGGGATCTCCCAAAAGTTTTCGCATCCTAGTTTCCAAAGTTTAACTAAACCTTTCCTCTGATACCAACTATAGAGACCCAAAGCTTGACGTACATGGACATTTCATTACTTTTGCGGAATACTTAGTACATAACAAAAACAGACGCACATGGACCGTAATAGTTTAGTTTCTTTGGAAACATGGAACGTAATCTTCTAATCATGGTGAAAGATCTTCAACATCTCCCATAAAGATATTCCCCTTTTTTTCTTACCAAAAAACTTTCTTTATATCCTGGGGAAAATGAAACATAAAAAGGGTGAGCTCAAATGCTCAGTAAGGGTAAGCATTGAGAACATAAAACAATCTCTAAACATTTGAATGAAAAATCGTGAAAATAAAATCTAAACATCAAAATCTTGAGAAAAGACAAAAATC